>CM019063.1:456715397-457395973 GCA_009667805.1 Leptobrachium leishanense | reverse complement strand
GGGATCCGTTGTCTGGCTCTCTTTGCTCCGACAGTGACTGGTCCAGCTACCGCCTGCTCTCCCATCCAATGGACCTGCGGTACTCCTAACTCGGAGGTCCTCTGCTTCCTTGACAGCAGCTTGGGTAATGCCTGTGGATCACTGGGTCTCCTTCTTACGAGGCTGGATAACCCAATCTGGAATCCCGGTAGGCCCCACCTGCGCTCCGGCCTAGTCACTGTTCCGCTCTGCAGTACTGTGTCCTGTCTCATGCACTCCCTGGCGCGCTCTGCCAGCTATCTCCACGAAGCTCAGGATGTACCTCGGCATGTCCCACCCACTTCCTGTGTCCGTTCCCAGATCATGCCGGGAAATGTAGTCCCAATGTTCAGTGTCTCTTATCGCGCTTGTCTCCCTCCGGTGGCCAAAAATAGGTACTGCCACCGTAAGGATTTAAACACAGCGCTACACTCTCCCCCTTCTAGAACTCTTGGGTCTCTCCAAGGAGGTACGACAGTTACATTTACATTTCAACACATTTTAGATAACATATACAGGTTCGGCAGCAAACATACAGTGGGTTAGATACACTTCTTCAAGTTGACTCATGTTTTGTGCTACCTCAGCTAACATAGCAGACACTTCGGGCAACCTTTGCACTGTGGTGATGGCTTCTTCAGTGCTATGTCCCGGTGAGTCGTAAGTGAGTTTCTGGGGCGGTCGAACAGAGCGTTTTGGTTCTGGCTCATTCAGTTCCTCTTCAGGTGGAAGTACTATAGGTGCTGGCTCAGTCCTTCTTTCTACCACTGGAGCAGACATTTCTTCGGAGTATGATCCCTCCAGTGAAGGCATAGAACTATAATCATAAGACTCAGCTTCAGGAGCTACAGGGATTCCAACAGCCTCAGGGACTTCCAACTGAAATTCAAGAGCTTCAGGGATGTCAATAGTCTCAGGGACTTCTAACTGAAATTCAGGAGCTTCAGGCCTCAAATTACTCTCCCATCGTTCAGGAACTGAGATAACCTCTTCAGGCTCTGGTGAACGCATCCAGTCCAGACAAAAACTCTCTTCCTCACTGTCCCTTTCGCTCTCTTCGACAACCCGGGTCTGCTGAGACCGAGTAACAGGAGGCAAACGTGGAGCAGGCGGATTTGGCAGAGAAAGTTCGTCCCCAACTGGTATCCTCACAGCCTCTCTCAAAGGTAACAAATGATTCCGGTGCCAGTTCTTGAGAGGCCCAGCCTTTCCATCCAGCCGGATTTGATACACCGGCAGACAATGTAGACTTGAGAACTCCATCTATCCGCCAACTTGTGCCTCGCAGCAGCACCCAAGTTCTTCAACAAAACCCTATCACCGGGTTGTAGATCTTGTATCCGAACTTTCAAGTCATAATTCTTTTTGTTCCTTTGCTCCCTGTTTCCTGAGGTCAAACGGGCCTGTTCAAACGCAGAAGCCAGGTTCTTCCGAAGTTTATCCACGTAGTTTCTATGGGAAGCTACCGACGTCTGGTCTAGAGATAACTCAAACGCCAAATCAACCGGCAGTCGGGCTTCTCTTCCGAACATAAGACGGTACGGTGAGTATCCAGTCGCATCACTCTCTGTACTGTTATATGCATGCACCAGAGTAGCTATGTGATGACTCCAACTCTGCTTCTCTATGTTTGACAAAGTCCCCAGCATATTCAGCAGCGTGCGATTAAACCTTTCAGGCTGAGCATCACCTTGAGGGTGATATGGTGTAGTTCGGGTCTTTTGGATTCCCAACAGTTCCAACAATTGCCCAACAAGTCGGCTTTCAAAGTCTCTACCCTGATCAGAGTGTATTCTCCTTGGCAGGCCGTAGTGGACAAAGAACTTTTCCATCAGAACCTTGGCTACTGTCGGAGCGCGTTGATCTTTCGTAGAAAAAGCTTGGGCGTAACGAGTGAAATGATCAGTCACTATTAGAATATTCCCTTGCCCACTAGCATCCGACTCTAAGCACAGGAAGTCAATGCACACCAAATCCATGGGTCCCTGACTCTGCAGATGGCTCATTGGAGCGGTTCGGGTCAGTAGAGTCTTCCTCTGAATACACCTCAGACAGGAATGGCAGTAACTTTCCACTTCAGCTCTCATGCAAGGCCAATAGAATCTGTCTCGCACCAGCTTAAAAGTTCTTTCAGCACCCAAATGTCCATGCTCATCACATAGCGATCGCAGCACACTCTCTCTATGCTTAGTGGGAAGGAATAACTGTTGAGTCTCTTCAGCATTGGCTGAGGGGCCCCTTCGGTAGACCACCCCATCCAACATCTTCAACCGTTCCCACTCTTTGTAGACCAATCTGGCTCCATCCGGGGAATTGGTCAGCATAATTTACCGCTGGTTCGCAGTTAGGGCCTTTATGGTCAATGCAATTAAAGGGTCTCTGGCCTGATCCGCTTTCAGGTCCTGTTTTGAAAAGGTAGGTAGACTTTCATCCCTCAATTGTGTAGGGTTGCAGTAGAACTCAGGAACAGCCGCAGCCATGACTCCTATGGCCTCCGCTTCAATCCCTCCCTTGACCCGGCGCTCTGCTCCTTGACACAAAGCTTGTACCCCGTCTGGAGTTAACTGAGTCCATTCTGCAGTGTAGGGTCTTCTCGATAAAGCATCAGCATCTCGATTATTCACCCCAGGGCGATACTTCAGGCTGAACCGAAACCCTGACAGAGCGGCCAACCACCGATGTCCCGTTGCGTCCAGTTTCGCAGTAGTAAGGACGTAGGTAAGAGATTGTTATCCGTCTTTATCACAAACTCGGCTCCATACAGATAGTCCTTTAACTTGTCCACCACTGCCCACTTTAAGGCTAGGAACTCCAACTTGTGGGTAGGATAGTTCTTTTCTGAAGGCGTAAGGCTCCGGCTCACGTACGCTACAGGCCTCAGCAATCCACCATACTCCTGATACAGGACTCCTTCTAGCCCTTCTCTGCTGGCATCCACATGTAGCTCATACGGCTTGTGAGGGTCCACGTAGGCCAAGACAGGAGCCCGAGTGAGACTCTCTTTCAGCTTCAAGAAAGCACCTTCACATTGACTAGTCCATTCACCCTGTATGGACTCTCGAGCTTTCCTTGGTCCTGGAGCTGACGGGTTTCGGGTCAGAGGCCTTGCAGCCTTCTTCGGTGTTTTCCTTCTGTAGGAGTTTGTTCAGTGGTTGAGCTATTTTTGCGAATCCTCCTACAAATCTTCGATAATATGAACAGAACCCCAAGAAAGATCTAAGTTCAGTGATGTTTCTGGGTCTAGGCCAAGAAGCTACGGCCTCCAACTTCCGAGGATCTGTCGAAACACCTTCTGCTGAGACCACATGTCCCAGATACGTAACAGACGGTAGACAGAATTGGCATTTCTCCAGAGACAGTTTCAATCCCTCTTCATGGAGCCTCTTCAAGACCTTCTCCAAACGTTGCTCATGTTCTTCCAGAGTCTTCCCAAACACAATTATGTCATCCAGGTACACTAATACTTCGATCAGATTCATGTCCCCGACTGTCTTCTCCATCAACCGTTGGAACGTGGTCGGAGCCCCCGTAAGGCCTTGAGGCATTCTGTTAAATTCAAAGAACCCCAGTGGACAGATGAACGCAGTTTTCTCTTTGTCTTCGGGATGCATTGGTATCTGGTGATACCCGCTTCGTAGGTCTAGTACACTAAACCATTTTGCTCCAGACAAACACTGTAAGGCATCTTCTATCCGAGGAGTAGCATATTGGTCTGGGATGGTTCTCCGGTTCAACGTGCGGTAGTCTATGCATAGGCGGACAGAACCATTCTTCTTCCGGACCATCACTATTGGAGATGCATATGGACTCCTGGACTCTTGAATCACCTTGGTTCTTTGCAATTCATTCAGCTGTTCTCGCAGATCATCCAAGTCTCCCAGCGGAACTCGCCTTGACCTTTCACGAAACGGCTTGTCTTCTTGTAATCGAATGCGGTGCTCAGTACTTTTAGCTAGGCCTACGTCAAACTCATCTTTCGAGAACAATTCTCTCCACTTTAGAACTTGAGACTGAAGACGTTTCTTCCACTCGGATGAAATGGGAGCGTCCTTGGGGTAGAATCTTTCATCTGGAATCTCTTTATCCACTCCCCCTCCTAAATCGGTGGAGAGGGGCGTAGCGGACTCTACTTGCCCGATAGGCATTCGTGCTTTAAGGACTACTGGAGAATCAGACACATTGCACACGCTGACTGAGACTCTTCCTCATGTTCTTTTCAGAGCTTTAGTGGAGATTATTTCAGGGATTACTTCGACTCCGGCTTCACTCCCATGATTAAAATCGGTTTCCAGAACCACATAGGGACCTGGTTGCGACCCGTTCAACTTGACTGAAGCCCGGAAACTCGCCACTTCTCCTGCTTGCAGAACCCTCTCTGTTCCTTCTAATCTCCATAGGCGCCCCACTTCGGCAGGTGCCTTCTGTTCTTCGACCATCCTCTGATAGACTGGACGTAACATTGGGTGTACTCCTTGAGTAGAACCTTCTTCCAATACGATTGGTGTCAGGAGACGCCGCACCAAATCAGTATTTGTCCCCACTATCATGGAGCTTCTGTTTGCACCTGAGGGTCGAGGACACACAATGGCCAATGCATCACAACCTCCGGACTGTCCGATGACTTCGGATCCGATCTCCAACTTCACCTGTAGATACCCGTCATAAGGGAGTTTCTCAGTTCCAATACCCCAGATTTCCAGATCCTTCAATTTCTGTAGAGGAATGTGCTTCAAATGTTTCTCGTAGAAGTCTCGGTAGATCAATGTCACTTGAGCCCCTGAATCCAACAGAGCTTTAGTGTAGACTCCCTCCACTTGGATTGGCACAATAGGAGAAGGACCAATCAGTTGGTCAGGAAACTTGGTGGCGGTATCAGGACACTTAGACCCAGTTTGCTGTACCCTGGCCTTTTTCTTGGCCCGTGTAGGTTTTGGGTGTGCATTGCTTCCCCATGACGTAGGTCCGGATGCTAAGGGAGTGTCTTTCAGTCCTGGCAGGCTCAGAAGTTGGCCCGACTTTGGGCCCTCTCACCCTCTTAGTCCTGGCTTGATTTTTGGAGCGGGGTTCAACCTTCGGGCACCTAGGTTGCTCCTTCACTTGTGCCCTCTGGCGTTTCCCGCCGGTGAGGTAGATAACAGTCCTTCTAAGGCTTTTAACAGCTCCTCAACTCTATTCCTCTCAGGCTTTCGGTCTTTGCATTGTGCACGGAAGTGGCCCATTTCTCCACAACCGAAACATCTCTTCTTAGAAAGTGGAGACGCAGTTGCCTGTTGTGATTCAGTTAAAGGACCTTGGCTAGACGCCACAGCAACTCCGGTTGTCTGCATGCCTGTAAGGAACTTCTGCATCTCTGCCTGCATCTCTGTCACCTTCATCAATACTCGGCACAGTTCCGCGTGCGCCTGTTGCAATTCAGCTTGAGCTTCCTGTACTTTCTTAACAGTTTTGTACAACTCACCACGTTCAGAGAGGTGTAATTCTTTGGCAGCCCTCTCTGTGGATTTAAAAGCGATCAGGTGCTCTTGCTCATCCACGTCAGATCCGTAAGTATCCAGCGAGTCGCTTTCAGGCTGCAGACCGTCGTTATGCCTTACAGGTTGTGCGTAAGCTCTTTCCCCTCGCCTGAAGGATTTTTCCTCCAGCAAAGCCTCCTCCTAGCTGACAGCTCGGATCAGTTCCAGGTACTTCAGTTCTTGATTACCTGCTCTGCTTCTCAGCTGCAGCATCACTGGATCTAGAGGTTGAGAGCCCCTCAGGATCTGTTTTTTTCGGATCTTATCCACTTCGGCCGGCTCGGCCCCTTTCTTGAGGAGTATCTGGTGCAGAATCTTATCTAGGCGCCTCATGTATTCGGTCATTCTCTCACCTTTCCGCTGGTAGGTGTGTTCATACTGATATACAAGCTCTGCGGCCTTTTCTGTTCGCCCAAAAACTTCCTCCAAAACATTTAAATAATCTAAAGCAGTACAGTCTTTTCTACTCAGTTTTAGGTTTCTCACCGCTTCTGACGCAGGTCCCTTTAAACTCTCGGTGATCCTTTGCTTCTTCTGAGCTTCAGGGATGTCCCACTCATCCAGAGCCTGCATCGCCTGTTCCACCCATTCCTCAAAGGTTTCTTCTCCCGCCGGAGTTGGTACGTTTCCTGTAAAATTTCTCAACCGTCGATAACCGAAGTTAGTGTGCGGAGGGCTTGTTCTCTGACACTTAGCCAGCTAATCTCCAATAGCCACTATGAATTCAGGCCCGATCATGGCCAATGGACTGGGCGCGGGAACACTTGCGGATTCGCCACGTGGCGCACTTGGCTGAATCAGTTGTACTTCCACCTCATCGGTCAGCTTCATGCTTGCGCCCTGAAAACACACTGGAACACCCTTTCTCCATTCAAAAAGAACATACGTGTGAGAGGTATCTGTGTTCTTTTTAATGTCCAGGATTAACCCCCGATGATCTGGTGTCAGCGCGGCCACGGCCTGGCGAATCTGATCTTCGGCCCAAGTGTCTGCGGGAATATCCATGACTATACAACATTCTAACTGACTACTGTGCTCCTCACACCATTCGGCAACAGTGTCTGGATCCATATTTAACCCTTTAGATGCGGTTTTTCCAGAGACTGGATCCTGGAAACGAGCCCCCACATGTAGCGCTCACTCCCGGAGGAGCCGCTGAAAATGAACCACGGGTCAGTCTCCCCGCACTAGGGAATAAATATACTCCAGCACCGTTGTGGATTTTATAAATTATATAGTTTACTAAAGTAAAAGGCATATAATGAGACACGGTGTTCGTAGATATATTTACAGTATTTCGTATCGCGTAAACGCGCAGCGGAAAAAGAAATACGAGGCTTCGTATTTCGGGAAAATGCGCAGCCGAACAGAAAAAAATACAATGCTTCGTAATTTCGAGAAACGCGTAGCGGAAAGAGAATACAATATTTCGTAATTCGAGAAACGCGCAGCGGAAAACAAAATAATATGTGAATCTTTACCCCTTTTTGGGATATTAAGGAGTGAGTCCCGCACAGGTTAAGTCCCGGACTGTAAGTGTATGTGTGTGTTATGGTACCCGGGTACTATTCAACTGGCCAGTGAATCTCTTAAACGATGTCTTCGACTAGTCAAGTTGGGGCCCTGTGGGTTTTAGAAATAAACAGCAGCGTGCTTTCTTGACTTTATAAACCGGCCTTGGAGGCCTCTCACCCATCCGCTCGATCACCAGGGTTCCTCTGACCCAGGACGTCCCTCCGCTCGGTGCCTTGCTGGGATACTGGCTACTGGATCCGTTGTCTGGCTCTCTTTGCTCCGACAGTGACTGGTCCAGCTACCGCCTGCTCTCCCATCCAATGGACCTGCGGTACTCCTAACTCGGGGGTCCTCCGCTTCCTTGACAGCAGGTTGGGTAATGCCTGCAGTACTGTGTCCTGTCTCATGCACACCCTGGCGCGCTCTGCCAGCTATCTCCACGAGGCTCAGGATGTATCTCGGTGTGTCCCACCCACTTCCTGTGTCCGTTCCCAGAGCATGCCAGGAAATGTAGTCCCAATGTTCAGTGTCTCTTATCGCGCTTGTCTCCCTCCGGTGGCCAAAAATAGGTACTGCCACAGTAAGGATTTAAACACAGCGCTACATATGATAGAAACATTTAAATACGTAAAGGAAATCCACAAGGTAGAGGAAGGGAGTATATTTAAAAGGAAACAAAGTAGCAAAACAAGAGGACATAGTCTTAGATTAGAGGGACAAAGGTTTAAAAGTAACATCAGGAAGCATTATTTTACTGAGAGGGTAGTGGATACATGGAACAGCCTTCCAGCAGAAGTGGTAAAGGCCAAAACAGTGATTGAATTTAAGCAGGCATGGGATAGGCATAAGGCTATCCTAAATAAAAGATAAATCCAGATAAAGTATCCATGTAATTGGGCAGACTAGATGGGCCGAAAGGTTCTTGTCTGCCGACATTTTCTATGTTTCTATGTTCTATGTTTCTATGTTATGTTCCCGAGGACATTTAAAAATGTCCTCGGATTTTATTTTTTTAGAAATGTGTCGTCTTACCTTAGCCTGGTGATCAGTGGGGGCTCCCTGGATCCTGGTTGTGGGGGGGGGTCTGCCGTGACCGCAGGGGCAGTGGTTCCCTCCCTGCGCCGCCTGTCTCTGCCACATGCACTCGTTCGGCTAGCCCGCACAGTCGTAGCTCTGTCATCCGGCGGCCGCATGCTCCTCAAGAGGATCCTTGGGAGGAACCGGCAGGCTGCCCTCTAAAGTGCCTGATTAGAGGGCCGTGTCTGCCTGATGTTTTAGTAACAAGAATGTTTTATCCCATAGGCTTCAATGTTAAAAATATTCCCGTTTTAATTCAATTTCTAATAAACCGTTGCTTATAATATTCTGCAGTAAAGAGTCTCTTTATTTCTAGACTTTTTTGTATTTTGTAAGCATTTTTTTATACTTTTTTCCAAAAAAAAATTATTTTCGAACGTTTGGCGAACGTCCCAAAAAAGTTCGAAGTTTGCAAACTTTCGAACGGCCGATGTTCGAATCGAACTCCGAACAGATTGAACCGAACAGCTCATCCCTAGTAGCCAATGACTGTCTACCAAGATATTGTTGGGATGAAAAGTTCTCTCAGTAGATATGTCCTTTACCATGCATGTTTTAACCCTTTCGCTGCTGAGGCTTTTCCCGCCCCTATGCTGAGGTCATTTTTACCTGTTTTGCGCATCATGTTTAAACGTGTTTTGAAGGCTTATTTTAGTATATGACCCAGACATATTATATATCGTTCTTTCCGTCAGACTCAGTAGATTCATAATATGTCATTATTATATGTATACGTTATGTCATGTCTGTATATTATAACAAAAAATGCAATAAAATATGTATTTTCAATAATTTACAATGTGTAAAGTGTTTTTTTCCCCATTTTAACATGCGAGCAATTGCGGTTATATTTTGTATGGGGTGCGCTTGTTAAAAAAATTAGAGATGGGGTCTCGTTACATTTTTTTTGGGGAAAATGACACTATTTTTAACAAACGCACCGCATACAAAAATCGTTAGTGCAGCATCATTGTTCACATTATAATTGAAATGGGAACAATATTGCTGCATTAACAAACCACAAAAAAAAAAAAAAAGTGTTTATTTTTTTTTTTTAATTTTTTTTTTAATTTTTTTTTATTTTTATTTTTCATAATTTTTTTTTTTTACAAAATTTTTCACTTTCATGTTTGGTATCGTTGGAACGGCCATGCTCTGGCCGATCCAACGATACCAAAATTTAACCCCTAGCTGCCACGGATCGGGAGATAGGGAGTTCATTGGAACTCCCTATCTCCACAGTTGGTGGCAGTTAGGGGTTAAGTCTAGGACTGGTGTCATCGTGCTACGCACGATGACGCCAGTCCTCTGGGGGAGTTCCCGGAGGCTTGGCCGACATCCAAGATGTCGGCCAGCTCCGGGAAAGGATCGCGAACCGGCGCTTTTCAGCGCCGATTCGCGATCCAGCTCCCCAGGGGTTAATGCCAGGCATCATTTGGAAGGGCAGGCTGTGCCCTTCCAAATGATGCCTGGTTAACCCCCTGTGCGCCGCCGATCGGGAGGGAGAGAGGTCCGAAGGACCTCCCCCCCTCCCTTTCAGGCGCCTCCTCCGCACATGCGGGGGGGCGCCTGAATTAGGTGTCATCGCGCCCCCGCGATGACAACTAATTCTGGCGGCTGCTGGTCCGGATGCCGGGCTGACATCCAGGATGTCAGCCCGCACCGGAGGGGCCAGCGATCGGCCGGAACCCGGCCGAACGCTGACCCCAATGGGAGGACGCGCTCAGCGCGTCCTCCGCATACCAGCGGGACTGCTGAGGACGCGCTCAGCGCGTCCTCAGCAGCGAAGTGGTTAAATCGGACTCTGCATTATTAGGATAGGATTCTCCTATCCACATAGAAATGGTCTCAAAAATCATCAAGAAGTTAGGAAAACATGTCTAAAATAGTAAATATGATACTGATGAATAAAAAATGATCACATAATCTACTAAAGAGTAATCTTAATGAATATAATGAGTTTATTAGCAATTCAGCTTGCAAAAAATAACGTCTGAATGTAAACATAGCATCGGTGAGCATGAAGGGATTCTTCCTTACAGTCATACAGGATGATTGATGATTGATGTTTGAATGAGTCGTTTGCTTCTCCCCAGTAAGTATGCCTATCCTTCATCAAAAAGTGTGAATGGGGTCCCATGGGCTAATTTTTGTTTTTTAATTTTTTTATGTTTTCCAATGCAAAAGATATGAATACATATTTATGGGTGCAAAGCTATAAGTGATGAATTCTCTTAGGTGCAAGTAACTCCTATATCCTCTTATTTTTTCAGAAGAATTTTAAAATATGAACTGTCATGGTAAGACCAGTGCATTTTTTCTGGAAAAATAGGTGGGGGTACTTTCACGCCTGGGGAAAATCTGATTATCATGACTAATTTCATGTCCTCATAAACAATAGTTGTAGCGCACTTAAAGGAAGACACTATAAAAGGGAACCATATTTTTTAATAATGTGTTCCTTTAAATGAACTACAACTATTAGAACTATACAACCCCTGTGGGGGTTATCCACTAAGTGCCTCTGTTGCAAGAAAAATCTGTATTGCAGGGCAGTTAGTTGTTTTTTTTTTTGTTGCAACGATGGCACTGAGTGGATAATCCCCTAGCATTTGTGAGCACCACAGCAATGAAACTCACAGTTATGCTGAGTATGTATGAGCTCCACAGCAATGAAACTCACAGTAATGTGCAGTGTGTATGAGCTCCACAGCAATGAAACTCACAGTAATGCGCAGTGAGTATGAGCGCCACAGCAATGAAACTCACAGTAATGCTGAGTATGTATGAGCTTCACAGCAATGAAACTCACAGTAATGCACAGTGTGTATGAGCTCCACAGCAATGAAACTCACAGTAATGCGCAGTGAGTATTAGCGCCACAGCAATGAAACTCACAGTAATGCACAGTGTGTATGAGCACCACAGCAATAAAACTCACAGTAATGCGCAGTGTGTATGAGCTCCACAGCAATAAAACTCACTACCGCCTTACAGTGCCAGCTCCTCTGATCACACCGCTGGCCTGACAATCCGCAGCTCTGGCAGATGTGTGTAAACATGCTGCACCCCCCCTTCCCATGCTGTTCAAAGTTTCAGCGGCTGCAGAGAGGGGGGAGCAGCCGTCCCTCGTCACTTACTGGGGGAGGGGGTTATCAGTCCCTACATACACTCCTGACAATCGGAAGCATTTAGGAGCAACATGAGCTGCCGAGCGCTTCCGATTCTCTACCAGCCACTGCAGGAGGAGAGAGGAGCATCATGCTCTCTCCTGTTAGTTCTGGCTGGTGGTGAGGTGCCGGTACTGAGTGGTGAGGTGCCGGTACTGAGTACCCCCGAGTACCCCCCGAAAAAAAGCCCTGGGTAAGACTATCAGGGTTATGCAGAGAGAGGAGAAAACCAGGAGAGTGACTGGAGAAGAGAAAATTCTAGTTCAAAATAGCCGATTTGAAAAGTGAGCTAAATGGGAGAATTTTTCTGGTTTGGCTATTTTGACCTAGAATTTTCACTTGTCCAGCCATTCTCCTGGTTTTCACCGCTTTCTGAATAACCCTGTAGGTCAAATTAGCCAAACCAGAAAAATTCTCTCATTTATCTCACTTTTGCAAAACGGCTATTTGGTCTAGTTTGTTCTCTTCTCCTGACAATTCTCCTGGTTCTCACCTTTCTCTGAATAACCCTGTAAATTACATGAAATATATCCGATGTGTTATTTTGTTTAATTAAAACATCACACACATTGCTAAGTGGCATAGCTTCTTTTTTTTAAATTCTTTATTTTAAGTTTCATGGATACAGATAAATGACAATTGCACGGCAAAAAAGAGAAGTCAATAGGAATACAGTATCGAGAAACAGTGCTTGCAAAGAAGTCAACAATGTAAAAAAAAAAACTGAGCACTCATAAAAAATTATGTGCTTGGAGTCGGACCCAAAGAACATATAAACAAAAAAGGCGAGAGAGAAGGAAGGGGGATCGACCAAGGCCTAAAATGTGACTTTCCTGGCCTACTCCCAGGAGTTCAGAGGACAATAGGAGGCCACAGAAGGAATATGTCCCAAGGCCAGGGCATGGCAGGGCCAGGTGTGGCAGGCAGAGCCATGGTGGCTGCCACAATGGCTCACCCTAAAACAGCCCTGAGATGCCAGGGGACAAATGAAACAGAGGGAAGATTTTTTAAATAAATGTAATTTCACGTAGATAATAGATGATTTATTAATATGCGGTTGTCAAATTAGTCATGTGATCTGTTAATTACTAACCTCTGTGATGGATCCTGCCATTCCTTTTTCAAAAATGTAAAAAATAAACAATTTGGGAAGAAAGAACATATCTTCTGACACATGTTGAAATCAGGGGCAAAGACACTTGTCAAATGTTTTCCAATGAACTCCACATTTTGAAATAAATCTCTTTGGCAACCTAGAAAATGTAAATCAAAATAATGAGTATAAAACATTACTTACATTGATTTAAAATTTGAAAATCATTGCATCAATGTCAACAATTTAGAGGGGTTTTTTGAGGACCATGTTATTACCAGCTTTGACTTCTTTTTGTGGGGCTATGTGGAGGAACTAGAGTACCGTAACAAGCACTGCACGGTTGACTCCTTAACATATAAAATTGTGAATGAGATCTGAAACATTGATGACATTGATACGTGTCAGCAACAACATGCCCTTTTGACATGTGCTTAACAGGACCTCAGCAGGCAATTTCAGCATTTACTTTGATGGGATGTGCTCAGCATAAGAGGATGTTCGATTCCCGAAACTCTTTAATATCTATTCATTTGTTTAAGACAGTGTTTCTCAAACCTGTCCTCGGAACCAGGCCGGATTTTGCAGATTCCCTTGGGGAAATACAGACTGAATCCTGCAATCACTGAGCAGCAAATCATATCACCTGTGATGTGCTTCAGATATCTGGCAAATCTGGCATGTCAGGGGGTCCTGAGTACAGGTTTGGGAAACACTGGCTTAAGATATAACAAAAACGTTGGTTCTGGTTCTATATGAATAACCCTCTATTTTTCAGCAATGTCTTATTTTAATTCCATATGTATTATGCTCAGGTTTGTGGATACGTGTTTATTTCTATCTCATGGGGCTGGTCTTCTAAGTGTCAGGACCCCTGCATGGTGTCCCCCAGCACTCCAAGGAAAGGTCGCTGTCGCAAGAAACCGTGAAAACACTGATCTTGCACTTTGAAGTGCTGCCCTGCTGGATTCTCCAGCAGCAGCAGCAGCAGCAGGTGTGCAATTAGCCCTGATCCCTATTTAGCAAAGGCACACCCTACCCAGAGTGCTTCTGCATTCTGCTGCATCAGCACAATCTGAATCTGTATCTAACCTGGAAGGAACCTCCGGGACTCTGCTTGATATACGTGCACCTGCCCCAAGACTCCCCTCTGCACACCCCCAATAGACTTTCCTGCATCGCCCTTCTGATGTTATATTGTTTTTCTTAATAAACCCCTTTTTGATTTCACCACAAGTGTTTCTCAGTGGTATCACCGCACCCTGGGCTCGCAACCGCATCCTGCGTGCTGGTTCCTAACACTAAGCCCAGGATATCCAAACTCCAGAACCCAAGATGTTCCTGAACTACATCCCCCATGCTTCTCCATCCATCTAATGCAGTCAGAGATTTCTGAGAGTTGCATTTCATGAACATCTGGGGGGCCGTAGTGTGGACATCCCTCTTCTAAACAATCTTGCTGGAGAGTTGAGAGTGGGGAATTCTTCTTCCATTGTAGGGTATAGTGGGATGAAAAGTAAAAATCCATGAATACCACAGTGAATGAATGGGGTGGACCAAATCATGGATGACGGCTGTGAGTTTTACCATGTCTAGTGTTTCTGTTATTTCCAAGTTAGGGGGAGGGTTCTTGGATGCATGTCAAAGTTCTCATGTAGCTGTAGATACCTTTAGGTCTCTGAAGAGCTAATTGGCCTCTTGATGACACCCCTGTTATTATATAATTATGTGTTGCTGGATTGTCTTCTCTAGACACATTCTGAATTGTGAAATACTGTATTATTGTTTAGTTAGTTTTTAATGGGTTTAATGATCTTGTTCCTGATGAAATTGTAAGTTTTAATACTCTACACTTGTTGAGGATAACGCAGAACTTTCTTTATTGCCAGCAATCCTGCCATTTTGGTGATGTTTGATTGGATGCGTTGGCAAAAAAAGAAACTTGCACCTTCTTGAAGTCCATGCGGTTATTTTCAGATCATGGGACATTTTTAATGCACATAGGTGAACAATAACTATGTCGTGTCCTCTCCGATGGCATCTGGTTGATCACTCACTGAGAGATTTTTATATCATTGATGTCTGCTATTTTAGTTAATTAAAAGTGGCAATAAAGATGTGCAACTTGTAAAGCGTTGAATATGTTGCAATAAGTGTACAAAATTTTCTAATTGCTAAACCATGGTGACCATGTTTGCTAGGTACTTACAATATTTATGATCTCACTTACCATATGTAGAAGAGCCACAAAATTTTAGAGAAAAACCAGATATCACATTGTGCATATGTTGTATCATTGTTGGCAATCCCCAACTGGAGTACTTGAAATAGCAGAAATTCCTAAAACAATGCAACAGATGAAATACTTTAGATGATTATATATATATATATATATATATGTATATATATCATCAGCCATATAGTGCCTGTGCATGTCAGCGGTGATATAAATGCCAAGGTGCAAAAAAATCCCAAAATAATATCCAAAGCCAAAGAGTATAGGATGCACTCAAGGGCTTAGGCCAAGAAATAGTTAAAACATTCTTTTAATAAACGTAGTGAGCAAAAGAGGGGGTTTGTGAGTGTCCTGAGAACTAACAACGGCACTAGTGACCTGCTCTATGGTGGGGCCCGCTCATGTCTCACAAGGCTTTAGCTCAATTTTGCCATTACAGGGATAACCGCTCCATATGCAAATCAGCCTGCTACATCCATAAAAGGTGGCCAGTACTGAAATGCGAAGGACGTCATCCCTGCACGAGAGATGCAGCAACCCCTGACGATCATTTCATCCTTGTTAGACCTCGTCAGGAGGGTATAGCTGACAACCCTCTAGGCACCTCGAGCAAGGGGTCCACGTCTGGATTTCCCTGTATACTTGTAGAGAGCAAAATAGGGGGTTTGTGAGGGTCCTGAGAATGAACAATGACACTAGTGGCCTGGTCTACGGTGGGGCCCACTCATGTCTCACAAGGCTTTAGCTTGCTTGTGCCATTACAGGGATAACTGCTCCATATGCAAATCAGACTGCTCTCACCCAGAAAGTGTCGCTCAGGTCTCACAATGCTTTAGCTCGATTGTGCCATTACAAGGACAATTGCTTCATATGCAAATCAGACTGCTACACCCAGAAAGGGTGGCCAGTACTGAATGCCAAGGACGTCATCCCTGCACGAGAGATGCAGCAAACGCCAATGATTTTTTCAACCTTGTTGGGCCTTGTTGGGAGGGTTCATTCTCAGGACCCTCACAATCCCACTTTTTACTCACTTTAAGTATACAGGGTAATCCATACATGGACCTCTTTCTCGAGGTGCCTAGAGAGGTGTCAGCTATACCCTCCTGATGGGGCCTAACAAGGCCGAAATGATCATCGGGGGTTGCTGCTTCTCTCGTGCAGGGATGTGTCCTTGACATTCAGTACTGGCCACCATGTCTGGGTGTATCAGTCTGATTTGCATATGGAGCAGTTGTCCCTGTAATGGCACAATCGAGCTAAAGCCTTGTGGGACCTGAGCGGGCCCCACCAGTAGAGCAGGCTACTAGTGCCGTCCTTCCACCTCAGGACCCTCACAGACCTCCGTTTTGCTCACTTTTATTAAATATGCATGATAAAAATCCTGTAAACAATAGCCGCCATTTTGGATCCCTAAGAGCATTTTTCAAGGTCTGAGAAACCTTGAGAGAGGCTCTTGTTGAGCCGAAACGTCGGCTATTGTTTACAGGATTTTTATCATGCATATTTAATAAAAGAAGAATGTTTTAACTATTTCTTGACCTAAACCCTCGAGTCCATCCTATACTCTTTATTTAAATATATTTATGTATATATATATATATAATATATATATATATATATATATATTTAAATATCATGCTCCATAGTTACAGGTATCCGTTAGGATAATTTGTACTTAACACCTGTATACAGTTTCCTTAACTGCAAAACGTAATTTTACTTGTAAATATAATAAAGTATAAATCAATCAATATCAACAATAACGGAGCATCGTATTACGTATTAGCAATGGTGGTGAAATACCTCTACAGTGCCTAAACAGACCCTGAACGTAATGTACACCAAATAGCAATATAAATTTAAGAGTGGAAACATATACAGGGTTATTCAGAGCACACTGAAATTTCGGTGCCCTTTCGCTCCCCGCACTTCAGGGTGATTTGGCAATTCTAGTCTGGCTGGGTGGAGTAGAGGTAACATCACTGCTCAATAACTGTGGAGAGAGACTGGAGACACAGGTTCGATTCCGGGAAGAGCACCTCTCCAGTAAGTGTCCTTGGGCAAGACACCTAACGGTACATACTCGTCACCCAGGACATACTTGAAAATGAGAGAAATCTCAATGTATCCTTCCTGGTGAAATACTTTCTCAAAAACACAAAAAAAAACCTGCAGTGTATTCAAGTACAACCACAGGGTCCCCGGAGTGCAGGAAAAAGCCCGCGCAAACCTGCCGACCACTCGCCGAACACCCACCAAAAACCTGCAGAAACCGCTGCAAAAACCATGTCAAACATGCCGGAAAAAGCCGCCAAGCTGATAAACGGGGTAAAAAAAAACAGTTTGCTTGAAAGTTTAAAAATTTAAAAGCTGTTTGCAAAAAACTACTGAACGAAAATGTTTGGAATTTACATATACTGTAAGGTCCTATGAATGATAATAAAAAGGTCTGTTACAGAAAACATGAAAAAAATCGCTTTAAAAAAAACACATAAATTTTATTTTGGCCGAAAAATTGCCTAAAAGATCCTAAAAAATCTATGAAAAAAAGAGACTTTTTACAGCAGAATAAAATAATAATCTGTTTATTAGATTTTGGATTAAACCGGGAATATTTTTAGCATTGAAGTCTATGGGATTCTCCTGAATAAACCTGTCGAATGCAACCACCGAATGGTAGGGCACTTCGGCAAATATTCACTGCTGTTCGGTGTTCTCTGAATAGATTAACCATTGCTTCTCTATGGGGGATTTCGCTGCTTTCGAACAGGCACCGTACTCGCTGGCAGTTCGCCAAAATTTGGCGAACTGTCTGCTCTCTGAATAGCCGAATTGCCCTGAAATGTCACTGTACGCTGAATTTCAGTGTCCGGTTACATTTTGGAGGCATTTCGGACCTCTCTGAATAACCCCTATAGTCTCTTAAACAATAACAAGTATACAACATACAGTGCATATTATTCCTTGAATAATGGGAGATACATAAACCAGTGCACGGAGGATTAGATATTATTATTATTATTATTATTATTATTAATTTATAAAGCGCCAGCATATTCCGCAGCGCTGTACAATAAGCACAGTATAGACAGGGTTACAATACATTGAACAACATTTGACAAACAGTACAGGAGGAGATGAGGGCCCTATTCCCGTAGGAACTCACAATCTGGGAGGGTTGGGGTTGGAAACAGGAGGAGAGGACTGTAAGGTGAGAGTGATTGATGGTTGCGTCAGTGAGTTGGGTGGTAGGCTTCCCTAAATAGCAATGTTTCATATGAAACCACACAGTGACAGATATTTTATGAGTGAAAAGTGAACCAATAAATATTGTCTGAAAGAAGTGAGCCAAAACGTACTTTACAGACAAGCAGTGATATCTTAAAACAAAATCATATGGGATTCAAAAGCACAATACTTAGGATCCTTACTGTCCAATGGTAATATCCAAGATGATGTGACTCTCAATAAAAATAAAACAGGAGCAAATAAAAGTGCAAAAAGTCCGGAGAATTTTGCATGGTGATTGCATAAAATGATCCCGTAGCGTTGCTCTCACATGTCCCAGAACCTGACTCCATAGCCTGATATATTTTAATATCATCCTCCATTGTTACAGTTTTCATTTGGGATAATTTGTACTTACCGTAGTTCAACATTGTGGAACTCGTCTGTGACATATGTAAAAAACTGGCAGTGTATGTCATTGGTGCATTCTGTTTGACATTGCTTTAAAGACGTTACTTTAGTTGAATTGAAGTTTGTTCCTCTCATGTCAATTTCAGGATACACCGTGGTCCAGCACGCTAGAACATAAAGGACATATATATAAATGCTACAGTTCTTATTAATATTTTCAAGGCATTTATTGCAAGGTGCTGCTACAATTGGTCATGTGATGTATATCATATGTTGTAATGATTTTTAGATAACCTCATTTCTTTGCAATAATTATTCTCAGGTTGTGGCACAGCAACTGTAGATACTGAAGATGAGTCTCAGTTTGACAACAAAAAAATAACATTACGTAGAGTTAACAACTTTAAAGCGATATTCTTGTTTTTTATTTTATTAAATATATATTTTATCTACTATCTAACTGCATCATGATTCTCTTTAAATCTTTGAAAGCACTTGCTGAATGATGGTATTCTTTCATTATTTTAGTTTAATACTCTGCAATTTCTGTTACCACCTCAATCTGGAGGATGGTCTCAATCCCCTTTCTTCTCAATAATGGACAAAACTGAAAATTGGGGCTATAAGTATCAGCACAGGTCCCGTGAACCTCTGGTTGTCACTGAAGAAATATGCTTAACTTCTTATAGGCAGAAAATAAATAATTTCAGCTGTTAAAATTAATTTTTTATCAGACTGGATTAATTAAGGCTTACTTAAAAATCACTAGATTTACTAGGAGGGGAAAATGGAAAACTAGCAGGTGTGGAGAGGGGGGCGCTGAGGAAAAGAACAGCGTTTTTTCACTGGTGATTATGGTGAGCGTGTCCATGTGTAAGTATTCTATTATTTTCAATCATATAGTGACCATGTGTGTACAGGGACCTTGTGTGTATTCCTAAATTCTTCCATAGCTGTTCTGACTGACAAATCAATGTGAGCTGTCACTGTATTCTTCATCAACGTTAGCTCAGATAATGGTCTTAAAAAAAGCATCAATCATGGGGCAAGAGTGGAGATGTGCCAAGAACCTGAAAGATCAGATGTGCCATGTGCTTCAACCAGTGTTTTTATTGTATTTTCTCACATATCAATTCTCAGTATTTGAATCTAGGTTCTTGACTTTCCTATTTTGCAGATTATTTAGATTTGGTATAATAAGTTATACTATTTATATTGATGATGTATCTCTGTAGTTTGTAATAACACTGGGGAACAATTTGGAACATATTTTCTGTTGAGTTCGATATTTCAGCTGTTTCAGACTAAATTAGGCGCTGATTTCATAACTGCGGTTAGTTTTCTTCTATCACGTCAGATTTTTTCTCTACAGCTTATCTGAATGCGAGTACTCCCACCCGGATGTATGGGAGCATGAGTGCTCTCCTATTGGCCGTGAGTGGACCTCCCTCAAGTGGGGAGGGGTGGGGGATGACCTTGGCGACCGGATGTTACTTGTCCCTGCATTTCAGTTACATGTGAGCAGTGGCGTAACCAGAGTTATGGGCGCCCGTGGGAGAAACCCACCCCCCTCATTATATAAACGTCCACTCTGGTTATAAGAAGGCCCGCACCGGGACAAAATATTGGACCCCCATAATTATATACACTGGACCCCAGAATTATATACACTGGCACTGGACCCCCAGAATTATATATACAGGCTCTGGACCAACCTCCTAACACATACCCCTTGCAGCTATGCAGTGTAGGGTAACCCATGTGTGGCAGGGGTCAAGTCCTGGGAAAAAAAGTGAGGGAACTCACCCACGAATTCCACAACCCCGATTACCTGAAGAAAATATATATATATATATCACGAGTATAGCAGTGCGTGCCGGTGATACCATTTTTATTGGGTTAACTTTACATTTAAAAGACAAGCTTTCAAGAGTGTAAACTGGAAACTATACTTATCAGTGAAAGGTATCACTACGTACAGAAGGAGATCAATACCCTAGGTTTACAATCTATTAAACAGTCTCCTGATTGCCAGCCCCCAGAGAACAGGATTCAGGTCCAGCATTGTCTGCCACCAAGATCCTGAAACGATTTCCTGTTCTTTTCTGCTCAATTTCATAAGGATCAAGAAAGAGGAGATGTCCTCTTCACTCACTATAATCTTGCATAAATTCAGTTCAGATATATATGGGCCCAGTAGTTCAACGGGATTAGGGATAGATGTTGGCTGGGAGGGATCACAAATGTTGGCCAATGTGATATTGATTAAAGAATTCTAGATTGGAACTGCACTTTTTAGTTTTGTTGATTTTCAAACTCATTTTAAAATTTGTATGAATTTGCCATATTTGGAGGTAATTAACAAGGGGATTAAAAGGTTTTAGCAAAAATAGTGGACGGCTGAAAGTATAAAGTTCCACGGATCTTTTCTCTTTAACATGATTAAAATGTTGTCATGCTATTATATAATTAATTATGACCAAACTGTACATCTGTTTCAGGTTAGAGTATAATGTGGGATTTTCCACTGAAGGAAAGAAAAGTTTACTCGTGATTGTGGCAACTGGACTAACGCATTTTATATACAATATATATATATCCAGGCACAGACCCCCAGAATAATATACATTACACTGTGCCCCCAGAATAATATACACAGCGCTGAACCCACAGAATAATATACACAACACTGGTTATATGGATATATTTTCCCCAGTTCACATGGATATAATTGCCCCAGCTCATATGGGTATATATTGCCCCAGCTCTCATGGATATTGCCCCCAGGTCTCATGGATATTGCCCCCAGGTCTCATGGATATTGCCCCCAGGTCTCATGGATATGCCCCAGGTCTCATGGATATTGCCCCAGCTCTCATGGATAATGCCCCAGCTCTCATGGATAATGCCCCCAGGTCTCATGGATATTGCCCCCAGGTCTCATGGATATGCCCCAGGTCTCATGGATATTGCCCCAGCTCTCATGGATAATGCCCTCAGGTCTCATGGATAATGCCCCCAGGTCTCATGGATATGCCCCAGGTCTCATGGATATTGCCCCCAGGTCTCATGGATACTGCCCCCAGGTCTCTTGGATATATGCCCCAGGTCTCATGGATATTGCCCCCAGGTCTCATGGATATTGCCCCCAGGTCTCATGGATATGCCCCAGGTCTCATGGATATGCCCCAGGTCTCATGGATATTGCCCAGCTCTCATGGATAATGCCCCCAGGTCTCATGGATAATGCCCCCAGGTCTCATGGATATGCCCCAGGTCTCATGGATATTGCCCCCAGGTCTCATGGATATTGCCCCCAGGTCTCATGGATATTGCCCCAGCTCTCATGGATAATGCCCTCAGGTCTCATGGATAATGCCCCCAGGTCTCATGGATATGCCCCAGGTCTCTTGATATGCCCCAGCTCTCATGGATACTGCCCCCAGGTCTCTTGGATATATGCCCCAGGTCTCATGGATACTGCCCCCAGGTCTCTTGGATATGCTCCAGCTCTCATGAATACTGTCCCCAGGTCTCTTGGATATGCCCCAGCTCTCATGGATACTGCCCCCAGGTCTCTTGGATATATGCCCCAGGTCTCATGGATATTGCCCCCAGGTCTCATGGATATGCCCCAGGTCTCATGGATATGCCCCAGGTCTCATGGATATTGCCCCAGCTCTCATGGATAATGCCCCCAGGTCTCATGGATAATGCCTCCAGGTCTCATGGATATGCCCCAGGTCTCATGGATATGCCCCAGGTCTCATGGATACTGCCCCCAGGTCTCATGGATACTGCCCCCAGGTCTCATGGATACTGCCCCCAGGTCTCATGGATATGCCCCAGCTCTCATGAATACTGCCCCCAGGTGTCTTGGATATATGCCCCAGGTCTCATGGATATTGCCCCCAGGTCTCATGGATATTGCCCCCAGGTCTCATGGATATTGCCCCCAGGTCTCATGGATATGCCCCAGGACTCATGGATATTGCCCCCCCAGGTCTCATGGATATTGCCCCCCAGGTCTCATGGATATTGCCCCCCCAGGTCTCATGGATATGCCCCAGCTCTCATGGATATTGCCCCCCCAGGTCTCATGGATATTGCCCCCCCAGGTCTCATGGATATGCCCCCCCAGGTCTCATGGATATGCCCCACCTCTCATGGATATGCCCCAGCTCTCATGGATATTGCCCCCCCAGGTCTCATGGATATGCCCCCCCAGGTCTCATGGATACTGTCCCCCCAGGTCTCATGGAAACTGTCCCCCCCAGGTCTCATGGATACTGTCCCCCCCAGGTCTCATGGATATGCCCTCCCCCAGGTCTCATGGATATGCCCCCCCAGGTCTCATGGATATGCCCCCCCAGGTCTCATGGATATGCCCCCCCAGGTCTCATGGATATGCCCCCCCAGGTCTCATGGATACTGTCCCCAGCAGAGCTCACCTTAGCTGCTCCTGCTTCAGCGGCCGCGTGCTTCCTGCTTCAGCGGCCGCGTGCTTCCTGCTTCAGCGGCCGCTGACAGGAAGTGCAGCCGCTCGCCTGTAACAGGAGGCACGCGGCCGCCGGCAATGTGCGGCGGTGGTGTTCGGGCTCGGGCCACAGCGGGAACGCGGCGTTCCCGCTGTGGGAGAAGTGCAGCAACGCCGTTCCTGCGCGTTCCCGCTCGACTCGAGCCCTGATGTGTGGGCTGCCCAGTGCACCCTTTCCATGCTGCCAGAACACACGTGGCACCCCATCTGCACAGCCCTGCAAACATTTTCCATACCATGGGCCCAGGGTACCCCCTCCAGCTCACACATGGAAATATTGCCCCCCACCCCCAGCTCACACATGGAAGTATTGCCCCCCCAGCTCACATGGATATATTTCCCCCCCAGCTCACATGGATATATATTGCCCCAGCTCACACATGGAAATATTGCCCCCCAGCTCACACACATGGATATATTTGCCCCCAGTTCTCACCCATGGATGTATTTGCCCCCAGCTCTCACACATGGATATATTTGCTCCCAGCTCTCACACATGGATGTATTTGCCCCAGCTCTCACACATGGATATATATGCTCCCAGCTCTCACACATGGATGTATTTGCCCCCCAGCTCTCACACATGAATATATTTGCCCCCAGCTCTCACACATGAATATATTTGTCCTCAGCTCTCACACATGGATATATTTTTCCCCCAGCTCTCACATGGATATATTTGCCCCCAGCTCTCACATATGGATGTATTTGCCCCTAGCTCTCACACATGGATAAATTTGCCCCCAGCTCACGTCTCCTCATCATTGCCGGCGGCCGCGTGCTTTTCCTCCTCGAGCGTTCGCCAGCATAGGCTCTGCTGCGCGGCTGGGGATCTAACCACCAGCCAGATCTCACGAGATTGCGGCTGGCTGGTGGATAGACGATTGTCGAGCGGCAGAGCTTTATGCTGGCGGACACTCGTAGGATAGCAATGGGGCCACCGACAATTGCCCCCCCTCCCGGCGCTCACTTTGTCGGACTTGGTCCACAGCGGGAACCAGCGGCCGGTGCCCCCCCTCGGCCCTGCACCTGGGGCACCCGCACTGGCTGCCCCCCGGGTGTTACGCCACTGCATGTGAGACAGTGTGGTGAGAGGGTGTGTATAACAGTATTTAGTGAATCGTATTCCGAAAGTCTGTATACAGGGAGTAAGCAGAATTTATTTATTTGCATATGTATTTCCTTTCCTTCAGATCATGTCTGCCTCTGCTATTTCTCGTCGTAAGTGCCAAAACAGCTCTGATTCCTTTTGTTATATCTGTGGCAGTTTCACCGTTCCCAGTCAAAGTGAACATCAGGGCATTTGTCAGGCAAGCCTATGTTGCATATTTCAAAGTAAAACCTGGTGATCAAGATAGGTCTTGGGCCCCTCACAAGGTGTGCAAGAAGTGTATCGAGAGTTTACGGATGTGGACGAAGAGAACATGTGATAAGTTGCCATTTGATATACCTATGGTTTGGCGAGAACCCACACTACATTCCAGTGACTGTTACTTCTGCACGATTCCACCAAGATTTGAAGGTCAGATTTGAGGAACAGTATCAGGGTAGATGAACATATGATGGCTGACTATTGTTGGAGCATCAGGCAAGATTGTCCACAGAATGAACACTCCAGGAAAAGGTATAAGCTTAAATTTGTACCTTAAGTGCTACCTAACTTGACTACTTGCACCCAATTGGACTTTTAGGTTAAATTTGACATTCAGGTAATTTTTTCATTATTATTCTATTGTGTGCACATTTTGTATGGTTTTTGAGACAAAGGGAGTGCATCCTGTACCCTAAAAAATGTATGTGATAGAGAAAAACTGGGCTAATTTTTGTATTCAGATGCCACCAGTTAGTCAAAAACAAGTGTCACATCTAACTTAACAAAAATGCTGTTCCCCAGTGTAATCAATTCCATGGTGATTCTTAGATGACTTGACAATTTCATTCAGAATGATTTCATGTCATAATATCCTCATTAGGGGAAATAATATAAAAGTATTCCAAATATATATACATATATATAACTACTTCGAGGAATCTACTCCTTTATATGTTAGGTCCTCTATTCCAAATTATGAAATATCTTCCTCTTTAAGGCTTTGAAAGCCCCAAAGGAAGGAAAGAACGTTTAGCCCAGTCATATCAAATTATATAATAAATAAAAAGTAGGTAGGATAGCAGATGATGTGTGGAAAATATGCTATGGAACATAATTAAATAAAACAAAGCTTCATACCATTTAATTCTTTGTTGCAATTTTTCAATGAATATCCAGAAATGACTCCTGGAAGGCTGACTCTCGGCAATGTGTCGGTAGCACTATCTTTTAAGTAGCAGACATACCTAAATCAAAAGATATAACACGTTAGATAATCATTTATGATAATTTATTACATGCCTTATGTTTTTTTTGTCTGATTTGCTCTTACGCGGACTTGATTGTGTAAGAACGCACTACTCTGGCACTCACTGAGCATTACAATGTAACATACACCTTGACCCGTATCAGGGCCCGAACTGGGGCAAAAAATAGACCTGGGCATTTTAGACTGAGCATCCCACTTTTTTTATTGTTAATATACTAGGTGACGTGCGTGCTGGATTTCATTTCTTCCTCCTTGACTAAGATACCCCTAAGTGTTGCCTGCCACAATGATCGACAGTGATCTGGCACCGTCTCCTCTTGGTATGCACCTGGCTCTAGACTTTGAGGCCTTAGGTGAAACTGAAACATGAGGCCCCCACTGACACCCATAATGGAAATTTGCAAGCAATATAAAATGAACTGTATAAATTGCTTATTTTAAGACAAACCTTAAGGCTAGGGTCAGACTGAGGCAGTGCGAACGCGCGTGCAGCCGCACTTAATCACGGCCGCACTAGCAGCAGATGCCGGGCAATGACGGCCAATATACGAAGTACGGTCGCACAAAAGTCCGGCTGCGCAACGCAAGTGGAAAATGAACGCATTTTTTCGAGAACGTGAAACCGCAGGTACTGACGTACAGAGTGCGCTGCGTCCGCTAGCAGCGTGTGTGTGTGATTGGGAGACGTCAGACCCTGCTAATGTCCGGCCAACATAACGTCCAGACACAAAAAGAGTTTTATTGATGATCCGTACAAAATCACGGACGACAATGCGCATCGTATGACCACTATCACGTATTCTGTGAAAAAATGCGTCCATTCGTTCGAACGCACTTTTTCACAGACAACATAAAAATGCGTTCGTCTGACCCTAGCCTCAATCCTATGACCTAAGAATTCACAGCTTCTAGAAAAATTTGCCTCAAACACACAGCATATTACTGTGAGTTCCATTGCTGTGGAGTTCTGTGATACGTTCATACATGGCGCACATTACTGTGAGTTTTATTGCTGTGGATTCTGTGTAATAAGCTCATACACACTGCCCATTACTGTGAATTTTATTGCTATGGAGCTGTGTAATACGCTCATACACTGCACATTACTGTGAATTTTATTGCTACGGAGCTGTGTAATACACTCATACACACTGCACATTACTGTATGGCTTATTGCTGTGAATCTCTGTGATATGTTCATGCACATTTCACATATTAGAATGTTTTTGTTGTAGAGGTTTATTGAGGTTTCCAGGTGGGCAACTAAATCTTCTGGTTTTTTTTATTCCAGAGGACAAGGGAAAAATACATACATTTTTTGGAAACAAGGGACAAATAAATTATATATTTATTTTATTTGGGGGTGGCATTTTTTCCCCAGGGGTTAAATAATGTAAATCTGTATAGGCCGTTTAGTATGGCATGGCATTGATTTAAGAGTTCTGTGTAAAAACAGACCCAAGATACAAAAAAGTGAGACAGAGGTCATTTGCATATCCTACCCAGAATTCATTGCTGCATATGGGGAATGTAGCCAGGGCCGGATTAAGAGTATCATGGGCCTGGTGCTGAGGATTTTAGTGGGCCTTCTTGTAGAAATAAAATGAAAAGCGCAAAGCATTTTTTGTTAACATAAAATAAATATTTTAATTACTATCAAAGTGCTTTCTCCTTCGGAGAGTCGGTGGTGGCAAGGCCGGCCCAAGACATTGTGCTGCCTGGATCCAAAGTTGGAATGCTGCTCCCCCCAAAAGAAAACCACATCCACTAAAACATACCCATGTATCACAGAGTTCCACAGCAATAAAACTCACAGCAATGCATACTGTGTATGAGTGTGTCAGAGAACCCACACAGTCACAAATCCTTATATCCCCTACACATATTGGCACTTCTATATGCCCTCCATATACCCCCCACACAGACACACATGCATATGTACACACATCTATATACCCACACACGGTGTTCATTATCCACATACCCACAGTGTCAAACATCCACATAGTCACACAGTGTCACACATGCACATACGCACACATCCAAATATATCCAGTGTCAGACATCCACATACGCACACATCCAAATATATCCAGTGTCAGACACCCACATACGCACACATCCAAATACTGTATATCCACAGTGCCACACATACACACCCATCCAGTGTCACACATCTGCATACCCAAATACGCACACATCTGCATACTCAAATATGCATACCCAAATACACACACATCCACACAGTGCCACACATCCACATACAAACACATACAAATATATCCAGTGTCACACAAGCACATACACACCCATCTAGTGTCACACAAGCACATACACACCCATCCAGTGTCACACAACCACATACACACCCATCCGGTGCCACACATCAATACACAGTTTCACATTATTATTATTATATTTAATTTACATACCCATAAACGCAGGTGCTGGGCCTCTGCAGGTGCTGGGCCTCTGCAGGTGCTTGTCCAGCCTTCAGAGGGCCTCAGGCAGTGAATGCAGAGGTCAGACCTGGAGAACCAGCTGCCTGGCTGCTAAAGGCCTCAGCCAATCGGCTGCTCAGGGCCTCAGCCAATTTGATTGGCTGCTCAAGGCTTCAGCCGATTTGATTGGCTGCTCAGGGCATCAGCCAATTGGCTGAGGCCTTTGGCAGCCAATCGGCCGATGCCCTGAGCAGCCAATCGGCTGTTGCCCTGAGCAGCCAATCAAATCTGCTGAGGCCCCGAACAGCCAATTCGGCTGAGGCCCCGAGCAGCCAATCGGCTGAGGCCGCGAGCAGCCAATCGGCTGAGGCCCTGAGCAGCCAATCGGCTGAGGCCCAGAGCAGCCAATCGCCTGAGGCCCTGAGCAGCCAATCAAATCTGCTGAGGCCCTGAGCAGCTGATCGGCTGAGGCCCTGAGCAGCCGATTGGCTGAGGCCCCGAGCAGCCGATCGGCTGAGGCCCTGAGCAGCCAATCGGCTGAGGCCCCGAACAGTGACTCAGCCAATTGGTTGTTAGAAATCCCGGCCGATCAGTCAGCTGCTGATGGCTCCTCACAGGATGTATGCAGCATAAAATCACGCTGCTGTCTTTCTGGATCCGGCGGTTCCCTGCCTCGGCCCCCACAGTGTGTGACAGGCCTGCCACGACACTTCCTCTGGCTGTAGGCCTATTTTCAGGTAGGGGCCTGGATCGGCCGCTCCATCCGCCCCTACATTAATCCGGCCCTGAATGTAGCACAGGAGCTCTGGGATGCAGTTCTTTGAATTGCTGTGATCTGCAAGTGGCTTCTGCAATAATAAACATAACCCTTGTAAGTGTTCTATATATATATATATAAATAAATATATATATACAACATTTTAAAATTTTAATTCAGGTTGTAGGGGGCCAAATAAATTAGATCTTTCTTGTTTTGGGGGCGTTTTCTGGAGGGAGGTGAGAAAATAAAGAATAATTGGTTTGGTTTTTTTATTTGGGGGCTGCCAATGAATGTTTTTTGTTTTGGTTTTTTTACAAATGGGAAGACAAATCAGTTTTTATTATTATTGTTATTTCATGGGGGGGCAGATAACTTATGTGTGTTTTGTTTTTTTGCAGGGGAAGGAAAATAAATTAACTCTTTTTTCCTGGGGGAATAAGCCATTTTGGGGGGGGGTTGAGTAGATAGCTGATCCATGGATCATCTTATCTGACAGGTGGGCCACCCGGTCATCCCCATCTTCCAAGGTGCAGCCGCAGATGTCACGCTGCACAACACACCCTGTGACATCGACAGAGGGGGCTGGATGATCACCATCTTGAAATTCCCACAGGGCCTAAGTCGCAGCCTAGAGAACAAGTCGGGTGTTCCCCAGGCAGGCATATTTAACACCTCAAAGCCCCGTCCAAATGAGTGACAGGGATTTGAATGTGTAAACTTCCGCCCCATAGTCAAGTAAGGTGGTCATGGCCACCTAACTCACCTAATTAGAGAGCCGCCTCTTGCCTGCAGCAAGTGTCCTGAGAAGCCTCCAGTACAAGAAGGCCTGCTCCCAACCAGCCGACCAGTCATCAAAGCTGTCTGCCTACCGGGCAAGTACTCGGTATGCTTGATGGTCAGTCTGGGCCTGCCTGTATCTCAGCATCAGTATACACTCCCTCTGCCATTTCATGGAAGCAGCTCATTATTTAGAGGTATGGTAAGAAAAAACGTGATTGGTTCACAAGCAGAGTCTATATTAACTACTAATATTGACCTTGTACACATTATAGTGTGGGCAATTAAAAATGTTGAAAATTAAATTCAGCGTGTTTGTTTGTTATTCCAATCAAATAAATCCTGTTTGTGCCATATCCAATTTATATTAATTTCCAGGGCCAGGTTATTATTGTTTCTTTAGGAGCTGCAGCTTTAGGCCCATTTCCTTAAAAAAGGCAGAGAGAAAGAATAACTATTTGGGCAACAATTGATTCCATCATAGAGGGACAGAGAACAAAGGCACAATCCATGGTCTGAGAGGGACAAGACAAAGAAACAAAGATAGGTGATGAGGTAGAGACAAATTATAGAAAACAAAAAATACTGCAGAGCGCCTCAAAAATCTTCAGCTCCCAGACCTCAACCTAACTTTTCTGTAAGTAGAAGTCCCTACCCAAAAAATCCAGTTGAAGAATGCAAATTTTATGGTTCATCCGATATTTTTTTTTTATATTTTCGCAATATTTTAATGGTACATTAACAGCTAGCTTGGTTAAATGTTAATACTGTGCACTCGATTGATTGGAGTTTCCTTGGAGAAAAGAGTGCCATATGATAAAATATTCATAATTTACTTGTCGTTTTGTCTGATCCAAGTCCCAGGTAGATACGAAAACATCAAGCAACGTGGACTGAGTGTGCACACTAATTGGCAGTATTCAACATCCGGCACAAACACAGAACGATAGTCCCCTCCTTGGATGAAAACATCTTTTTCAAAATCTGGAATGCATTCTGACATGAGGGAAAAAGAACAGATTATTTATGTTAATGATATTTACTTATTTACATATGGGAGCAATTAAATTAGAAATGATGGCAGATTGTTTATCATTTTCTTAATTTCACAATCATAAACTTATTTGATGTGGAGGGAGCCAAATTCGGAGATCCTAGTGCAGCATCAAGCTTAAGTATGATTCTGCACATTGCAGGATGGAGAAAATAAGGACCTTAAGATATTTATATTTTGAAGGTAAAATTTGAACAATTAATTGTATGTATATATATACAGTGGCAAGAAAAAGTGTGTGAACCCTTTTACCCTTTGGGATTACGTGGGTTTTGCATGAATTGGTCATAAAATGTGCTCTGATCTTCATCTAAGTCACAACAATTTGAAAAACACAGTCTGCTTAAAATAATACAACACAAACATTATATGTTTTCATGTTTTTATTGAACAGAACATGTAAACATTCACGGTGCAGGGTGGAAAAAGTATGTGAACCTTTGGACTTAATAACTGATTGACCCTCCTTTGGCAACAATAACCTCAACCAAACGTTTCCTGTAGTTGCAGATCAGACCTGCACCACGATCTGGAGTAATTGTGGACCACTCCTCTTCACAAAACTGTTTCAGTGTAGCAATATTCATGGGATGTCTGGTGTGAATCGCTCTCTTAAGGTCATGCCACGGCATTTCAATCGGGTTGAGGTCAGGAGGACTCTGACTGGGCCACTCCAGAAGGCGTATTTTGTTTTGTTGAAGCCATTCTTTTGTTGAATTACTTGTATGCTTTGGGTAATCGTCCTGTTGCATCACCCATCCTCTGCGGAGCTTCAGTTGGCGGACAGATGGTCTTGTGTTTTCCTGCAAAATGTCTTGATAAACTCTGGAATTCATTTTTCCATCAATGACAACAATCCATCCAGGGCCTGAGGCAGCAAAGCAGCCCCAAACCATGACGCTCCCTCCGCCATGTTTTACAGTGGGGATGAGGTTTTGATGTTGGTGTGCTGTGCCTTTTTTTCTCCACACATAGTGTTGTGCCTTTTTTTCGCCACACATAGTGTTGTGTGTTTTTTCCAAACAACTCAATTTTGGTTTCATCTGTCCACAGAATATTTTCCCTGTAGTGCTGTGGAACATCCAGGTGTTCTTTTGCAAATCTCAAACGTGTTGCAATATTCTTTTTGGAAAGCAATGGCTTCCTCCGTGGTGTCCTCCCATGTACTCCTTTCTTGTTTAATGTTTTCCTTATTGTAGATGTGTCAACAAAAATGTTAGCATGTGCCAGAGATTTCTGTAAGTCTTTAGCTGACACTCTAGGATTCTTCTTTACCTCATTAAGCATTCTGCTCTGTGCTCTTGCAGTCATCTTTACAGGACGACCACGACTAGGGAGAGTAGCAACAGTGCTGAACTTTCTCCAGTTCTAGACAGTCTGTCTTACTGTGGACACATGAACATCAAGGCTTTTGGAGATACTTTTGTAACCCTTTCCAGCTTCATGCAAGTCAACAATTCTTGATCGTAGGTCTTCTGAGAGCTCTTTTCTGCGAGGCATGGTTCACATCAGGCAGTGCTTCTTGAAACCAGTAAACCCAAAACTGGTGTGTGGTTTTAAAGGGCAGGACAGCTTTCAGCAACACATCCAATAATATCACACTGATTGGACTCAAGGTTGGCTCACTCCTGGCTCCAATTAGCTCTTGGAGAAGTCATTAGGCTAGGGGTTCACATACTTTTTCCACCCTGCACTGTGAATGTTTACATGTTCTGTTCAATAAACACATGAAAACATATAATGTTTGTGTTGTATTATTTTAAGCAGACTGTGTTTTTCAAATTGTTGTGACTTAGATGAAGATCAGAGCACATTTTATGACCAATTCATGCAAAACTCCACGTAATCCCAAAGGGTTCACATACTTTTTCTTGCCACTGTATATGTGTGTGTGTGACAAGTTGTGTTAGTACGGATGTCAAAATCAGCAGAGTATAGCAGTACATAGTGATACGTTTTTTATTGGGCTAACGTTACATTTCAAAGACAAGCTTTTGAAAGAATAATTCTCTTTATGTCTGGGAGCTATAGCTCTCGAAAGCTCGCCTTTTAAATGTAATGTTAGTTTAATAAAAAAGGTAGCGCTATGTACTGCTATATTCTGGTGAGAAGGGCTACTAAAATGGTGTACGGCTTGAAGGAGAATAGTTACCAGGAAAGGCTTAATGATCTTAACATGTACAGCTTGGTAAAAAAGATGAGGCAGAGGAGATAAGATAGAAACATTTAAATACGTAAAGGGAATCCACAAGGTAGAGGAAGGGAGTATATTTAAAAGGAAACAAAGTAGCAAAACAAGAGGACATAGTCTTAGATTAGAGGAGCAATGGTTTAAAAGTAACATCAGGAAGCATTATTTTACTGAGAGGGTGGTGGATACATGGAACAGCCTTCCTGTTGAAGTGGTAGAGGCCAAAACAGTAATTGAATTTAATCAGGCTTGGGATAGGCATAAGGCTATCCTAAACAAAAGATAAATCCAGGTAAAGTATCCATGTAATTGGGCAGACTAGATGGGCCGAAAGGTTCTTATCTGCCGACATTTTTCTATGTTTCTATCCAAACAATATTCAGCAACTCGGAGACTCTTCCAAAATTCAAAATATTCTTTAATTCTTAATTAAAGTCAACGTTTCAGTCCTTCCGGACTTTTCTTAAGACATGATTCAACAATACTGACACATTTTCTTATAACAGTGCATTAATCAAAAACAGCATACAGATGGGTCCAGTTCAATTAGCCGAACCAGTCAGATACAGCTCTTCGCTAGTTAACCCAAAATATTCCAATTGGCCCAGCAATTACCTGAAACTAAACACATCAAGTGAATTCAAAAAATCTATCTAGAACATTTGCATAAAAAATTCTGTGCTGCAACAAGATAGAAGCTAAGGCAACAAATTTAAAAATATAAAAGAATAGCAAAACGAGGTATTCCTAACGCGGGTGAATAAAACAGTACATCCTATTTTTCTCATTAAGGCCCCTCTGGAACAACGTATCTAGGATGAAGATCCAGAATGATTCACGCTTTAGCAGTTCCTGTGCACTGTTCAGGTTCGGACGGTTCGGGGTTCGACCCGAACTTAGCCTGTTCGAGTAGATCGCGAACACCGAACATTTCCGGGTGTTCGCCGCATGTTCGACCACAATACATTTTCCCACTGGCCTGAAGCTTGTAATTGGCTACAGCCTTGCACCTGACCACAGGTCTGGTGCAAGACTGGTTCAACACTATGCCAATCACCGCTCAGAGTCCTGATTGGGAAAATTTTGGCCAATCATGTCCCGCAGCACACTATATAACGTTTCCATGCACCGATTCTGCACGCATTTCAGAGGAGATTTCAAAGGAGATAGTTGTGTCTTGTTACTGCCGGTCTGCCACGCTACTGGGGGGTCTCATTTCTACCAAATATCAGGAAATTTAGGTGATGTGTGTCTTGTCACTGTGCCAGCAAGTTTTTTTGGGGTTTACAACTTTCTTTAAAACATTTGTGAATTGAGGTGATCTTCTGGGTCTTGTCACTGTGCCAGCAAGTCTTTTTGGGTCTAATTTCTACCAAATATCAGGGAATTTAGGTGATGTGTGTCTTGTCACTGGGCCAGCAAGTTTTTTTGGGGTTTACAACTTTCTTTAAAACATTTGTGAATTGAGGTGATCTTCTGTGTCTTGTCACTGTGCCAGCAAATCTTTTTGGGGCTCACTAATTTCTTTAAAACATTTGTGAATTGAGGTGATCTGTGTCTTGTCACACAGCCAGTACCACGCAGTATTTTGGGGGTCATAAACTTCTACAAAACATTTGGGAATTGAGGTGATCTGTGTCTTGTCACTGCCAGCAAGTATTTTGGGGGTCACAAATTTCTAAAAACATTTGGGAATTGAGGTGATCTGTGTCTTGTCACTGCCAGCAAGTATTTTGGGGGTCACAAATTTCTAAAAACATTTGGGAATTGAGGTGATCTGTGTCTTGTCACACATCCAGTACCACGCTGTATTTTGTGGCTCACTAATTTCTACAAAACATTTGTGAATTGAGGTGATCTGTGTCTCGTCACACATCCAGTACCACGCTGTATTTTGGGGCTCACTAATTTCTACAAAACATTTGTGAATTAAGGTGATCTGTGTCTCGTCACACATCCAGTACAACGCTGTATTTTGGGGCTCACTAATTTCTACAAAACATTTGTGAATTGAGGTGATCTGTGTCTCGTCACACATCCAGTACCACGCTGTATCTTGGGGCTCACAAATTTCTACAAAACATTTGTGAATTGAGGTGATCTGTGTCTCGTCACACATCCAGTACCACGCTGTATTTTGGGGCTCACTAATTTATTTAAAATATTTGTGAATTGAGGTGATCTTCTGTGTCTCGTCACACAGCCAGCAAGTATTTTTGGGCTCACTAATTTCTTTAAAACATTTGTGAATTGAGGTGATCTGTGTCTTGTTACACATCCAGTACCACGTAGTATTTTGGGGCTTACTAATTTATTTAAAACATTTGTGAATTGAGGTGATCTTCTGTGTCTTGTCACTGTGCCAGCAAGTTTTTTTGGGGTTTACAACTTTCTTTAAAACATTTGTGAATTGAGGTGATCTTCTGTGTCTTGTCACTGTGCCAGCAAGTTTTTTTGGGGTTTACAACTTTCTTTAAAACATTTGTGAATTGTGGTGATCTTCTGTGTCTTGTCACTGTGCCAGCAAATCTTTTTGGGGCTCACTAATTTCTTTAAAACATTTGTGAATTGAGGTGATCTGTGTCTTGTCACCAGCCAGTACCACCGCAGTATTTTGGGGTCACAAACTTCTACAAAACATTTGGGAATTGAGGTGATCTGTGTCTTGTCACTGCCAGCAAGTATTTTGGGGGTCACAAATTTCTAAAAACATTTGGGAATTGAGGTGATCTGTGTCTTGTCACTGCCAGCAAGTATTTTGGGGGTCACAAATTTCTAAAAACATTTGGGAATTGAGGTGATCTGTGTCTTGTCACACATCCAGTACCACGCTGTATTTTGGGGCTCACTAATTTCTACAAAACATTTGTGAATTAAGGTGATCTGTGTCTCGTCACACATCCAGTACCACGCAGTATTTTGGGGCTCACTAATTTATTTAAAACATTTGTGAATTGAGGTAATCTTCTGTGTCTCGTCACACAGCCAGCAAGTTTTTTTGGGGCTCACTAATTTCTTTAAAACATTTGTAAATTGAGGTGATCTGTGTCTCGTCACTGGCTGCCAGCTATCAGTGTGTCTCACTGAGTTATACCAGAGTTCTTTAAATCTTTATACCAAAGTTGAATCAGAGTTCTGTATATATTAATCTATAAATCACTCACCATGTCTGAAAGAACAAAAAGGACAGGCAGACGCTCCCAGACACAGATAAGAGGGCAAGCAGCCCCTGTGTCGGGAGGCTGTGTCTCTGGTCGTGCTGGACGTGGTGCATCCTCTGCAGGGGCACGCTTGTCGTTCAACCTCAGCTGCCAAAGCATCTAATGCAGCCTCCATGTCCACAGCTACTCCTGCCGTAGCCTCGCTATCACACACGGAGGAGTCAGCTGAATTGTTTGACTACAATGAGAGTGACATGCTGCTTGAGGATGCGCAGCAAGTACAGTGCTCTGATTCAATCTCTGAGGTTGAGCAAGGGAGTATAATCAACCTAGAGGAAGGGGGTGCCAGTGATGACACACAAATAACTGGCACTCATGTTGCCCCAGCAGCTGCAGTATACTGCCAAGTTGGCTCCAGTGATGAGGAGATAGGGGTGAAGATGACATTGATGATGAGGTCACTGACTCCACCTGGGTGCCAGATCGAACAGAGGAATCGAGTGAGGAGGAGGAGGAGGAGGCACAGCAAACATGAGGCACAACATCCTCTGTGACCAACCGTAGCACTAGCCAGTCCAAGGCATCAGATGTCAGAGCTGCTCCGGTGCATAGCGCTGTTGTCTCAAAGAACACATGCAGGAACTCTGCTGTCTGGGAGTTCTTTAAGAAATGTGCAGCAGACCCCACTGTTGCTATTTGTAATCTATGTCAGATGAGGCTGAAGCGTTTGATTAATACCGGACACTTGAGTACCACGTGCTTGAGGCGACATATGAACAAGTGCCACACATCCCGTTGGCACAAAACTTTGCGTAGGTCCTCCTCCTTCTCATCTGTCTCTACCCACACTGTATGTCCTGAAATGTCATTGCCTACAACCTCCACCGACAGGGATGATGCTACAGTAATGGATGTACCAGGACCTTCCTCACAATGTGACATCATCCCAGTAGCTGAAGATTTACGCAGTCAGATTACGTTGCCGCAGCTGCTACAGCAAAAGAAAAAATATAGTCCCAACCATCCCCAAGCACAGCGTCTAAATGCCAGCTTAGCAAAATTACTCGCATTGCAGCTGCTGCCTTTCCAGCTGGTGGACTCTGCTCCCTTCCGTGAATTTGCTGAATGTGCTTTACCACAGTGGCAGGTTCCAAAACGCCATTACTTTTCACGCAAGGCCATTCCAGCACTATACCACCACGTGGAAGACAATGTTATCCAGTCATTGGGAAAGGCAGTCACCAGGAAGGTGTATGTGACTTTAGACACGTGGTCCAGCAAGCATGGACAGGGTCATTACATTTCCTTCACGGCACACTGGGTAACTCTGATTGCAGCTGGGAGTGATCCAAGACGGGGCTCTGTGCTGGAGCTTGTTCATCAACCACGCCTCCAGAAAGCTGCTTGTATGAGGTGTGTCTGCTCCACCACCACCACCTCTTCCTCCTCCTCCTCTTCCTCCTCCTTCTCTGTCTCTGGCAAAGTGGCAGTTAAACCGACGCCTGACAGGGTCTACGCAATGGCTCAAGGAAAAAGATGCCATACTGTGCTTGAGCTGGTTTGTTTAGGGGACAGGAGCCACACCGGGTCAGAAATTTTGTCAGCTCTGCAGGGGCAGGTGCAGAGATGGTTAACACCACGCCAGCTTGAGCTGGGAATGATCGTCTGCGATAATGGCAGCAACCTTCTCTCCGCCCTACGCAAGGGTAAATTGACGCATGTACCATGCCTAGCACACGTCCTAAATCTGGTGGTACAGCGTTTCCTAACCAAGTACCAGGGCTGCCAGAGCTTCTCATCCAGGCCAGAAAAGTCTGCAGCCACTTCAGACGGTCATTCCCAGCAAGCGTTCGCCTGGCAGAAATTCAAAGAGAATTCCACCTTCCCACAAACCGTCTGATCTGTGACATGCCCACCAGGTGGAACTCGACATTAGCAATGCTGCAGCGTCTGCACAAGCAGCAGAGGGCCATCAACGAGTACCTGTGTGAGTATGGCACAAGGACAGGTTCAGGTCAACTTGTTTTTGTTTCCCCCCCGCAGTGGCTGATGATCAAGGATGCGTGCACTGTACAGTCACCATTTGAGGAGGCAACGAGGATGGTGAGCAGGGACAGTGCATGCATCAGTGACACAATTCCTTTAGTGTTCCTGCTGGAGCACACTCTGCGGGGAATTATAGATGTGGCTCTAGAGGCAGAGCAGCGGGAGGAAGAGGAGGACTTCCCTAGCTCTCAAGGCCCCAGTCTTTCCGCAGACAGCATTCCAGCGGGTCCTACTCAGATCAGACAGGAGGAGGAGGAGGAGGAGGACTATTTAAGTAGTGGGGGCATTGAAGGTGGGGATTCCTCAAGGGAGGGTTTTGTGTGCCCAGAAACAGAAGGGCTTGTGCGTGGCTGGGAGGAGGAAGAGCACGATACGGTCATCCTCATTGACCAGGATGACTCGGAAGCTAATGCCACCTCCAACCTACGCTGCATGGGCTCCCTAATGATGCAAAGCCTGCTAAAGGACCCCAGGATTCGTGCTATCAAGGAGAGGGATCATTACTGGTTGGCAACCCTTCTTGATCCACGATACAAGGGGAAAGTTGCAGAGCTCATCCTGCCCGCACAGAGGGAACACAGGAGGAAACAACTTGAGGATGCTCTAAAGCGACACTTGTGTAACACCTTTCCAGGCACTGGTAGATTACCAAGTGCTGACACACGTGCTTCTGAGGCTGCGGGTGATCAGAGGAATAGCGGTGAAGGCCAGGGCCGCTTGACTGATGCTTTTTTAAATTTTTTAGTCCACGACGCCAAGGACGTCAAATGTAGGCACCCATTGCCAGCGTCTTCACCATATGGTGCAGGAATACCTAGGGGCAAGGGCAGACCTGGATACCTTTCCAGCAGATGATCCAGTGGCTTACTGGGTGTTGAGATTGGATCACTGGCCAGAACTTAGCCAATATGCTATGCAGCTACTAGGTTGCCCTTCATCTAGCGTGCTTTCCGAAAGGACATTCAGTGCCGCTGGAGGTTTTGTCACAGACAAAAGAGTGCGTCTGTCCACCGACTCTGTAGACCGGCTGACATTTATAAAAATGAATCAGTCCTGGATCAGCAGCTATCAATCCCCTGATGCTGAAGTAATGGAATAGATAGGGGATGTAATCTTCTGCATTCACAAAATCTCCAGCACTGAACTCTTCCACAATACCACAAAAGGTTTACGGTGTGAAGGCACTTGCTGCCATGAAAGGCACAATATTTGGCTGCACTGATGCCTGTGTCAGATTTATATCATTTTATTTTTGTGAACCGCAGGGTCCAACCCTGCACTCTTCCACACTACCACAGAGGGGTTACTGTATGATGACACTTGATGGCCTGGCATTAAAGGCACAATATCTGGGTGCACTGACGCCCATTACCAGATCAAAAAACTTTTCAATATAGGACCACATGGTCCACTCCTGCACTCTTCCACAATACCACAGAGGGGTTACTGTATGATGATACCTGCTGGCCTGGCATTAAAGGCACAATATCTGGGTGCACTGACGTCCATTACCAGATAAAAAACTTTTCAATATAGGACCACATGGTCCACCCCTGCACTCTTCGACAAAAATACAAAAGAGGGGTTACTGTATGATGATACTTGCTGGCCTGGCAGTCTTGCACCAAAGGCAGAATATCTGGGTGCACTGACGCCTTAACCAGATTCATATCTTTTAATATAGGACCGCATGGTCCACCCCTGCATTCTTCCACAATACCACAGAGGTGTTACTGTATGATAGTACTTGCAGGCCTGGCACTAAAGGCACAATATCTGGGTGCACTGCCTCTGACGCCTGTATCAGATTCATATTCTCAGAGGGGTTACGGTGTGACGGCACTGTTGCCGACGCTAAAAGCCCAATTTTAAAGCACCTATTGTTACTTTCATCCAAAGCCTGCATAAGTTTCACAATAATTTAGCCTAAAAAAATCACTTTTTCTGCGCGTCCTAAAATGTCTTTTTATACAGGCTGCCGTCCCAAGCAGTTGTTTATGGATGGATTAAAAGGAAAAGCATTTACCGTCATCTGAAACGTAATTTTTTGGGTTTTAAGTGTTTCTATACATCCTAGAATTCCGCCACTTCAAGGGCAGGTTATGGAGACCTCCTAGGCACGATATTTGAAGGAATTTTTGGTTTTTATTTTTAACCCTTATTTCATGGAAAACTCACTATCCCTTTAAAAACGGGTTTTTTTTAACTTTTTGTCCTTGTTTCCTGTCCCCCAGGGCACTACCCGGACCCCCATACACCCTTTATGGCAAATATGTAGCATATGTGCCCTCTTGGAGGGCACTCTAAAACACCGAATTTTCAGCCCCGTTGACTTGCATGGAGTTCGAGTTCGGGTTCGGTCCCGAACAAATGGGAAGTTCGGGTTCGGGCTCGAACTGAACTCGGGGAGTGTTCGGCTCATCCCTAGTTTCTCCTCCCCTTGGCATGGTGGGGACGTGATCAATAGTGATGAACCGAACACCCGAGTTCGGTTCGCATTCGAACTTGAACTTTCCAAATGTTTGAATTCGAACTCGAACTCAATACAAGTCAATGGGATTCAAAATTAGATTTTTAGAGTGCCCTCCAAGAGGGCATATATGCTAGATATTTGCCATTAAAGGCGTATGGGGGTCCAGGTAGTGTCCTGGGGGACAGGAAAGAAGGACAAAAAATTAAAAAAAACGTTTTTAAAGGGATAGTGAGTTTTCCATGAAATAAAGGTTAAAAATAAAAACCAAAAATTCCTTCAAATATCGTGCCTAGGAGGTCCCCATAACCTGCCTGTGAAGTGGCGGATTTCTAGGATGTATAGAAACATTTAAAAACAAAAAAAATGACGTTTCAAATGACGGTAAATGCTTTTCCTTTAATCTATTCATAAACAACTGCTTGGGGCGGCAGCCTGTATGAAAAGACCTTTTAGGACGCGCAGAAAAAGTTTAGTGATTTTTTTTGCTAAATTATGGTGAAACTTATGCAGGCTTTGGATGAAAGTAACAATAGGTGCTTTAAAATTGGGCTTTTAGCGTCGGCAACAGTGCCGTCACACAGTAACCCCTCTGAGGATATGAATCTGGTACAGGCGTCAGTGGCAGTGCACCCAAATATTGTGCCTTTGGTGCCAGGCCAGCAAGTGCCATCATACAGTAACCCCTCTATGGTATTGTGGAAGAGTGCAGGGGTGGACCATGCGGTCAGGGCCGGTGCTAGACTATTTTGCGCCCTAGGCAAGACCAGCTACTTGCACCCCCCAAAAAAAAATAACGACACAACATGAAACTGCTAAATTTCTTTTGATTTAAGAATAAAGTTGTAAAAGCACCAATAGTAAAGGTAAAATAAATATAAATAAACTGTATTAAAACATTTTAAATTAACTCTATTAAACAAATTAAAATTAACTGTATTGAACAACATATAAATTAATGAAAAAAATAAGAGTTGTCACGTAAGTTTCAGTTTCAGACACATCAAAATTTCACTTTGCATGCCTTATCCTTTGCAAATTTTCATCATGCGTATATATAAATGTTGCCCAGGCCAGCTCACATCATGCGTATATATATTGTGACAAGGGTCCTCCTTCAACCACGTCTTCTAGGGCAGTAATTGTAGCGAGACAGCAGGTCTTTTGTAAAAAACAGTGAAGTTTATTTTTACCTTCAGAAAGGTGCACAGCAAACAGTGGCAACTCGTGCTCCACAGCAACACAGCAATTCTGTAATGTAGCAAGTTCAGCAGATACAGTGATACGGCAGTTCACTCTGGTGGTTCCTCACCCACCCCTCTTTTTACACTCTGCAGGATCAGCTTCCTCTTGTTTCTTTTTAAACCCTTCCTGGTGGACCACACCTACAGTCCTAGCTGACCCTGCTAATACCTGGTCTGGAAGTGATCCAGGTTGTTTGGGAATAGCGGCCCGCCCTTCACTCCACTACCCCAACCCCAGGGACCCATAACACACTTTCCTGGGAGCCCCGTTGCTCCACACACTCACAAAACCAACCGTCTCCCTGGGGTTCTTTTAAACGCAGTGTACCAGGCCTGGTCTCAGGTATCTCCCATTCAATACCAAGCCCTGCTTCCTATCACAATATATTGCCCAGGCCAGCTCACATCATGCGTACAGTTGTGTTCAAAATTATTCAACCCCCAATGCTGTAAAGGGTTTTAGGGAATTTAGTGTACATTTGTAATTGTATTCAGAATGAAATCCTACAAGGACTTTTTAAAGAACCATATGCAGCTAAAATGACATCAATTGGTTTTGTAATACAGTAGTAGATGTTTCTTTTGTGAATTCTTCATTGACACAATTATTCAACCCCTTAAAGACTACCACTCTGAAGAACAGAGGTTCATTCAAGTGTTTTCAATCAGATATTGAAAACACCTGTGGATGTCACGGAGCAGCAATAAAGCATAATAAGCACCAATTAGGCAGCTTTAAAATGACTGTGATACTCAGCTCCTTCTAGACATTTACTGGTGTGGTTACAAACATGGTGAAGTCAAGAGAATGGTCCAGGAAGACAACAGAAGAGGTGATTACTCTTCACAGGAAGGGCAATGGCTATAAGAAGATTGCAAAGATGTTAAACATACCAAGAGAGACCATAGGAAGCATCATTCGCAAATTCAAGGCAAAGGGCACTGTTGAAACGCTACCTGGTCGTGGCAGAAAGAAGATGCTGACTTCGACTGCAGTGCGCTACCTGAAGCGTAGAGTGGAGAAAAGTCCCCGTGTGACTGCTGAGGAACTGAGAAAAGATTTGTCAGATGTGGGTACTGAAGTTTCAGCTCAGACAATACGGCGCACACTGCGTAATGAAGGCCTCCATGCCAGAACTCCCAGGCGCACCCCTTGCTGTCTCCAAAGAATAAGAAGAGTCGACTGCAGTATGCCAAAAGTCATGTAGACAAACCACAGAAGTTTTGGGATAGTGTTCTGTGGACTGATGAAACAAAATTAGAACTGTTTTGGCCCATGGATCAATGCTATGTTTGGAGGAGGAAGAACAAGCCTATGAAGAAAAGAACACCTTGCCTACTGTGAAGCATGGCGGGGGGTCAATCATGCTTTGGGGCTGTTTTGCTTCTGCAGGTACAGGGAAGCTTCAGCGTGTGCAAGGTACCATGAATTCTCTTCAGTACCAGGAGATATTGGATGACAATGTGATGCAGTCCGTCACAAACCTGAGGCTTGGGAGACGTTGGACCTTTCAACAGGACAATGATCCCAAGCATACCTCCAAGTCCACTAGAGCATGGTTGCAGATTAAAGGCTGGAACATTTTGGAGTGGCCATCGCAGTCACCAGACTTAAATCCGATTGAGAACCTCTGGTGGGACTTAAAGAAAGCAGTTGCAGTGCGCAAGCCTAAGAATGTGACTGAACTGGAGGCTTTTGCCCATGACGAATGGGCGAAGATACCCATAGATCGCTGCAAGACACTTGTGTCAAGCTATGCTATACGTTTAAAAGCTGTTATAACTGTAAAAGGATGTTGTATGAAGTACTAAGATTGAATGTCACTTGGGGGTTGAATAAAACTGATAATGATGTGAGCACAGAAAAGACATTTGTGGTTATTTCATTATAAATGTTATGTTATATTAAAGCGAAAGGGGGGGGGTTCCCACTATATGGCGCTCCTCGCAAGAGAATGGGTGGATATGTCTGAAAAATCCCCTGATGATTTTAGCTCCTATTTTCAATAGGTATCTCAAGGACAATGTATAAAGCCCTTATGGTGTAGACCGTGTGAGTATAGATGCAACAGTACATATAGTGACAATGTATAAGGCCCCTGTAATGTACACCGTATCAGTTCAAACAACAAAAAATGCAGTAACTGTCTAAGTGTCTGGAAGTAACACTGCAGGTATTAGTCGTTGTCCAAGATTGCCATCTAGTGGCTTTTTGGTGTATAGCAATGTCTTTTAAAAAAAAAAAAAAAGTGAAGAGGAAGAGAAAAACAGTCTTTAGTTTTCTTCTTCTGGTGAGGGGCATCCGTTATTCTTCCTTGTGTCCTAGTTCCTCTCTCTTGGTTTTGTGCCTCCAAGACAGAGAGTGGGGGTTAGGTGAGGGAGATTGAAATTCTGAAAAACTGGATAGGTTTCTCAAAAAGCACTTACGTTTTTGCTCTGTCTCCCAAAAGATCTTTGGACTGTTTCACCGATATGTCCCTTTCAGGCTCACCTTCCTCTGCTCCTGCGATGTTCCTTTATGAAGTCAGGCTTCCACAGATCCAATGTTGCCCTTTTCTGGGTACTAGGATGTTAGTGGGGTCTAAGGTTTCCTAGGAATGAAAACGCTGGATGCAGGGATATGGCTAAAAAGGGATTTAATATCAGTGATAACAATAAAAATATAAAAGGCAAATTTGGGTCAGGCAGTAAGTGTTCAAATATGAGAGAATAAAAAAGGATGGATAAAGGTAGCCCTCCAAAACGCGTTTCGCTAGGTTGCCGCTAGCTTCATCAGTTGGATGGACTCTTTTTTGCAGCACAGGAATTTATACGAATGAAAATGGCGCGAATCTTTTCACTTTTCGTTCGTATGGGTCTTGTGCGCTTGCGCGGAGATCCGCTTCGTTGTGGGTGCGTCTTTTTGTCCCCAGGTGATGACGTCATCTTGGTTGTCCTCTATTTCGGCTGTGTTCTTCCTCCGAGTGAGGGGTATTCGCTGTATATTCCTTGAGGGAAAGACATGTGCTATTGCATAAAAAGAATTTGAAAATATTGAATCTGTTCAAGACATACATCTAGTGGAGAGTACCTGTAAGTCTAGAAACATGGAAAATGGACTTATTGCAGAAAAACCATTGTTACACATCTGGATAAGGTTCATGTTGGAATACTGGATAGGAGAGGGGAGGAGTAAGATGGTCCTCCTCCATCTAGACTTTATAAACCACACTTTTATCCAAAAGGGAGGTCGCAATGGTATACAGTTCCTCATTGTCAATGGATATCTCAAGCATTTTTAAAACCAAAATGGATCTCTATTCTTGGAAATCCGGGGGTGGGGTCACATGAATTGTTCTCATATCTATTGTTGAGTCTCGAGTTAGAAGGCATATTGCCCTATATTTTGTGGGTGGTATTACAAGAAATATTAATATATATTGCTTCATAACAGGATATATTAGTGAATAGTATTGCACATTCCCTATGCTGCATACGTGCAAATAGGGAAAAATGTGTATAAAATTGTGTCCCATTCGAATAAAAAGCATGATAGAAATTATCCTATATAGTTATCATATGGGGGTTGGTGTTTCATTGGATATTGCACCTCTTGCTACATTCAGTTGTGGATAGATTACATAGTTGGATATTGCACATTGCCCTGTATCGACTACATATTAAGATTCGTACAGAATACATTGTTTTGTTCACGTACATTGGATGTTTATACATATAGTTTGTAAGGGAGTGGTATTAACCACTTCGCTGCTGAGGACGCGCTCAGCGCGTCCTCAGCAGTCCCGCTGGTATGCGGAGGACACGCTGAGCGCGTCCTCCCTTTGGGGTCAGCGTTCGGCCGGGTTCCGGCCGATCGCTGGCCCCTCCGGTGCGGGCTGACATCCTGGATGTCAGCCCGGCATCCGGACCAGCAGCCGCCAGAATTAGGTGTCATCGCGGGGCGCGATGACACCTAATTCAGGCGCCCCCCCCGCATGTGCGGAGGAGGCGCCTGAAAGGGAGGGGGGGGAGGTCCTTCGGACCTCTCTCCCTCCCGATCGGCGGCTCTGCGGGGGTTAACCCAGGCATCATTTGGAAGGGCACAGCCTGCCCTTCCAAATGATGCCTGGCATTAACCCCTGGGGAGCTGGATCGCGAATCGGCGCTGAAAAGCGCCTGTTCGCGATCCTTTCCCGGAGCTGGCCGACATCTTGGATGTCGGCCAAGCCTCCGGGAACTCCCCCAGAGGACTGGCGTCATCGTGCGTAGCACGATGACGCCAGTCCTAGAGTTAACCCTAACTGCCACCAACTGTGGAGATAGGGAGTTCCAATGAACTCCCTATCTCCCGATCCGTGGCAGCTAGGGGTTAAATTTTGGTATCGTTGGATCGGCCAGAGCATGGCCGTTCCAACGATACCAAACATGAAAGTGAAAAATTTTGTAAAAAAAAAAAAAAGAAAAATAAAAATAAAAAAAAATTAAAAAAAAAAATTAAAAAAAATAAAATAAACACTTTTTTTTTATTTTTTTTGGTTTGTTAATGCAGCAATATTGTTCCCATTTCAATTATAATGTGAACAATGATGCTGCACTAACGATTTTTGTATGCGGTGCGTTTGTTATAAATAGTGTCATTTTCCCCAAAAAAAAATGTAACGAGACCCCATCTCTTATTATTTTAACAAGCGCACCCCATACAAAATATAACCGCAATTGCTCGCATGTTAAAATGTGGAAAAAAACACTTTACACATTGTAAATTATTGAAAATACATATTTTATTGCATTTTTTGTTATAATATACAGACATGACATAACGTATACATATAATAATGACATATTATGAATCTACCGAGTCTGACGGAAAGAACGATATATAATATGTCTGGGTCATATACTAAAATAAGCCTTCAAAACACGTTTAAACATGATGCGCAAAACAGGTAAAAATTACCTCAGCATAGGGGCGGGAAAAGCCTCAGCAGCGAAAGGGTTAAAAATGGAGAAATTATGTCATGTAGTGATCCAGTGGGGTGTGCCGTCTAGTTCATGGTATTTTAAAGGAAGTGGCAGATTTCAAAGTCCATATTAAGGCCAGCAGGATGTAGGGTCCCAAACTCATATATGAGTCTCATCTCTTCTTTGCCCAATAATTTGGTTGTATCTCCCCCTCTTCTTTGCGGGTGGATTTTTTTGAGAGCTAGGAATTCGAGGTTCTTTGGATCGCAATTATGTGATTTTTTTAAATGTAGAGGTACACTGTGCGTTTCTAATCCCTTCGATATATTCCTAATGTGTTCTCTAACTCTCACATTGAGGGCTCTGGTTGTCCTCCCAATGTATTTAAGACCGCAAGGACAGACTAGAAGATACAGGACGTTCTTGGAGAAACAGGTTAAGATGTCACGAATTTTCCATTTTCCTCTTTTGTGGTCCACTTCTTTAATGATTCTTTTTTTATTCCCCGTGCTCCTACAGCTTAAGCAATTACCACAGCCATGGAATCCCTTCTCTATCTGGAAGTATTCTTTCTTGTTGCTTGACTGGGCTGGGTATTCGCTTCTAGTAATAGCCTTCTTAAGGTTCCCTGTTCCCCTACAGACAAATCGGGGGTTTTTTGGAAGGAACTCCGCCAATGCTGGATTCTGTCTGAGGATGGGCCAATATTTAGAGATGATTTTTCTGATGGCTTTATTCTGTTGGTTATAAGTGTAAATGATAGGGAGTTGGGGTTTCTGGATATCATTTCTAGTTTTGTATTTCAGGAGGTCTTTCCTGTTTTTTTCCCTTATTTCTTTTCTTGTTTCTTCCAGTGTTTCTGGGTCGTACCCAGATACACTGGAAGAAACAAGAAGAAACAAGAAAAGAAATAAGGGAAAAGAACAGGAAAGACCTCCTGAAATACAGGAGTATCTGTAGGCAATATGCCTTCTAACTCGAGACTCAACAATAGATATGAGAACAATTCATGTGACCCCACCCTTGGATTTCCAACAATAGAGATCCATTTTGGTTTTAAAAATGCTTGAGATATCCATTGACAATGAGGAACTGTATACCATTGCGACCTCCCTTTTGGATAAAAGTGTGGTTTATAAAGTCTAGATGGAGGAGGACCATCTTACTCCTCCCCTCTCCTATCCAATATTCCAACATGAACCTTATCCAGATGTGTATGTGTAACAATGTTTTTTCTGCAATAAGTCCATTTTCCATGTTTCTAGACTTACAGGTACTCTCCACTAAATGTATGTCTTGAACAGATTCAATATTTTCAAATTCTTTTTATGCGATAGCACATGTCTTTCCCTCAAGGAATATACAGCGAATACCCCTCACTCGGAGGAAGAACACAGCCGAAATAGAGGACAACCAAGATGACGTCATCACCTGGGGACAAAAAGACGCACCCACAACGAAGCGGATCTCCGCGCAAGCGCACAAGACCCATACGAACGAAAAGTGAAAAGATTTGCGCCATTTTCGTTCATATAAATTCCTGTGCTGCAAAAAAGAGTCCATCCAACTGATGAAGCTAGCGGCAACCTAGCGAAACGCGTTTTGGAGGACTACCTTTATCCATCCTTTTTTATTCTCTCATATTTGAACACTTACTGCCTGACCCAAATTTGCATTTTATATTTTTATTGTTATCACTGATATTAAATCCCTTTTTAGCCGTATCCCTGCATCCAGCGTTTTCATTCCAAGGAAACCTTAGACCCCACTAACATCCTAGTACCCAGAAAAGGGCAACATTGGATCTGTGGAAGCCTGACTTCATAAAGGAATATCGCTGGAGCAGAGGAAGGCGAACCTGAAAGGGACATATCGGTGAAACAGTCCAAAGATCTTTTGGGAGACAGAGCGAAAACGTAAGTGCTTTTTGAGAAACCTATCCAGTTTTTCTGAATTTCAATCTCCCTCACCTAACCCCCACTCTCTGTCTTGGAGGCACAAGACCAAGAGAGAGGAACTAGGACACAAGGAAGAATAACGGATGCCCCTCACCAGAAGAAGAAAACTAAAGACTGTTTTTCTCTTCCTCTAAACCTTTTTTTTTTTTTTTTTTTTAAAAAGACATTGCTATACACCAAAAAGCCACTAGATGGCAATCTTGGACAAGGACTAATACCTGCAGTGTTATTTCCAGACACATAGACAGTTGTCTGGAAATAACAAACTGCATTTTTTGTTGTATTTGAACTGATACGGTGTACATTACAGGGGCCTTATACATTGTCACTATATGTACTGTTGCATCTATACTCACACGGTCTACACCATAAGGGCTTTATACATTGTCCTTGAGATACCTATTGAAAATAGGAGCTAAAATCATCAGGGGATTTTTCAGACATATCCACCCATTCTCTTGCGAGGAGCGCCATATAGTGGGAACCCCCCCCCCTTTCGCTTCACTATTACGGTAGCAGTCACAGGGCTCTGCTACAACCCCCTATTGGCAGCACACACGCTATTCATCTGCACACGAACTCGGGAAGCGCCATAAGGGTATCCCCACTCACACCAGTTATGTTATATTAGTCTGACCTACACGTGCCTCTTTGATTTAATTGTAAGCAAGATGACTGAATGATCAAAATCAATGTCAAACTGGCCAAAACACTCAATTTCAGTGGGGGTTGAATAATTTTGATCACAACTGTATATATATTGCCCAGGCTCAGGCCAGCTCACCTCATGCTCACAGATGCTGCTTGTTATAAAGGGGTTTTTACTATCCAGCCCTCCTCTATCATTAGCTTTCAGTGTGATTTATTTCAATGTTTTCCTTCTCCAGCTGCTTTTATCATCTTGTCTGCCTCATAGACATGCAAGGGTTAAGTGAAGGTTTCCTCTCCTGTGCTGGCTGTCTGTGCTGCGAGTGAGTATTCTGGATCTCTATCACTGTCAGATTTTCGGGTAGGGGTTGGGAAGGAATACGCATACAAACCTTTGCTGTAGCTTTGCGATGTTGCGCTCTTCATTGCTGGTCTTCTCCTTCACTCATCAATGTAATATCACAAAAAGGACTGAAACTAAAATGTAGTGCATTTTATTTTAGTTTCTTTTGTTTTTTTGTACTGAGCAGTTTCGTATCTTGTCGGGTATATTAATAAGGAAAAATTAAAATGGATGCCTGTAGCCATCTTGTTTTAAATGGAAAGTTTTTTCTTTTTCAATTTTCCCTAGTTTTAGAAATGGACAGAGAATTTTTTTTAAATAGTTCACTGCTAGGTGAAACCTTAAAATGTCTTTGTTTGATATAATGCCGAGCTAAGTGCCAGAAAAGGAATTCAACTGACAAAGAGACCCAGTTAAAATTTTGAGAGGAGTAGAGACATAAATTTTATTTTGGCAGGAGAGATTCAGAGTCTAAGATTGAAAATAGAGGGTCTTTGTAAGTCAGATTGATCTCTTGACCTTAGATAAGAGATATTAAAATTAAATGGTGGAATTAATTAGAAGTGCAACACTGCCCTCTTGAGGTATAGTAAATGTTATATTTAATATAGAGAATAGATTGCCAGTGACGTCAAATTGACTATAATTGGAACCGCACTGTTCGTTGCAGGGGCATTCACGCAGACAGACCATCGCAGGCAGACCATCGCTAGCAGACCATCCCAGGACACAATTGTCACGGTGGCCCCCGCAACCCCCCCGGCGCCTGGCAGCGGCTTCCTCGCTGCTCGCTGGCCAGGCGCCGAGTGATATCGCGGAATGGTTCCGCACACGTGGGACGCCGGGGGGCGGGGCCAGGCGTGATGACGCGGACCCGCCGAGTTTAAAGCCCGGCTTCACTATTTCACCGGTGCCCTGACGTGGTAGTTACTTCCCGCAGAGCTCTTGTATATTTGGCAAACGAACCATTCTGTGTATGACCCCTGGCATTGGCAAACGAACCATTCTGTGTATGACCCTTGGCATTGGCAAACGAACCATTCTGTGTATGACCCTTGGCATTGGCAAACGAACCATTCTGTGTGTGATCCCTGGCATTGGCAAACGAACCATTCTGTGTATGACCCCTGGCATTGGCAAACGAACCATTCTGTGTATGACCCCTGGCATTGGCGAACGAACCATTCTGTGTATGATCCTAGGCATTGGCGAACGAACCATTCTGTGCATGACCCCTGGTATTGGCTTTAACTCTTCTACTTCTGGTACTGAGGTCAGTCTGTGTGGCATCCTAAGCACGCATCAGACTACCTCTTCTATTGTTAGGGTCTTGGGAAGAGCTAACCATTCTAAGGTCTTGTGTATAATTCTAGTGTTACTCTTTGTAGATACGCTATCTTGTCGAATTCTGTGTCTGTCTAGTCGTGCCGACCATTCAAGGATCGGAAGGGTAGAGAGCGGTCTGCGTAAAGGGACCACCATCTTGGTAATCAGGGGGATCCGTGACATTACGTCAGGGCCAATGGATCCCGCAGACCTCTCTAATCAATTGACACGTATTGCAGCCAGACAAGAAGAGCAGGACCATAGGATGGACCAGATTGCTCTTGCCCTGCAAACCCTGTTAAATCGATCCAATACTGGAACTGCAAGCCCTCCAGACCCAGTATTGCCTAGGGTCAGTTCGGCCGCTCCCGAGGGGTGTAGGCTCAGTATGAAGGCACCCTTACGCTATGATGGAACACCAAACTTATGCCGGGGTTTTTTGACCCAACTCGAGATCTTGTTCGAGAACAATCCAGGGTCCTGTATGTCTGATAAAGCCAAAGTAGGCTATCTGATCAATCATTTAACTGAAAAAGCTTTATTGTGGGCCACGCCCTTGTGGGAAAATAAGAAACCCATCATCTACGACTATGAGGGTTTTACCTCTGAGTTAAAGCGTACCTTTGACCCCTCTAGAAGGGCTACCAATGCGGGTAGGTCCTTGTTTCACATAAAACAAGGTAACAGGAGGGTCTCCGACTATGCCATAGAGTTTAAGACTTTGGCTTCTGAGGTGCTCTGGCCGAACGACGTTTTAACCTTAGCCTTTACCGAAGGCCTGAACGAGGCTTTTATGTTTGAGCTGGCTCCCTTAAAATTACCAGAACATCTGGACCATTTGGTTGATTTTTGTATTGCCATGGACGATCAAATTAGGGAAAGGAGACACCCCAGAGACAGACCCAGAAGGGTCCTGCCTCCTTTACCCTTATTACCCAGACACACCAGTACGTCAGGTAACCCGGAGATCGCAAAAACTGATATACCGGCCGTTGAACCTATGCAGATAGGAAAAACAGGTATTTCAGAGGCAGAAAGAGCTCACAGAAGAGAAAGGGGGCTCTGCTTTTATTGTGCCGGGGCAGATCATTTCCGCCTTCAATGTCCTCAGAGACCCAGGGGTGGCAGGGGTGAGAATGGCAAATCGGGTCAAAGAACGGTTAATACCCAGGTTATAGGTTCTCTGTATGCCTCCTTTGTGGATGATGAAAAAAAAAAATCCCGGATTCTGGTACCCATCTCCCTAACCTGGGAGGGGGTTCACCTCGAGACTGAGGCATTCCTAGACTCGGGAGCCTCAGGTAATTTCATGGACAGATCTTTTGCCGCCAAAAACCTCTTACCTCTGGTTTTAAAAGAGAGGCCTCTTATGGTGGAAGCCATAGACGGAAAACCCCTGTCATGTCCCCATATCACTCACGACACTATTGATGTATGCATGAAAACAGGAGTGTTGCACCGTGAAACCATACGATTTCAGATTATTGACTCTCCCTCATGTCCTGTCGTTCTTGGTTCCCATGGTTAACAGAGCATAATCCGGTGATCGATTGGGCCCAGCGAGACATAAAATGTTGGGGTCCCAATTGCCAGTCAAAGTGCCTGGGCAGGGTCAATGTGATTGGTAGCCTCAATATTGCCACAGCACCTCCTTTGTCCACCGAAGTCCCTGAATGTTATCTGGCGTTAAAGGAGGTGTTTTCTAAAGCCAGGACTGAGGTCTTACCGCCTCATCGTCCTTACGACTGTGCCATAGAGCTACTCCCTGGTACTATGCCTCCTAGAGGACACGTATACCCTTTGTCACAAAAGGAAAACGATATTATGGAGGAATATATAGGGAGAATCTAGAGCGAGGATTCATCAGACGATCCTCCTCTCCAGCAGGAGCAGGTTTCTTTTTCGTTTCCAAAAAAGAGGGAGACCTGCGACCTTGCATCGATTATAGAGGTTTGAATAGGATAACCATAAGAAATGCCTATCCCATACCTCTTATCACAGAATTATTCGACCGACTAAAAGGGGCCCGTATATACACGAAGCTCGATTTACGCGGAGCCTACAACCTCGTAAGGGTTAAAAAGGGGCATGAATGGAAAACGGCTTTTAATACACGTAGTGGGCATTATGAATACCTAGTGATGCCCTTTGGATTATGTAACGCGCCAGCTGTTTTTCAGGACCTCATAAACGACACCCTAAGGGACTTTCTGCAAGCGTTCGTCATAGTGTACCTGGATGATATCCTGATTTACTCTCCTGATAAGGAGACCCATCACGCCCATGTGCAACAAGTGTTAAGGAAGCTATTGAAGGCTGGGTTATATTGCAAACTAGAGAAGTGCTTGTTCGACATAGAAACAGTGCACTTCCTTGGGTATATAATAACTCCTGAGGGTTTTCAAATGGACCCTAAAAAACTCTCAGCCATCCTTGACTGGCCTCTACCCCAAGGGCTTAAAGCCATCCAGAGGTTTCTGGGGTTTACTAACTACTACCGGAGGTTCATTAAAGACTTTTCGGCCTTGGTGGCCCCCCTCACGGCTATGACAAAGAAAGGGGTGGGAAATCAGAAATGGACACCCCAGGCCATTCAAGCCTTTGAGGCACTCAAACAGGCATTCACAACTGCCCCTGTTCTCCGACATCCCGATCCGGCTCTGCCTTTCCAAGTTGAAGTTGACGCCTCCGAGCTGGGTCTTGGTGCAGTCTTGTCCCAAAGGGAGGCACCCGACAAACCCTTGCATCCATGCGGCTTCTATTCCCGAAAGTTGTCCCCGGCAGAGAGGAACTATGATATCGGAAATAGAGAGTTGTTAGCAGTTATCGCGGCTTTGGCGGAGTGGAGATACTTATTGGAGGGGTCTAGGGACCCCATCGTTATCATAACCGATCATAAGAATCTTACGTACATTGGAGACGCCAAACGTTTAAATGCCAGACAAGCGAGATGGTCATTGTTTCTTTCAAGCTTTAATTTCGTCCTCACATATAGACCTGGGTCAAGAAACATTAAAGCAGACGCATTGTCGAGACAGTACGAATCCTACGAACATAACATCCAAGATCAGCATCCCATTGTACCCCAGGAAAGGATTATAGCCTTTACCACGATTAGTGTCTCATCTCCTCTGATGATCAGATTGCAGACCGTCCAGGGTGCAGCTCCTGGGGGAGACCTCCTGCGAAACTCTTTGTACCTGAGAACGAGAGAGAAGAAGTACTAAAACTTTACCATGATAACAAAACCTCTGGGCATATGGGGATCACCAAAACAGTCTCTAGTATACGTAAACTCCTCTGGTGGCCCACGTTGCGCCGGGATGTCAAAGATTACATAACCGTGTGCGAGGTGTGCACAAGACATAAAAGTCCCAAAACAGCGCCCATTGGTTTACTCCAGCCTCTGCCAATCCCTGAACGACCATGGTCGCATTTAGCTATGGATTTTATAGTAGAGTTACCCGAGTCTAGAGGGAATACTGTAATACTCACGGTCATAGATCGATTCTCCAAAATGGGTCACTATGTTCCTCTTCGGAAACTACCTTCGGCAGCCGAACTGGTGCCCATTTTCATTACCAATGTGGTCCGCATACACGGTATTCCTCTTGGGATTGTCTCTGATAGGGGGACCCAATTTGTCTCCAGATTCTGGAAAGGGTTTTGCAAGAATGTGGGAATAGACCTATCCTTCTCTTCGGCCTATCACCCCCAGACCAACGGAGCAGCAGAACGAGCCAATCAAAATATAGAGAAATATCTCAGGTGCTTTATATCCGAACGACAAGACAACTGGTCAGACCTGATACCTTGGGCAGAGTATGCCTTGAACAGTGCAGTGAGCGAAGCCACAGGACATTCCCCTTTCTTCACTGTTTACGGTTTTGATCCTCCCGTGCTCCCCGCTACGTTTCCTGATACCGCGATTCCTGCTCTAGATGAGCATTTGGCGTCATTGAAAGAAACTTGGGGAAGGGTTAAACGGGCACTGGAGGATAGCAGTGTTGTCCAGAAAATCAAGGCCGACAGACACAGGAGGCCGGCACCCGTGTATCAAGTCGGGGACAGGGTTTGGCTTTCTTCACGGAACATCAAGCTCTTAGTACCCTCTATGAAACTGGCACCCAGATATATAGGCCCCTATAAGATTCTGCGGCGAATCAATCCGGTCTCCTATGCTTTGGCACTGCCCCCCCATATCAGGATACACAATGTGTTCCACGTGAGCCTTTTGAAACCACTCCTGTGTAATCGGTACACCAGGGCCCGTGTCCCCCCTCCTCCTGTCTCTGTGGAGGGCGAGGAGGAGTTTGAGGTTGAGGCCATCCTGGACGCCAGGATATCTAGGGGAGTCCTTCAGTACTTGGTTGACTGGGTGGGCTACGGTCCAGAGGATCGCTCTTGGCTCCCAGCTACTGAGGTCCATGCTCCTCGGTTGGTGAGGGCTTTCTATTTGGCTCATCCCCGTGCTCCTGGGGGTCGTCCAGTGGCCGCCCGTTGAGGGGGGGTTCTGTCACGGTGGCCCCCGCAACCCCCCCGGCGCCTGGCAGCGGCTTCCTCGCTGCTCGCTGGCCAGGCGCCGAGTGATATCGCGGAATGGTTCCGCACACGTGGGACGCCGGGGGGCGGGGCCAGGCGTGATGACGCGGACCCGCCGAGTTTAAAGCCCGGCTTCACTATTTCACCGGTGCCCTGACGTGGTAGTTACTTCCCGCAGAGCTCTTGTATATTTGGCAAACGAACCATTCTGTGTATGACCCCTGGCATTGGCAAACGAACCATTCTGTGTATGACCCTTGGCATTGGCAAACGAACCATTCTGTGTATGACCCTTGGCATTGGCAAACGAACCATTCTGTGTGTGATCCCTGGCATTGGCAAACGAACCATTCTGTGTATGACCCCTGGCATTGGCAAACGAACCATTCTGTGTATGACCCCTGGCATTGGCGAACGAACCATTCTGTGTATGATCCTAGGCATTGGCGAACGAACCATTCTGTGCATGACCCCTGGTATTGGCTTTAACTCTTCTACTTCTGGTACTGAGGTCAGTCTGTGTGGCATCCTAAGCACGCATCAGACTACCTCTTCTATTGTTAGGGTCTTGGGAAGAGCTAACCATTCTAAGGTCTTGTGTATAATTCTAGTGTTACTCTTTGTAGATACGCTATCTTGTCGAATTCTGTGTCTGTCTAGTCGTGCCGACCATTCAAGGATCGGAAGGGTAGAGAGCGGTCTGCGTAAAGGGACCACCATCTTGGTAATCAGGGGGATCCGTGACAACAATGCACTCAAGATTTCACACCACATCTCTAACTCACATGCATTGAATATCTATATTGATAATTTTCACATATTCCAAAACAATCAAAGAATATTCCAAGGCTGTAACTCATGACTCCAGATTGGAGGTAATGTATGAGAGAGCAAATTTAAGGTTAATAAATTATATATATTTGGAGTATTTCTTGCAACAGATAGACTGAGATTTCTCAGATTACTGTTAGATCTAGAGTCTTCAAAATATTTCTATATCTGCAGATAGAGATATGAAGAAGAATCGGATATAAGGATTTATCCTAAAGAAACTGTTGCAAGATTGATATACCGATATATATATATTGAATTTGGAAATTACTGTGATTGAAATTATTTAATAAGCAGGGAAATAGATAACTACAATATAAAAAGCAGAAGATTAGAAGCTTAATTCTCGATATTAGGGGAGGATTCACTAAATAAGTTTTTATTACTTAACATTCTAAAAATAGAATAAGTGACAGCTTATCTTTTGTTGATCCATGTAGCATAGAGAGATACATATATCTCTACAAGATCTAGCTTGTTAAACATTGGTTTGCTGGGAAATACATGTTTCGTTAAGCAGAAATGTTTATTAACCATTTGTGTATAGTTACTAACTGATAAGGTAAATGATATTAATCATATATGCAGTTACTAACAGGTGATACATATATTGAGAAGCTAGTGTCTATGTGCTGATGGATGGATATGTTGCGGTTGTTTATAAATCTTTGTTTATGATATGAGATGTTCTGTTGCTTCGATTCCCATTTTGTGCGGTATGATGGTATAGAGTGATTGAACGTCACTCGTTACCAGAAGCAAGTCATCCTCCCATTTGATATCAGTCAATATATTCAAAAGGGCCATTGTGTCCTTCAAGTGGGTCGTGGTATTAATGACAAAGGGTTGGAGTAGGCGATCGATGTATTTGGAAAGTCTACTCGATATAGATCCAATTCCAGAAATAATGGGTCTCCCTGGTGGTTTATTGATATCCTTGTGCATTTTCGGGAGAAAATAAAACACTGGTGTCCTAGGATGTTTAATCTTTAAAATACTGATGTTCTTGGTTATTGAGAATGCCTAGACTAGAGCATACCCTTCGTCTAGATAATCATCAAATTTTAGCTGAATCTCATGTGTGGGGTTCTTTGTTAGTTTTCTATATGTATTCTCGTCATTAAGTATTCTGCATGCTTCTTCTTTGTAGTATATTGCAGACATAATTACTGTGCCTCCACCCTTGTCAGCTGGTTTTATCTCAATTTTGTCATTTGAGGTATGCTCCTTTAAGGCCTCTCTTTCTTTCTTGGTTAGGTTATTGGACTTAGTAGATGTCTTAATCTTACTTATATCATTCATTACCATCTGTTCAAAGGTATTCATTTCCTGATTAGGGATTTAGGAAAAAAACTTGATTTTTCTTTGAGATTTGAAGAATATTCCAAGGCTGTATCTCATTGAAACCAGATTGGAGGTAATGTATGAGAGAGCAAATTTAAGGTTAATAAATTATATATATTTGGAGTATTTCTTGCAACAAACAGACCGAGATTTCTCAGATTACTGTTAGATCTAGAGTCTTCAAAATATTTCTATATCTGCAGATAGAGATATGAAGAAGAATCGGCTATAAGGATTTATCCTAAAGAAACTGTTGCAAGATTGATATACCGATATATATATATTGAATTTGGAAATTACTGTGATTGAAATTAATAAGCAGGGAATTAGATAACTACAATATAAAAAGCAGAAGATTAGAAGCTTAATTCTCGATATTAGGGGAGGATTCACTAAATAAGTTTTTATTACTTAACATTCTAAAAATAGAATAAGTGACAGCTTATCTTTTGTTGATCCATGTAGCATAGAGAGATACATATATCTCTACAAGATCTAGCTTGTTAAACATTGGTTTGCTGGGAAATACATGTTTCGTTAAGCAGAAATGTTTATTAACCATTTGTGTATAGTTACTAACTGATAAGGTAAATGATATTAATCATATATGCAGTTACTAACAGGTGATACATATATTGAGAAGCTAGTGTCTATGTGCTGATGGATGGATATGTTGCGGTTGTTTATAAATCTTTGTTTATGATATGAGATTTGAAACTTTTTTGTATACGTAATAAATATATATATATTTTTATCCGATTATTGATTAGTGTATTCTTCAACGCAAAACACGGACAATTAAAAGAATTTAGGAGAATTTCTAGGAAATATAAACGATTGATATTTGTGTCTCGTATAAGTTTCTTATTGAATATAAATCTCAACGTATTGTAGGCACGTGCAGAGATAATAATCCCAACATATTGGAGGCATCTGCCGAGATAAGTCCAATATACATATTGGAGGCACTGAGCCGAGATTGTAGTTTTTGTTTGGAATATAACTGTCAGTATTGTCTGATTAGACAGAGGTAGAATATATATATACCCTATATACTCGCGTATAAACCGAGTTTTTTTACTCAGATTTTGAGTAAAAAAACCGCGATTTGGCTTATACGCGAGTCAGGGAGCGCAGCAATCGGCAACCTACGGCCCGCCGGCCGTAGAATTAAGGACCGCCGGTGTCCGTGATAATTTCACAGACACCCGGCCCGCGCCGGCCTGCTCCTTCGATGACAGCAGCACCCCGTAGCGGAGGAGCCGGAAATGCACGTCTTCCGCTCCAGGCGCTGCTGTCATTTGAGACTGGCGGCTCGGCAGGTCTGTCTGCTGGGTATATAATTTTATTATTATATATAAAGAAAATAAAAAACATTCACAGAGGAGACAAAAAAAGAAGTGATGGGGATCACAATAATTCGATTATTTAATAATTTGCATTTTTTTCCCCCACTATAAGTTTCTACCCAAAATAAAAAATTAAGCTGTAGAGGCGGGATGATTTACGTTTTTTTTTTCTTTTTTTAATGGTTATTTTTTTAAATCACCAGGTTTATCTTGGACGCAGAGACCCTTCCCAAATTAATGGGGCATCAAATATCCTCGTGAGGAGCAAAAAGATTTCAACAAACCTAGAGAAATTCCTTCTGTTAAATAAAACATTTAATATTCCTTAACCCATCCTCTCCGCATGCGCGTCGTGAAACTCGTGCAAGAGTTTGGCTGTGTCGTCTAAATTCAGGTGACCATCGTCGTGGTCGAGCTCCTTCTTGAGTTTCCCAATTTACCAGTGGCTGCTGCATTTCCCACTAAGGCTTATACGCGAGTCAATAAGTTTTCACAGGTTTTTTGGGAAAAAGTAGGGGGGTCGGCTTATACACGGGTCGGCTTATACCCGAGTATATACGGTATTCAGATTTTTGTTGTTGTATATTGATTGTGGTTTTTGGATTGTTTAGTAAACAATGTCTGAATCAGAATCTGAGATTTATCACAACGCTAATGAAAATGATGTACGTACAAATCAAATAATTTTGATAGATGTGATGTCTTATTTACAAGACAAGTTACACGTCACAGATGAATTGTTTGATTGGACAAAAGTATTACAGTCAAGTGTTTCTAAATATGCTTATGCAATCTGGTCTGATCATTCAATGTTTCTTGATTATTTGCGACAAATCTGTACCGCAAAGACAAAAAGAGACAAGGAAATTTTGGCTTGTCAATTCTTGCCTGAATGTATATATTTGATTGTAGAATTAAACAAAAGATGGAATGATACAAATGAGACTATGCAAAGTATAGAAAAAAGAAACAGCGAATTGCATGTTACTGTAAATCATATAACTCAGGAATCAGAATGTATGATCAAAGAATTAACTGTTTATAAAAAAAGTAAAAACTCAATTGCAAGATGAGATTGATCAGTTATCAAATTCAAATAAGGAACTGAGTGTACATTTGGCGAGATTGGAACGCGAATATGAGAAATTCGCTGATGAGTTATGTCAGGTTGAAGCTGATGCTCAAAGGGTTAAAACTCCTTCCTTAGAGAAGTTCCCTTTGAAAGCTGGGAGCTATAACTTAAAGCCTGGTGACAGATCGCTGCAGAGCGATAGCGAAAGTGAAACGAAATCTCATGATGAAAAAAGAGCGAAGCCTCTTACACAGGAGTATTTCAAATCACATCACTCTAGCCAGCCACAGCCTATTAAGAAATCTTTTAAAGTGCAGGATTTAACTAGAATCGTCCACTTTTAAAAAAACTCAGTGGGGGTATGGGATCAAAAGATGTCTCCAAAGATCATAAACCATTTAGAGGTGTTTGAAGAAGCATTATCAGTTTTAGGTATCACTTCAGATGCTCAGAAAATTGAGTTTATCCCATGGGTCTTTGAAGGCAAACATAGGAATTTTTTCAGTCTTTGAAAGAACCTGGTATACGTAACCGGAGTAAAATAGTCTCCGAGGTCAAATCTGAATTTGGGCCTCACCGCACCAGTCTAGCTGCGAAAAGAGCAATTTTAACTCTAAAATTCAGACCTAATCAAAGCCCCGTGAATTTCTTTCAGTCCTTAAAAATGCGTACAGCTTGGCTGAAAGAAATCCAAATTTTGAAAACCTTGAATTTATCCAATTATTTTATGACGCATTGCCAAATAAAATAAAGGTTATCTTGGCAAGAGATTATGACTAGGGATGAGCTGTTCGGTTTGGACTGTTCGGAGTTTGGACCGAACTTAGCCTGTTCGGTCTGCTCGCGAACTCAGAACATTTCCGGGTGTTCGCCGCATGTTCGACCACAATGCACCACAATGGACCACAATGCACTTTCCCACTGGCCTGAAGCTCGTAATTGGCTACAGCCTTGCACCTGACCACAGGTCTGGTGCAAGACAGGTTCAACACTATGCCAATCACGGCTCAGAGTCCTGATTGGGCAAATTTTGCCCAATCATGGGCTCACAGAGCTAAGTCCTGCAGCACACTATATAAGGTTTCCATGCAGCGCTTCTGCACGCATTTGAGAGGAGATTTCATAGGAGATTGTTGTTGTGTGTTCTTACTGCCGGTCTGCCATACTACTGGGGGGGTCTCATTTCTACGAAATATCTGAGAATTTAGGTGATGTGTGTCTTGTCACTTGTCGGGTATATTAGAGACAAAGATTATGTCGGGTATATTAGAGACAAAGGATTTAAAATGGATGTTTGTAGCCATTTTGTTTTAAAGACAGTTTTTCTTTCAAAATATTCTCTAGGTTTAGAAATGAACGAGATTTTTTTTTACAGAGTTCATTCCTGGGTGAAGTCTTTCCAGACATGAAGGAACCTAGAATGAATGAATGTGAGATAATGCTAAGACATGTCATAATTTATTGGTCTGTCTTAAGTTTCTAAAACAAAAGAGATTTTGTCTTTTGGGTATAGGAATAAGAGAAAATATTCTGTAATATAGAATTATATTCACAAAATATATGTTTATAATCAAGGTATATTTTATTATATTTACAGTATAGGATATATACTCCAATAAATATTGTAGAAAGTATATAATTGGTAAATAATAGAAATTACTAGAGAATAGATTCTGTGAGTTAACCAGGAAAGAATTCAGCTGAAAGGACTCTGAGTAAGTAAAACCAAAAGGGAGGCGAGCTATAAATCAGATGGAGACACTGGGTCTGGGAGAAGAGAAGGTCTTTGTTAAGTCAGTCTGACCTTGTTGACCCAAGATAAGATATTAAAAAGAAATGGTGGAATTAATTGGAATTAATAAAAGAAGTGCAATACTGCCCTCTAGAGGATAGTGAAAATAGTGATTCATATTGTTATTAATTAACCATGACGTCAAATTGGCTATAATAGGCGGCAAAGGCTCTTTGTGAGGCAGTGCGGAGATTCCAGCAGACAGACTCACATCGCCATGCACTCAGACATTCATTATACATGACAATCTGAGAAGTGCGGAGATTCCAGCAGTCAGGCTCACATCGCCATGCACTCAGACATTCATTATACATGACACTCTGAGAAGTCGGGAGATTTCAGCATTTAGACTCACATCGCCATGCACTCAGACGTTTATTATACATGACACTCTGAGAAGTCGGGAGATTCCAGCAGTAAGACTCACATCAGACTCACACCACGATGCAGGCAGATCCCAAGACATGAGGCAATCAATATTCTCACCAAATCTCTAACTCACATGCATTGATTATCTAATATCGATAATTTTCACACATTCCAAAAATTACTACGTCAGGAATTCCAAGGCAGACTTATCAACATCCAAATTCGACAGGTAATGTATGAAATAAGGAATTAATGTAATTATATATATATGTGTGTAGATATTCTTGCAACATTAGACTGAGATTTCTCGGATACGGTTAAATTCAAATTCTAATTATTTCTAATCTGCAGATGGAAATATAAAGAAGTGGATATAAGGATTTATTCCTAAAGAAATGTTGTAAGATTGATACCAATATATATATTAAATTTGGAAATTACTGTGATTAAAATTAATAAGCAAGGATTTATATAACTACAAAATAAAAAGCAAAAGATTAGAAGTTTAATTCTCGAGATTAGGGGAGGATTCACTAAATAAGTTTTTATTACTTATCATTAAATTAACTCATCTTTTGTTGATCCATGTAGCATAGAGATATATATATCTATAAGAGCTGGCTGGTTAAACATTGTTTGCTGGGAAATGCATGTTGTATTAAGCAGAAATGTTTATTAACCATTTGTGTATTAGTTACTAACTGATAAGGTAAATGATATTAATCATATATGCAGTTACTAACCGGAGATACATATATTGTGAAGCTAGTTTTTATATGCTGATGGGTTGTGGTTTATAAATTTTTGTTCATGATATGAGATTTGAAACTTTTTTGTATACGTAATAAATATATATATATTTTTATCCGATTATTGATTACTAGGTGTAAAGCCTGCCCAGAGGGCAGTCTATTGATAAGTGTGGTGCGTTGTGCTTGGTTCGGTGCCATTTATTGTGCTGTGTTTGGCTGTGCTCGGCTCTGTGCCGTTTATTCTGTTGTGCTCGGCTCTGTGCCGTCTATTGTACTGTGCTCGGCTCTGTGGCGTTTATTGTGCTCAGCTCTGTGGCGTTTATTGTGCTTGGCTCTGTGGCGTTTATTCTGTTTTGCTCGGCTCTGTGCTGGGCTCTGCACATCGGCTCTGTGCTCTACTCCGTGCCGTATATTGTGCTCTGCTTTTATTGTGCTCTGCGCCGTTTATTGTGTTGTGCTTGGTTCTGTGCTCGGCGCCGTTTATTGTGCTGTGATTGGCTGTGCCGTTTATTGTGCTGTGCTCTGTGCTTGGCTCTGTGGCGTTTATTGTGCTTGGCTCTGTGCTTGGCTCTGTGGCGTTTATTGTGCTTGGCTCTGTGGCGTTTATTGTGCTTGGCTCTGTGCCGTATATTGTGCTCGGCTCTGTGCTGGGCTCTGCACATCGGCTCTGTGCTCTGCTCCGTGCCGTATATTGTGCTCTGCTTTTTATTGTGCTCTGCGCCGTTTATTGTGTTGTGCTTGGTTCTGTGCTCGGCGCCGTTTATTGTGCTGTGCTTTGTGCCGTTTATTGTGCTGTGCTTTGTGCCGTATATTGTGCTGTGCTTGGCTCTGTGGCGTTTATTGTGCTTGGCTCTGTGGCGTTTATTGTGCTTGGCTCTGTGGCGTTTATTGTGCTCGGCTCTGTGGCGTTTATTGTGCTCGGCTCTGTGGCGTTTATTGTGCTCGGCTCTGTGCTGAGCTCTGCACATCGGCTCTGTGCTCTGCTCCGTGCCGTATATTGTGCTCTGCTTTTTATTGTGCTCTGCGCCGTTTATTGTGTTGTGCTTGGTTCTGTGCTCGGCGCCGTTTATTGTGCTGTGATTGGCTGTGCCGTTTATTGTGCTTGGCTCTGTGGCGTCTATTGTGCTGTGCTTGGCTCTGTGGCGTTTATTGTGCTTGGCTCTGTGCTCGGCTCTGTGGCGTTTATTGTGCTTGGCTCTGTGGCATTTATTCTGTTTTGCTCGGCTCTGTGCTGGGCTCTGCACATCGGCTCTGTGCTCTGCTCCGTGCCGTATATTGTGCTCTGCTTTTTATTGTGCTCTGCGCCGTTTATTGTGTTGTGCTTGGTTCTGTGCTCGGCGCCGTTTATTGTGCTGTGCTTTGTGCCGTATATTGTGCTGTGCTCGGCTCTGTGGCGTTTATTGTGCTCGGCTCTGTGGCGTTTATTGTGCTCGGCTCTGTGGCGTTTATTGTGCTCGGCTCTGTGGCGTTTATTGTGCTCAGCTCTGTGGCGTTTATAGTGCTCGCCTCTGTGGCGTTTATTGTGCTCGGCTCTGTGGCATTTATTGTGCTCGGCTCTGTGGCGTTTATTGTGCTCGGCTCTGTGCCTTTAATGGGTTGTGCTCTGCTCTGTGCCATCTATTGTGCTCTGCTTGGCGCTCTGCGTTCTGCACTCGGCGCTGGGCTGTGTTTAGGTACTGGGCTCAGGCGCTGGGCTCAGGCGCTGGGCTCAGGCGCTGGGCTCTGCGCTCAGGCGCAGGGCTCAGGCGCACAGCTCTGCACTGGGCTCAGGCGCACAGCTCTGCGCTGGGCTCAGGCGCACAGCTCTGCGCTGGGCTCAGGCGCACAGCTCTGCGCTGGGCTCAGGCGCACAGCTCTGCGCTGGGCTCTGCGCTCAGGTGCTGGGCGCTGGGCTCAGGCGCTGGGCTCAGGCGCTGGGCTCAGGCGCTGGGCTCTGCGCTCAGGCGCTGGGCTCAGGCGCTGGGCTCAGGCACTGGGCTCTGCGCTCAGGCGCTGGGCTCAGGCGCTGGGCTCTGCGCTCAGGCGCTGGGCTCAGGCGCTGGGCTCTGCGCTCAGGCGCTGGGCTCAGGCGCTGGGTGCTGGGCTCAGGCGCTGGGCGCTGGGCTCAGGCACTGGGCTCAGGCGCTGGGCTCAGGCGCTGGGCTCAGGCACTCAGGCGCTGGGCTCAGGCGCTCAGGCGCTGGGCTCAGGCGCTGGGCTCAGGCGCTGGGCTCTGCGCTCAGGCGCTGGGGTCAGGCACTGGGCTCTGCGCTCAGGCGCTGGGCTCAGGCGCTGGGCTCTGCGCTCAGGCGCTGGGCTCAGGCGCTGGGCTCTGCGCTCAGGCGCTGGGCTCAGGCGCTGGGCTCTGCGCTCAGGCGCTGGGCTCAGGCGCTGGGCTTTGCGCTCAGGCGCTGGGCTCAGGTGCTGGGCTCTGCGCTCAGGCGCTGGGCTCAGGCGCTGGGCTCTGCGCTCAGGCGCTGGGCTCAGGCGCTGGGCTCAGGCGCTGGGCTCTGCGCTCAGGCGCTGGGCTCAGGCGCTGGGCTCAGGCGCTGGGCTCTGCGCTAAGGCGCTGGGCTCAGGCGCTGGGCTCAGGCGCTGGGCTCTGCGCTCAGGCGCTGGCTCTGCGCTCAGGCGCTGGGCTCAGGTGCTGGGCTCTGCGCTCAGGCGCTGGGCTCAGGCGCTGGCTCTGCGCTCAGGCGCTGGCTCAGGCGCTGGGCTCTGCGCTCAGGCGCTGGGCTCAGGCGCTGGGCTCAGGCGCTGGGCTCTGCGCTCAGGCACTGGGCTCAGGCGCTGGGCTCTGTGCTGGGCTCTGCGCTCAGGCGCTGGGCTCAGGCGCTGGGCTCAGGCGCTGGGCTCTGCGCTCAGGCGCTGGGCTCTGCGCTCAGGCACTGGGCTCAGGCGCTGGGCTCTGCGCTCAGGCGCTGGGCTCAGGCGCTGGGCTCTGCGCTCAGGCGCTGGCTCAGGCGCTGGGCTCTGCGCTCAGGCGCTGGACTCTGCGCTCAGGCGCTGGGCTCAGGCGCTCAGGCGCTGGGCTCAGGCACTGGGCTCTGCGCTCAGGCGCTGGGCTCAGGCGCTGGGCTCTGCGCTCAGGCGCTGGGCTCAGGCGCTGGGCGCTGGGCTCAGGCGCTGGGCTCAGGCGCTGGGCTCTGCGCTCAGGCGCTGGGCTCAGGCGCTGGGCTCTGCGTTCAGGCGCTGGGCTCAGGCGCTGGGCTCTGCGCTCAGGCGCTGGGCTCAGGCGCTGGGCTCGAGCGCTCAGGTGCTGGGCTCAGGCACTGGGCTCAGGCGCTGGGCTCAGGCGCTGGGCTCTGCGCTCAGCTCAGGCGCTGGGCTCTGCGCTCAGGCGCTGGGCTCAGGTGCTCAGGCGCTGGGCTCCGGCGCTGGGCTCTGCGCTCAGGCGCTGGGCTCTGCGCTCAGGCGCTGGGCTCTGCGCTTAGGCGCTGGGCTCAGGCGCTGGGCTCTGCGCTCAGCTCAGGCGCTGGGCTCTGCGCTCAGGCGCTGGGCTCAGGCGCTCAGGCGCTGGGCTCAGGCGCGTGGCAACCTCCGTAACAGGCTGTTGCGGTTGGATGCGCGCGCGCCACCTGCCGCAGCACGCCCAAAGCGTCCAACGGAGGTTGGATGCGCACGCAGCAAACCTCCGTAGGATGCTTTGGGCGTGCTGCGGCGGGTGGCGCGCGCGCACCCGGCTGCGCGCGCATCCAACCGCCACAGCACCCCGTGAGCTGCGCGCATGCGCAGTCCATATATATATATATATATACATATATATATATATATATACACACACACACTGTAACCCCATGTGGATATATATACACACACATATATGATTTTTACAGTGTGTGTGTGTATGGCCGGCATCCAGGCTCAGGCGAGCCCCCGGCTTGGCTTGGCCTAGAGGCCCAGCCGAGCCGTGGACTCGCCTGAGCCTGGAGGACGCCCGAGCAGGCAATTCGGCGGCCTCCATGCTTAGGTGAGTCCCCGGCTCGGCTGGGCCTCTAAGCCCAGGCCAAGCCGGGGGCTCGCCTAAGCTTGGATACCGGCCGAGCAAGCAGGGTGGGTGTGGAGAGCACATACTCACCTACATCGGCCCTCCAGCGATGGCAGTCCCGCTTCCAGTGTCCTCTCTCCGTTGGTCACCGGTATGACATCACAAAAGCCTTTGACCCAGGGTCAAAGGCTTTCGAGACGTCATACCGACGACCAACGGAGACAGAGAGGACGCTGGAAGCGGGACCGCCATCGCTGGAGGAGCTAAGGGCTGATGTAGGTGAGTATGTGTAGGCAACATCCTCCTACATTGGCCCTGAGCTCCAGCGGTGACCGTCCTCCGGCTGTCGCTGGCTGCTCGGCCGGCCTCTAGGCTTAGGCGAGTCCCCGGCTCGGCTGGGCCTGTAGGCCCAAGCCAAGCCGGGGGGCTCGCCTGAGCCTGGAGGCCGGCCTAGCAGCCTGCTCGCCAGGAGGAAGTCACCGCTGGAGCTCAGGGTCAATGTAGGGGAGTATGTGTAGGCAACATCGGCCCTGAGCTCCAGCGGTGACCGTCCTCCGGCTGTCGCTGGCTGCTCGGCCGGCCTCTAGGCTTAGGCGAGTCCCCGGCTCGGCTGGGCCTGTAGCCCAAGCCAAGCCGGGGGCTCGCCTGAGCCTGGAGGCCGGCCTAGCAGCCTGCTCGCCAGGAGGAAGTCACCGCTGGAGCTCAGGGTCAATGTAGGGGAGTATGTGTAGGCAACATCGGCCCTGAGCTCCAGCGGTGACCGTCCTCCGGCTGTCGCTGGCTGCTCGGCGGCCTCTAGGCTTAGGCGAGTCCCCGGCTCGGCTGGGCCTGTAGGCCCAAGCCAAGCCGGGGGCTCGCCTGAGCCTGGAGGCCGGCCTAGCAGCCTGCTCGGCCGGAGGAGGTCACCGCTGGAGCTCAGGGCCGATTTAGGGGAGTATGTTTTGGGAACTTCGGCCCTGAGCTCCAGCGGTGACCGTCCTGTCGCTGGCTGCTCGGCCGGCCTCTAGGCTTAGGCGAGTCCCCGGCTCGGCTGGGCCTGTAGGCCCAAGCCAAGCCGGGGGCTCGCCTGAGCCTGGAGGCCGGCCTAGCAGCCTGCTCGGCCGGAGGAGGTCACCGCTGGAGCTCAGGGCCGATTTAGGGGAGTATTTTTTGGGAACTTCGGCCCTGAGCTCCAGCGGTGACCGTCCTCCGGCTGTCGCTGGCTGCTCAGCCGGCCTCTAGGCTTAGGCGAGTCCCCGGCTCGGCTGGGCCTGTAGGCCCAAACCAAGCCAGGGGCTCGCCTGAGCCTGGATGCCCGCCGAGCAGGCCGCGACAGCCGGAGGAGGTCACCGCTGGAGGATTCGGGGCTTGCGCCGTTTAAACACACGGGTAGCTGTGCGCGGCTCGTGCCGATTTTTTTTTTTTTGCAGGCGGCCGGCACGCGCAGCTACCTGTTTGTTTTAACGGCCACTTTCAAATGTCCGTCGCGCATGCGCAGACCGCTTTTGGCGACGGACACTTGAAGGCTTACTCTTTTATAGTATAGATTGTATTTTTTAAAGCAAAACACAGACAATTAAAAGAATTCAGGATAATTTCTAAGAGATATAGACGATTGATATTTGTGTCTCGTATAAGTTTCTTATGAAATAATAATCCCTGATATATTGGAGGCGACTGCCGAGGTAGGTCCAGTAAGTCCAATATAGACATATTGGAGGCTTGGCTGATAAATCTAAAATATATAAACATGTTGCATTCACGTGCAGAGATTATATCCGACACACTGCCAGCAAGTATTTTGGGGGTCACAAATTTCTACAAAACATTTGGGAATTGAGGTGATCTTCTGTGTCTTGTCACTGCCAGCAAGTATTTTGGGGGTCACTAATTTCTACAAAACATTTGGGAATTGAGGTGATCTGTGTCTTGTCACTGCCAGCAAGTATTTTGGGGGTCACAAATTTCTACAAAACATTTGGGAATTGAGGTGATCTTCTGTGTCTTGTCACTGTCAGCAAGTATTTTGGGGGTCACTAACTTCTACAAAACATTTGGGAATTGAGGTGATCTGTGTCTTGTCACTGCCAGCAAGTATTTTGGGGTTCACAAATTTCTACAAAACATTTGGGAATTGAGGTGATGTTCTGTGTCTTGTCACTGCCAGCAAGTATTTTGGGGTCACTAATTTCTACAAAACATTTGGGAATTGAGGTGATCTGTGTCTTGTCACACAGCCAGTACCACGCAGTATTTTGGGGGTCACAAATTTCTACAAAACATTTGGGAATTGAGGTGATCTGTGTCTTGTCACTGCCAGCAAGTATTTTGGGGGTCACTAATTTCTACAAAACATTTGGGAATTGAGGTGATCTTCTGTGTCTTGTCACTGCCAGCAAGTATTTTGGGGGTCACTAATTTCTACAAAACATTTGGGAATTGAGGTGATCTGTGTCTTGTCACACAGCCAATACGACGCAGTATTTTGGGGGTCACTTATTTCTACAAAACATTTGGGAATTGAGGTGCTCTGTGTCTTGTCACACAGCCAGTGCCACGCAGTATTTTGGGGTCACAAATTTTTACTAAATATCTGGGAATTGAGGTGATCTGTCTCTTGTCACTGCCAGCAAGTATTTTGGGGTCACAAAATTTGTTGCGCTGTTGTCTCAAAGCACACTCGCAGGAACTCTGCTGTCTGCTGAGAGTTCTTTAAGAAATGTGCAGCAGACCCAACCGTTGCTATTTGTAATCTATGTCAGATGAGGCTTAAGCATGGGAAAGACACCGGACACTTGGGTACCACAAGCTTGAGGCGACATATGACCTCCTGCCACACATCCCGTTTGCACAAAACTTTGCGTAGGTCCTCCTCCGCATCTGTCTCTACCCCCACTGTATGTCCTGCCATGTCATTGCCTACAATCTCCACTGACAGGGATGATGCTACAGTAATGGATGTACCAGGTCCTTCCTCACAATGTGACAGCATCCCATCAGCTGAAGACTTACGCAGTCAGATTACGTTGCCGCAGCTGCTGCAGCGTAAGAAAAAATATAGTCCCAACCATCCCAAGCACAACGTCTAAATGCCAGCTTAGCAAAATTACTCGCATTGCAGCTGCTGCCTTTCCAGCTTGTGGACTCTGCTCCCTTCCGTGAATTTGCTGAATGTGCTGTACCACAGTGGCAGGTTCCAGAACGCCATTACTTTTCACGCAAGGCCATTCCAGCACTATACCAGCACGTGGAAGACAATATTATCGAGTCATTGGGAAAGGCAGTCAGCAGCAAGGTGCATGTGACTTTAGACACATGGTCCAGCAAGCATGGATAGGGTCGTTACATTTCCTTCATGGCACACTGGGTAACTCTGATTGCAGCTTGGAGGGATCCAAGATGGGGCTCTGTGCTGGAGCTTGTTCATCCACCACGCCTCCAGAAAGCTGCTTGTATGAGGTCTGTCTGCTCCACCACCACCACCTCTCCCTCTTCCTCCTCCTCCTCATCCTTCTCTGTCTCTGGCGAAGTGGCAGTTAAACTGACGCCTGACAGGGTCTACGCAATGGCTCAAGCAAAAAGAAGCCATACTGTGCTTGAGCTGGTTTGTTTAGGGGACAGGAGCCACACCGGGCCAGAAATTCTGTCAGCTCTGCAGGGCCAGCTGCAGATATGGTTAACACCACACCAGCTTCAGCTGGGAATGATCATCTGTGATAATGGCAGCACCCTTCTCTCCGCCCTACGCAAGGGTAAATTGATGCATGTACCATGCCTAGCACACGTCCTAAATCTAGTGGTACAGCGTTTCCTAACCAAGTACCTAGGGCTGCCAGAGCTTCTCAGCCAGTCCAGAAAAGTCTGCAGCCACTTCAGACCGTCATTCCCAGCAAGCGTTCGCCTGGCAGAAATTCAAAGAGAATTCCACCTTCCCACAAACCGTCTGATCTGTGACATGCCCACCAGGTGGAACTCGACATTAGCAATGCTGCAGCATTTGCACAAGCAGCAGAGGGCCATCAACGAGTACCTGTGTGAGTATGGCACAAGGACAGGTTCAGGTCAACTTGTTTCCCCCCCCCCCGCAGTGGCTGATGATCAAGGATGCATTCACTGTACTGTCACCATTTGAGGCAACGAGGATGGTGACCAGGGACAGTGCATGCATCAGTGACACAATTCCTTTAGTGTTCCTGCTGGAGCACACTCTGCGGGGAATTATAGATGTGGCTCTAGAGGCAGAGCAGTGGGAGGAACAGGAGGCCTTCCCTAGCTCTCAAGGCCCCAGTCTTTCCGCAGACAGCATTCCAGCGGGTCCTACTCAGATCAGACAGGAGGAGGAGGAGGAGGAATATTTAAGTAGTGGGGGAATTGAAGGTGGGGATTCCTCAAGGGAGGGTTTCTTGTGCCCAGAAACACAAGGGCTAGTGCGTGGCTGGGAGGAGGAAGTGCACGATTGGGTCATACTCATTGACCAGGAAGACTCGGAAGCTAATGCCACCTCCAACCTACGCTGCATGGGCTCCCTTATAATGCAAAGCCTGCTAAAGGACCCCAGGATTCGTGCTATCAAGGAGAGGGATCATTACTGGTTGGCAACCCTTCTTGATCCATGATACAAGGGTAAAGTTGCAGAGCTCATCCTGCCCGCACAGAGGGAGCACAGGATGAAAAAACTTGAGGATGCTGTAAAGCGACACTTGTGTAACACCTTTCCAGGCACTGGTAGGTTACCAAGTGATGACACACATGCTTCTGAGGCTGCAGATGATCAGAGGAATAGCGGTGAAGGCCAGGGCCACTTGACTGATGCATTTTTAAAAAATTTTAGTCCACGACACCCAAGGACGTCAAATGTAGGCAACCATTGCCAGCGTCTTCACCATATGGTGCAGGACTACCTAGGGGCAAGGGCAGACCTGGATACCTTTCCATCAGATGATCCACTGGCTTACTGGGTGTTGAGATTGGATCACTGGCCAGAACTTAGCCAATATGCTATGCAGCTACTAGGTTGCCCTTCATCCAGAGTGCTTTCTGAAAGGACGTTCAGTGCCGCTGGAGGTTTTGTCACAGACAAAAGAATGCGTCTCTCCACCGACTCTGTAGACCGGCTGACATTTATAAAAATGAATCAGTCCTGGATCAGCAGTTATCAATCCCCTGATGCTGACGTAACGGAATAGATTGGGGATGTCTTCAGCATTCACAAAACCTCCAGCACTGAACTCTTCCACAATACCACAAAAGGGTTACGGTGTGAAGGCACTTGCTGCCATGAAAGGCACAATATTTGGCTGCACTGACGCCTGTGCCAGATTTATATCATTTTAATTTTGGGAACCGCAGGGTCCAACCCTGCACTCTTCCACAATACCACAAAAGGCTTACAGTGTGAATGCACTTGTTGCCATGAAAGGCACAATATTTGGCTGCACTGACGCCTTTGCCAGATTTATATCATTTTAATTTTTTGAACCGCAGGGTCCAACCCTGCACTCTTCCACAATACCACAAAAGGGTTACGGTGTGAAGGCACTTGCTGCCATGAAAGGCGCAATATTTGGCTGCAATGACGCCTGTGCCACATCTATATCATTTTATTTTTTTGAACCGCAGGGTCCAAACCTGCACTCTTCCACAATACCACAGAGGGGTTACTGTATGAATTTACTTGCTGGCCTGACACCAAAAGCACAATATCTGGGTGCACTGACGCCCATTACCAGATTCACATCTTTTTAATATAGGACCACATGGTCCACCCCTGCATTCTTCCATAATACTACAGAGGGATTACTGTATGAATGCACTTGCTGGCCTGGCACCAAAAGCACAATATCTGGGTGCACTGACGCCTTTAACAGATGCATATCTTTTTAATATAGAACCGCAAGGTCCACCTCTGCATTCTTCCATAATACTACAGAGGGGTTAATGTATGATAGTACTTGCTGGCCTGGCAGTCTGGCACCAAAAGCACAATATCTGGGTGCACTGACGCCCATTACCAGGTGCATATCTTTTTAATATAGGACTGCAAGGTCCACCCCTGCATTCTTCCACAATACCACAGAGGGGTTACTGTATGAATGCACTTGCTGGCCTGGCACCAAAAGCACAATATCTGGGTGCACTAACGCCTTTACCAGATGCATATCTTTTTAATATAGAACCGCAAGGTCCACCCCTGCATTCTTCCACAATACTACAGAGGGGTTACTGTATGATAGTACTTGCAGGCCTGGCACCAAAAGCACAATATTTGGGTGCACTGCCACTGACGCCTGTATCAGATTCATATCCTCAGAGGGGTTACTGTGTGAAGGCACTGTTGCCGACGCTAAGGGACCAATTCTAAAGCACCTATTGTTACTTTCATCCAAAGCCTGCATAAGTTTCACAATAATTTAGCCAAAAAATCACTAAACTTTTTCTACGTGTCCGAAAATGTCTCCTCTTTTCATACAGACTGCTGCACCAAGCAGTTGTTTATGGATAGATTAAAGAAAAAGCATATACCGTCATTTGAAACGTAATTTTTTTTAAGTGTTTCTATACATCCTAGAAATCCGCCACTTCACGGGTAGGTTATGGAGACCTCCTAGGCACGATATTTGAAGGAATTTTTAGTTTTTATTTTTAACCCTTATTTCATGGAAAACTCACTGCCACTTTAAAAACTTTTTTAAAACTTTTTGTCCTTGTTTCCTGTCCCCCAGGGCACTACCCGGACCCCCATACACCTTTTATGGCAAATATCTAGCATATATGCCCTCTGGGAGGGCACTCTAAAAACCGAATTTTCAGCCCCATTGACTTGTATTGAGTTCGGGTTCGGGTTCGAGTTCGGATTCGAACATTTGGAAAGTTTGGGTTCGAATACGAACCGAAATCGGGGGTGTTCGGCTCATCCCTAATTATGACCCAAGAAATGGTTTGGATTGGGTACTAAAAGAGAGTATGACCCTATTTACTGTATTTGAATATATTGAAGAAACTTAGGGAAAAAGAGTGAAGAACTCACCTGAGGAAATAGCGGAAACACACGTTAAAAAGGGTGATATTAAATTTGAGTCCTGGAAAAAGAGCTATGCGGAAATTTTGTGTGACTCCATACCTAAAAGGGAGAAATCCAAACCAGATCAGGAAAGAGGGTTTGCCAGAGAAAATTCAGGAAGTAAATTTCAATCTAGGAAGCAATGGGTACTTAGAAGTCAGTGGGTTAAATCAAGGGAAAATGTGCCTTGGGCAGGAAGCGACCAGAAGTAAAACGGAATCTGATGAGTCTGAGAATGCGCAAGCTTCGTCCCCAAGGACGAATAGAAAGCGGAGATATAATGTACGCCAGCGTATTGGCCAAATGCAGGAAAATTTCCATGTGCTGACAGAAAAACTGGATCAGATCACTCAGTTGATGACTGGAAATAACCCTCTTCAGGTTGTAAGCGATGCAACACCTGCAGCCCCGCCCAACCAGTGACTAGATGATGATTCTGATGAAGTAACCAGTGTCCATGACAATTTACCATAAAGTGATGATGAAATGGTTAATACAAATGTTTGTATGGTTGATGATTTAAACCCTTCCCTGCCAAGAGAAGGAAAATGTAGGACAGCACAGTTGCCAAGAGCATGCCTGAGAGAGGAAATTCTGTCGGTAAAATCTGTACAAAACCTAATTTCATATCTCACTCTAAATTTCTCTGTAAATCGCATAGCATTGAAGACCGATATTATGTGAATGTAGAATTACAAGATAATTTACCATATATTATATCTTTGCTAGACACTGGAAGCCAGGTTACATTAATATCAGCAAATTATTTTGACCAGGTTCAAGGACTGTCCTCCAGGTAGCCTAGATTAGATAAATCTAATGCTAATCTAGTAAGTGTGAGTGGCACATCTCTGAAAGTTTTGGGCACAGCTAAATTGGATTTTAAATTGGGGAATAAAGTAATTTGGCATCCAATGCTTATCGTGGATTTGCCCCAAAATCGCCTAATTATTGGAATGGACCTTCTCAAAAGGTTAAATCCAATCATTGATTTTAGCAATGAGGTCATTTGGTCCCAAGTAAATGTTCCAATCAGCTACGATAGATCCCAATCCCATCACGCTCAGCTTAACTGCCACGTGATTGAGGAAAGGCCGGATTCTATTGAAGTCCACTCCAGAAATATCCAGACACCTGATATCTCTTTCTTAAGGCTAAAGCCCCTGACTCCAGGAGAGCAGGAGGATAACACCATATGTGTTCCCCCTGAGAAAATTCGAGATGTATGTCTGGAGAATGACGTGCTAATTATTCACCTCCACAAGAGGGAGACAGAACCAAATGTGCATAGTGACCATTCTCAGTTCTTAACTGAAATAGAGAAGATAAATGAAGAGGTATTTTTCCCTATACGTGTAAATAGTTTAGCTAGAGAAAAAATGGCTAAGCTAGACTTGTGCCAGGAAAATAGCTATATTAGCAGGGAGCTGTTGAATAAAATGGCTAACCTTAAAGTGATCAGATACCCTAATCCTCAAGATGAGTGGATAACAGATCTAGATAATGAGGGAGACAGTCATAATGTTATTGAAAAATGTATGTTATGTATTTCTATAAGAAATAAAACTGCAAAGCTCAATTGCATGATTGTCATCCTAGATCACCTCAGGAATGTGAAACTGGACCAGCAGGATACACTTAACTGGTATCAAGTGAAGTGATGTTTTAATTAACATGTGATTCTTCTTCCCAGCATTCAGATGTTTAACTCAAGTTAGTAGATAGACTAGATCTGTACGGTTAATTAAATTTAATCAGAGATCCGAGTCTCTATAGGGAATTTGAGTGAAATCGCTAGTCTATGAATGGTTATTTATACTCTTTCTTTCAACAGAAATAGATGATGGAGCCTTAATGGTTCAGGCTCAATTTCATAGCATGCAGTGCTCCTTTGATCGTTGGGCACCAGCACCTCTTTCGTCAGCTTGCAGAAAATCTCAATTGGGTTAGTTGGGTGATGTTCGTATTATATGAATAAGGTAAGCTGAGCGTTTGGATGTGTGGACCATTAAAAAAACAAATAGACTGGGTTAATGTAAAAAAGGGGGGAATAATTACTTTATTGTAAATATAAAACAGGATATTTAAATCAGGGTAGAAGGGTCAAAGGGGATACGTGTTTCGGCAATAAATATGCCTTCATCAGTCCATAGCAGAAAAAAGGGGGAACCTGGGGCAGCCTACAAGTCTAATCTTATATAGTTTAGGTGTACAATCTGTGTAAAACATGTTTTTTCATCCACTTCCGGGTTCGCCGATCTCCCGGTCACATGTTGTTAATGACGTCATCGCTATGTGCGGCAGCTGTCATGGCGGTACATTCCAACCTGGAATTTGCGTTTCGCGACTCTCGAAGGAGTAAACCCCCAGAGTGGTGGAAATGTACCCAAAAGGACCACAACAGGCTGTTGACATGGAGCGGGATGGGGAAGGAAAAGTGCCCATCCCGCTTGTTTAGTATTATACACATAAAAATTAATATGGCGGTACGCTAATACAAAGCAGCAGAATAAAAAGCATCTGATGACCAAAAAGACATGTGTAGCATAATCGGAGGAGGAAGGGGGAGGTGATATACACCTTATTAAAGATGGGGAAGTTCAGAATAAAGGATGGGTATCTTTATGATGAATAAAGGAAAGGGATGATTTAAAAAAAGTTTAAAATTGCGATATGTGCATTGCGGCATAAAAAAGGGGGAGCAGAGGTGGTTTTTGGGGGAAAAGAATAAAGGAAAGTTAAGAATTGGTTTAGAGAACCTCAATGATCTTATGAGAGATGGTGGTAGCAATGTGGGTACAGTACATACATATTGGCAAAATGGGAATCATATATAAGGACGTGTCGAGGATAGATAAACAAAAATTGCAGTTCTTAAAGGAGACAGATTAAAAGAAGTTTTGTAAAATTAGAGTATAGTGTTCTTAATTAAGAAAATGACACAGTTCAAAATCTGCATTTAACCCTTGTGGTTGCAGTGAACCTAAGCTAAAAATCTAACTCATTTCCTCTCTCCCGATGAGTTTATCAAAGTTTCCGCCTCGCCATGGTGTCTCAACTTTTTTTATTCCAATAAAAGTCAGTCCGTCTGGATTCATGGCATGTTTAAGCTTAAAATGTAGTGGGACACTATGATTATCGTTTCCATTTCTAATATTTCTAATATGCTCCTGTATTCGTATATTAAGAGGTCTTATAGTTCTACCCACGTACTTTAAACCACAGGGGCATATGAGTAGGTAGATCACATTTTTCGTAAAACAAGTGATTATATCTTTGATCTTAATCGGTCCGGTGATCCCATCTATTTGTGTAATGATCTGTTTTTTACTTTTCGTGTTTCGGCAGTTTAGGCAATCGCCACATTGATGGAATCCTTTCTTGATATTGTAGAGATTGGATTTTGATATGCACTTCTTAGTGTGCTTGTGTGCCAGTCTCATTTTCAGATTACTGACTCCTCTGCATATCATCCTGGGGGTTTTCGGGTAATATTTCTTTAAGTTGTATATCCTTTCTCAAAATCAGCCAGTATCTCCTTATCACTTTTCTGATGTGTTTATTTTGAGCACTATATGGAAAAATCAAGGGTACATCAGTTGCGTGTCCTGCGTTTATTTTTTGTTTCTTCTGGAGTAGAGTAGTGCGTTCTACGTTCTTAATCTCTATTCTAGTTGTCTCTAGTATATTTGGGTCATAACCCTTCTCTACAAAATCTATCTGGAGTTTTTCTGACTGCGTTTCATATGTGGCCACATCTGTGCAGTTTCTTCTGACACGTAGGAATTGTCCCTTAGGGACTCCTTTTAACCATTGAGGTAAGTGGCAACTCGTAGTTTCAATGAAACTGTTGACGTCCACTTTTTTAAAAAAAGTTTCCGTCTTAATCTCGTTGTCTTGAATAAATATACTCAAATCGAGAAAGTTGATTCTCTCATTGCTCCAAGTGGTTGTGAGTTTAATGCCTCTGTTGTTCTGATTCAGCATTTTTAAAAATTGTTGTAATGTATTAATTCCACCCCTCCAGATGAAAAAAATATCATCAATATATCGTTTGTAACATATCAGATTTTCTTGGTATGTGGATAAAAAAGATGTTTCCCATAATGCCATGAAAAGGTTAGCGTATGATGGGGCAAATCTTGTCCCCATCGTTGTCCCATTAAGTTGCAGATAAAATTCTTCCTGAAAATAAAAAAAGTTATTTTCTGAAATCAAACGTATACCTTCAGGTATAAAAACGACCTGTTCTGGTTGTAAAGTGTCATCTGTTTTCAAAAAGTGTTCTGTTGCTTCGATTCCCATTTTGTGCGGTATGATGGTATAGAGTGATTGAACGTCACTCGTTACCAGAAGCAAGTCATCCTCCCATTTGATATCAGTCAATATATTCAAAAGGGCCATTGTGTCCTTCAAGTGGGTCGTGGTATTAATGACAAAGGGTTGGAGTAGGCGATCGATGTATTCGGAAAGTCTACTCGATATAGATCCAATTCCAGAAATAATGGGTCTCCCTGGTGGTTTATTGATATCCTTGTGCATTTTCGGGAGAAAATAAAACACTGGTGTCCTAGGATGTTTAATCTTTAAATACTGATGTTCTTGGTTATTGAGAATGCCTAGAGCATACCCTTCGTCTAGATAATCATCAAATTTTAGCTGAATCTCATGTGTGGGGTTCTTTGTTAGTTTTCTATATGTATTCTCGTCATTAAGTATTCTGCATGCTTCTTCTTTGTAGTATATTGCAGACATAATTACTGTGCCTCCACCCTTGTCAGCTGGTTTTATCTCAATTTTGTCATTTGAGGTATGCTCCTTTAAGGCCTCTCTTTCTTTCTTGCTTAGGTTATTGGACTTAGTAGATGTCTTAATCTTACTTATATCATTCATTACCATCTGTTCAAAGGTATTCGTTTCCTGAGAGATTAGGGATTTAGGAAAAAAACTTGATTTTTCTTTGAGATTTGAAGAATATTCCAAGGCTGTATCTCATTGAATCCAGATTGGAGGTAATGTATGAGAGAGCAAATTTAAGGTTAATAAATTATATATATTTGGAGTATTTCTTGCAAAAACAGACCGAGATTTCTCAGATTACTGTTAGATCTAGAGTCTTCAAAATATTTCTATATCTGCAGATAGAGATATGAAGAAGAATCGGATATAAGGATTTATCCTAAAGAAACTGTTGCAAGATTGATATACCGATATATATATATTGAATTTGGAAATTACTGTGATTGAAATTAATAAGCAGGGAATTAGATAACTACAATATAAAAAGCAGAAGATTAGAAGCTTAATTCTCGATATTAGGGGAGGATTCACTAAATAAGTTTTTATTACTTAACATTCTAAAAATAGAATAATTGACAGCTTATCTTTTGTTGATCCATGTAGCATAGAGAGATACATATATCTCTACAATATCTAGCTTGTTAAACATTGGTTTGCTGGGAAATACATGTTTCATTAAGCAGAAATGTTTATTAACCATTTGTGTATAGTTACTAACTGATAAGGTAAATTATATTAATCATATATGCAGTTACTAACAGGTGATACATATATTGAGAAGCTAGTGTCTATGTGCTGATGGATGGATATGTTGCGGTTGTTTATAAATCTTTGTTTTTGATATGAGATTTGAAACTTTTTTGTATACGTAATAAATATATATATATTTTTATCCGATTATTGATTACTGTATTCTTCAAAACAAAACACAATTAAAAGAATTTAGGAGAATTTCTAGGAAATATAAACGATTGATATTTGTGTCTCGTATAAGTTTCTTATTGAATATAAATCTCAACGTTTTGTAGGCACGTGCTAGATAATAATCCCAACAATCTCTTGAGTCATACTAAAACTAAATTATCCCAAAATTCTGACTAAATCGTTTTAGTACTAAAACGAATGCACATGTCTAGTAATTAGCGACACAGCCATTATCCCGTTTAAAATCGGCTGTTAACAGCACCTTTTAATCATGGTTAAAAGGGGAGTGATCTATTTTGAATTAAGATTATTAATTGTTGGAAAAGATTCTGTACTATTAGGGCTATCCCCTTTCTTTAATAATTCCACACATTTTGTTTCTATTCTTCCTCAGGATGAGCCTAGATTCATTCTGTATAGCCTGAGTATAGGTTTTAATTGATGCATTAGATGTAGGGGGAATTTACCGCAGGGTTGGGAAATTTATTTCCACGAAATGCAGGGAAGTGCAGGGAACGAGAGAACACCGGAAATGTCGGCGACATTTCAGTGCTCTCTGAAACACCCCTTATATATGTCACTGGGTGCATCTCTTTTGTGATCTTTTGTGCTGTAAATCGTGATGAGCCGAACACCCCCGTGTTTGGTTCGCATTCGAACTCAAACAATTTCAAAAGTTTGAGTCCCTCGCGAACACGAACCGAACTCAATGCAAGTCAATGGGACTCGAAAGAAACAGGAAGCAAACAGAACAGGCAGGGAATACACAGAGAGAATAGTCAAATGGCAGGCAAAGTTGGCAACAGATCGGGTCCTCAGAACAAGCAGGGTCAGTAACAAGTATACAAACTGATTCGGTAAGCTAGCGTTGCGGGAATAAAGGCTGAGACACACTGAGCATGTAGTGACGCACAGCGTAGCGAAGAGAAGCAAACATTTTGCAGGCTTGACTTCACTCCGCTCCGCCTCGTAGCGTGTCTACACTACATTATGTTTGCTTCTCACCGCACTGGACAGGAATAGACTAACTAAATTAAAATGTACACACAAAACTGTTTTATTTTCACAAAGCACATGTTATATAGGCAAAAAAGTTTCTACCTAATAAAATACATCAAAAATTACTGTTAATTTAATAGGAATAGTATATAAATATAAAAAAGGTAACCCCTGATCATATATATTATAGGAACACGGAGCGCCGTGTATAGAGTAGGGATGCATTGATACCACACACAGACATATACGTATTTATCAACACGCAGATCTATATTTACGTATATATCAACACGCGGATATATATATACACCCACCCACAGACCTCAGACCATATATACACATACGCACATGGGGGGATGGCATGTGGACAATCTCAACTAAATGTGCCCCCCCCCATTTGGCTTATCCCTCCAGAAGAAATGTTGAACCCGACAGAGTAGAGAATATATATATTATTCTCTGCTCTATCGGGTTCAACATTTCTTCTGGAGTGATCAGCCAAATGGGGGGGGGGGCAATTAGTTGCCAAAATGCGTGTGTAATACAAGTCTGGATATATATATTTATAAGAATATAGATATATATCTTATCTATATATATATATATATATCATACCTGCCCTTACCTTCCCCTATAAATTTGCTAAAAATATACACACACAAAAAAAAAACACTGCCTGAGACCCCGCACAGCCCACATGCCACCCCCTTCTACCTGGCTGAATGTATCTAATATATATAATTAAATACATTCAGCCAGGTAGAGAAAGAAAATAAGATTTTATTTTATGTTCCCGGGGACATTTAAAAATGTCCTTTTTTAAATTTTTTTAGAAATGTGTCACCTTACCTTAGCCTGGTGGTCAGTGGGGGCTCCCTGGATCCTGGTTGTGGGGGGTCTGCCGTGGTTGCAGGTGCAGTGGCTCCTTCCCTGCGCTGCCTGTCTCTGCCACATGCACCCGGGCGGCTAGCCCGCACAGTCGCAGCTTTGTCATCCGACGGCCGCATTCTCCTCAAGGGGATCCTTGGGAGGACCCGGCAAGCTGCCCTCTACAGTGTCTGATTAGAGGGTCGTGTCTGCCTGATGTTTTAGTAACAAGAATGTTTTATCCCATAGGCTTCAGTGCTAAAAATATTCCTGTTTTAATTCAATATCTAATAAACTGTTGCTTATAATATTCTGCAGTAAAGAGTCTCTTTATTTCTAGATTTTTTAGTATTTAAGCATTTTTTATACTTTTTTCAAAAAACTACTTTTTTTCGAACTTTTGGCGAACGTCCCAAAAAGTTCGAAGTTCGCGAACTGTCGAACGGCCAATGTTCAATGCAAACTATGAACAGATTGAACCAAACAGATCATCCCTAGTTGTAAACTGCCCCCTCATATCTTTACCTCACTTGTTCATCATTTATTCAAAAGGACATCACCAGGGAGTAGATTAGAAGTGTTTTAAGCTTTTTGTCTTATCTCATTCAGCTCTCATCTCTTCTCTTGAGTAGCCTGGAGACCACAATAGCTTTATCTAAACATTCCCTACTCTGGCTCATTAACTGTTAAATACTCTATATGATATAACACAGCCACAAATTAAAACTTGCACAAATTTTGGTAAATGATGCATCAGGGAAAAAATCTACAAAATGGAAACAGGAGTTTAAAAAAACCTACCAGGGTTCTTTAGAGAAAGATTAAAACCAGGAGAATGGCAGGAGAAGAGAACGATCTTGACCAAATAGCCAATTCGGAAAGTGATATAAATGGGAGAATTTTTCTGGTTTGGCTATTTTAAGCTAGAATTTTCACTTCTCCAGTCATTCTCCTGGTTTTCACCACTCTCTGAATAACCCTGTATATTTATTTTTCCTTTTTAAATGCAATTAATTCAAACAAAGAAAAAAACAGCAGAATGTGTTTCATAAAGTGGTTTTATTTGTAATACACAAGTAATCTAGTTACATCTTATGAAAGTGTTAGTGTCCCTTTAAGTGTACATGTTACACCATAACTGTCCTCGTATGTTCACACCTACTTTGCATTAAGATCCCGCTGGTGGATCTCCAGTATAACTGGTGTCAACTGCTATACTGTACTATATAATAGAATCCCTCTGTATTATTTTACTGTATAATAGAATCCCGTTGACACGTCTCCAATATAAATACAGTGAACTACTGTACCATTCTACTGTATAACAGAATCCTGAAGTGGGTCTTCATTTATAAATATAGTGAACCACTGTACCATTGTACTGTGTAATAGAATCCCACTAGCGGGTCTCCAATATAGATACAGTGAACTGCTGTATCATTGTACTGTATAATAGAATGGTGACTCCCAAATATCAAAACATTAAAGATTCACAAAATTATCTTAGTTATCGCAGATCTTGCAGGGAGTTTCAATTATTTATATTTTGTGCTCTCACACCCTTTAGGATCAGTTCAAACAATGATAAAATGTGATATATTGTGGGTTAGGAGGATCTCCATCCAGGTTCTATTAGAACCATCACACACATAATGACCTTTAGTGAATCTCGCTCATTGTTATGGTGGTCTCAATACCACATTCATCTTCAAGTACAAATTAAAATACTGTATATTTGCTCTCAAATCTTTATGTTAAAAATACATTGTGCTTATAAAACCAATAATAGTGAATAGTTCTCCAGCTACTGCAGCCCAAAGATCAGGGGCACCTTGAACCCCTAGAATAACACAAAAAAAACCAATACAATGGCGCATATACAAGTGTTTTTGTAACACTGTTCTATGCTCCATTGCATTGTTTTTCATTACCTCGTGCTTATGTCTTGGTTTCCCAGGAAATCGACTATAAAACAAAGCAGTGAAAACAAGCGACTTTTTTATAATGAAACTTTTCATTTGTAAATGTTATCTGAGCATTATTGGTGCAATTAAATGAGCATATTTCATTCTATCCTTTAATTAAGCTGTTATTGTTTCAGAGGATCACTTGCTCAATAACAAATTACTGTAAACAGCGATTAGAATTTCTGATTAGTTTTTTGAAAGAATTTGGTGATTATAACATTTTCCCGACTTTTTCACAATTCTCAACCAGATTTCTCTTAATGTATAAAAGTGCCGAATGCTATACAAAGTGATTACTTGTTTCAAAAACACAAAAAAATGTCCTGTACAAAAATTACATACCTCCATGGGTTAAAGGAAATACGACGAGGAAACACAATATAAAGTAACATGGAGACATCCTAATAAAATACAAAAAAAGCAAAAATGTTACTACAATGCAAAAGTTCAACATATACAGCAACATACTTATATCTAGCATACTTATAACTACTAGTATACTAATGTATACTATATATTTATATATATTTTGTATCACTTTAAATTAAAACATTTGTAAACATGAACATAGATTTAAAAGTACAACAAAAATTACATTTTTGTTTGACCTCTGTTGCTTGCTCCGATTCACTGAAAGCTCTGGCAAAGAAAGGTTTTGTTTCATCCCAAATTTTAACTTTTTGTCGATAAGGAAAGCATATTTACATAGAGTTTCACAATGTTGTCAAAGCAATGTTTAACTACAGAAGAGGTCTCTACTGGCCGTTGCATCAGAACTGCTTTAACCCTTTCGCTGCTGAGGCTTTTCCCGCCCCTGTGCTGAGGTCATTTTTACCGGTTTTGCTCATCATGTTTAAACGCGTTTTGAAGGCTTATTTTAGTATATGATACAGACATATTATATATCGTTCTTTCCGTCAGACTCGGCAGATTCATAATATGTCATTATTATATGTATACGTCATGACCTGTCTGTATATTATAACAAAAAATGCAATAAAATCTGATTTTCAATAATTTACAATGTGTAAAGTGTTTTTTTTTCACATTTTAACATGCAAGCAATTGCGGTTATATTTTGTATGGGGTGCGCTTGTTAAAAAAATTAGAGATGGGGTCTCGTTACATTTTTTTTTGGGGAAAATTACATGATTTTTAACAAACGCACCGCATACAAAAATCGTTAGTGCAGCATCATTGTTCACATTATAATTGAAATGGGAACAATATTGCTGCATTAACAAACCAAAAAAAATAAAAAAAACTTGTTTATTTTTTTTTTTATAATTTGTTTTAAAATATTTTTTTATTTTAATTTTAAATTTTATTTTTTTTTACTAACTTTTTTCACATTCGAGTTTGGTATCGTTGGAACTGCCATGCTCTGGCCGATCCAACAATACCAAACTTTAACCCTTAGCTGCCACGGATCGGGAGATAGGGGGTTCATTGGAATCCCCTATCTCCACCATTGGTGGCAGCTAGGGGTTAACTCCAGGACTGGCGTCATCGTGCTATGCACGATGACGCCAGTCCTCAGGGGGAGTTCCCAGAGGCTTGGCCGACATCCAAGATGTCGGCCAGCTCCGGGAAGGATCACGAACCGGCGCTTTTCAGCGCCGATTCGTGATCCGGCTCCCCAGGGGTTAATGCCAGGTACCATTTGGAAGGGCAGGCTGTGCCCTTCCAATGGTGCCTGGGTTAACCCCCGCAATGCCGCCGATCGGGAGGGAGAGAGGTCCGAAGGACCTCCCCCCCTCCCTTTCAGGCGCCTCCTCCGCACATGCGGGGGGGCGCCTGAATTAGGTGTCATCGCGCCGCCGCGATGACACCTAATTAGCCCGGCGGCGGTTCCGGATGCTGGGCTGACATCGAGGATGTAAGCCCGCACCGGGGGGCCAGCGATCGGCCGGAACCCGGCTGAACGCTGACCCCAAAGGCTGGACGAGCTCAGCGCGTTCCTCCGCACGCAACGTGACATGCGGTTGGACGCGCTGAGCGCGTCCACCGCAGCGAAAGGGTAAAAGCATCTCTCCATAATAAGACATGATGTTAGATAGATAAATGTAAATTAAACATTACACATTGCACAAATGTTATGCTATGCACGATGACGCCAGTCCTCAGGGGAGTTCCCAGAGGCTTGGCCGACATCCAAGATGTCGGCCAAGCTCCGGGAAAGGATCACGAACCGGCGCTTTTCAGCGCCGATTCGTGATCCGGCTCCCCAGGGGTTAATGCCAGGTACCATTTGAAGGGGCAGGCTGTGCCCTTCCAAATGGTGCCTGGGTTAACCCCCGCAATGCCGCCGATCGGGAGGGAGAGAGGTCCGAAGGACCTCCCCCCCTCCCTTTCAGGCGCCTCCTCCGCACATGCGGGGGGGCGCCTGAATTAGGTGTCATCGCGCCGCCGCGATGACACCTAAATACCGGCCGGCGGTTCCGGATGCTGGGCTGACATCGAGGATGTAAGCCCGCACCGGGGGGCCAGCGATCGGCCGGAACCCGCTGAACGCTGACCCCAAAGGCTGGACGAGCTCAGCGCGTCCTCCGCACGCAACGTGACATGCGGTTGGACGCGCTGAGCGCGTCCACCGCAGCGAAAGGGTTAAAAGCATTCTCTCCATAATAAGACATGATGTTAGATAGATAAATGTAAATTAAACATTACACATTGCACAAATGTTATAAAACGTGATTTTTATTTTATATTATTAATGAGACACAATACCATCCCTGCCCTGGCTGTCTAGTCCACAGGCATATGTGTTGGGGGGGGGTACACATTTTGGTTATGGGCTGAGTAGAGCAGAGGTAGCAGCACTCCTCTACAACATTGGAGACAAAGGTTTGAATCCTGATTAGAACACCTCTCCAGCAAGTGTCCATGGGAAGACACCCAGTGATACAACTTGCCTACCATTGGTGAATTGCCAGTGAAATACGGTGCAATTCAGCAGCAGTGAAATTCCCTATAGAGAAGTAATGGTTAATCTATTCAGAGAACACCAAACAGCACCGAAACGTTGGCGATATACCCAGATATTTGGTGCTTTCGTTCGTTAAAGAGGCCCATCCCTAGGTTTTAATGTAAAATAATTTCCTGTTTTTATAAATTTTTTATGCAACCATTTATTCTTTTCATTTGCAGCAAAAAGTTTTTATAATTTTTTTTAAAAAAATTTTTAGTTCTTTTTTTAGATTTTTGCAGCGAAACTTTTGATTCAGATTTTTTTTTAATGGTGTTTTTTTTATTCTGTAACAGACCTTTTAATCATTATTCATAGGACCTTATTTATTGTTTCCATGCATTTTCCTGCATTTTATTCATTTTAACGCCTTTTAAAAATTGCGTTTTGTTTTTACCCCTGTTAAGCGGCTGGTCAGCTTTTTGCGGCGGCGTTCGGCAGCTGATTGGAGGTGTTCGGCGGCATTTGGTGGTTTATCAGATGTGTTTGGCGGTCTGTTCAGCAGGTCGTCGGCTGCGTTCAGCTGATCCCTTCGGCTTACTTCGGGGACCCTGCAGTGAATTCTGAATTCACCGCAGGGTCGGCGAATTGACCTTGACGAAGGGTGCTGAATGACAGAGCACTGAAATTTCGGTGCTGTCTGAATAACCTCCATAGTATACTGATAATGTCTCTCCTCTACGCCCATGGAGAATCCGGTTTAAATTCCAATCAGAACACCTGACCAGTATGACTTTCATTTGCAACCTTGAAGAGCAAGTTTCTGCCTTACAACTGTGGAGAAACAAGTTCAACCTCACCACCATGGCTTAGATCTGCAATTGTAGAAAGCAGATTCGGATCCTGGTTGGAACACCGCACCAGGGCCGGATTAAGAGTATCATGGGCCTGGTGCAGAGGATTTTGGTGGGCCTTTTTATAATGAGGCAGCAATTGGTCAACGCTGCTTTCTCGTTTAGAGAGTCAGGCAGCGCACTGTGTGTATCATGCTATGCCAACATCAGAGCGACTGGGAAACCTGACTGGTGACTCTGATGTGCTATGATGCACAGGAGGACTTACAGTGCGCCAGGCCCCTCCTCTAGTCCGCCTACACAACTGACGTGCAGTGCGTGTCATTGGCTGCAGGGGACAGCTTGAGTTCAAGCCGCAAGCCGTCCGGCGGCATCAAATGACACGCCAACTGTTTGGCGGGGTTTGCTATGCAGTCCTGCGGTGTTTAGACCCACCGTGGGGCGGCATAGTACGCCCGCGGTGTTAAGAGATTTAGAAAACACATAAAAATAGGCTTAAACTAAACAAATAATACTCAGTGATATGCCAGGTGTATGAATATATCACAGAGCTCCACAGCAATAAAACCCACGCGCATACACACTGCACATTACTGGGAGGTTTATTGCTGTGAAGCACTGTGATACACACCGCACATTACTGTATCACAGAGCTCCACAGCAGTAAAACACACAGTAATGTGCAATGTGTATGAGGGTATCACAGAGCTCCACAGCAATAAAACTCACGCTCATACACACTGCACATTACTGGGAGTTTTAGTGCTGTGGAGCTCTGTGATACGCTCATACACACTGCACATTACTGTATCACAGAGCTCCACAGCAATAAAACTCCCAGTAATGTGCAGTGTGTATGCGCGTGAGTTTTATTGCTGTGGAGCTCTGTGATACGCTCATACACACTGCACATTACTGTATCACAGAGCTCCACAGCAATAAAACAAACCATTATACACTAAAATAAATTATAATTAAAATTACATAAAATCCAGGAATTCCACACATAAAGTAAAAAATAAATACTTTCTTCTATGCTGCTACTGCTGGGAGTAAACATAAAACACCTTTTGGATATAGAGCACCATGAAGACTCAATAAGAGAGCAAAAATATCTATAATCCATAGCCATACTGTCGGCAGTTCAGTCCCTCAGAACTCTTTTCAAAAATCCCGAGACTGAACCGTTGACAGTATAGCCATGGATTATAGATATTTTTGCTCTATTAGCTATACGACTCTCCGGTGTGCTATGACCGACATGCGTTTGTATTACAGTTGATTTTAATACAGAATAATATTTTAGTAAAATGAACTACATATAAAAATTCTGTATTAAAATAAATATTATTGAAATAATTATATATTCAAAACAAGCATTATTAAAATATTTATATATTAAAAAAAATATATATATACATGTTGCCCACTCTCTGGTTTGCATTTTTTTTGCAGAGAGGGGGTTAATTCTCTGGGGACAAAGTGGGAACAGAGCTGTCATTTCTGCATGGAGGGGAGGGGGTTAAATCCTAAGGACCCAATGGGAACAGCTACCAGCTCTGCGGGGAGGGATGAATTGGAGAAGGAGTTAAATCCACCCAGCTCTGCTGGCAGGGGTTAAATTCTTCCATTCCATCTCAACAGTGAGGAGGTTTGGAGAGGGGGTTAAATCCCCCAGCTCTACAGTGAGGAGGAGGAGGATTGGAGAGGGGGTTAACCCCCCCCCCGCGTTTACAGTGAGGATTGGAGAGGGGGTTAAAACCCCCAGCACTACAGTAAGGAGGATTGGAGAGGGGATTAAATTCCCCCTTTCTCTGCAGGGAAGGGAGGGTTGAAGAGGGGGTTAAATCCCCCCAGCTATACAGGGAAGGGAGGGTGGAAGAGGGGGTTAAATCCCCCCAGCTATACAGGGAAGAGGGGTTGAGGAGGTGGTTTAACCCCCCTTCTCTGCAGGGAAGGGAGAGTTGGAAGAGGGGGTTAAATCCTCCAGCTCTACAGTAAGGAGGATTGGAGAGGGGGTTAAATTCCCCCTTTCTCTGCAGGGAAGGGGGGTGGAAGAGGGGGTTAAATCCCCCCAGCTATACAGGGAAGGGAGGGTTGAGGAGATGGTTAAATCCCCCAGCTCTGCAGGGAGGGGGACAGGAGTAAATCCTCCAGATCTACAGGGAGGGGAGGATTGATGAAGGGGTTACATTTTCCCTTTTCTGCAGGAGGAGGAATGTGGCTGCTGGCTCACTCACCCGCTGCTCCTGCTCGGCTTCCGTCCCTCGGTGTTCGCCTCGCTCTCCTGCCTTCACACACACAGCAGCACGCTTTAGGAGGCGGAGCCGCCTCTCTGCAGCCTGCTGGTAGAAGGCAGGGCAGGATGTGACAGGCCCCACTCACATCATAGATCTCATGTGAGAGCTGCGCCGATACGCTGGTGATTTTGACAATTTTGTCAGCACACCAGTCAGCTGCTCTTCCTCTTGGCTGTGGGCCTATTTTGAAGTAGGGGCCTGGAGCGGCCGCTCCATCCGCCCCTACGTTAATCCGGCCCTGCACCACACCAGCAAGTGCCCTTGGGCAAGACACCTAACAATATGTATGTGTCTACCTCACAATATATAATATACCCCTTATAAATTGTAAGTTCCCTCAGAGGCAAGATTCTCCAATCACACTATATCATATGATTAAGGCCATCTGGCCGAAATGTCACTGATCCAGTAAGGTTGCTTTCCCCCTTGAATTAACTTCTTCCTGCACTACTAGACTAATGTGGGGTATCCTTTTCCAGCATTAAAAGACTGTCTAAAGTCACCTTGTGCTTCTTAACATACAGGTCTATTAAATAAAAGTGAAACTCAGGAGAATGATGGATAAGTGAAAAGTCTAGGTCAAAATAGCCGGGGGGTGGGGCGTGGCTGGCTGAGCAGGGGTGCAGTCGTGCTTTGAGTGAGCTCCGCTAGATCCTGCAGAGAACGGGGATTCCTGCCTGGATTTCCCCGTGGATTTCCACAACTTAGTACCCCTGGGAGGCTGGCCATCGGGTGGCAGGCTCTGGAGATCATTTTGGCCCCCTCTGGAGCCAAGCAGAGGAAAAGGCCTTCGTTCCCCACCTGGCTTTGCCTGTCGTTGGCCATCTTGAGGCCTAGGTTCAGGACTGCTCCTCCCTCTGCTTCTTTACTCAGGCGATCGGATGCTGTGTGCCATGGAGATGGAGGGCCCCCATCTCTCGGCTGCTGTGGAATAGCGGGAAAGGAGGTGGAGGGTAAGGACTGGTGGCAGCTGACAGGAGCCTGGGGGCTGTCCTGGACGGTCTTGAAGCCTGCTTGGAGTAGATGCCTTGAGACGATGAGACCCCGCTCACACGAAGTACCTGGCGCCGACTGATGGCAGTGCTCGAGGTTGACTGGCGGCGGACAGTGGCCTTAGCTGGAGCGGCATCAGGGGATGCTTCCCCTGCTGGCTGCATGGATGACCTTTCTGCGGAGGAGGAGGGAGAACAACAAGATGAGGATGAGAGAACCCTGGAGACGGGTATACATGGTGTTATCTTTCCTAGATGAGATCTACGAGACTGCAGTCACTGAGGTGGGAATCGCTGAGGCCTGCGTGGATGCTACCGCTGATGGGAGAGGTGAGACGGACGGTGACCCGGATGGGGCAAGGATCACGGAGTCTCGACCCCTGGAGGCCCCTTTGACCCTGGGTGCTGGAGCTCTGTCGACATCCCGCGACCTTGAAGGATGTCTTCTGTCGTTGGACTGGCTGGGATGGCACCCCCGGAGGCCTACTGAGGGGGGTGTCTGAGTCAGTAGATGTGACCTCTGGTGCGGAGCTGTGGCTGCCGGCTCTCAGCATAGTGGCTGATACGGATGGCTATGTGCTCTGCCGGCAGGTTGTGCTGCGTGCCTTCTGCGGATGGTCTGAGGCCGACGGGGCGCTTGGAACTGCTCTATGGCGAGATACGGGCTGAAGTGGTCTGGACTTTGCGGCTGATTTCTGCCTGCCTGGCCCGGTACTCAACCTCACTGGAATGTCCTATGCACCAGGTTCACACTGTCCCCTTTTACGTTGAGCCCTTGAGACATTTTATTTTATTGAGCGATTACCCCTTTTCTCCCACACTGTGCCCTCAGAAATCCACCTTTGAGTTGGTGTATCTCATTGCGGACTCTGCTTTTGTTTTTAGTATTTCTGGCCGTACGTTAAGTCCCTGGCTGAGATTTTCTTTTACTCCCTTTCCCTCCCCCTACTTTTTCTGATGTTTCTGATGTATCTGAGTTTTAGCTGACTTTTATTTTTTATTTTTATTTTTTCTTTCTGTGATATTTCTGATGTCATATGAAGGCCCTGCGAGGCCATCGCCTTTTGTTTCATTTTGATGTGCTTGTGCAAAATCCATAAATAAAGAATTTAAAAAAAGCAATAATAATAGCCAAACCAAAAGAAATTCTCCCATTTATCTCACTTTCCAAATCAGCTATTTGGTCTAGATTTGTTCTCTTCTGCTGCCAATTCTCCTGATTTTCACCTTTCTCTGAATAACCCTGATAGTCATGTATCCAGCCAGGGGAAGTAGGGGGGGTGCACAAGAAAGGAGACTTAACTCAGACCCAGAAGCTCTGGCTCAGGCTAGGGTCAGACGAACGCATTTTTATGTTGTCTGTGAAAAAGTGCGTTCGACGACGAATGGACGCATTTTTCACAGAATACGTGATAGCGGTCATACTATGCGCATTTTCGTCCGTGATTTTGGACGGATCATAATAAAACACTTTTTTGTGTCTGGACGTTATGTTGGCCGGACATTAGCAGCGTCTGACGTCTCCTAATCACACACACACGCCGCTAGCAGACGCAGCGCACTCTGTACGTCAGTACCTGCGGTTTCACGTTCTCGAAAAAATGCGTTCATTTTCCACTTGCGTTGCGCAGCCGGACTTTTGTGCGACCGTACTTCGTATATTGGCCGTCATTGCCCGGCATCTGCTGCTAGTGCGGCCGTGATTAAGTGCGCCAGAACGCGCGTTCGCACTGCCTCAGTCTGACCCTAGCCTTATGGATTTATTTAATCCAAATGATCCTCTGTGAGGAGAATACATATATTAATTTGCTGTGTGTGCAGTGTCATGTTAGAGTATAATAGCAATCCATGACATCTTCCTTTCAAACTCCTTCAACCTCCTAGCTTTAACTGAAACCTGGCTAACTCCCTCTGACACGGCCTCCGTTGCTGCTCTCTCACATGGAGGTCTACACTTGAGCCATACCCCAGACCGGGTGAGAGAAATGGTGGCGGGGTCGGAATCCTGCTCTCTCCCACCTGCACCTACCAGCATCTCCCTCCACCCCCATCCCTCTCCTTCTCCTCCTTCGAGACACACTGCATCCGCCTGTTCTCTCCTCTGGCTCTCAGGGTGGCAGTCATCTACCGCCCACCGGGACCAACCTCCCAGTTCTTTGACCACTTTGCTACCTGGCTTTCTCACTTCCTGTCTTCTAATCTTCCATGCCTAATTCTCGGGGACGTCAACATTCCCATTGATGATCCTTCCGCCCCTGCTGCCTCCAACTTCTTTCACTCACGTCCTCCCTTGGACTCACACAATCCTCCCTCCTCCCTACCCACCGCGATGGTCACGCTATTGACCTTGTCTTTTCCAACCTCTGCTCCATTTCTGAGTTCAACTGTCACCCTTTCCCCATCTCTGACCACACCTCCTCTCTTTCAACCTATCTGGACTTCCTAAACACCCTGCTCCCCCACCCCGCACACACACTCGCAGAAATCTACATGCTGTGGACCCCCATCAATTCTCCAACCTACTTCACCACCTCCCTCATACCTCATCCTTCACCTGCCCTGATGCTGCCACTAATCACTCCAACACTCCTCTTATCTCTGCTCTAGACACTCTTGCTCCTCTTTGACTCTGTAAGGCCCCACGCCGCCAGCTTCAGCCCTGGCACACCCTCCAGACACGCTACCTGCAAAGATGCTCCCGCACTGCAGAGCGTGCCTGGAGGAAATCCCGCTCTGAAGCTGATTTTGTTCACTTCAAATTTTTCTCCGGTCATTACACCTCTGCCCTCCACTTGGCCAAACAATCCTTCTTCTCATCTCTTATATCTACGCTGTCCTACAACCCTAAACGGCTCTGGCCCACCTTCAACACCCTCCTCTACCCACCTGCACCTCCCCCCACAGCTGCCTTCAGCGCTCAAGACCTGGCAGACTACTTCCTCAGTAAAACTCTAAATATCAGAAGCAACATCCCAACACAAGATAGTTATCTGCCACCTCCACTCCCAGAGGTCCCTCTGCCACCCTCTGTCACTTCCTCCCAGCCACTGAGGAGGAAGTCAATTCCTTATTGTCCTCCTCACATCTCACCACATGCCTGCTCGACCCCATTCCCTCACATCTAATTCCTCCCCTCTCTCCTCCCTCACCCCTGCTCTCACACACATCTTCAACCTATCTCTCTCCACTGGCTCCTTTCCATCCGCCTTCAAACACGTGCTAGTTACCCCTTTACTAAAGAAACCATCCCTGATCCCAACTCTCCATCCAACTACCGCCCTGTATCCCTGCTTCCTTTCACATCAAAGCTCTTAGAAAAACTAGTCTTCAACCGCCTCTCCCTCTTCCTGTCCTCCAATTCCCTACTTGACCCCCTGCAATCTGGCTTCCGTCCCCTACACTCAACTGAAACTGCCCTCACCAAAGTCAACAACGACCTCCTAACTGCTAAAAAACACGGCCACTATTCTATTCTCATCCTGCTCGACCTCTCGGCTGCTTTTGACACTGTTGACCCCCCTCCTTCTACAGACCCTCAACTCTCTGGGTCTCGGTGACACTGCACTTGCTTGGGTCGAATCCTATTTATCCAACAGGTCCTTCTGTGTGTCCTTTGCTGGAAACTCCTCCTCCTCATTGCCTCTATCTGTTGGTGTACCTCAAGGCTCTGTCCTTGGTCCTCTGCTCTTTTCCATCTACAACTCCTCCCTGGGCAAAATCATCAACAGGCTTCAATTACCACCTCTACGCTGATGACACTCAGATCTACCTCTCTACCCCTGATCTCTCTCCCCCTGTCCTTTCAAAAGTCAGTGACTGTTTATCTGGCATCTCCTCCTGGATGGCCTCCCACCACCTAAAGATCAACATGTCAAAGACTGAACTCCTACTTATTCCTCCCTCCAATGCCTCCCCACCTCCTGACTTCTCTATCACGGTGGAGGGTATCACCATTTCCCCATCAAACAAGTTCGCTGTCTTGGAGTTACACTTGACTCTGCTCTTTCCTTCATCCCCCACATCAAGTCTCTTTCCTCCTCCTGCCGATACCAACTGCGTAATATTTCCCGAATTCGGCCATTTCTTACCGCTGTCACCACAAAACAACTCATACACGTCCTGGTAATCTCCCGACTCGACTATTGCAATAATCTCTTATCTGGCCTCCCTCTGTCCCGCCTCTCCCCCCTACAATCCATCCTGAACGCCTCCGCCAGGCTAATTCACCTCACCCGCCGCTCTGTCTCTGCCGCTCCCCTCTGCGAGTCCCTTCACTGGCTCTCCATCCACTGCAGAATTAAGTTCAAAATCCTTATCCTTACCTACAAAAACCCTCACAAACTCAGCTCCCCACTACCTGTCCTCACTAATCACCAAATACACCCCAGCCCGCTCCCTAAGGTCAAACAGTGACCTGCGCCTAGCTTCTCCCCGCATCACCTCTTCCCATGATAGACTGCAGGATTTCTCACGCGCAGCCCCGACTCTCTGGAACGCTCTCCCTCGTACTGTCAGACTTTCCCCTAACTTCTCTTCCTTCAAACGCTCCCTTAAAACGTTCCTATTTAGGGAAGCCTACCACCCAACTCACTGACGCAACCATCAATCACTCTCACCTTACAGTCCTCTCCTCCTGTTTCCAACCCCAACCCTCCCAGATTGTGAGTTCCTACGGGAATAGGGCCCTCATCTCCTCCTGTACTGTTTGTCAAATGTTGTTCAATGTATTGTAACCCTGTCTATACTGTGCTTATTGTACAGCGCTGCGGAATATGCTGGCGCTTTATAAATAAAGAATAATAATAATAGAACTATACGTTTATTTGTGTTTTCGGTTGCACAGTATTAATGTATTGTAAACATTTAAAATGTATGTGTGAAGTATAACATATTACACAACATTGGCTTAATAAATTTATTGAGAAGTACATTAGGTGTAGCCGCAAAAGATTAAAATATTCTTTTTATCATTTACTAAAAGTAATATCCTAAAAGTAGCCATATTATTCAATAAAAGAGGTTTACTACATTTTTAATAGTGATACCCTCTTCAAGGGCTGAAAAACATTTGCACTGCAGTGTTATGTAACTTTGAAATTATGTAATCAAACATTGTAAATCTCTGATCACCAAAAAATACAATTTGCCTATCTTCCATCAGATAAAAACCAAGCTTGGATAAATGTTAAAAGTCATCTCTCTAGACTTCCGGGAGGTGGGCTTCCAGTATGGCCGCATTTTAGGAGAGCTCCGTCGCTGAGCTGAGCTCCATCGAAGGGTGCTTTCGACCTTCACCACCGGCTTCAGCATCGATTATTGGGGTGCTTTTGTCCCTTACACCATCTGGGACTCTGTTATCCTCCCCCCTTCAAACTCCGGAAGCAACCAGGCCGAGAATCGGCCACCGCCATACCCGGGTTCTTACACGGGTGCGTGACCATCAGATTGCCCGGGCCGGGGCCTGCCACGGACATTACTTCTTACCTCCCTGTCGAGAGCGGAGGGAGGCACTCTGATGTCTGACCGCTTGTTACCCGCCGATGCATTTCCTCTCCGCTGCGGCATCCACCTACTAACTACGCCTGAGGCCTACATGGGATACCTCAACGTGCGGCGTCACGTGCTGCGGCCTGCTCCGCGGCCTTCGGGGGCCCTGGGGGAGACGAATGGTGCCGGGGTCTCCCTCTGGTCCTTGTACCGTACCACCTGACCTACCGGAATAAGTCGTGGCTGCCTGGGAGGAGGTGCGCGAACCCAGGTAGCTTGGCCTCCTACCACGCAGCTCACAGCGGCTCCCACCACAGGGTGTCTGTGCCACGGCCCATTTCCTGCTTCCTTGCCTTCTGCCGACCCATCATTGAACAGGAGACCCTCACTACTGGCCGAGGGTAAGCTATTTTTTACTTTTTTGTAATGAACAATTTTTTCAGGACAACCCTGCTTTGTTGCCCGCTCGTACCTAATTTTTATTTCTGAAACCAACTGCTACTCTTCGGGACAGCCCCATGGAACTTTATATCGCACAAATTTTTTTTCTCTTTTTCTCACGTCTGCACTGTCTGTGCACTGGGAACTCTCTCATTGCATAACTAATTTTTTTGGTGGACCTATTGTGGCCCACTACGCTCGACCTGTACACAACAATTTTTTGTTATATACTCCTCACCGCTAGTGCACTGTGGTCTTTTGATACGCAAATAATTTTTTCGGAGGGCTCACTGAACACTCCAATTTTTTATACAACAATTTTTTATACATCTGTATCGTTTGCATGCTGTGAACTTTAGTTGCAACAAATAATTTTTTGGGTGGACTCATTGGGGCCCACTACACTTGCGAAACACAGACCAAATAATTTTTTCCGTGGACCCATTGGGGCCCACTACACTGGGCCCACTATACGCGAGCAATACAGAACAAATAATTTTTTCTGAGATATACCACTGGCTTCTCGTCAATTTTTTCGGTGGACCGTGAGACCCGCTACCCCTGACCATTAATTTTTTCAACGTTACAGGCCTCAGCAGACCCATAAGGCTTTCACACATAATTTTTTGGTGGTCCGTGCAGGTACCACCGTCTATCGCATATAAGCCCAGCCTGCTCGTCTGGAACTGCTGTTCCCTACATGACGCCACCTTGCAATCTTTTTCTCTCTCAGTTCATCCTATAGTTATTATATGTTGTACGACATGGATAAATTCGTTGCCACCGCATCCAAATCCACCAAACGTTCTGCGACCAAATTTCAAGGAAAGGGCGCACTGGCGCCACCCAAGTCCCCGACTCGACCAGTCTCGGAGCGTGACAGCGCCCCACGTCCAGTCGCCGCCTGATCGAGTCACCTTCGTTAACCAATACCACCCAGATGGCGGAATTCACGGCCATGCTCTCACCACTACTAGATGAAAAGTTGGGCCGTCTATCGGCGACTATCAATCTGGCTCTTTCCCAACTAACCGTCCAAACTCAAAGTCTAACGGAAGTAGAGTCTCCGCCCTCGAGGATGGACTTGCACCTCTGCAGACAACTGTGGACTCTCACGCGTCACTTCTCTCATCTCTCATGGGAAAAGTTGACGATCTAGAAAACAGAAGTCGCAGAAATAACCTGCGTGTGGTGGGTCTTCCGAAAACGGTGAAGGGTTCGCAACTTCAAGATTTTGTCACCACTTGGCTCCCCGCAGCTTTGGGCGTTTCTGAGGGTGTTCCACTGACAGTGGAACGAGTGCATAGACTGGGAGCTGATCTCTCCGCCACGCTGAATGGGCCCCGCACGGTCATCTTTAAATTGCTTAATTTCACCGATAAGATCCGTATTCTCCAGGCATACAGAAGGGCGGGTACTCTAGACTATCAGGAAACTGCTACACGTCTTTTCCAAGATTTCTCCGCCAAATTAGCTTCCCGCCAACGGGCATTTGCTCTAATTTGTACGCAGTTGGCGGCGGCCCACGTTCGAGTTACGCTTCAGTACCCTGCACACCTTCGAGTCCATCTTCATGGTCAGGTCGCCTTCTATGACACACCGGACGTCGCAAAATCTATCTTGACAGCTGACTCTGGGCTCCCGCAACGTCCTCGCTCGAAGATGCCCCCATGAACGTGGTCATGGCATCGCATTTGGACTGTCTTCGCCGAGGCATTCTTTCACAGTTCACTGGTTTCACGTTTTTTTCTTTCTTTGTTCTAGTCTATTTTGTATTGTTCCAGACCTCTCCTGTGGCTCCCGTCTCTCTGACTGATGGACTTCACATTGTTTTCGCAACAGTTCTATGGGATCCGGTATGGGTCTGTCGCTATGTTTTTTTATATTTCTCCTGTTCGATTATATGCTAATTTGATTCTTTCCACAGGCAGTCTTTTTAATGTTATTCATTGGTTGTTTATGTTTAAAATATTTTGGATCAGACTTTTGCAACTAGGGATGAGCTGTTCGGTTCGATCAGTTCGGAGCTCGATTCAAACTTTGGCCGTATGCAAGTTCGCGAACTTTGAACTTTTTGGCGTGTTCGGTTCGAGTTCGAAAAAATATAAATTTGAAAAAAGTAGAAAGAATGCTTAAAAAAATACTAAAAAATCTAGAAATAAAGAGACTCTTTACTGCAGAATATTATAAGCAACGGTTTATTAGATATTTAATTAAAAAACTACCTAATGTCGTCTAGGTGCAAAGATTCTCACCTCCAAATGACCTGGGCTCTCAAACGGCGTAAACAACAGGTGTTTCGTTAGTGTTTGGAAATAGCATATGTGCTTCTAATTAGCAATTAGAATTTGATACATTGCTTGCAGACTGGGTGGGGGCTCCTGCACATGTAGGAACAAACACTATGCTTGTTTTGAATTCTAAGAAGTGTTAATTTCTACAATATGATCCTCTCTGATATGCTGTTTAACCCCTTAAGGACCAGGGCTCTGTAAAGCCAATCATTAATGATGTAGATGTTACGTCATTTGTCATCAAGGACTTAATAAAATCTTTATCACACTCCTAGATTTAAACGTAATATTCCAGTATTTGTATGTCATGTGCCTCTAACGAAGGGCCTATGTGAGCATACAATTATTATTGTGTTAGGAATGTCTATCATAAAGCGTACAAGCTGAGTCCCTAGAGTCTCTGACTATCCATTGTCATATATACCTTGCTTTATATATATAATACATTCCCTCATCTAACAGTATAGTAGCCAGTCCCTGTGCATTTCAACCCCTTAAGGGTGGCTAGGTGTTGTGTGTGGGTCTCTGATGGCAATAGAAACATAGAAACATAGAAAAATGTCGGCAGATAAGAACCTTTCGGCCCATCTAGTCTGCCCAATTAAATGGATACTTTACCTGGATTTATCTTTTGTTTAGGATAGCCTTATGCCTATCCCATGCTTGCTAAAATTTAATTACTGTTTGGGCCTCTACCACTTCAACTGGAAGGCTGTTCCATGTATCCACCACCCTCTCAGTAAAATAATGCTTCCTGATGTTTACTGTTAAACCTTTGCCCCTCTAATCTAAGACTATGTCCTCTTGTTTTGCTACTTTGTTTTCTTTTAAATATACTCCCTTCCTCTACCTTGTGGATTCCCTTTACGTATTTAAATGTTTCTATCATATCTCCTCTGTCTCGTCTATTTTCCAAGCTGTACATGTTAAGATCATTAAGCCTTTCCTGGTAACTTTTCTCCTTCAAGCCGTACACCATTTTAGTAGCCCTTCTCTGAACTCTCTCTAAGATGTCTATATCCTTCTGGAGATACGGTCTCCAGTACTGCACACAGTACTCCAAGTGAGGTCTCACCAGTGCTCTGTACAGTGGCATGAGCACTTCCCTTTTCCTACTGCTAATACCTCTCCCTACACAACCAAGCATTCTGCTAGCATTTCCTGCTGCTCTATTACATTGACTACTTACCCTTAGATCCTCTGAAACAATAACCCCTAAATCCCTTTCCTCAGATGTTGAGGTTAGGACTGTATCAAATATTCTAGGGATGCACCGATGCACTTTTTTAAGACCGAGTATGAGTACCGATACTTTTGTTCAAGTACTCACCGATACCAAGTACCGATACTTTTATTTTATGTCATGTGACGCTTTCCAATAAGAACAGACCTCCTATAAAGCCCCCAGGTCTCATGGATATTGCCCCAGCTCATGGATATCCTGCACCCCAGCTCATGGATAATTGCCCCCCAGCTCATGGAAATGCCCCCCCAGCTCATGGATAATTGCCCCCCCAGCTCATGGAAAATTGCTCCCCTGCTCATGGATATGCCCCTGCTCATGATATTTGCCCCCAGCTCATGGATATCCTGCCCCCAGCTCATGGATATGCCCCAGCTCATGGATATGCCCCCCAGCTCATAGATAATTGCCCCCAGCTCATGGATATGCCCCCCAGCTCATAGATAATTGCCCCCAGCTCATGGATATCCTGCCCCCAGCTCATGGATAATTGCCCCCAGCTCATGGATATGCCCCCTGCTCATGGATATGCCCCTGCTCATGGATAATTGCCCCCAGCTCATGGATATCCTGCCAGCTCATGGATAATTGCCCCCAGCTCATGGATATGCCCCGCTCATGGATAATTGCCCCCAGCTCATGGATAATTGCCCCCAGCTCATGGATAATTGGCCCCTGCTCATGGATATGCCCCCTGCTCATGGATATGCCCCTGCTCATGGATAATTGCCCCCAGCTCATGGATATGCCCCCCAGCTCATGGATAATTGCCCCCAGCTCATGGATAATGCCCCGCCGCTCATACTTACCTTCCTTCAGCGATGCCGGGAAAGTCTTCGCGCGCGCGCGCTCGCTCCTTGGAAGGTCCTCAGCCGCGACCACGTGGGACCATGTGATTGCGGCTGGGGTCCTTCCAATGAGCGCACGCGTGGAAACTTTCCCGGCGTCGCTGAAGGAAGGTAAGTATGAGCGGAGAGCAGCTGCAGGGCCTGTCCGAATGCTCTATCTGCATTCGGACAGGCCCTGCAGCTGCTCACTTTGTTTATACTTACCTTCCTTCAGCGACGCCGGGAAGGTTTCTGCACGTGCGCTCATTGGAAGGACTCCAGCCGCAATCACATGGTCCCATGTGGTCGCGGCTGGGGACCTTCCAAGGAGCGCGCGCGCGCGAAGACTTTCCCGGCATCGCTGAAGGAAGGTAAGTATAAACAAAGGGCGGAGAGCAGCTGCAGAGTCTGTCCGAATGCCGATAGAGCACTCGGACAGCCGCCGCAGCCCCTCGGATACCGGCAAGCCGGCTCAATGCCGGCTTCCGGTATCGGAAAAAAATATCGGGAGTACTGCACGAGTACCAAGTACTCCTGCAGTACCCGGTATCGGCACCGATATCGATACTAGTATCGGTATCGGTGCAACCCTAAAATATTCTATATTCAGCCCTTGGGTTTTTACGTCCCACGTGCATTATCTTGCACTTATCCACATTAAAACTCAATTGCCACAGCTCCGACCATTTTTTTAGTTTACCTAAATCATTTGTCATTTGGCTGATCCCTCCAGGAACGTCAACCCTGTTGCAAATCTTTGTGTCATCTGCAAAAAGACATACTTTTCCATTAATACCTCCTGCAATATCACTAATAAAAATATTAAAGAGAATGGGTCCAAGTACTGACCCCTGAGGTACCCCACTGGTAACAAGACCTTGCGCCGAATAAACTCCATTTACCACAACCCTCTGTTGCCTGTCACTCAGCCACTGCCTAATCCATTCAACAATACTGGAATCCAAGCTCAAAGATTGCAATTTATTGATAAGCCTTCTATGCAGAACAGTATCAAAAGCCTTACTGAAATCTAAATAAGCAATGTCTACTGCACCACCTGTGTCTATTATTTTTGTTACCCAATCAAAAAAATCAGTAAGATTAGTTTGGCATGATCTCCCTGAGGTAAACCCATGTTGTTTCTGATCCTGTAATCTATGTGTTTTTAGATGTTCAACAATCCTTTCCTTTAACATGGTTCCATTAATTTCCCCACTACTGACGTAAAACTAACTGGCCTATAGTTCCCCGATTCCTCCCTACTACCCTTATTGTAAATTTGCACAACATTTGCTAATTTCCAGTCTTCTGGGACGAATCCCGTTAGCAAGGATTGGTTAAATAAATCTGTTAACGGTTTTCCTATTACATCACTGAGCTCTTTTAATAATTTAGGGTGGATCCCATCAGGCCCCATTGACTTATTTGTTTTTACTTTAGACAGCTGCTGTAGAACCTCCTCCTCTGTAAACTGATATGTAAATGTCTCGTTAGTGTTTCCTCCTAACTGAGGTCCCTTTCCTTCCTTTTCTTCTGCAAAGACTGAACAAAAATATTCATTGAGGCAGTCAGCGAGACTTTTATCCTCTTCTACATACCTTCTTCCTTTGTTTTTAATCTAACTAATCCTTGTTTTACTTTTCTTTTCTCGTTTATGTTTCTAAAAAATGTTTTGTCCCCTTTTTTACTGACTGAGATATTTTCTCTTCTGCGTGTGCTTTGGAAGCTCTTATAATTTGCTTTGCCTTTTTCTGCCTAATCTAATAGGTTTGCCTATCTTCTTCACTCTGAGTTTTTTAAAAATTATTGAATGCTGTCTTTTTGTTCTTCACTATTTTGGCCACTTCTGCAGAGTACCACAGTGGTTTCTTCCCTTTTTTGTTTGTGCCTCAAAAGCCGAATGCAATTGCCTGTGGCCTTCAATAATGCTTCCTTTAAATAATCCCATTTCTCCCGGACTCTCTTTAAACTCCTCCAGTCTGCTAATGACTCCTTCACACAAAATCTCATTTTAGAAAAAACAGTTTTTTTAAAGTCTAAAACTTTTGTTTTTGTGTGGTGCGGCTCCATCCCTGTTCTTATATTAAACCATACTGACTGGTGATCACTAGATCCCAAATTTTCACCTACAACAACGTCCGATACCAAACCTCCATTTGTGAGTATTAAATCCAATATGGCCTCTTTACGGGTCGGCTCCTCAACTACTTGTGTTAGAGAGAATCCCAGTAGGGAGTTTAGAATATTTGTACTCCTGGTGCACCCAGCTGTTTTGGTTTTCCAGTTCACATCAGGAAGATTAAAGTCCCCCATGATAATAACTTCCCCCTTCATTGCCATTTTGGCTATTTCCTCAAACAGCAGATTATCTAGCTCTTCTACTTGTCCAGGGGGTCTATAGATCACACCTACACGAGCTACTGTATGATTGCCAAATGTTAGCATAACCCAAACTGACTCTATGTTCACCTCGCTTACTTTTATTTGGTTTGTTTTTATGTTGTTTTTCACATACAGGGCCACTCCTCCTCCTTTCCTACCTTCTCTGTCTTTTCTATATAAATAGTACCCCGGTATTGTTATGTCCCAGTTATTTTTCTCACTGAACCATGTCTCAGTAACCGCCACTAAATCTACTTTTTCAGCTGCCATCATTGCCTCCAGTTCATTGATTTTATTGACTAAACTGAGAGCATTTGTTTAGCAATGTTTCTATACATCCTACAAATCCGCCACTTCACGGGCAGGTTATGGGGACCTCCTAGGCACGATATTTGAAGGAATTTTTCGTTTTTATTTGTAACCCTTATTTTATGGAAAACTCACTGTTCCTTTAACCCTTTCGCTGCTGAGGCATTTCCCGCCTCTGTGCTGAGGTCATTTTTACCGGTTTTGCTCATCATGTTTAAACGTGTTTTGAAGGCTTATTTTAGTATATGGCCCAGACATATTATATATCGTTCTTTCCGTCAGACTCGGCAGATTCATAATATTTCATTATTATATGTATACGTCATGACCTGTCTGTATATTATAACAAAAAATGCAATAAAATATGAATTTTCAATAATTTACAACGTGTAAAGTGGTTTTTTTTCACATTTTAACATGCGAGCAATTGCGGTTACATTTTGTATGGGGTGCGCTTGTTAAAAAAATTAGAAATGGGGTCTCGTTACATTTTTTTTTGGGGAAAATTACGCGATTTTTAACAAACGCACCGCATACAAAAATCATTAGTGCAGCATCATTGTTCACATTATAATTGAAATGGGAACAATATTGCTGCATTAACAAACCAAAAAAGAGAAAAAAAACTTGTTTAGTTTTTTTTTATAATTTTTTTTAAAATATTTTTTTATTTTTATTTTTAATTTTTAGTTTTTTTTAAAAACTTTTTTCATAGTCATGTTTGGTATCGTTGGAACGGCCATGCTCTGGCCGATCCAACAGTAAAATACTTTAACCCCTAGCTGCCACGGATCGGGAGATTGGAACCCCCTATCTCCACCATTGGTGGCAACTAGGGGTTGACGCCAGTCAGGGGGAGTTCCCGGAGGCTTGGCCGACATCCAAGATGTCGGACGCTCCGGGAAAGGATCACGAACCGGTGATTTTCAGCGCCGATTCGTGATCCGGCTCCCCAGGGGTTAATGACAGCCACCGTTTGGAAGGGCAGGCTGTGCCCTTCCAAGCGGTGCCTGTATTAACTCCCTGCTCCCCGGCGATCGGGAGGGAGAGAGGTCCGAAGGACCTCGCCCCCTCCCTTTCAGGCGCCTCCTCCGCACACGCGGGGGGGGGCCTGAAATAGATGTCATCGCGCCGCTGCGATGACATCTATTGTGCCCGCGACAGTCCCGGATTGACGGGCTGACATCCAAGATGTCAGCCCGCACCGGGGGGCACAGCGATCGGCCGGAATCCGGCCGATTGCAGGCTGCTTCGGGAGGACGCGCTCAGCGCCTCTTCCGCAGCCAACTCTTCCTGCGGCAGGACGCGCTGAGCTCGTCCTCCGCAGCGAAGTGGTTAAAACATCTTTTGTAAAACTATTTGTCCTTGTTTCCTGTCCCCCAGGGCACTACCAGGACCCCCATACACCTTTTATGGCAAATATCTGGCATATATGCCCTCTTGGAGGGAACTCTAAAAATCTAACTTTTGAGTCCCATTGGCTTGCATTGAGTTCGGTTCGAGTTTGAGTTCGAACTCAAACTTTTGAAATTGTTCGAGTTCGAATGCGAACCGAACACGTGGGTGTTCGGCTCATCCCTATTTGCAACCTCACCGACAGGCAACGACGTTTCTCATGATATTTTGGGATTTGGGTCCGCTGCTGGGATGGCCCCTACCCTCCTTTTTATTCATTTACTGTACAGCATCTATCCAAACTAGGCATTGGTAACCCGCATGACACATGACACACCTATTTATCTCCCGCCTTCCACGACCCCTCAACTCTCCACTCGTAATTCCATTAAAATAAAATCCTGGAACGCGGAGGGCCTTAATTCCCCAATTAAGTGCAAGAAGGTCATACAACATTTGAAACGACTGGACCAAGATGTAATCTTCCTCCAGGAAACTCATTGGACTACTCAGAATCAAGCACTACGGGCCCCATGGGTGGGTTATCAGACGTCTTCGGTTCACACACAAATATCCAGAGGCACTGCGATTCTTCTTCACAAAAGACTCCCTTATTCAGACCCGGTGGCAATCAATGACCCAGAGGGTAGATTCACACTTCTCAATCTCAACATAGGACAAGAACCATTTCAATTTCTAAACATTTACGTCTCCAATGGCCCGAATTTAGCTTTCTATAAGCTTTCCTCCGTTACTCCACCAACATGACTCCTCCCGCAGGATAGTATGGGGAGAATAATTAATTTAATGACGTACCAGATCCTGTACTAGACCGAGCCCCGAGCTGCACGACACCCAGGGGGCATTTCCAATCTACGGGTCCGACCTTCCACCTGACACACTTCCCCTTGGAAGACATTTTGCACATGCACAACCCAACCGGCAGGGATTTCCCTTTTTATTCTGACCCACACAAATTGTTTTCTCGACTAGATCTGTTCTTCATTTCTGACTCCCTCTCCCCTCACGCACAGCATACTACGATAGGCCCAATTGCCCTTACTGATCACGCCCCAGTCATGCTAAAACTGATGCTCGGCACCCTGCGATCCTACACCCACAACTGGAGGTTTCCCTCTCATCTCATGACCTCCGGTATATTCAAATCCCATGTAGAACTAGCCTGGAATAACTATGCGGACGATAACATTCAACACACGGACGAGATTAATCTTTTCTGGTCGGCTTCTAAAGCGGTGCTTTGTGGCCAGATCATAAAGTATACTGCCCGTAAGAGGAAGGAAGACACTCAACACTTAACTAGGGCTCATACTGATTTACTCAGAAGCTACAGAAGTTATTTGTCAAACCCGACCCCTCTAGCCCTATGACTGTATAAGCAGGACAAATCTAGATATGATACGTTGGCCACCGATACAGCACATCGTGCATGGCAACTTCAGAAACACCGGTTGTATCGCTACGGTAATAAGCATGGTCGTCTTCTTGCTAATCTTGTCAGCTCTCAGACACAGCCTCGTCCTTTTATTTCCCAGTTTAGGACTGCAGATGGCACCCTACTCACCGCCCTGAAGCAATAGTCGACTATTTCTGGACGTATTTTGCAGATTTCTATAAGGCCAATACTGACGGTTGCCAGTCCCAATTAAATTTCTTTCATAAGGCGCAAATTCCAAAAATGTCACCGACGGAACGAGACGCACTCTCAGCACCCATCACGCACATCGAAGTTCGTAGGGCAATAACTACACTTAAAAATGGCAAGACACCGGGACCTGACAGGTTTGGGGAAGAGTACTATAAACTTCTTTCCAGCTCGGTAGTCCCACACCTGAGTGTGCTTTACAACAATATTTTACAAGGGGAGAGTCCCCCTCCGAATTTTAACGAGGCACGGGTGGTGGTTATTCCCAAGCCTGGTAAGGACCCTACTCTAGTCACCTCCTGCCGGCCCATAGCACTGCTTAAACACAGACCTGAAACTCCTGTCCACTATCACAGCTGTGCGCTTGCAGGGTCCCCTTGCACGCCTAGTGGGTCCCCAACAAACAGGTTTTCTTAAAGGCCGACATTCCATTTAAATATACGCAAGGCCATAGCGGCGATATGGTCCTCTTCCCTTACACCACACTCCTCTAATCTCCTGCTGAGTTGCGACGCAGTCAAGGCGTTCGATAGAATTTCTTGGACGTATTTAATTTGTTTTATAAAATTTCACCAATTCGGAAAGGTGCTTCTTGCCCTCTTTCGCGCGCTCTACCTCACCCCATCCACAGTGATCACGGTAAATGGTCTTAATTCTACTCCTTTATCGTGGAGTGTGGGACCAGACAGGGCTGCCCTGTATCCCCACTACTATTTAATCTTGCCCTAGAACCCCTTATTTGTATTATAGAGGAGAGCCCATTGATTAAAGGTATACGTTTATCCCCCGCAGTAACATTAAAAGTGGTGGCTTTCGCGGATGAATTGTTGTTGTTCCTTTCGGATCCTGACTCAGCAATCTTACCATTGTTAACATTATTAACAAGCCTCGGGTTTCCAAATTAACTACATTGCTTTGCCTTTAGGAACTAAAACTCGCAAATCTTGCCTTAGACAGTTTCCTTTTTCTTGGGCCCCTACCTCCTATATTAAATATCTGGGGATCATCCTGCCGGCTGACCTCTCTCAACTGTATAGACTTAACATTGACCCCCTTTTGACGCAAACCAGATTACTGTTGGACGCTTGGGGTTCGCTTCCCTTGTCTTATTTGGGAAGGGCCTCCCTTATTAAAATGACCCTGTTCCCGAAATTGCTCTATCCACTACAGGTTTTGCCGCTACTGTTAAAACCCACGGACCTACGCTCCTTGTATAAGTTGTATGCAACATTCATATGGCAGGACAAAAGGGCACGCATACCGCTTATTAATCTCCAACAAACCCTAGCCAGAGGCGGAATTAACTTCCTGAATTTACTTCATTACAACTTAGCAGCGCATTATCGTTATGTATCAGACTGGCTGAACAACACTTCACATTTCGCACACCTGCTGGTAGAACAAGCTTTACTTCCCTCATCTTCTTTGTTAACATTCCTTCACCGACACTCACCCAAAATACCCCCCGTCCTATACGCCAATCCTTTACTATCCACCACGAAATTGGCCTGGGTTGTGGTCCGTAGTCGTCTCCAGTTGAACTGGCAAACTTCCTTGTGGTCCCCCATCCTACACAATCCTTGCTTTCAGGATGCTTCCCCAGCACCTATTTTCCACACCCTGGCCCAGCGCGGTTTTACCCACATACATCACTACCTTGATGATGGATCGGGTTTACCATACTCATAAACAAATTTGAGAAGTCGTATTGCCCCCTTAGAGATACAACCGGTGTTTTATTTTCCTACTCGCTCAATTGGATGTTTTATCTCCCAACGACTTAGCTAACACGCTAGACACGCAACTACTCGCAGGCTCTTCATCCCCTCCCTCTATCTCGACTACTAATGCTCTCTTACAGCTCTCAACGCCCACCGCAATCCCATGGCCAGCGATGTCCAGATGGACCCGTGCTTTCCCTGACCTTTCCTCACAAGACTTAATAGAGGCCACTTTGACATCCAGACGCTTGATCCCCTCTGCCAACTATTGGGTCGTGTTTTATAAAATACCCCACCGAGCATATATGGCACCTGACAGAATGGCCCGTGCCGGGCTTTTCCAAACTGCGACTTGCCTAAAATGCCACCACACTCTGGCCGACTTGACACATTGCCTGTGGTCCTGTCCATTCATACATATCTTCTGGGATACGGTTCAGCGCTTTGGTTCACGGGTCCTTCAATTGTAAATTCCTTACACCCCAGAGTGGGCCATTTTTAATAGACCAACCCCCCCAACTCCCCACCCCTTTTCAAACTGCCATCGATTTTGGCTGACCCTACTGGCTGCAACGGGTAAGAAAGCAATCTTGTCCCTATGGATCTCTAACTCCCCTCCCTCATTCCGTATGGTGTACGATCGGATGTAAGCTATATTTCTAGCCGACTGGTCGGAGGCATCCACGAACCAGTCTGAGAGGACGCAGGCCTTCTTTACTAACTGGACCCCCTTCATTCGCTCGCTCCTGTGAGAGACTAAAGATGCGCTACGACACACCTTTTTCTGTGTGCCGTGGTACTCCTTACAAATGTTGCGAGGCAACCCGCCCATACCTCACGGCCCTCCAGATCACACTGTAACTCGTTTTCTTGATTCTTCCTCTTCTGCCACCCCCTAATGCACTCCCATGCCCGTCCTCAGGGCCCTACAGGACTGCGGGGTCCCGATACACTGGAAGCAATTCTCAGTTATAAGTTTAAAATGCTTGCACTTATGTCTTAGTCTGCATTATTACTGTTATTTCTGGTGTGTTTTCGCTGCTCAGTTTCGGATGCCGAGCCTACGCATTGTTTTTATCAACTCTTTTTTCCTTTGCTGTGTTATATGTCATTTATCGTATTGCATTCTTGTACTGATCCGAAATGAATAAAATTATGTTTAAAAAAAAAAATCTCTCTTTGATAAAGCCAGGCTGATTATATACTATCAGGTCAAAGATCAAGGATTTCTGCTTTGGAGCAAACAATAATTAGGTGTGTTTCTCTTCTTATTTCTGCCTTTCTGTAATGTACATTTCTGTAATGTTCCCCATACACCTAGGGCCCTATTACATTCTTCACGTATTTGTTTTGCACGTGCGCAAATGCGCATTTGCGCGAGTGCAAAACCATTTTCGCAGAACGTCATATTACGACGTTCGTGCAAATGATGCGCGTAATCGTCTACCGCGATTGACCCTGCGCGAACAAATTTTCCTGCGCGCATCCTATACTTAACGTTGTCAGCGCAAACACGTTAATGCACTGGTACGCGGATGGTATAACAATCTTCGCGCAACGAAAGTTTGCGCGCATTTTCGTAACGTCTTTGAAAAGCAGGTGGTAACTGTAAATGTGATCGTTCTGAGCGAAACAAAATACACCAGCACAAAATAAAAAATACAGCACAGTACAGTTACACGTTCTACACATACCCAAACATTAAAATTAATAAATTGTGTCATTGTTAATTTTTTATTTTTTTGGCTGGTGGTTGTTAATTCTTTTTTTTTTCTTCTTTTTTTAGTTTGTAAATATTTTATTGGAAATGGGTGATTGATGTTGGCTGAATCCCGTGACAAATCCCGTGACAAAACAGTCTGCCCACCGATTCCTGCATGCAACGTTCATTTGCGATGGGCTTTGCGCGTCGGATTTGCGTCCGAAAAATCTTGAAGGAAGAAAAAATGCGCTTGGATCGTAATACCAAGTTAATTTTCGCGCGATCGCGTTTTTCTTCGTGCGCAAAAAAAATTGCGCTGCGCAAGCGCCATTGCGCAGAGAATGTAATAGAACCCCTAGTATTTTATTATTACATTTTAATGGTGATTGTTTTGTACTGAGAATGTGTGCCGAGAAAACAAATTATGTATAACTTATACTTTTTCTTACAACTATGGTCAAAATAAATCATTATGTTTATTTTTTTGAAGACGCAGATGATATGCTTTGGGGCTAGCCCCATGGCAAACTATAAAGGAGGTGATAACAATCAAGTGGACAGGAAAATCTTGAAATAGAAATTTGAAGCACTTTAAAACCCTTTCACTGCTGAGGACGTGTGGGGAACGTCCTCATTGACTCCTAAGGAAAGATAGGGGTGGAGATAGCGGGTTCCTTTGAACCCCGATATCTCCCGACTGCTGGCAGCTAGCAGAGCATGGCCTTTCCAATGATACCAAACATGACCATGTCTAAAGTAAACAAAAAAATAATAAAAATAATAATAAAAAAGAAAAAAATAATTTTTTTAACACGTGAAATGGGGTCAGCAGTGAAGGGGTTAAGTCAATTGTAGTAAGGGTTTTTAGGGAAAACCTAGATCAGTGTTTCCCAACCTTGGTCCTCAAGTACCCCCAAACAGGCCAGATTTTAAGGATTACCTTGGGGAAATGCAGACTCAGTCCTGCAATCACTGAGCAGCGAATCATATCACCTGTGCTGTGCTTCACATATCTGGCAAACTTGGCCTGTTAGTGGGCTCTGAGAAAACTGTTGGGAAAGGCTGCCCTAGATGTCCTATTGGTGAATCATATGTGAGTATATTCGGGGGAGGTGTTCTCTGATGAGATTATTAAATTTAGTTTTAATGTTAATATACAAATGCATTCGCTGTCGCTTTATAGTCATTTTTTAATTTATAGGGCAGACTCTTGCCATAAGTAGAGTGTATTTTATGAACTTTTTGTAGCTCACATGACAGTTGAGAGCACTCCTTAGACAGCAAAGATTTTATTCTTCTATAGTCTTCCTTTTCTCACAGTTTTCCAAGTAATTGTACACAGAGCAGGATCATCTTACATACAAAGGGGGGGGGGTATATGAGATGAATGCAATAGATACAGCAGACTTAAACCACACATTGTTTGCATCCATGGGGTAATATAGGAAATCAGTTACAGAGCAATGAAAATCTGTGCCACTGGTACCACCCGGTGGTGGGATTATAAAACTTTTTTTGCTAGTAAAACTGCTTCAGTTGGTGTTACAGTAACACCAACTGAAGAAGCTTTACTAGCAAAATGTGTTTTGGTGGACTGTTTTATTATTTTATTGATTAAATAAATATTTTGCCTGATGTTACACCTTTCCTGGGGCCTGGATATTTTTACTCACTGAGGAGGTGGCGGCTGAGGCTGATAGGTGATCCAGTGCACCTTATGCTGCCTGAACATCTGGTGCTGATTGATAAGACACCAGCAAATGTGAGTAACATACCTTCATTCTTTATATACTCCTTGCCTATACGATACTACTCTATGTGAGTTTTGTTTACTCTTTGAGGGCCACGGAATTCCAACATCATAAGGAACCACGCAGTGAGCCCAAGAGTACACCACGAGCGAGGATAAACAGGACAAGAAGTGCCAACTCACCACATTTTCCTTGTATACTATAGGAAATCCGTTACACTAACCTCTCCCCAGGTGATGGGGGATCGTGAGCTTTTTGCCATTACTCTGTGAGATTGCAGCAACTCACAGTAGAGTTCTATGGATCCTGAAAGGAATACTGCTAGCAGTGATCATCCTTTCATACATAGAGCCATTTGCCAGTTGAGCACTAACAGATGTAAATTGTTTTACCACCCGAGGTGTGTTATATTGCAATTTTACTCAAAATGTTTTTTGGAAAAAAGTAAAAAATAATCCCCTTTCACTACATCAATTTTTGTAGAACACAGGAAAGTGAATTCTTTTGAGATGAATATACAAAAACATGATGCTGCCGGGATGCTATTACATTTTTCACAACAGGAAATACATTGCTTATAAAGAATAACTTTAGAAGCGAGCCAAAAAACAACAGACACAGTGAGTAGAGTAAATATGATAGATTGCTATAAATTTTCTTTTCTTTTTAATATTAAACATATAAACATAAAAATCAATGAGAATAAGTAGTGTACATGTTACTATATAGCTCATGTTTTACCATCTACTATACATTAAAATCGTACTGTTTCTTGCATTAGTTTACTTCGTGTACAGGTGTAATGCCTACTATTGTGGACGCATGATTGGCGCATATGGATATTCGCTGATGGATATTCCAAGTGTTCTGGTGATATAAGGCAGCAGGCTATTAAGAACTTGCAGCGGTTAGTAAATTGTTCATAGATATAGAAAAATTGCAAGAAACGTAAAATAAATATCTAAACTACCCATTGTAATAGGATCTTATGCCCTTTGTTACTATATTGATATCATACAATCGAAATTCAAAAATCTAATTCCAATTTCAATCTAGCATAAATCTATAAAACGCTTTGTGAGATGTCACTGTGAATCTTAATAGTCTCTTATGAGCCTTTAGGTACACATATGTATATACAGTTCCAAGTATTTATAAAGCGCTAACAAGTTCTGTTGCCCTTTACAATGGGTGAGACAGTATATCAAATATACATACAAGTTAAAGACACAGAACAATAGGAGACAGGACCCCCTTGCGCGACAGTTTACAATCTAAGAGGAGAGGGGTGACATGCTAGGTGAGGGTAAATAGCTGTCATGGATCACGCTGCCGTTGCTGCCGTAGGAAGGCACAGGTCAATGTTGCCTCACAGTAGTGAGCCTGTCAGTAGCTTTTCCTGTAATGGTCTTGCCTGTCCAATCCACAGGTTTCAACTAATCCCCTCTAATGAGATTGCCTCAAAAAGGAAGTCACGCCCTTCCTCCCATGATTCTGCATTGCTTCGTGTTCAGTTTCCAGAGTACCAGCAAAAAGCCTGATCTCTCAGCTTATACTCTTGGTGTACCAGACCATAGGCTTTGTTTCTTGATCCCCGTCTGCTCTCCGCCTGCCCACGACCTACGGATTGCCCCTGGACTTTGTTATTGGATCACCCTTCTGGATTCTTCACCAAGAGACCCTCTCTTCCTTCCTATGATGTTCCTGTATTACCAAAGACACTTCTTTACCAAGAACCCGGTTATAAAGACTTTACCTCTTTGTTATTGTGGACTTACCTCAGCCCAGTTCCTGCCCTGTCCACCTGTTGTCTAGCCTAATTCCTGTACCATCCAGCTCAGTTCCTGTTCTGTCTGTTTGATCCAACCTGTATGTTTCCTCTGTGTCCAGATTTCTTCCTGTCTTTCCCCTGCGTTTCTATTCTGAGTCCTGTGCGTTATATGATCAGCCCCTTTCCTGTCCTGCCTCTCTTACCCAGTATCCAGAGTCAGCTCTATTCCTCCTTTGTATCTCGTCAGTGCTTATTTGTTTGTATTCCTAAATAAACCCCTGTCTATTTAGTTTGCCTGTGTCTCTGTGTATCACTGCAACCTTGGGTTCATACTGTCGCCCAGTGAGATCTCTGACAATTATTATTATTATTATTCTTTATTTATAAAGCGCCAGCATATTCCGCAGCACTGTACATTAGGCACAGTATAGACAGGGTTAAAATACATTGAACAACATTTGACAAACAGTACAGGAGGAGATGAGGGCCCTATTCCCATAGGAACTCACAATCTAGGAGGGTTGGGGTTGGAAACAGGAGGAGAGGACTGTAAGGTGAGAGTGATTGATGGTTGCGTCAGTGAGTTGGGTGGTAGGCTTCCCTAAATAGGAAGGTTTTAAGGGAGCGTTTGAAGGAAGAGAGGTTAGGGGAACGTCTGACAGTACGAGGGAGAGCGTTCCAGAGAGTGGGGGCTGCGCGTGCACGCTGCACTGCTATTGATATTATCCAATAGTTGATATCCATTTGATAGTTCATTTCAAATTTGATAGGTGATATCCAATAGTTGATATCTATTTGATAGTTCATTTCAATTTCTATCGTTTCGGATTCATATTGTATCGAATCGAATTCGATAGTTGATTGATATCCATTTGATAGTTCATTTCAAATTCGATAGTTGATATCAATTATTCAAATTTTCCTTTTATGATGATGACACAGTGTAAAACTAAATAAATTTGTTATATCGTTTAGTTTCGTATCATATCGTTTAGTTTTCGTTTCGTATTTGTATCGTATCAATTCGTTATTCGGAAGTACTTCCGAATACAAATTATCAAATTTCGTTCCGAATTCCGAATTTTTCCGAAACGAATGCCGATCTCTACTCCCTACTACAGGACCCTCTACCTTACAAAGATCTCCTGCTTCCAGAAATCTGCTTCCAAGGACCCCCTACTTCTCAAGGACCCTCTACCTTCCATAGAGTTCCTGCTTCCAAGCACCCTTTTACATTCCAAGGATCCCCTATTCTCAAGACCTATTTTGCTAAAGACCTTCAACCTTCCAAGGATCCTCTGGCTCCAAGGATCCTATACCTTCAGAAAACCCTGCTCTAATTCCTATTTAAAGCCTCCTTTTTCTTATATATAAATGTATGTAGTATAGTTTAGTATTGCCTTTGTTGTATATCTTTCTCTTAGCTTGCCTTTTAGTTACTCTTATTGCTGGTTATTATTTACAGTGTTCTCCCTTCCTATTAGTATTACCAAGCTATTTGTTTATTGCCTTTTATGTTTTACTTCTAATAAAGCCTCTTTTTGTTTATATATACGATTCTCAGCAATATCACTGCACATTCGGCTCAAACCTCCCGCCCTGGAACCAGCTCCTTACAGTTTAATACCTATGATCAGGCACAGGCGTTCCTTACAGACTGCAGAGGAAGAATCTGAGATCTCTTAAGGTCAGTGTGAAGGTTACTGTAGTTAAGGGGAGATAATAAGAGCTTGGATGAGCATTTTAGTTTAGTCCTGATTAAGAGAGGGGCGGGCACTGAGACAACGAGCAAGAGAGGTATAAGTAATACCTCCATGCGTAAATGCAATTGTCCTATGGCCTTGTCCCTTCTTCTGCTTTCTGACTGAGAGGCACAAAGGAGGCAATGGACCAGAGGACAGGGGATGCCACCCATATTTACATAAGGCTATATATAGAGATGTGCATGGCTGAGAAATTAATTTAGTTTAGTTCTGTTTCGTTTTTAAATAATTTAAATAAATTTGTTTTCGGAATTTTGTAACTAATTTAGTTTCGTATTCCATTTAGTTTTGTTTTGGATCAATTCAAAATTTCGTATCGATTTGAAATTTCGAATTTCATACATCAATTCGATAATTGATATCAATTCGAATTTTGGATCACTAAATAAAATCCCAATTAATCAAATTAAATCAAATTTTGCTGTAAAAAGACAATCTAGGGTTAAATATTAAGCTGTCTCACAGATTTAATATTTGAGTCAAATTAAACAGTGAAACAAAATTAATTTGTTTCATAAAGTCCTTTGCTGACTATTACTTGTATTGTAAGTTAAGATCAATTTGATAGTTGATATCAATTTGATGGTTGATATCAATTTGAAAGTTCATTTCAAATTCGATAGTTGATATCAATTCGAATTTTGGATCACTAAATAAAACCCCAATTAATCAAATGTTGTTGTTAAAAGACAAGCTAGGGTTAAATTAAGCTGTCACACAGATTTAGTATTTGAGTCAATTTAACAGGGACAGGTGCTTGTGAAACTGTGAAACGAAATTAATTTGTTTCATAAAGTTGTTTGCTGACTGCATCACTTGTATTGTATGTATTTTAATTTAAGATCAATTCGATAGTTGATATATCAATTCGGTATCAATTCGGTAATTGATATTGATTTGAATTCCGGAACACCCAAAAAAACAATATTCAAATTTTTCTTTTATGATGATGACACAGTGTAAAACAAAATAAATTCATTATATACCATTTTGTTTCGTTTCGAATTTGTATCGTATCGATTCATTGTTCGGAATTACTTCCGAAACCGAATTAATGGATTTCGTTCCAAATTCTGAATTTTTCCAAAACGAATGCACATCTCTAGCTATATATATATATATATATATAGAGCCAATTAATCAAACAGGCTCTGGAGAAAGTAATTGTGAGTAATACCGTCTTTTTTATGTTGCTGGGACACCATTGTAATACAATATTGCACTATTAACTTATCTGCATTTTTTTTTGTTTTCATCTTTTCTATCTCCTAACGGATCCCACGGAATTAATTGAGAGACCTTTGTTGAGCTTACTGAGCATAAAAACATTTTTATTGGTATTATCACAAGTCACAAAATATTGCATGATTTTGTTTGCGGCTTTGGGAGCTTTTTTCTTTTGTATTGGCACAAAATAGCGACAATGGGGAGATTTTGTTGCACTTCTTCCATACATTCATGGATGCAATGGGATTTGCAGCTAATTTAAAGTATGAAAGGGTGCTTTTGATGTATTTCATACATTTGTCTATGTCAGGTTGGTTTGTGGTGAGGATCTTGGTGTGCAAAACCTCAGTGGCAGTATAGGTCCAGGCGGCAAGGGTTCAAGTCTGGGATAATAAACCAAAAAACTATTAGAACTATAGCCAAGTTACTGCTGTGGTTAGGAAACAACTGAGCACCTATGTCACGTCTGGTGTCCCAGGGGCTGCCTGGCACCTGGCATTGTCATCCTCACTGCTCGCTGGCCCGAGGCTGAGTGATATGCCGGCCTGTGGCGTTCACGTGGGTGGTAGGGAGGCAGGGAGCAGCATGATGATGCATAGTCGCCAGGTTTAAAGTCAGTCTGCTTAGGCAGACTCACTGCCCTGACGCAGAGTTTGCTTCCCCAGTGCTTTAACGATTTTCTATGATTACCTTTGACTTTTTGGCTATTATGCGAACTCTCTATGTGTACCGACCTTAGTATTACCTTACTAGAACCCCGATTTGTGTACTGACCCGGCTATTACTGAGAACCCCGTTTTGTGTACCGACCTGACTATTACTGAGAACCCCAATTTTTGTACTGACCCAGCTATTACGGAGAACCCCGATTTGTGTTCTGACCCGGCTATTACTGAGAACCCCGATTTGTGTACTGACTTGGCTATTACTGAGAACCCCAATTTGTCTACTGAACCGGCTATTCTTGACAACCCTTCTCTGAACACTATCATTGGTATAAGGCTGACCCTCTTTCCTGGTATTAGGATCTATTCTATTAGGTCTTACTCTGTTATACTACTCTGTGGCCTGTTAACCCTTGCTGGGTGTATTAAGATCGAGTTCCTGAAGGTAGATAGCCGTACAGACCATTCAAGGATTGGAGGGATAGATGATAGGGTACTCTGTACAGGGACCGACATCTTGGAATTAAGGGGGATCCATAACAACCTGGCCTCAGGTGAGCTTGGTTTAAATAGTGAGCCAGAAGGGGTAACCACCCATGAACCCGCCCCCTAACTCATCTAAGGTGGGAGGACTGGAAAACGCAAGTGTCCAGATCCTAGGCACCTCTCCCAGTGGCACGGTCCCTGGTCCAGTCCCTCAGCCGCTTGTCACCACACCCCCACCAGCCTCCTCTGTGAAGACATGCCCCAAAAGAAGAGTTGCAGGGTGTGGCTGCTTAGCCTCAGGAGCCACACTGGGTCTGGGACCTGAATTCCAGATCTCCCGGAAGGAGTAGTTCTGCTGGCGGGACACCATTCCACATGCCAGGGGACCGCTGCGAGGGAGGGCCCACAGGAGCAGGCCACGCCGTGGCCTGAGCTGATCCAGCAACGTACTACAGCCCATGGCACTGGGGAAGTTTCACAGTGTCACTGGCTGGCCGCCATCCACTGTACCAGACCGATGCCACAGACGGATGACCCTCTGCGGAGTGCGCCAAGTAGCAGTAGCAGGACGAGGGGTAATATGTGACACAGCTTCCCCTCTCAAGGCACGACCTCTTGGTCTCCTAGGAGCAGATTTCCTTGGATGGGCTCAGTGAAAGTCTCGAGTGAGACGCTCTGCATGAACCTAGGACCTTTCATCAGGTCTGTAGCCTTTCCAATGCACTAGATATTGAAGTGTCTGACCCCTCCAACAAGAGTCAAGAAAGGCCTGGACTACATACTCTGTACAGTCATCCACAGATACCGGAGAAGGGATGATGCTGAACGGATCAGGGGTCCAGGGTTTGAGGAGAGAAACATGTAACATCAGGTGAACTTTGAGAGTTGTATTCAGTTGGAGGCGGACGGCTGAAGGGTTGATGATCTTCACGATGGTGTATGGATCTATGTATTTGGGTTCTTGTTTTTTGGATGGGCACAACAGATGCAATCGCTGGGTCCAAAGCCAGACTTTCTGGCCTACTTGTACGAAGGAGCCGGTCTTCTATTACGGTCTGCATATAGTTTGTAGGAGTCTTTAGCCCTTGGAAGTGTGTCCTGGAGTTGCCTGTCAACTAATTCTGTCACCGACCTGAGCTGCAGCGTTGCTCTGCCCTGAAACCGAACCCCAGCCCGCTGGAGTGTGCTGAGCAGCAGGACGAGGGGTATGATGTGACAGTATATGATGGCCCATATTCTGATTGGCTGTGTGTAAAATTTAAGGTATTTCACTTCATGGCAGGGGTTAAACCCTGTTCAGCAGGCAACTCAGGTGATGATTTTTTTTTTCCACATCACACTAGGGAATATCCTTTTTCCATAGGAAACAGCTGTATATAGTAAAATAATGATTATTTGTGTATTTATCATGCTTCTAAAATTATTTATATTCTGACTTACAATTATTTTGAAAGTGGAGGGTCTACAACAAGAATTTGACTTTTAAATACTATAATTGAAACTTAAGAATTTTTTTGTAATTAAAGACAAGCTGATGAGCAATATCATAAAAAAGATTCCAAGAATTCACTATGATTTCAATTTTGCTATGATGTGCAACCTCCTTCTGTGTGGCAACTATAATTGGAGCCCTTTAGTGCATTTGTTCATCTACCAGACTAATTGCCAGTATCATCTTCAAAATATTTTGATGAAAAGCTAATTAAACCAAGGAAATGTTAGACTGTCTGGAGAGTTGCTAGAAATTATAGGTCAAACAGAACAGCTAACATGCATGTTCTGATCAGAGTATGAAAATAATGTATACTGGGAAAAAATCCTTTTTCATTCACATTGAATGTGAACCAATTAATTACCACCAGAACTTTAGAGATGTAGCAATTTAAGTAAAAGAAAAGTTTTTAAAAAAAATATTCAACAGCTGAAGAGCATCTTGGATAATTGGTCACCCATGCCTTAAATCAAAATGGTACTAGCAGGGAGCCAAATGTTAGGTCTCCCATTGGGTCGATACTTGTGTATTCCCACCAATGGCACTCGCATGTCATCTATGGTGTCTTTTTTTTCCTATCCATCTGGCATGTTTGATGTCTTACGCTCCATGCTGTCATCGTTTATTATCATTTCAAGCATCGTTATCTACCCGATCATCTGCATTACTTGTCACTGCCTGATGACATTATAGTTTTTCCCTATATACTCGGCCTCAGCCCCACTGTCTCTTGTTCAACTGTGCTCTGTTATACTCTCAAATTGCCTGCTAGTCCCGGCTTGTATTTTGACAATGTATACTCTCTGTGCTCAGATCTTGGTCAATCCTTGACCTTGTGGTTCTCTGTTTCCCTGACTGCGGCTCGTTTTATGGTTTTGTTTTTGTATATCCCTACGGATGGTTTCCTCTGCTATTCTCATTTGGACATTAACCCAGCCATTACAAGGACTGGCATACGTCGCTGCATACTGGCTATTCTACCCTTAGTGTCCTGTAATCATCACCACCAAAGAGGTTTGCTCCTCACATTCACAGGAGAAATATTGATAGTTCTTCACTTTATCAACATCTGAGGTTGATTGATTGGCGTGGTGAACATAAAGGTACATCCATGTAGTTAAAGACTAAACTCAACTATAACGATTCCTTTCAATGCCCTGAAAACAACAGCCATCACTCAAAATCTACTTCTGAATTCCATTTTTATTACATCTCTTTTCAGGACTGCTTTAAACAGGAGACACCAAAAAAGAAGATAATATTTAATTGACTTTCCACATATGATTGTATCTAGTAAGAAAGCAAACCAATGTAACATAATTATAATTCTTTCACAGATATAATCTTCTTTAAACAGGCCCTTTGGAAATTTTACTTTCTATGATTCTTCTTTGAACAGACTATCATCCTTCGATTGCATTGAATTTGCTATGCACCATATTTTGAGAACAACTGACATGCACATGAATTGTTTTTTGTTTCAAAATAAACTATAATAATATATTCTTACATGACATAAGGTGATCAGCAAGATGATCTGATATTCAATAGTATCAAAAGGATTGCTCAATATAAATATTGTATTACAGAAGATAATAAGATTCAGAACATCTTGTGGTCCACCAAACTTTATACCTAATTTTGGACTATCTAGGCCTCATTTTTACTGTGGTAGCAGAAAATCGCATTGCTTATCCAATGGAATATATAGAAAGTTGCCAAAAAGCAGCTATAGAGGGATAATGTGTATAGCTTTAATCATGGAAAAGAAACATGACTGGGTGAAATGTATGCATTTAACTGAAATGTATCATTTGGACATCATAACTTTTAATTTGTGTGTATATATATATATATATAGATATATACAGTCTATATAATTGCTGATAATGTGCTTTCATGCAAGATGGCAAATTTAATCTATACTACAGAGTTTAAGGCAAAATGGTAAATTAGTGAAGTAGCATCTTACAATTATCTTAATAGCCACTGCTTGTAGCTACTTTATACATACAGTATAGGAAAAGCTATTACAAGCACTCATACATATGGTACCTTACTAAATGTGGGCAAATCAGGAACACATAAAAAAACTTTTCTGAAATGTATATCTCTATTGCAGTATCCTTGTACCCAATTCACATATTTTCACTCAGTTTCCCAGAATGGAAAAGGCTCTTAAATGACAATTTTGTAATTAACATATCTTTCAACCAGACAATGAACCACACATCGGCAACAATTGAAAGCATTATCGCTGGGAACATATAGGACTGATAAATTTCTCTTTTTAATACATGCTATGTGCTTTTCCTGTTCTTTAGCTGGATCCACATGCCATCTTGTGGACGAAGAATTAGCTCTCCAACCAGACACAAATCTTCCCTTTTCTGACTTGCTTGAACGGAAAAGTTCCTTAGGATGGAAGCTAAAACAACTTTTTCTTCCATTAAAGCAAATTTTTGGCCTGAGAAAAAACAGACAACATTCCCGTAAGGATGAAGTATATACTTTCCTGATAAGAAAGAAAACGTATTGTGACTGCCATTAAAGTTACTTACTCCTTGTACAAAATTTGTCTTATAATGATGTGAGTTAGAAAATGCCTGAAATCGTTTTTTTTTAATATACACTATATTGCCAAAAGTATTCGCTCACCTGCCCAGTTCCTGATTTGGGTGGGTGAGTGAATACTTTTGGCAATATAGTGTATATTCACATATATAGAACTGAGTATGCTCATACGTAAGGAATATACAGGGGATATTTACAATACCGCTGCTATAAGAATAATGTTTCTCAAGTCAGAAAATGAAATGATAAAGCAATAAAGTGGACCTAAGTGATGATCTCATTATGGAAAATGATAGAATCAGCATGGTCATTTTAGTATTTCCATATCAGTCGTCCTTTTATGGAACTTTGTTGCATATTGCATTAAAATGCCTGAATTACAATATCCCTCAATTACTTTATACAACACCTAAGACTCTATAATCTTTTGTACACTCAGTGGGCTACCAGATTGTACTTGTGTGCTCCACCCTACTTCTGATCTTCACGTGTGTATTTAAGGTATTAGGGAAATACCTACATTATATTTTGAAGTGTTGAACACCCTGTATATTTCTCTCTATTGGTGCCGTGCGCGGTTTATACGTGAGTTTCTCACTCCTCATGTCCATTCTCAATTTATCACTAAAGGCTATATATTTTGGTATTATATACCAGTAGTCAGCAGCAGGATGGTGAAGCCGGCCACAATAAAGCCTAGAGTGATGAGATAATCACATATTAACATAGAGATCATTATCTCCTGACCTTTTTTGAAAAATTGTATATGGGAAAAAGTACCACAGAAAATAGTGAAATAATGTCACATTTGATGAAATGTTTGCTATATTTTGTGTGTTTCAATGATTACATTGTAGGTATATAAGTTATTGGGGTTTGTATTCAAAAGGTACACATAAAAAAAAAGGAATAGAGCAATCGGAATTATAAAGGAAATTGTATTACTTAATTCTCAATGAGAAAACACTGAAAGAACGATCTTTTTATTGAACTAAAATACTATCAGGTGTATTCACTAAAGGTGAAACTCAGGAGAATTGGCAGAAGTGAAAATTTTAGGTTGAAATAGCCAGAACCTAGAACATTTGCCCATTTATCTCACTTTCCAAATCAGATATTTGGTATAGATTGTTCTTTTCTGTCAATTTTCCTGAGTTTCACCTTTTAGTGAATAGTAGTGTTAATTTCATCTACTAAAAATTTTAGTCTAGCTTTAGTCGACTAAATATCATAACATGTTTTTGACTAAAATACGACTAAAGTTAAAATAATTCAGATGACTAAAAATGTGACTAAAATTAAATGGCATTTTAATCAATAGACTACGACTAAAACAAAATCAATTTGCTGTCAAAATGAAAACTGGATTTTAAGATAAATATTTTATTTATAACATAACAGTTACAATATATCAGCGCCTGTATTGCATGTTCAGACCTTAATACCATAAATAATAACAGGTTAATAGATGTTTAATCCAGGAGTATAGAATGAGAAATGCTGAAATAATGTATTAATTACACTTTAACAAAACCCATTAGCTTGTAGTCGACTAAATTTACAGGATATTTTAGTTGACTAAAACTAGACTAAAATAAAACAATTCAGATGACTAACATTTGACTAAAATTAAATGCTATTTCGGTCAAAAGACTAACAGGGTTATCCAAAGAGATCCGAATTGCTTGAGAAAGGTAACCGAATGCTGAAAATCAGCGTTCGGTTACCTTTCCTGGCCATTCGGCTATCCAGAGAGCAGGCAATTCGCCAAATCCTGGCGAATTGCCTGAACATACGGTGCCTGTTCGGTGCCTGTTCGAGGGCAGTGAAAACCCCATGAAAATGCACTGCTTCGGCTATTCAGAGAACACAAACCAGCAGTGAAAGGTTCCCCTAATGTCCTGCCATTCGGTGGTTTCATTCAGCAAATTTATTCAGGAGAATCCCATAGACTTCAATGTTAAAAATATTCCCGTTTTAATTCAATATCTAATAAACCATTCATTATAAAATTCTGCAGCAAAAGTCTCTGTATTTATAGATTTTTTAGGATACTTTAAGCATTTTTCAGATTTTTTTTTTTTTTTAAAAAAAGTCCGATTTTTTTTTTTTTTTTCAGTTAACTTATTTTTTCTGTAACAGCCCTCTTTATTATCATTCCCTGGACCTCCTGTGAAAATTTCAGACATTTTCGCTCAGTAGTTTCTTTGCAAACAGCGTTTCTTTTTCCCAGATTCATACAAATGGTTTTTCTAATTTATTCACTGCCTCCTCTACGTCACAGCTGCTTCGGCTCTGTGTGATTCGGCTCCTGTTCGGCTCCTGTTCGGCTCCTGTTCGGCTTTTTCAAAGGTTAATCCAGATGTTTTTGCTTGTTTTCAGCGTGCATTCGGTTAGTTTTCGTCAGGTTTTCGGCAGCTTTTCCCTGCAATTCGGGGACCCTGTGCTGTTTGCTGAATACACCGCAGGGTCACCGAAATGCAATCGGCAAAAGGAACCGAATTGAAGAGAACGAAAAGTCACCGAACGTGCGGTGACTTTTCGAATCTCTTTGGATAACCCTGATACGACTAAAACTAAATCAAAATTTGCTGTCAAAATTAACACTGGCGAATAGACCTGTGTATTAGTGTAGCCAAACAAAGCAGGAGAAAGTGTGGAAGCAACGGCACTTAGTGAAGATTGAGTTACAATGTTACAGGGAAGGGACTTGTTGGGTTAGCTGCAAATTTGTCACAGGACTGTTCATATATTCAGGAATACAAACAAGAATATATTGGGGATGTTTTTTTTTCAATGAGATAAAAACGCTTGTTACATATAGTACATCGAATTTGCGTGATTAATATCTGTTGGTATTTATGTCTCAACCATTGTAGTTTGGAAGAGAGAGAGAGACCTGAGGTTTTTAACATAGACTAATAGAATCAGAATTACTGCTTTTATGGGATATAATTACTTTTATGAATTGCCATTCATAGGCCTCGTGCATTAGCGATATATACAGAAGAACAACTTTAAAGGGGAACTGCCACTTCCCATGAAATCATACTGTTGCATCAAGCATAAAAACGATAACTCAGACTAACGTTTTTTGGTTTGAAGCTCTATTTTCTATTACATCGAGATTAGATAAACAGCATCACTGTTTTCAAGGATTATAGAAGCGTCTACTCCTACTAAACTGAAACTTAAACGTGATAAATACCAAACACTAACATTATTTGAATGATCAGATCAGTTTCTTTCCAATTATGTGTCAAGTGCTTATGTGTGCCTTATAGCAATCCAAAATAGGGAATTTAAAAGACTCCCTTCCCACCTGCAGTATGTACCCAGCTCTACTGTTGGTGGGTTGGTAACAACCTCAGCCCCCCCCCCCCACACACAATGGCCCCAGTGCATTCTGTTGAGGTAGAATGCAATGCTAGCTAGAGGAAATGGACAGGTAAATTGTCTCACAGGGGGTGACATAATTAATTTATTTTTACTATAATTATACCTCAATGATTAACACCATTTGAAAGATCAGGCTATTGGGTTCATAGAAATGTATAGAGTGTACTCGACTACCCCCATGTGAGCAGAATCCTCACATCCTCTGCCATATTCACCAACTGATCACTCCATTGATCTTCCTCTTCTCCTTTAGCTGTTCTGCCTCCAGTGTCAGGCCACACCAGGGAATTCACCAGAGTGCAATGATGTCATGACATCAGGAAGACCCCCTTGACTCCAACATAGCTGGAGAGAATATAGAAGTGAGTGTGTTTGTGTGTGTGTGTGTGGGGGGAGTGGGTACTTTCTGGCCCTTCCAAAGAAACTAAGGATAACTATATAAAAGAAGATTTAAAATATTAAAAAATATATTTATTTTATTATTTTTAATAATGCAGGTTTGTTTTAGAATTTCAAAAGATAAAGGGAATCATCCAGAGTGTAAAACCTTTAATTCCAGCAATATTTCTGTAATGAAAAAAACAATTACATGGATAATAAAAGGGAGAAAATTTACATTATTGTTTGCTTTTACCTCATCTCAGAAAAGCAATCTTTAGGTAAAACTGCTAATTTACCATACTTAAAATACAAAAAGGGTCCAGTAGAGAAACTGGTTAATGTCATCTGCAGTGCAGCAGATTCATTCAAAGGAAAAGGTGACAATCAAGTGCTAGACTTCATACTTCAAAAATAATAATTTCCACTTCACACTCCACAGGGCAAAGTCAGACAATCCTGATCCACTGTGAATCTTACTATTGTGAATTCATTATATAAATCTCTATATTCGGTATATCTCCAAGCCTGCAGGGTCACTTTTAATAAATAGTCTTACAGAAACCTAGTAGTGATGGATGGAATTCCTTTGCTGCCATCATTAGTAATCCGTAACATCACCTTAGCTCATATCTGTGTTCATTATATGATCAGTATGCATTTACTCTATTATTTTCTTCATGTGACAGCACATTTCATACTTGCCACAGAATATAAATGATAGAAGGTAAATTGCATGTAGTCTATGTCAAAATAAATAAGCATTACATTACATGCAGACATACATTTATGCAGAGACACACTATTGATGCAATATTAGATCATTGTTTTATTAAAACTCGTGTAGTCATACTCAATAGATTTGATAATTTATGACTTCAAAATCTAACTGTAAAATGCATCACATTGACTTTGTGCACTATACTGTGAGAGGGAGTTAATTGTGTTAATGTGCCAAATTCTTAGTTCTTAAATAAAAGTTTATGGTAGCTGTAGGTCAAAATCAGTCTCTTCTAATTTTAGGTTAATGCAATGAAAAATGAATTAGTGCTAAAATTGGAGTGAGTTATGAAGAGCCTTGACTTATGAAAATGTATGTGGCTTTGCATTTGTTCAAAAGGAAATTAATACAAGCTAATGCATTCAACATAAATCCAAGAAGAGCAGGCATCTTTCGCGAATAACAATCAAAACTGTCTCGAGAGAGGGAATTCTTCAGAATTACTATGGAACTGTCAATGTTACATACACATATTATGTATTTTTACTTATTAGTATGCAGAGTCTAATGTTTAATAAGCGCAAAGTTTTTCAGAATGAAAAACGATAATTTATCAATACTGTATGACATATAAAACCTTTCATATATATATTTTATAACACCGGCCCTATTCCGACCCAACAGTTATAAGTAATGAGTGAGTCGTTAAGTATAAAGCCCCCACTCGTTAATCATAACTGCTCTGCTCCTATTCTATTCCAGCCAAGACACAAACATCTCTTGCGGCTTGACTGTTGCAGCAGTTTACTGTATATTAATGCTTCCTATACTCTGTGTTGTGAAGGCAGTCAGAAAATAATGAGCGATTCCGAGGTCAGTCGATTTCCTTGCATTCGGTAATGATAAATTATTACCGGCTGAAAGATACTGGTGTGATTTTGTTTTTGTAGGACGCCTTAAGAGCAAAAATAAAATAAACACCCATAAAATATTCATTACTCGTCTAAAGTCCCAAGGTGCAGAGTCAGCGCGTTCCAATAGCTCCCAGTGCTCTTCTCCTGGCCCTGTGAGATCATGTAGACTCAATCTTGTGGACTCTGACCTCCAATGAGTGCAGAGATGTTACTGCAGGAGATGCTACTGCTGCCTGGTAACGCCCAATTATTGTGAGTCAAGCTACTAATATACAGGGTTATTCAAAGAGAATCGAAAAGCCACCGCCGTTCGGTGACTTTCATTCTCTTCAATTTGGTAAGATTTGGCGATCCCATTTCAGCCACCCTGCGGTGTATTCAGCAAGCACCACAGGGCCGCTGAAATGCAGGGAAAAGTCGCCGCAAACCCGCCGCAAACTCACCGCAAAACGAGGGCGAACGCACACTGAAACCCACAAAAAGATCTGGATTAACCCTCCGAAAACGCCGGAACAACCCGAGCGGGAGCCGATCACACGCAGCGCAGCCACCGGAAAAAGCCGACTCCGCAGACGAATGCAGTGAATAAATTAGGAAAACAGTTTGCTTGAATGTTTGAAAAGTGAAACGCTGTTTGCAAAGAAACTACTTAGTGAAAATGTCTGAAATTTACATATAAGGTCCAAGGAATGATAATAAAAAGAGCTGTTACAGAAAAAAGAAGTAAAGATTAATTTTTTATTTTTTTTATCGGAATTTTTCTTAAAAACAAAATCCTGAAAATTGTTTAAAACATCCTAAAAAAATCTATAAATAAAGAGACTCTTTACTGCAGAAAATTAGAACGAACGGTTTATTAGATATGGAATTAAAACGGGAATATTTTTTTACATTGAAGCCTATGGGATTCGCCTGAATAAACCTGCCGAATTAAACCACGGAATGGCAGGGCATTTCGGGAACCTTTCACTGCTGGTTTGCATTCTCTAAATAGCCGAAGCATTGCTTTTTTATGGGGATTCACTGCCCTCGAACAGGCACCGAACAGGTACGGTATGTGCAGGCAATTCGCCAGGATTTGGCGAATTGCCTGCTATCTGGATAGCCGAATGGCCAAGAAAGTGTAACCGAACGCTGATTTTCACCATTCGGATATCTTTGAATAACCCTGATAGTGTTACAGATGTTATAGAGCCAGTAATAGGGAGCCGCTACTGTTTAACAGCGCCAATTTTTTTCCATTAGCGGTTCCCTATTAATGGCTCAGGAGGGATAGTGCCCACTAAGTTTTACTCTATAATACTATTCCTGTGTAGTCTTGCACTACTAACACATTCAGTACAAAGTGCATTTTGCTGAAAATTTTTTATTTTAACATTTATTTGAAACAAGGGATATGTAGCTAACACTTACGTTTTCTAATTTCATACAAAAAATTCATCGCCTGAACTGACTTCTAATGGTTAGCTGCATGCATCAAATTTTTCCACTGTAGTTATTGTTCAGCAATGCAAGCTTAGCCTTGAATTTGCATACAGATGCAAATTTATATTCTTTTAATTGGCTACAACTATTATTATTGTTTAGAACTTTTACATTTGCTGTAGTTGAGGTGGGTTTTCTTCAGTTGTTTACCATCTGTCTTTTGCACAGTCACATCAGATGAAAAGGTTACCAAGGGCATACAGTGAGGTCAATCACTGGGGATGCACTGGTGTCAAAGCCAGATATGTAATCCAGTGAGATGGGCAGTGAAGGGAGCTTGAGAATCAAGGCATGTCCCCTCCTCCAGGTGGGATAGTTCCAAATTGTACAATGAAAAAGCACCAGGACAATTGGAAACCATAGAGATGTGCCCGTGAGGCAACAGCAAGCTCATCTTCCCCCTGTGCAACCTGTCAGAAACTAGAGGGTAGCAGGCACTCACTCCATCCAGTTTCTGACAGGTTGCACAATCAGAGGGGAGGCTGAGCTCGTCACTGCCACATATCACTGTTATGAATGAATACCTGAGATATGAAGCAGTGATGAGCACCATCGTTGATTATTTTTTTTTATATTTTTTTCATTTGCGACAGGTGAGACTCCCCTTCCTTTCCTGACTGCACCTCACTGGGGCTTACCACTAACTTATAAAGAGAAAAAAATTTTTTTGAAACCTCTATCTGTTAGAGATTGTTCTATAAGAGTCTCCCAACATGAAGAATGTTATCAAGTCAACGAAAAGAGCTAAGATTAAAGAATTTAAGAAAAAGCATAGTTTAACAAAGGTTCAAAAATAAAGAGCAAGAAGATGCAAAAAAAGTAAAATATAAGATTATATATTTACCAATGCAGTTTCTAAGCCCAGCGGAAAAAGGTATATAAGCATAGGGGTTGCGACCACTGGCATTCTCAGGGAAAAAGCGCTCAGGTCTAAATTCTTCTGGTTCAGGGAAAAATTCTGGATCTCGATGCAAGGCATATGGAACAATTACTACGTTCACACCTTTGGGTACCTTGAAACCTCCTGTAAAGCAAAATTCAAACATTTCATGCATCATTATGCTCACATCTCGTGCAAGGAGCGAATTGTTATAAAATGAACCTATTAAGGTTTAGGCAGATTCAATAACATGGTAATGGCCATTAAAGAAAAAACATGTGATATTGAGGTTAAAATCCTAACCAGCCGTCACCCTATAAATCAGCAGAATATCGTCTAACCTCTAAGATTATGAAAAATATGAACACGTGATCTGCACTGATAAATACAACTTATAAAGGACATTAGTCCAGTTAGTCTGAGCTTAGGTCTCGGATGGTGTGACAAGTTCCTGTAAATTAGCTTCTCCTATACTTGTATGGGAGATGCTAATGTGACTCCAGCAGATGAAGAGCATGCTATTCCAAGAATATAGTTTTTCAGACCCTGATGTTAGGTGATTGCGCTTCGGCACAATCCCATTTCGCACAAAACTAAATCAACCCAAAAATCTCATACTCACCGTAGATCCCTTTGTGGCAAGAGCTATGCGACCCGTTGCTTCTTCACTCTGCGCGGAGAGGTACACTGCGGACAAATAGTACCTAGTGTTTCTCCCCATATCCCTCAACCGCCCAAGCCAGATCTCATTCGCACAAGTTCCTCTCTGTCTCTATGGAGTCCTATGGACTTCTGGAACAGATAACACCAGCGGCGCTTTGTTTGGCTGGAGTTATCTTGTTGTGGCTCAGCAGTTTTACAACTTGAACTGCTGGCAAAGCGGCTCGATCATAATATGGACGTTAAAGGCAAGCAGCAAATGGAAAACGGCAGGCGGGAACGTTTTCATTTGCATCTTGATTTTAACATGCCGGCTGGGTGAGTAGAGGTAACATCACTGCTCTGCGTGGAGAGAGCCTGTGGAGTCATGGGTTCGATCCCGACGAGCACCTCTCCAGTAAGTGTCCTTGGGCAAGACACCTAACGGTACATACTCGCCACCCAGGACATATTTGAAAACAAGAGAAATCTCAATGTATCCTTCCTGGTAAAATACTTTCTAAAAAAAACAAAAAACATCCAGGTTGTGATCAGACCCTATAGTGGCTCTGGTAAGTTAACACCAACCTTGGAAATCAGTGCCTGTGTGTATAACAGATTCTGTTAAGAAGAGCAACTTAGTTTAGATAGGGACATTACCAGGGGTTATTTAGACTCGAAACAGAATATTTGTACGCACCCTCTAATTTAACCCAGAAAGGTTTCACAGGCTTTTTACGTCGTCAAGATAAAGGCTCTCAACACTGTGAGTAGATCCAGTCTCTTATATGCTAAACTGGTACTGTTGTATACTACACACTGAACTGAAATGTATAATGCTGGAGTTGCAGTAACCATTGGAAAATTTGTTGTCAATCAACAATCCTGGGAGAGGGTTGTGTCAGCCTTACCGATTGCATGCAATTACAGCAAGAGTTGGATCACTGAGCCTCTAACCAGAGTGAGATTCCTGTCACAGCCACATTTATGATTACTGCACTATTTGTTTTTATTTTTGAGTTTGCAAATACATGCTGCATCTTGAAAGAAGACTGTATGTATTTTCTAGCGTGTGTACGCTCTTAGAGTGGGATATATGATATTTAGCTCACCTATAGTCTACTGATTCTAGTCTTTTTAAAGAAACACTCAGGTATTTTATTTATTTATTTATAAAGTATTCTACCAGAATGGATACATTGAGATTTCTCTCCTTTTCACGTATGTCCTCGGTTCAAAAACATTGAATTGTTACAGTTGTATAGAAATACAGAGTAATAAAATGCAAGATATTAAAAAACAACACCCATACAGATTAACAGAACATAAATATAAGAATTATAGTCACTATGTTACATGTTTACAGGTGCATTCTGTATCGAGGTATGTTATTAGGGAGCTCTTAAGTGACTTTAGACTGGAGGAAGATTTGATGGTGTCTGGGAGGTTATTCCGTATTTGCGGTGCTCTGTAGGAAAATGAGGATCGAGACACTTTCTTTTTGTATTGTGGTACTGCAAGTAAGGTGCTGGTCCTGGATCTGAGGTTATAGTATGAGGGAGTTGCTTGTGGAAGCAGTCTATTCAGGTAGGGTGGTAGCTTCCCAGAAAACTTCTTAAAGACCTGGTTGGAAAGGTGAAGGGTGCGTCTGGATACCAGTGATGACCAGTTTAGCTCTTTTAAAATGTCACAATGGTGGGTCATGTAGTTACATTGTAGCACAAAGTGGCAGAATGAGTTATATAATGTAGTAAGTTTCTGGAGGTGTGTTTGCGGGGCAGCTGCATACACTACATCTCTGTATTCAACAGGAATAAGCATTTGTTGTATAATCTGCTTTCTTACCGCGGGGCTCAGGCAGGATTTGTTTCTGTACATGGCACTGTGTTTGGGGTAGAGTTTAGATGAGAGTTTTTCGATGTGGGGGCCAAAGGATAGATACCTAGATATTTGAGAGAAGTGAGTGTCATTTGATTTTGTCCTGACACATAGATCGGGGTTTTGCAGTTTATGTAGTTTAGGTGCTGTTCCAAAGAGCATCATTACAGTTTTGTCAGTATTTAGAAAAAGTTTGCTATCTGCAATCCACTTTTCTACCTCTGTGAATTGTTCTTGCAGCACGGCGTCCAGCTGCGGGAGATTTGGTTTGCTGGTATTATTAAGTTATATTAAAGGGTACACTGGTGAATCAATGTCCATTATGTTCTATTTTAAGTCCTGTGCGTTCTATCAGGTATTTGCCATCTCCCATCACCTAAGCAGCAACTAGCTACTATAATCCCATATCCAGAAAACACCAAAATATTCAAAGTATTCTTCGATTAACGCTCTATAACACACCCACCCATACTTTTTCTAAGGTTATCTAGACATGGATTGTTTTATCCGCATTTGTTGGCTGCTTTACAAATCTATTTTACCCTGATAAATACTCAAATCACTCATATCGTTAGTATACATACATACATCTGGTCCCATTTCCAGTGGTTTATGTTTTGTTATTTATTTATTTTTAATAAAATTGCCATTTCACAGCCCCAAAAATGCACTCTTTTATACAAAAGACAGAGAGCCTTACGAATAGTACAGTCTTCAGTGATGGTTCTGGCAAAAAATGGAACTGAAGGATAAATTCTCAGTGCTTCTTTAATGACTGCTTCAAGGTAGCGGAGTTTCTTTAGATCATCCATTGTGACTGGACGATCAGATTGACCTGGTGAAAAAAAAAAATGTGTTGTTTTAAAATATCCAGTTTGCTTTGATTTTATATGCGCGCTGCTGAAACATTTCACTCTTTCCATGAAACAATTGTTTTGCATGGTTTTCTTTAGTTCATTTCAGGCCTCTGATCATTTATATAGACACCTAGACTAAAACTGTCATGAAATGCAAACTGCTGATTACAGAGACCATCCAAGCGTTCACATATCGTTCAGTGATCAAATTGGTAATACAAGTTTTAAGAATTTTTTTCCAGGAAGGAAACAAGCATACACATCCTCAATTTGTTTCAGTTACACCATCAGCAAAATTCATGTATTTTATCATAAGTAATAAAATAGGAATACATCATCAACATACAGACCACGAACTATTAAACTTTAGAACTCTACTAACTTGTTCTGCCTTGTTATGTTTTAACAGACCACGTTCATCGATGAAAGAACCAATTTTTTTCTCTAACGACAGATTTCCTCATGACCCCACATTCAGAATAACAATCCTAATACGCGTGTCCTAGCCCACAGTTCCGGATTTTTACATTGGTGCTCCAAGTACTGTATGTGATGCCAAGTAGGGATGAATCCTTTGATGTTTTCCACAACCGTGTTTATATTCTTACTTAATTGGTTGACTTCTATAAAAACAGTCACTTACTTCCATATAAGCAAGTTGTAGTTTATTAATCGGTGTAGACAAGTTTCCTCACAGAGCTGTCTCACAACACTGCTCTGCTTCAGCTGCCATTTTACATCTACCAGAACATTCCCAACTGACAACAGGAAGTGAGAAATCCCCTCAGAGCAGAACAGGAAGTAGGAAGGCAGAAGAAAAGCAATGCATCATTCACAACCAACAACAGTCGCTACCTCACAATACACACACACTATATATTCTTACACAGTCTAACAACCCAAACATCACAAATCCCTATGTAAAACAGCACGCCTGCCAGTTTCACACTGTTCACATTGTACTATAATGACTAAAATCATGCTATACCTTGAGTTGAGCCTTCCATAAAGCAAACCCTTCAGCCTAGAGCAGTGGTGCCCAACCCTTGTCCTCAAGTACCCTTAACAGGCCAGGTTTTAAGGATTATCTTGGGGAAATGCAGACTGAATCCTGTAATCATTGAAAAGAAATACATTGCCCAAGCCCAGAAGACCATAATTTAGGCTTATGTTGAATGGTGATGACAACTATATATTCCACATTGTACCTGGTTACATACAGATTTATATATTCGAGCAGTGGACATACTCAACATCCATATAATTTATTCTACCCTTTTGATAGTTACCAAAGGTTTCATCCAACTCTTCATGAACCTTTTTTTGTGCTTCTGGATGTGAGCCCAATAAAAATAAGGACCAGTTGAGAGCAGCAGCTGTGGTGTCGTGACCCTGAAATGCAGATATCAAGTCAGTGTCATAAACTATTCTTAACAAAATCTTGTATGCTGTAATACCTTCTTCCAACTGGTTCTCCATTTTTAAATGCAGGTGCTGGCAAACACTCACACTGTACACAAATAACCACCAGCAACTACAGAAGGAGTTATCCCACTTATGTGATGTGCATAGACTTGCACAACCCTTGTCACGCCCTAGTAGGTTCAAGGGAAGAGATGGGGGAACCCATAGGCTAACGTCCAAGGTGCGGTACAATTGGATAATCTGATAATTGTAGTCAAGAGGGTATCCGAGTGAGAAAAAAAGCCAAACGGTCCTATACTCAAGAGTCAAATGAGCTTCTAGGATACAGGTCTGTCATGCCTGCTGGTGCTCCTGCAGTGCAGTCTCCCCAACAGAGAGGGCGCTAGTCTATCAATCAGGCCACTTTGTAGCTACACCTGATTAGAGACCTAGGCCTTTAAATATCAGTCACTGACTGTGCTCTGAGCCCTGTCGTGGTTTATCCTACCCTTCAGCACGTGTCCATAGAAACATAGAAAATGTCGGCAGATAGCCTTATGCCTATCCCATGCATGCTTAAATTCAATCACTGGTTTGGCCTCTACCACTTCAACTGGAAGGCTGTTCCATGTATCCACCACCCTCTCAGTAAAATAATGCTTCCTGATGTTACTTTTAAACCTTTGCCCCTCTAATCTAAGACTATGTCCTCTTGTTTTGCTACTTTGTTTCATTTTAAATATACTCCCTTCCTCTACCTTGTGGATTCCCATTACGTATTTAAATGTTTCTATCATATCTCCTCTGTCTCGTCTTTTTTCCAAGCTATACATGTTAAAATCATTAAGCCTTTCCTGGTAACTTTTCTCCTTCAAGCCGTACACCATTTTAGTAGCCCTTCTCTGAACTCTCTCTAAGATGTCTATATCCTTCTGGAGATACGGTCTCCAGTAATGCACACAGTACTCCAAGTGAGGTCTCACCAGTACTCTGTACAGTGGCATGAGCACTTCCCTTTTCCTACTTCTAATACCTCTCCCTACACAACCAAGCATTCTGCTAGCATTTCCTGCTGCTCTATTACATTGACTACTTACCCTTAGATCCTCTGCAATAATAACCCCTAAATCCCTTTCCTCAGATGTTGAGGTTAGGACTGTATCAAATATTCTATATTCAGCCCTTGGGTTTTTACGCCCCAGGTGCATTATCTTGCACTTATCCACATTAAAACTCAATTGCCACAGCTCCGACCATTTTTTTAGTTTACCTAAATCATTTGTCATTTGGCTGATTCCTCCAGGAATGTCAACCCTGTTGCAAATCTTTGTGTCATCAGCAAAAAGACATACTTTACCATTAATACCTTCTGCAATATCACTAATAAAAATATTAAAGAGAATGGGTCCAAGTACTGACCCCTGAGGTACCCCACTGGTAACAAGACCTTGCGCCGAAAAACTCCATTTACCACAACCCTCTGTTGCCTGTCACTCAGCCACTGCCTAATCCATTCAACAATATTGGAATCCAAGCTCAAAGATATGAATTTATTGATAAGCCTTCTATGCGGAACAGTATCAAAAGTCTTACTGAAATCTAAATAAGCAATGTCTACTGCACCACCTTTGTCTATTATTTTTGTTGCCCAATCAAACAAATCAATAAGATTAGTTTGGCATGATCTCCCTGAGGTAAACCCATGTTGTTTCTGATCCTGTAATCTATGTGTTTTTAGATGTTCAACAATCCTTTCCTTTAACATGGTTTCCATTAATTTCCCCACTACTGACGTAAGACTAACTGGCCTATAGTTTCCCCGATTCCTCCCTACTACCCCTTTTGTAAATGGGCACAACATTTGCTACTTTACTGTCTTCTGGGACGACTCCCGTTAACAAGGATTGGTTAAATAAATCTGTTAACGGTTTTGCTATTACACCACTGAGCTCTTTTAATAACTTAGGTTGGATCCCATCAGGCCCCATTGATTTATTTGTCTTTACTTTAGACAGCTGCTGTAGAACCTCCTCCTCTGTAAACTCATATGTACTGTAAATGTGTCTTTAGTGTTTCCTCCTAACTGAGGTCCCTTTCCTTCCTTTTCTTCTGCAAAGACTGAACAAAAATATTCATTGAGGCAGTCAACGAGACTTTTATCCTCTTCTACATACCTTCCTTCCTTTGTTTTTAATCTAACTAATCCTTGTTTTACTTTTCTAATCTCGTTTATGTATCTAAATGTTTTGTCCCCCCTTTTTACTGACTGAGCTATTTTCTGTTCTGCGTGTGCTTTGGAAGCTCTTATAAATTGCTTTCCCTCTTTCTGCCTAATCTTATAGGTTTGCCTATCTTCTTCACTCTGAGTTTTTTTATAATTATTGAATGCTATCTTTTTCTTCTTCACTATTTTGGCCACTTCTGTAGAGTACCACAGTGGTTTCTTCCCTTTTTTGTTTTTGCTAACAAGCCGAATGCAATTGCCTGTGGCCTTCAATAAAGCCTCCTTTAAATAATCCCATTTCTCCTGGACTCCCTTTAAACTCCTCCAGTCTGATAATGACTCATTCACACAAAATCTCATTTTAGAAAAATCTGTTTTTTTTAAAGTCTAAAACTTTTGTTTTTGTGTGGTGCGGCTCCATCCCTGTTCTTATATTAAACCACACTGACTGGTGATCACTAGATCCCAAATTTTCACCTACAACAACGTCTGATACCAAACCTCCATTTGTGAGTATTAAATCCAATATGGCCTCTTTATGGGTCGGCTCCTCAATTACTTGTGTTAGAGATAATCCCAGTAGGGAGTTTAGAATATTTGTACTCCTGGTGCACCCAGCTATTTTGGTTTTCCAGTTCACATCAGGAAGATTAAAGTCCCCCATGATAATAACATATCATTGTCATTTTGGCTATTTCCTCAAACAGCAGATTATCTAGCTCTTCTACTTGTCCAGGGGGTCTATAGATCACACCTACATGAGCTACTGTATGATTGCCAAATGTTAGCGTAACCCAAACTGACTCTATGTTCACCTCGCTCACTTTTATTTGGTTCTTTTTTATGTTGTTTTTCACCTACAGGGCTCCTCCTCCTTTCCTACCTTCTCTGTTTTTTCTATATAAAGAGTACCCCGGTATTGTTATGTCCCAGTTATTTTTCTCACTGAACCATGTCTCAGTAACCGCCACTAAATCTACTTTTTCAGCTGCCATCATTGCCGTCAGTTCATTGATTTTATTGACTAAACTGCGAGCATTTATAGACACGACTCTGAGCTCGTAATTTTTTACCCCGCATGTTGCTTGCACCCTCAGATTTAGTTTTGGGGGACAATCGGGCAGATTGTTTTTTTACCCTTTTGTCCCCCCCTCCTAGTTTAAATATTCCTTTGTGAAACCTTTGAACTTCTCACTGAGAACATATTTTCCCCTATGAGTAAGATGCAAACCATCTTTTTTATACTGTTCCTTTCTGCTCCAATTAGAGCTATCATGGGACACAAAACCAAATCCTTGCTCCCGACATCATTCCCAAAGCCACAAATTAAATTCCCTAGTGCGAATCTGCCTATCCTTAATGTTATGCACAGGCAGAACTTCAGAGAATGACACAGTGTACGCAATCTGCTGTATTTCACCTCCAAGAACACAAAAATCTTCCTTCATCTCAGAAACCTCATTGCTAGCCAAGTCATTTGTCCCTAGATGGATTAGAATGTCCACTTCCCCTTCCTGCTTTGCTTGTTTGACAATATTGAGAATACGTCTCCTGTCTCTACGAGCAGTGGCCCCAGGAAGACATCTCACCAAACCACTACTCTCCAGCTCAACCCCTCTTATGATAGAATCACCCAGCAACAATTGCCTTCTATCAAGTCCCACCTTTTCCTTTTTGTCCTTGGTTGCAGTCTTACATACCTTAGGCATAGGGGATGGTGGTTCCTCAACTTTGGTGTCTGATCCTACTTCTGTCTTACCACTACACTCTGAAAGTGCCTCAAAAGAATGAAGAAGAGCCACAGACTGTGGGACATGCCTTCTATCCACAACTCTAAGTCTACCAGATCCTACAGTAGTCCATCTGCCGCTCCTAAGAGGCCTCTGTAGCAGTGGCTTTGTAACAGTCATAGCCTGAGTTTAACAGATAATTTTCCAAATCTCAGACTTCAAACAGACAATTTCCTGCTGCAATAAAGAGAACTGCCTACATATCAGGCACACTCCAAATCTCCAAAAATTGGATCTAAAAACAAATGTATGACAGCTATTACACTGGACCAAGCCTGCCATTATAAAATGAAAGAATAGATTTAAAACAAGCAAATCTTACTCTTTTTTTTAGGTTTTCTACCTCCTGTCAAACCTCAGACTACCTCCAGAGTATGAACAAAAAAGCTCCAAGGTGAAAAAACCATTCTCAGAACTGGAAATAGGTTAGAATTTGAAAGTATATTTAATTTTTATTATACGGATATTCCGAAAAACACAAATAATACAATAATTACAACAACAATATATTAGAAACATATAAAATTGCACATAGATTGTTGAATAATAGGTGATGAGTTGGAAACTGTAAAAAAGCTGTTGACTGTTGATAATTATCAATGGATCACTGCTAACATAACATTCACCTGGCTAGTGGCGAGAAAAATGTCTGTAGAATGGCCAGTTACTGCAAAATAGCCCTAGCACAATCAGGTCAGTATAGATCTTATATTGCAGACATAAATGACGCTTGAGTATCAGAATGCAAAAAAAAAACATTCTATGAGTCCCAGAAGACCCTATGGTAAAGTATCTGCAAATGCAGAAAATGAATTAAATAGAAGTCATACAATGTAAATCTTAACTAGTGTACTGGACTACTGTCCCAGAAGAATCAGTTGGATAAATTCTAATATAAAGAGCAGATAAATCAATGTACACTTGTATTGATATGATTCTAATGAAGTGCAACAATCAGCTGTTGCTAATAAACTCAGACTAAACCCAAATAAACCTAAGGCAATTAATATTCATACACAGAGTACTTTTATATTGAAGCCTCAAAAAAGGGGGAAGAGAATGAAGTATATAGAACCATGTGATTGGATAGAGCAACCATAATAAATAGTAATATATAATGCATCAAAAAAAACACATAATTAAATATAACTTATAACTTGAGCACGATCATTATAAATATGAGGAAGAACTAAGCTAACAGATATGTACGTCGCTTTCAAATCTATATTGAATTGCTGCATAGAAGTCTATGGAAAGTAGTATTACAGTTGCAAGAAAAAGTATGTGAACCGTTTTGGATTATGTGGAGTTTTGCATGAATTGGTCATAAAATGTTCTCTGATCTTCATCTAAGTCACAACAATTTGAAAAACACAGTCTGCTTAAAATAATACAACACAAACATTATATGTTTTCATGTGTTTATTGACCATAACATGTAAACATTCACAGTGCAGGGTGGAAAAAGTATGTGAACCCCCTAGCCTAATGACTACTCCAAGAGCTAATTGGAGCCAGGAGCGAGCCATCCTTGAGTCCAATCAGTGTGATATTATCGGATGTGTTGCTGAAAGCTGTCCTGCCCTTTAAAAACACACACCAGTTTTGGGTTTACTGGTTTCAAGAAGCACTGCCTGATGTGAACCATGCCTCGCAGAAAAGAGCTCTCAGAAGACCTACGATCAAGAATTGTTGACTTGCATGAAGCTGGAAAGGGTTACAAAAGTATCTCCAAAAGCCTTGATGTTCATGTGTTCACGGTAAGACAGACTGTCAACAAATGGAGAATGTTAAGCACTGTTGCTACTCTCCCTAGGCGTGGTCGTCCTGTGAAGATGACTGCAAGAGCACAGCGCAGAATGCTTAATGAGGTAAAGAAGAATCCTAGAGTGTCAGCTAAAGACTTACAGAAATCTCTGGCACATGCTAAACATTTTTGTTGACACATCTACAATAAGGAAAACATTTAACAAGAATGGAGTACATGGGAGGACACCACGGAGGAAGCCATTGGTGTCCAAAAAGAATATTGCAGCACATTTGAACTTTGCAAAAGAGTAGAAACATAGAAACATAGAAACATAGAAAAAATGTCGGCAGATAAGAACCTTTCGGCCCATCTAGTCTGCCCAATTACATGGATACTTTACCTGTATTTATCTTTTGTTTAGGATAGCCTTATGCCTATCCCATGCTTGCTTAAATTCAATTACTGTTTTGGCCTCTACCACTTCTACTGGAAGACTGTTCCATGTATCCACCACCCGCTCAGTAAAATAATGCTTCCTGATGTTACTTTTAAACCTTTGCCCCTCTAATCTAAGACTATGTCCTCTTGTTTTGCTATTTTGTTTCCTTTTAAATATACTCCCTTCCTCTACCTTGTGGATTCCCTTTACGTATTTAAATGTTTCTATCATATCTCCTCTGTCTCGTCTTTTTTCCAAGCTGTGCATGTTAAGATCATTAAGCCTTTCTTGGTAACTTTTCTCCTTCAAGCCGTACACCATTTTAGTAGCCCTTCTCTGAACTCTCTCCAAGATGTCTATATCCTTCTGGAGATACGGTCTCCAGTACTGCACACAGTACTCCAAGTGAGGTCTCACCAGTGCTCTGTACAGTGGCATGAGCACTTCCCTTTTCCTACTGCTAATACCTCTCCCTACACAACCAAGCATTCTGCTAGCATTTCCTGCTGCTCTATTACATTGACTACTTACCCTTAGATCCTCTGAAATAATAACCCCTGAATCCCTTTCCTCAGATGTTGAGGTTAGGACTGTATCAAATATTCTATATTCAGCCCTTGGGTTTTTACGTCCCAGGTGCATTATCTTGCACTTATCCACATTAAAACTCAATTGCCACAACTCCGACCATTTTTTTAGCTTACCTAAATCATTTGTCATTTGGCTGATCCCTCCAGGAACGTCAACCCTGTTGCAAATCTTTGTGTCATCAGCAAAAATACATACTTTTCCATTAATACCTTCTGCAATATCACTAATAAAAATATTAAAGAGAATGGGTCCAAGTACTGACCCCTGAGGTACCCCACTGGTAACAAGACCTTGCGCCGAATAAACTCCATTTACCACAACCCTCTGTTGTCTGTCACTCAGCCACTGCCTAATCCATTCAACAATATTGGAATCCAAGCTCAAAGATTGCAATTTATTGATAAGCCTTCTATGCGGAACAGTATCAAAAGCCTTACTGAAATCTAAATAAGCAATGTCTACTGCACCACCTGTGTCTATTATTTTTGTTACCCAATCAAAAAAAATCAATAAGATTAGTTTGGCATGATCTCCCTGAGGTAAACCCATGTTGTTTCTGATCCTGTAATCTATGTGTTTTTAGATGTTCAACAATCCTTTCCTTTAACATGGTTTCCATTAATTTCCCTACTACTGACGTAAGACTAACTGGCCTATAGTTCCCCGATTCCTCCCTACTACCCTTCTTGTAAATAGGCACAACATTTGCTAATTTCCAGTCTTCTGGGACGACTCCTGTTAACAAGGATTGGTTAAATAAATCTGTTAACGGTTTTGCTATTACATCACTGAGCTCTTTTAATAATTTAGGGTGGATCCCATCAGGCCCCATTGACTTATTTGTCTTTACTTTAGACAGCTGCTTTAGAACTTCCTCCTCTGTAAACTCATATGTAAATGTCTCTTTAGTGTTCTCTCCTAACTGAGGTCCCTTTCCTTCCTTTTCTTCTGCAAAGACTGAACAAAAATATTTATTGAGGCAGTCAGCGAGACTTTTATCCTCTTCTACATACCTTCCTTCCTTTGTTTTTAATCTAACTAGATGTTCCACAGCACTACTGGCAAAATATTGCGTGGACAGATGAAACCAAAATTGAGTTGTTTGGAAAAAACACACAACACTATGTGTGGCGAAAAAAAGGCACAACACTATGTGTGGCGAAAAAAAGGCACAGCACACCAACATCAAAACCTCATCCCCGCTGTAAAACATGGCGGAGGGAGCATCATGGTTTGGGGCTGCTTTGCTGCCTCAGGGCCTGGACGGATTGTTGTCATTGATGGAAAAATGAATTCCAGAGTTTATCAAGACATTTTGCAGGAAAACGTAAGACCATCTGTCCGCCAACTGAAGCTCCGCAGAGGATGGGTGATGCAACAGGATAATGACCCAAAGCATACAAGTAATTCAACAAAAGAATGGCTTCAACAAAACAAAATACGCCTTCTGGAGTGGCCCAGTCAGAGTCCTGACCTCAACCCGATTAAAATGCTGTGGCATGACCTTAAGAGAGCGATTCACACCAGACATCCCTAGAATATTGCTACACTGAAACAGTTTTGTGAAGAGGAGTGGTCCAAAATTACTCCAGATTGTTGTGCAGGTCTGATCTGCAACTACAGGAAACGTTTGGTTGAGGATATTGCTGCCAAAGGAGGGTCAACCAGTTATTAATGCCAAAGGTTCACATACTTTTTCCAGCCTGCACTGTGAATGATTACATGGTCTGTTCAATAAAGTCACCAGCCTAACCTAATTTACTCACCAGACCTAATTTAATGGATGTAGAAAAAAAGGGGAATATGGGAATCAAAATTTCTTAAAATTAAATGACAGGTACAGTCAGCGAGACCAAAAAACTTCTGAGCGTCAACGTGATGGATGTTGCAAATGCGCTGCCTCTGACTTCGCCTCATCACGCACACAGGCCGTTACGCGGACGCGGTGCACTCTGGGCGTCCGTCATAGCGCTTTTAAGCCGTTGCCACCTGCGTAGTGCATGCGCACTTCGGTGCGCACGTACTTCATGTGTTGGTCTCTGTTGATCACAAATCAATGCTACGACAGACGTTAAGCTGTGTGGCAACACGGACGTGATGACTGTGTTCGTCTGACGATAGTCTAAAATGCGTGTGTTTGCAGCAAAGGGTTTTTCCCTTCTGTCGAGGATCAAAAACCTTGAAGCTGATGAGTGTGTGGGCAACTGCAAATTTTTTCAGCTATTTTACAATATTGCATTTGTTGCCAGTGGAGATTGCGACACATTGTTGCTGTTTTTTCTCTCCAATTTGAAATCTTTTATTTTGGATAAACAAAGCTGTTTTGTGGAGAGAGTTCCCCACTACGCCATTTTGTCTGGCATTTATTTTCGCACAATCTACAATGCGGTTTCTATACTTATAATGTCGAAATAACACTCCACTGGGATTGCCTAAAGTTTGGGAAATTTCCCTATTTTCTTTTAGCCAGTAGGGATGAGCCGAACACTCCCCGAGTTCGGTTCCAGCCTGAACCCGAACTTCCCATTTGTTCGGGACCGAACCCCATGCAAGTCAATGGGGCTGAAAATTTGTTTTTTTTAGAGTGCCCTCCAAGAGGGCATATATGCTACATATTTGCCATAAAAGGTGTATGGGGGTCCGGGTAGTGCCCTGGGGGACAGGAAACAAGGACACAAAGTTAAAAAAAAACGTTTTTAAAGGGACAGTGAGTTTTCCATTAAATAAGGGTTAAAAATAAAAACCAAAAATTCTTTCAAATATCGTGCCTAGGAGGTCCCCATAACCTGCCCGTGAAGTGGCGGATTTCTAGGATGTATAGAAATATGTAAAAAACAAAACATGACATTTCAAATGACGGTAAATGCCTTTCCTTTAATCTATCCATAAACAACTGCTTGGGGCGGCAGCCTGTATGAAAAGAGGAGACGTTTTAGGAGTCGGACACGCAGAACAGGTTTAGTGATTTTTTTGGCTAAATTATTGTGAAACTTATGCAGGCTTTGGATGACAGTAACAATAGGTGCTTTAAAATTGGGCTTTTAGGCTAGGGTCAGACGAGCGCAGTGCGAACGCGCGTGCAGGCGCACTTAATCACGGCCGTAGTAGCAGCAAGTGCCAGGCAATGACGGCCAATATACGAAGTACGGTCGCACAAAAGTCCGGCTGCGCAACGCAAGTGGAAAACGAACGCATTTTGTCGAGAACGTAAAACCTCTAGTACGGTTGTACAGAGTGCGCTGCGTCCGCTAGAGGCGTGTGTGCGTGAATTGGAGATGTCAGACACTGCTAATGTCCGGCCAACATAACGTCCAGATGCACAAAGTGTTTTATTGATGATCCGTACAAAATCACGGATGCAAATTCGCATCGTATGACCGCTATCGCGTACTCCGTGAAAAAATGCGTCCATTCGTTCGAACGCACTTTTTCACAGACAACGCGAAAATGCGTTCGTCTGACCCTAGCCTTAGCGTCAGTAACAGTGCCGTCACACCGTAACCCCTCTGAGGATATGAAGCTGATACAGGCGTCAGTGGTAGTGCACCCAGATATTGTGCCTTTAGTGCCAGGCCAGCAAGTATCATCATACAGTAACCCCTCTGTAGTATTGTGGAAGAATGCAGGGGTGGACCATGTGGTCCTATATTGAAAAGTGTTTTTTTTATCTGTTAATGGGCATCAGTGCACCCAGATATTGTGCCTTTAATGCCAGGTCAGCAAGTACCATCATACAGTAACCCCTCTGTGTTATGGTGGAAGAGTGCAGGGGTGGACCTTGCGGTCCTATATTAAAAAGCTATGCATCTGGTTAAAGCGTCAGTGCACCCAGATATTCTGCCTTTGGTGCAAGACTGTCAGGGCAGCAAGTATCATCATACAGTAACCCCTCTGTGGTATGGTGGAAGAGTGCAGGGGTGGACCATGTGGTCCTATATTGAAAAGTTTTTGATCTGGTAATGGGCGTCAGTGCACCCAGATATTGTGCCTTTAATGCCAGGCCAGCAAGTATCATCATACAGTAACCCCTCTGTGTTATTGTGGAAGAGTTCAGGGGTGGACCATGTGGTCCTATATTGAAATGTTTTTGATCTGGTAATGGGCGTCAGTGCACCCAGATATTGTGCCTTTAATGCCAGGCCATCAAATATCATCATACAGTAACCCCTCTGTAGTATTGTGGAAGAATGCAGGGGTGGACCATGTGGTCCTATATTGAAAAGTTTTTGATCTGGTAATGGGCGTCAGTGCACCCAGATATTGTGCCTTTAATGCCAGGCCAGCAAGTATCATCATACAGTAACCCCTCTGTGTTATTGTGGAAGAGTGCAGGGGTGGACCATGTGGTCCTATATTGAAAAGTTTTTGATCTGGTAATGGGCGTCAGTGCACCCAGATATTGTGCCTTTAATGCCAGGCCATCAAGTATCATCATACAGTAACCCCTCTGTAGTATTGTGGAAGAGTGCAGGGGTGGACCATGTGGTCCTATATTGAAAAGTTTTTGATCTGGTAATGGGCGTCAGTGCACCCAGATATTGTGCCTTTAATGCCAGGCCAGCAAGTATCATCATACAGTAACCCCTCTGTAGTATTGTGGAAGAATGCAGGGGTGGACCATGTGGTCCTATATTGAAAAGTGTTTTTTTTATCTGTTAATGGGCGTCAGTGCACCCAGATATTGTGCCTTTAATGCCAGGCCAGCAAGTCTCATCATACAGTAAACCCTCTGTGTTATGGTGGAAGAGTGCAGGGGTGGACCTTGCGGTCCTATATTAAAAAGATATGCATCTGGTTAAGGTGTCAGTGCACCCAGATATTCTGCCTTTGGTGCAAGACTGCCAGGGTAGCAAGTATCATCATACAGTAAACCCTCTGTGTTATGGTGGAAGAGTGCAGGGGTGAACCTTGCGGTCCTATATTAAAAAGATATGCATCTGGTTAAGGCGTCAGTGCACCCAGATATTCTGCCTTTGGTGCAAGACTGCCAGGCCAGCAAGTATCATCATACAGTAAGGCTGGGGTCAGACGAACGCAGTGTTAACGTCCATGTTGCCCGCACATAAGTACGTCCGTGATAGCATACAATTGTGTTAAATGGAGCCCCACACACGAAGTACGTCCGCACAAAAGTGCGGGGGCTGACGGACGCTGCAAACGGACGCAGGTTAGGCAAGAGAGTAATACTGCTAGAACGGACATGCAGAGTGCGCCACGTCCACAACGTCCGCATAGCTTTGTGTGTGAGTGATGCAACAAGGTCAAATGGACTGCATTTATACGTCCAGCATTTTTGACGGACAGAATGTTTTTTCATTTTAATTTATTTTCCCTGCTGAGCTGAGCTGAGCGCGTCCATGCACAGGAGGCAGAAATCCGCCGGATTCCGGTGGATTGCTGCACCCCCCGGTGCGGGCTGACATCTTGGATGTCAGCCCAGCACTCCGGGACCCCGGCGGAGCAATTAGATGTCATTGCGGCGGCGCGATGACATCTAATTCAGGCACCCCCCCGCATGTGCGGAGGAAGCGCCTGAAAGGGAGGGGGGAAGTCCTTCGGACCTCTCTCCCTCCCGATCGCCGGGGGGCAGAGGGTTAATCCAGGCACCGTTTGGAAGGGCACAGCCTGCCCTTCCAAACGGTGGCTGTGATTAACCCCTGGGGAGCCGGATCACGAATCGGCGCTGAAAAGCGCCGGATCGTGATCCTCTCCTGGAGCTGGCCGACATCTTGGATGTCGGCCAAGCCTCCAGGAGCTCCCCCTGAGGACTGGCGTCATCGTGCACAGCACGATGACGCCAGTTCTGGAGTTAACCCCTAGCTGCCACCAATGGTGGAGATAGGGGGTTCCAATGAACCCCCTATCTCCTGATCCGTGGCAGCTAGGGGTTAATGTTTGATATCGTTGGATCGGACAGAGCATGGCCTTACCAAGGATACCAAACATGAGCATGAAAAATGTTTTAGAAAAAAATTCTAAAAAAAAAATAAACAAGTTTTTTTTTGTTTTGTTAATGCAGCAATATTGTTCTCATTTCAATTATAATGTGAACAATAATGCTGCACTAACGATTTTTGTATGCGGTGCGTTTGTTAAAAAAAGCTAAATTTTCCCCAAAAAAAAATGTAACGAGAACCCATTTCTAATTTTATTAACAAGCGCACCCCATACAAAATATAACCGCAAACGATCGCATGTTAAAGTGTGAAAAAAAACACTTTACACATAATAAATTATTGAAAATTCAAATTTTATTGCATTTTTGTTATAATATACAGACATGACATAACATATACATATAATAATGACATATTCTGAATCTGCCAAGTCTGCCGGAAAGAACGATATATAATATGTCTGGGTCATATATCAAAATATGGCTACAAAACGCGGTTAAACATGATGAGCGAAAGCGGTAAAAATGACCTCAGCACAGAGGTGTGAAAAGCCTCAGCAGCGAAAGGGTTAAATGCAGCATATTAGGATGTTTTAGGGAAATTAATTCTCAAATCTCAATCAGAAGCAGACACCACCCCACCCTCAGTATGGTGTACAATGTATCAAATTGATTACCAGACTAAAAACACCTGGTGTTATGCCCGTTTGTGAACAGAGGTCATTTAGAGTTGATAATCTTTCCACGTACACATTAGTTTTTAATTCAATATCTAATAAACCATTGCTTATAATATTCTGCAGTAAAGAGTCTCTTTATTTCTAGATTTTTTTGTATTTATTTAAGCATTTTCTATACTTTTTTCAAAATTTCTTTTTTTTTTCGAACTCGAACCGAACAGACCCAAAAAGTTCGAAATTCGCAAACTTTCGAACTACCAAAGTTCGGGTCGAACTCCGAACCGTCCGAACCTGAACAGCTCATCCCTAGTACCCAGCGCATTTCGGAAAACTGATGTTTAGTGAACGCCACTCATAATATATATAATACATTATAAAGTATATTAATACCTACTTTATCCTGTAATAGGCTTTGCAATTATCTGGAAATGCCTTAAGGTTGTCAGTTAAATGCATGAACCATAGATTTTTACTGCTTAATGAGGCAATTATGTTATTTTACCTCAAACATAAAGGTATCCACTTCCTCCCGAATGTCCATGTGGCTCAATCCATTGCCTGCCTCATCTTTTGCTCTCAGAAGCATATCTAAAAAGGCACTTCTTTTTTTGGTTTTTCTTGACCCCGAATTTTCAGTTTCTCCTGAGTTTTTCATTTCTTCGGCTCTTTCTACGATGGTCTTTTAAAATGCAAAGTGAACAACTGTTAGTAATAAAATCCCAAATCAGTTTATACTGAAAAATTAACTTGCATATTAGCTGCGACTGCAACAGAAGGGAAACGTATATCAAACAGCACAAATATTCTGATATTCCACACTAGCAATCCGAAAACCAAAGTGAACCATTTCACGTGGACCAACGTAAGCACCACTTATTATTCTTATTGTAGTTGGTTTAACTACGGCACCTTCTTTGTGTCATAGCGCATGACAAGTGTTGATTCATATGTGTACACTATATCTATGGAAACCTCAGTATCTCAGCTCAGGAGGGTCCTAGCTCCATGGAACAAAAAATACCCTCTAGAGCTTATTACAGGATACATATACACATATAAAAATTTTGCACATTCCTCTTTCTTGATCCTATATCTTAAGCCCTAATTTAATGCTCAAGATCAATGAAAGTTCTGATTTTAAGGTAATTTTATAATGAGAAAAAGAGAGGTTTGTGAGGGTCCCGAGACTGAGCAACGGCAATAGTGGCCTGCTCTACGGTGGGGCCCGCTCAGGTCTCACAAGGATTTAGCTTGATTGTGACATTACAGGGACAACTGCTCCATATGCAAATCAGACTGAAATCGCCCAGAAAGGGTGGCCAGTACTGATTGCCAAGGACATCATCCCTGCATGAGAGGTGCAGCAACCCCTAATGTCATTTTATAATGAGGAGGGTTAGAGGGTTTTAGGTAAGTAAGTTTTAGATGGTACTTAGGTAAGTACTTGAAAACGAGAGAAATCTCAATGTATCTTTCCTGGTAAAATCCTTTATAAATAAATAAATAAGTATAGCGTGCAGGCAGACCATTTCAGGTTTGAGATGTCTAATTTTTTATTTATGAGGGTGAGAAAGTAGACAATTTTAACATCTCCCCTCTCTTTTGGGTTGACTATCTCTTTTGCGGTACCTGATAGAGGCCTGATATGTTCATAAATACTGTAGAAGTCATCTAAGGTTGCATTTTGTGATACAACTTTTGAGTTGTGATTCCACTGGTTGCTGAGCTTGAGTGCATAGAACTCTATGAAAATGCTTACTTTATTCATGTGTTTTGAGAAATAATTTCTGAACGTTCCATTTTTAGAGTTTCTAGTATACTTTGAAATTGTCAGTAAAGAAAAGGAAAAATATTTATATGTATAAGTACCTTATCAGTAAAAGAGTGAAGGATCTTTAGATTTGCATCATGCCTCTTCCCAATTCTCAGGTTAGAAAACAGAATGTCTGGCCATAACCACGGCATTTTCTGCCGACGATGTATAAAGTCACTCATCCTGCGGGTAAAATAAATAAAATTTATCGTGAACATTTAATGAAGGTACACCTTCGATAAGGTGTCATCAGCTATCTTCTCATACTAACACGAAAAAGTTACAGATTATTTTCTATATGTGAGATGAGTTTATTGCCTAGTTACTGTTAAGTGAATTAATGGTGATCATGGCACAGGGCCCTACCTGTGCCAGCTGGAGAGATCAACATATATTAGCAGTCAAAGAGAACAAAAGCAAATTTTGTGAGAGCAGGCGTGCTCTAGGGTGGGTCCACCCTCAGGTCTCATAAGGTTTTAGTTCAATGGTAGTATAAAAACAGCAGTGAGGGTTAATGGAAAAAACAGCAAGTAAACGGCAAATAAACGTAAATACGTAGCTTGCTAGTTAAGACTGCTAAGGGATGGCTCCTCTTCATCCGTCAATAATACATAAATAAGAATATAAGGAGTCTCACTATAACACAAATGAAAAAAAACATAGAGCAGAACTGCACATATATAAATGATAAACCTCTGCACATATAATATGCTCAAAGGATATTAATGCAATAAGGCACATCAATCAACATACTCAGCTGCTGTAGACCTGTAGACCTGTGGTGTAGCTGGAAACCGCTGGTGAATCAGCTTTCAGAATCACTGAACACCATATAGGATGCGGGATGCAGGATACAACAAAAAGGCTGGACAAAATGAAAGTATTAAAATCAAACTTGATAGGACATAAACGCCAACGCGTTTCGATACATAAAAGTAACTTTCTCATGCAAAAAGTCCATGGACTTTTTGCCTTGAGAAAGTTACTTTTACGTAATGAAACACGTCGGCGTTTATGTTCTATCAAATTTGATTTTAATACTTTTATTTCTTCCAGGCTTTTTGTTGTATCCTGCATCCTATATGGTGTTCAGCGATTCTGAAAGCTGATTCACCAGCAGTTTCCAGCTACACCACAGGTCTACAGGTGGATTACAGCGGCTGAGTATGTTGATTGATGTGTCCTTATTGCATTAATATCCTGTGAGCATATTATATGAGTAGGGGTTTCTGTATCATTTATATATGCAGTTCTGCCCTATGCTTTTTTCCATTTGTGTTACACTGAGACTCCTTATCTTCTTATTTATGTTTAGTTCAATGGTGCCATTGCAGAGAAGACTATGCCATCTGAAAATCATACTGCTATCACCCAAAAAGATTGGCATTTGCTGAGCAGGATAGTTTATTTTACTAACTCTGCTAAATGTAATATTTTAATAAAGGTATCCACAGTTCCTAATTAAGTGAAAACATCAAACATAATTTCTACAAGTAAAGTACCAGATTAAACTTAAGGGTCTATGCACATTTTGGTGCTTTTCACATTTTGGCGAATTCACTATCTAGTGAATGGTGATCATATTGCGCGGAAGATGGAATCGCTGAAGCCCTAAGAAAAAAATTGGAGAACATTGTCGAAGAGCACCGAAAAGCACTGAAGAGCACCAACAAGCCCTTCGCGAACGCCACTGAACTGCAAAAAAAAAAAAAACTGAACTCTCCTATTCTCCTAATAGGTGTATAAAACAATAAAAATGTATTAAAATGTGTCTAAATAACAAAAGAGGTCCTTTAAAAAAGAATTAAAAGGTCTGTTACAGAATACAAAAAAACAAAACCTTTTTAAAAAATTGGGAAACAAAAATGTCGTCAAAAAAATACAAAAAAGGTGTTTTACATTTTTTTTAAAAAAAGGATTTTTGTTGAGAATGAAAAGATTAAATGGTCTTTTCTTTAAAAATTGAAAACCTATATTGCGCTTATACACTGAATCCTATGGGATTCACTGGTTTAAACCTGTCAAACTGAAGCACCAAAAATAAGGGCATGTCTCCGCCACTTCTGCGCAGTTTGGCGTTCTGTGAATAGATGAAACATTACTTCTCTATGGGACAATATTTCTGCCACAAAGACCTCCGAACTGCGGCGAACCGCACCGTATTTCATTGTCAATTTAGTGAATAGACGAACTGTCACAAAATTGCAATGAACGGTGAAATTCCCCATTCGGTGCAATTTGGTGGTAAGTTTCGATGTTTAGTGAATAGACCCTTATGTCAGAAGCCGTACTCTTTGAATGTTAATATGGTATATGTGTAACTGAACTCAGTGGAAAAATTAAGCTGTGTACATATAAATACTTTAGAAAGTAAAACTCAGGTATCCGAAGGCAAAGAACAGGAGCTAAAAAATAAATCTTAAGAAATTTGACACAAATTACTTGTTCTTACATGTCTGTAACATAATATTTTCCTTAAATATACTTGTTAGTAAAAGACACGTACTCATAAATAGCTCGAATGTAGTCAGAATCGCTGTTCTTTTGTGCATTAATTTTCGTCCCCATTGCTGTCTCTATAAAAAAATATACATAATTTAAACCATTAAAAATAAGTCCATAGTAAACTAAATATATACAAAGAATGTATAAGGAAGGGTCAGACGAGCAGTAGTAAGAGTGGAAGGAACGTCCGTGAGAGTGGAGTTCAACTCGACGCCCGTCTGGCCTCCTCGCTGACCTCAGCTAGTGCGCAACAGCACGTGGCCGGCCCCGTCACCGGGAAGGCACGTCAGTACGGGCGCACATAGTGCACTTGTCTGACCCCGGCCTAAGTTGTATCGGTGTTAAAAAAATTATATTATCGGACTAAAAACTATATTTAACCTAAGGCTAACATTATGTTTACGTATTTCCAAGTGATGAAGCAAAAGCCACATATAAGTGATCTTCTTTCTATCAGTAGGCTAATACAAGACAGAAATGCAATGTTAACCCCACTCACTTCTTTAAAAAAATATTGGCATTACATTTATTTTAAGTAACAGTTATCATTTAACCCTTTCCCGCCATGCTTCGTACCATGCCGTCCACACGGCGGGTGGGCCTTGAAGATTTGGGGCATACTGGTATGCCCCACTGACTTGAATAGGTCACCTTGGCCCCTCCCTGCAGCTGATGCGCGCCACGCGCCATTGGCTGCAGAGAGACGGCATGAACTCTGCCCATCCTCCTGCAGCCAATGATGCATGTCGCGCTTTGGCTGCATGGGCGGGCTGAATTAGAGGACCGCGGCAGCACATGGCAACGAGGCGTACCAGTATGTCTCATCGGTGTTAACCAGCTTCTGATGGTTGACACAAGCCTGTCGTTAAGGGGGGTAATCTTAAAAAGTGGATAGAAATCATTTTTGAAAAAGCATTACTGAGCATAGATTAATTATCTGAGTTAGAAATAAAATAGTGCAATTTTACACTTTTTTTTTATTAATGATGCATTCACCCTTGACTGATATATTGTTGGGATGACACATTATAAACACTATGGGGTCTATTCACAAAGCACCGAAATTGAACGTAATTTCGGTGCTTTTGATTTCACATCACTTTGGCGATTCCATTCCATAAAAATTTCAGTGAATTCACTATTTATCGAATGTTCATCTTGCCGAAAATGGAGTCGCCGAACAGTTATCAGATGTCTGTGAAAAGCGCTGGCATTCTCCTAATAGGAGGGTAAATCAATAAAAATTTTGTAAAAATGTGTCTAAATAATAAAAAAGGTCCATTAAATAATAATAAAAAGGTCTGTTAACCCTTTCGCTGCTGAGGCTTTTCCCGCTTCTGTGCTGAGGTCATTTTTACCGGTTTTGCTCATCATGTTTAAACGTGTTTTGAAGGCTTATTTTAGTATATTACCCAGACATATTATATATCGTTCTTTCCGTCAGACTCGGTAGATTCATAATATGTCATTATTATATGTATATGTTATGTCATGTCTGTATATTATAACAAAAAATGCAATAAAATATGTATTTTCAATAATTTACAACGTGTAAAGTGTTTTTTTCACATTTTAACATGCGAGCAATTGCGGTTATATTTTGTATGGGGTGCGCTTGTTAAAAAAATTAGAGATGGGGTCTCGTTACATTTTTTTTGGGGGAAAATTACGCGATTTTTAACAAACGCACCGCATACAAAAATCGTTAGTGCAGCATCATTGTTCACATTATAATTGAAATGGGAACAATATTGCTACACTAACAAACCAAAAAAAAGAAAAAAAATGTTTGTTTTTTTTATAATTTTTGTTTTAAATATATTTTTATTTTTAATTTTAATTTTAATTTTTTTTAAAAAACTTTTTTCACATTCGTGTTTGGTATGGTTGAAACGGCCATGCTCTGGCCGATCCAACCATATCAAACATTAACCCCAAGCTGCCACGGATCGGGAGATAGGGAGTTCATTGGAACTCCCTATCTCCACCGTTGGTGGCAGTTAGGGGTTAACTCTAGGACTGGCGTCATCGTGCTACGCACGATGACGCCAGTCCTCAGGGGGAGTTCCCGGAGGCTTGGCCAACATCCAAGATGTCGACCAGCTCCGGGAAAGGATCGCGAACCGGCGCTTTTCAGCGCCGATTCGCAATCCAGCTCCCCAGGGGTTAATGCCAGGCACCATTTGGAAGGGCAGGCTGTGCCCTTCCAAATGGTGCCTGGGTTAACCCCCGCAACGCCGCCGATCGGGAGGGAGAGAGGTCCGAAGGACCTCCCCCCCTCCCTTTCAGGCGCCTCCTCCGCACATGCGGGGGGGCGCCTGAATTAGGTGTCATCGCGCAGCCGCGATGACATCTAATTTCAGCGGCTGCGGTTCCGGATGCCGGGCTGACATCGAGCATGTCAGCCCGCACCGGGGGGGCCAGCGATCGGCCGGAACCCGGCCGAGCGCTGACCCCAATGGGAGGACGCGCTGAGCGCGTCCTCCGCATTGAAGTGGTTAAAAAATTGTTGAAAAATGCCTTGTAAAAATATAAAAAAATGTATTTTAAAAGATACAAAAAGGTCTTTTAAAAAATAAAAATAATAAATGGTCTTTACATTTTTTTTTTAAAAAAGATATTACATTGAAACCTATTGGATTCACCTGTTTAAGCCTGTCGAAACACCAAAATCAAGTCATTTTGCCTTAATTTCAGTGCTATTCAGCGTTCTATGAATAGACAAATCCACAAATCCATAGTTCTGAATGACACCGAATTGCAGCAAAATGCACCATATTTCGCTGTCAGTTCACCTGTATTTGGCGAATTGACAGCTTTGTGAATACACAAAGTTGCATATATGGTGCAAACTGTTTTGATATGTATTTTTAGCATACTTGCAAGAATGTAGTACACAGTAAAAGTGATGAAAATTAATTGGAAAAGATAGCCAGGCAACATGCCTTGTTTGTCTTGGTACTGTCAGGAGAGCTTGATATTTAATGGTCATTTAAAAAATGAAAACCTCTGCGTTTCTGTATAGCATGGATATGTGGAATTCAAAGCGCATATGACAATCTTATATATATATACAGTGGCAAGAAAAAGTATGTGAACCCTTTGGGATTACGTGGAGTTTTGCATTTGTCATAAAAAATGTGCTCTGATCTTCATCTAAGTCACAACAATTTGAAAAACACAGTCTGCTTAAAATAATACAACACCAACATTATATGTTGTCATGTTTTTATTGAACAGAACATGTAAACATTCACAGTGCAGGGTGGAAAAAGTATGTGAACCTTTGACCTTAATAACTGGTTGACCCTACTTTGGCAGCAATAACCTCAACCAAATGTTTCCTGTAGTTGCAGATCAGACCTGCACAACTATCTGGAGTAATTTTGGATCACTCCTCTTCGCAAAACTGTTTCAGTGTAGCAATATTCTTGGGATGTCTGGTGTGAATCGCTCTCTTAAGGTCATGCCACAGCATTTCAATCGGGTTGAGGTCAGGACTCTGACTGGGCCACTCCAGAAGGCGTATTTTGTTTTGTTGAAGCCACTCTTTCGTTGAATTACTTGTATGCTTTGGGTCATTGTCCTGTTGCATCACCCATCCTCTGCGGAGCTTCAGTTGGCGGACAGATGGTCTTACGTTTTCCTGCAAAATGTCTTGATAATTTCTGGAATTCATTTTTCCATCAATGACAACAATCCGTCCAGGCCCTGAGGCAGCAAAGCAGCCCCAAACCATGATGCTCCCTCCGCCATGTTTTACAGTGGGGATGAGGTTTTGATGTTGGTGTGCTGTGCCTTTTTTCTCCACACATAGTGTTGTGTGTTTTTTCCAAACAACTCGATTTTGGTTTCATCTGTCCACAGAATATTTTGCCAGTAGTGCTGTGGAACATCCAGGTGCTCTTTTGCAAACTTCAAACGTGCTGCAATATTCTTTTTGGACAGCAATGGCTTCCTCCGTGGTGTCCTCCCATGTACTCCATTCTTGTTTAATGTTTTCCTTATTGTAGATGTGTCAACAAAAATGTTTAGCATGTGCCAGAGATTTCTGTAAGTCTTTAGCTGACACTCTAGGATTCTTCTTTACCTCATTAAGCATTCTGCGCTGTGCTCTTGCAGTCATCTTTACAGGACGACCACGCCTAGGGAGAGAAGCAACAGTGCTGAACTTTCTCCATTTGTAGACAGTCTGTTTTGCCGTGGACACATGAACATCAAGGCTTTTGGAGATACTTTTGTAACCCTTTCCAGCTTCATGCAAGTCAACAATTCTTGATCGTAGGTCTTCTGAGAGCTCTTTTCTGCGAGGCATGGTTCACATCAGGCAGTGCTTCTTGAAACCAGTAAACCCAAAACTGGTGTGTGTTTTTAAAGGGCAGGACAGCTTTCAGCAACACATCCAATAATATCACACTGATTGGACTCAAGGTTGGCTCACTCCTGGCTCCAATTAGCTCTTGGAGAAGTCATTAGGCTAGGGGTTCACATACTTTTCCACACTGCACTGTGAATGTTTACATGTTCTGTTCAATAAACACATGAAAACATATAATGTTTGTGTTGTATTATTTTAAGCAGACTGTGTTTTTCAAATTGTTGTGACTTAGATGAAGATCAGAGAACATTTTATGACCAATTCATGCAAAACTCCATGTAATCCCAACGGGTTCACATACTTTTTCTTGCCACTGTATATAGACTAATTTTGAATAATTGTTCATTCCTTGCCCTATTCCCCAATTGTTACGGGGGGGAATAGAGGTCCGGGGGGGTGGAATAGATTTGCCAAGTGGTGACCTTTTTTTTTACTTGGTTTTCGTAATCGGACTATGTAACCAATCCATGTGGATAATGTATTGCACCTTGCTGAGAACAGTGATGAGGGTGGGGGAGAAGTCATGTTCCAGGTGTATAGTATTGTTTTACGGCCCACTATTGCAATAATTGATAGAATCAAGTTATCTTTCAGCCACGGTTACGTTGAGGGCCCAGAATAAGGAATTCCAGGGTTGGGGAAAGGAGTACGGGGGACTTGGACTCAAGGTAATTGTATAAATGTTTCATGGCAATTGCTCATCTTCTACAAATTTAAAACTGAATCAATTACATTGTAAAATACAATAGATATAGGCAATTAGATATAGAAATATTTAGTGGGTAATGTGTTTCTACTTGGCACACAAACAAATCAGAGGAATGGTTTTATTTGTCTTTTGGAATGTCACTGCATTTTCTATTTAAAACTAAAGTATTTTTTTTCTAACAAGATCCAATATATCCTCAATGTTCAGATATACCTGGGTTAGTCATTATTTTTATGGACAAGAATATGTATCTGCTTTAATAATATTCAAAGGCTTAGAAAAATGCTCATTTAAGTAGTTAATATGTCTTTAAGAGCTGAATTAATAAAACTGTCTTTTCAGAGAGAATCAAAATGTATCTTGCGTAACTCCGCTGTTTCAACAGAATAGCTAACCACAAGTCATGAGGATCCCTATTTCGGTACCAGGAGCAGGGCGCGGGATGTCCTGCATCCTGAAACATGCTGTATCTGAAACAGGACTTCGCCCACATACCCATGATGGAGAAAACGGCTGACGTTTGTCAACAACGCAAAATATATTGACATTTGGAAACAGCTGATATTTGACTTTCGTTTCTATGATCCAATCCATAATGCGATTGCAATTTTACTGTGGATGTTAAATAAAATATTAGTTAACACCCCTGCTTCCGCACCAACTGGCATAAAAGCATATATCAATCCTATGATTAAACAGAGAGGTCACTTGGCTTTGTCCAAGAAAGACTACATAGATGAGCGAGCGAGTCTGTGTCCCTTTCTTTCAGTGCGCACTCGAATTGTCTTCTCCAACACCATTTGGCAGCAGCAGGCATATGAACAAGAGACTGTTTAAGTCTAATCCATAACATTATAGTAAAGTACAACTAAATTCTTACCACAGATTATGTCGAGAGCACAAAGTGTTACGTCCATGAAGCAGTTAAAGGTCCCTTTGTCGGCATGTATATTGAGCTTTTCCACCAATATTTTAGACTGCTCATTCATGACCTCTAGGAATTCTGAGAGAATGGCAAAGTGGAAGGTCGGGGTGATCATTTTTCTCCTAGAGCGCCACTTCTCCCCTGTACTAAAAATATACATATTATTTGAAAATGTCTCCTAATTCATGGGGGTATAAAACCACTGGTTCATGCCAGTGGTTTTATGGAAAGCCATTTTGTAGTCAAAGAGGTAACAAAATAAATTGTTTCAACAAGTTTATCTATATTTGCATTTAATCTGATTATATTAATTATATTTAATTATTACTTCAAAAGTAAAATTTAATTTAGTTTTTTGTTTTTATTCATGTTAAAATAATCTTTTTGTTTTTACATTTACATCCAGCTCAAGTTCTATGACAACCTGTGACCTGATGAGAATATTGCATTCTAATATATTCATAGAATAAAATGCGACAACACATTTGCACAACAGTGCTATTGCTATCAATCTTACTTAGAATTATTGTATAAGCAAACCAAGGTTACGGTATGATTGGTTAGCATCGTAAATTATAAAACCACCAAATACTATATTAAATATGCTGCTATATTTGGAAGAATGCAATACACCCACCCTCTCAAGGGATTGCCAGAAAAACATACAGGGTTATTCAGAGAGCGTGAAAAGCAGGAGAATGACTGGAGAATGACTGGAGAATGAAAAATTATAGGTCAAAATAGCCGATTTGGAAAGTGAGATGAAAGGGAGAATTTTTCTGGTTTGGCTATTTTGACCTAGAATTTTTCATTCTCCAGTCATTCTCCTGCTTTTCACGCTCTCTGAATAACCCTGATGGAAATCCACAATAGGTCCGAAAACGCAAAATAATTTTCACTTCTCCTGCCAATTCTCCAGACTTCACCTTTTAGAGCATAGACCTGTTGATGTTACCTCTGCTGCATTGTGCAGCCTCCAATACAGGAAACCGCAACCAGCTGCAGCATGGCTGAAAAGTGTATGGCTGGAGCATGAAGGGACCAAATACATTCATATGCTGAGGCTCATTATTTGCAACGAGAGGAGATCCATCATAGAACATAAGTATTCCCAATACAATAAATGTTTATGATGCTAATATGTTGACAAAATCTATATGACGTGTAACCCTCTAAGTTTATGTGATATACAATATATTCACACAAAATTCTTAATTACAATTAATTAGTTATCTGCAAAAATTGGGTAACTGCTATAAAATATGAAACTGGATTGTAACATTATGCAAATATAAATGTTTAATTCTGCCATATCTGTACCAGCGGTCTGCAGTCATAGGGGCAATAGTACAATATAGTGCTATGCATAATGGTAATTAATCCTCAAGTCATGCTGAAAGCTTAGCTTTCACTTATGTAGCAATCTCAAAAAACAAATTCACAAAAATAATTACCTCAGTAGTTCAAACCTAAATAAACAGATGTTTTAAAATGTACATACCTTGTTAAAAGCCCTTTTCCAAGCCATGGATGTAGGAATTTATATGCAAATGATTTGTCCATGTGTTTAGAAGAGCTCAAAAGAGGCTAAGGAGGAAAAAAGAAAATAATTCATAAAAAAAGAATATATACAAGGAAACATTAAAATTAAGGATAAAATCAATGAACTAATGATGCTAACTCAATTTTTGTTTAAAGAAAGCCTAATCCTTTGAATACTTGCAAAAAAATTGATATCACAATAGACAACCATGGAGAAGAGAGATGACTTAAAAGTAGCAAAGCAAAAACAGACCATCATGCTCTACCAGTGAAATTGTGGTTTCTCTGCGACAAAGTCCTTTGAAGACCTGAAAACCCTTCTTACAGGGTTATTCAGAGATAGGTGAAAATCAGGAGAATTGCCAGGAGAATGAACAATCTAGACCAAATAGCCGATTTGGAAAGTGAGATAAATGGGCGAATTTTTCTGGTTTGGTTATTTTGACCTACAATTTTCACTTCTCCAGTCATTCTTCAGGTTTTCACCTCTTTCTGAATAACACTGTTAGTCACAAGTCTCCAAAAGGTCATCCAAGTGGATTAGCAGATTCAACTCTGGACATTTTGATTCTGTGATGAACCAAGTGAGGGACGTCTATGCACATCTACAGATGGGACCATGTTGGGCAAAGTGAAAGAATTTCTGGATCAGGAAACTCGAACCATTCTCATAAAATTCAGTGTGAAGATTCTGAAGACTCCTCAGTATGCACTTACTTACGCAAGCTGCCAACACAATTGAGGTAAATCTCTAAAAAACAGGGTATAAAACCATATAGTATCACACACAGCCAACATAATCAACACAGCACACATATACTAACAAGTATAAACATTTATAATAGTTTTTGATACTATATCGTGTGATACTATATGGTTTTATACCCTGTTTTTTAGAGATTTGCCTTATATGGTGCTGTTTATATGCACCATCTAATTTTTATATCTGTTGTCCTCCTTATTTCTTGTTTATTGATTTTTTTACTGCCTCATTTCACTTTCACCAGGTGAGCGGCAGATATCCATGTAGGCAGCCGCTCGTAGAAGGAAAGAACGCAACGGACGCTGGATTTGCCCCCTGCGCTGACCAGACAGCTCCGGATTCGGACTCCGAGAGTCCGATACCGGAGCTGTCAAAAATTAAAAAGCAAAGGGTGGCTGGCGATGAGGTGTCGGTACGGCGTACTGGCGTGTACCGCCTCAAAAAAAGCCCTGTGTATGTATATATATATATATATAACATGATAACATGAGAGGATGCCACAGTATATCATGTTCAGCCAGCAAGAAGGGAGACCAAAGTTGGAAAAAAGATGTGAGTTATTTAAATTGGTCTGGGTTTAAAAGAAAGAAGGGGAAGCAAAAGGGGTCCAGGAAGGGTTAACGTTTAATTGGAAGTAAAACTGAGATTAATTAGTGCTGTATTGTCTGATAATGAAATCTTTAAATGAATAACTGCGAGAAAAATGTTTAAAGGGCCACTACCACCAAAAAAATGAAATGTTCTTATTGTGTTTATTAATGTTGCTGATATCTTACATGAGCTTTGTTTCTCTTGTTTGTTTAGTTAAGAAAATATCTTACTGATATGTTGTGTTTTATACTGTCCCCACAGTATATATATATCACTTGCTTCTCACTCTGTGGCAATGACCATAGAATGGAGTCACTGATTCAAATCATTGTATTGTGTGGGATGTATTCAAAGGACATCACCAGGGGGTAATTAGAAGTCTTTTATCTCCTTGTCATATCTCATTCAGCTGTCATCTCTTATCTCAGGCAAAAGAGGCCTTCCTGCTGCCTAATCTAAGTATTCCCTCCTCCACCTCATTAACTGTTAAATATTGTATAGGATGAACCACAATCACAAAGTAAAATTCACCATAAGATTTTGATAAAAGATTGCATCATGGGAAAAATACACAAATTGGAATCAAGAATTAAAAATCTAATTTTATTTTTCCTTTTTACATGCAATTATTTCAGAAAAAGACAAAAAAAATAGCAGCATGTGTTTTATAAGTCGTTTTTTTATAATGAACAAATAATCTAGTTACAGCTTATTTAAGTGGTAGTGTCCCTTTAAATAAACACATGCAAATACTCACCTCAACGGTTTCTGCATGGTAAACTACCAAAAAAGGAACCGGACCAATCCAAATTTTTAAAAGTGGAAGGCTCCTAAACACCTCTGAATATTCAATGAGCTGGAGAAAGAATTCTGGAAAATACATATTTTTATAAGTTATTATGCAACCTGAATGATTTTAAAAATATATTATTTACACCAGGCCTATGAAACAGAATCCAGAAACAATGTCACAACTTGTTTCTAACATTGGGATATCTGTATATTCACTTATACGTTGTTATTAAATAACTTGTAGGCAAGGGCCAGCAACCTTGGCATTCCCAGTGTTTTGGAACTACATCTCCCATGATGCTCAGCCACTCATTAGGTTGTCAGTAGTGATGCAACAAAATTTGGGACCAAAACCGAAAATGCAGGATGAGCTCAGATAAAAAACAGTAAAATGACTTTTTAACCAAAAAAAATTCTAAATAGTTGTTTTGTATAATTGTATTAATAAAAGAAGTCCTTTAAAAAAATAACAAGATCTGTTACAAAATTTAAAAAGTCTTTTAAAAATAAAAAAACATAAATGTCTAAAAAATTACAAAAAGATCTTTTAAAAAAAATAATTACAAAATAACAAGGGTTGGAGTCCAGCCGAGCATGGAGCTCGCCTGGGCATTGAGGCCGGCCGAGCCTGGGGCTTGCCTGGGCATTGAGGCCTGCTGAGCCCGTGGCTTGCCTGGGCCTGAAAGCTGGCCGAGCCTGGCCGGCTTTCATTGTGTTTCTGTGTGGCTGTGTATATCTCACATTGTCTGGCTGTGTATATCTCACACTGTGTCAGGCCCTGGGGGCTCTGACCCCCAGACGACCGCTCTTGTTATGTTTTCCTGCATGTCCCCTGCAGATTTCAAGGCTCTGGTATGAACAATGCACCTTCCTCATTTTGACGTCCTGGCCCTGGATCCAAACCTGCCCTTTATCCTCCCTGATTAGCCCTGCATATAAGGGAGTCCCACCCTCAACCCTGGACTTCCACATTGAAGTTACTGACTGCAACCCTATCTGCCAAACTCCCTGAAACCTCCTGACCATCTCCTGAATTCTACAACCAAAGACTCCAAGGACCCTCTGTATTTATCTGGACTCTCATTGCTTCACTTACCGGTAACCCTCCCATCCTGCTCCCCCTCTGCCCCCATCTAAGCCTTGCCGTGTACCGAACCCCTGCTGTACCACCGACAATTCTCTGCCAGCCTTGCCGTGTACCGAACCCCCTTGCTGAACCCTGATGACGCCATTGCCTGTACCCTGTCTGATTTCATGCCACTGTGTTTACCTGCAATAAACACTCATTGCTATTCTGAATCTGCCTTCATCACTGCATCCTGGGCTCACAACCCCAACCTGCTACACCCACCGCAGTCAAACCCTTACACACTGTGTTTCTGTGTGTATGTCACTGTGTGTGGTTGTGGGTATATCACACTGTGTGTCTGTGTGTATCTCACACTGTTTCTTTGCGGCTGTGTGTATATCACACTGTACGGGGTTATTCACAGAGAGCCGAACTTGCCCCGAAAATGCACCGAACAATGAATTTCCCCGTACGGTGTAAATCCGTGGTCATTCGGCTATACACAAAGCAGGCAGTACGCCAAATTTTGGTGAATTGTCAGCGAAATACAATGCAGTTCAACGGCAGTGAAATCCCCATAGATATGCAATGGTTAACCTATTAACCGGTTCTCAGCTGGTGTTTCAGGCTGTTTTTACCTTTCAGTCAAAAGCCGCAAATTAGTTTCGGCCGATACATATCAGTGGCCAAAATTTCAGTGCATTCCTAGTTGCCAGAGCTTCAAAGGAAATGTAGTTTGAAAACATCCGGAGGCCCAATGTTGCTGACCCCTGATGTAGAGAGAAACGCTCTTTAATATGCTTATCAATCTATATTATGTTATCTAATGTAATTTGCACTCCAACACAACATACATAGAGTAGGAATTGCAAACTGCACACCACTACAGGGCTTACGCACTTTATGTACGCAAATTCCATAGCAACTGTGCAGGCAGATGGATCAGAGCTCTCTGGGTGCCAACATCACTACTAGCCGATCTGGTGACCTGGGATTCAAAATGCCAGCTGTTGATGAGGGTCAGCGGGGTGGAGGAATTCCTCCACTTCACCCAGCATTTTCACCATAACGGGACCCATGAGGGGGGGGGGGGGTTGAAGGGGGGCACACCTCATATCATGACCACTTTAAAACAATAACATGGTCAGGAAGGATGAGTAGAGTGTCCCTTTAAAAATCTTGTAATAAAAAAACATTCCTGTTATGAACTTATAGTGAACAAAACAAAAATGATACTTAATAAAGCAATGAAAGGTTTAGGTCCATATTACATTACTAATGCTAACATTGGCGTTCACCTGTGTGAGCATTAACTTTAGCTCTGGTTGCCCTAGCGAGGGCAGATCATATTACAATCAGAACTCTAACGGGTTAAAAAAACGTTAGTGATTCGGATCTTGCGCTTTTCAGCGAGAACTTACTGTACTTTGTACTCCCTATGCTTAACATGCTGAAAAGTTATGAATAAAACTTCTAATTGGAAAATGATCAGCAGAGAGTTCTACAAGGGAACCAAGGAAAACTGATCTAAAATAGTAATTTATTATAGTTGCAGAATTTGTGCAACTTCTTTTGGGAATTCTGGCATACCACACATGACCTGATGTCACTTACTAAGGAAAAAACCCACAGGTGTGAAGCTCAAATCCAAAGTATAGAGTTTCTAAAGTTATAAGTACTTATTATGATAAAAAATACAGGGAGATGGTCATTAGGGATGTGCGTTTTCGGGTTTCGGAATTACGAAATTTCCCGATTCGGGTCTTTCGATTCGGCCGAAAATCCGAAATTTTTTAGATCCGAAAAAGTCGAATCCGAACAGGTTTCCGAACCGAATCGAAAATTTTTCGGAATTTCGAATGGACTTGAAATGTGTCAAATCGAAATCTATTGCTTTGAAACGAGAACAGACTTTCCGAAAAAAACGAAAAGTTTACCAAATCGAAAATTTTTCGGAATTTTCGAATGGACTTGAAATGTGTCAAATCGAAATTTATTTTCCCTCTATTCATGATTTCGGTACCATTTCGGTAAGTCTGGACATCGTATATTTAACTAGTATCGGTTATATGGCTGATTCTGTAAATTTTTTTATTGTTTCCAAAGATCCGATCAGAATTTTCGTATTTTGGTCAGATCCGATTCGTCCGCGGGTCGCGCATGCGCGCGTGCGCACATGTCGTAACTTTATTGAGCCAGTTTTATTGACAACTTTTTGAACAAAATTTTTTTTTTATTATTCTTCATAATGGCCGCTGCCAGAGAGGAGACCTCCTCGTCATCTCTTGATGAAGAAGTTCCACCTGCATTGCCTGCACCCAGGAAAAAACGGGCCCAAAATATGGCGTTTGAGGAGATGTTGGAGCTGGTCCGCATCTTTGATACCAAAGATTACGATTGCCAGAAGGGACCTTACCGCAGCAAGAATAACGCCAGGAAGGATCGTATCCTGGACAAGCTACGCGCCACCATTTTGGAGAAGTTTGGGAAGGACCGGACGAAGGACCAGCTACGGAAACGCTGGTCTGATTTAAAAGTACGCGAGGAGGAGCAGTTGAGACGCATCCGCCGCGTCATAGCGAAACGTAAGTGTCATGTTATATTGTAAAGCGCTGCGCAAACTGTTGGCGGCGCTATATAAATCCTGTATAATAATAATAATGTGCTTGCATGTGCTAATGTGCGCAGAAATACGCTGATTTATGTAGTCCTTTTTTCATGCAATGTGATTGTGTATAGCTTTGCGTTTTCACAATTCGTCATACATGCAGTTTTGCCATAGCTCTTCTTTTTTGTGATTTTACGTATTCGTGAAAATTGTGATATTTGATGTATGTAGATGAAGTTACAATGCTGGATTTCTTTTGGCACTGTGTGTAGTCTGTAGTGTGCTGGGGGGGGGTTGTTGTGATTGAGTGATGCATACGAGATGACCCTCAGCTTGCCCAATATTGACTCACACCTGCGCATCAATAAAAATCTCTGCGTCTTTGCTAAGTGATAGGATGGGACATGTAGTTCTTCTGAAAGTGCATCCAAACAGAGCTGCGTTCAATACAGCCTCAGCAGCTGCTGCAGCAGTGTCATTGAATGCTTTAGATGCAAATTTCAAAACAAAATGGTGGATTTCTGTTGTTGTTTCTGCAATATCCAGTTTTATTATTCGCAGAAACTGAAAGTGAAACTGAGGCTGAGGCCTTCTATAAAATAACTAAAAGCAGTCAGCACAATGCTTTTGTACGCACACAACACAAATAATAGTTTTTATTGAATAAACGTAATGTTTACTTCTGAAAAAAAATATATAAATGAACGGTAATATATGTCTATGTGCAGAGGAAATAAATAAATATTTTGTGACTTTAGACCTATGAGATGGGAGTAGTGGGGGGTTAAGCTGGTAGTGGGGTAGTGGAGGGGTCTCGCAATACTTTCGGCAATATATTGTATAGATATACCATTTTTTCCAGTCTGCATTATTTACGTGTTATATTTTTGGATTTGGCAGACAGGAAGAGGGCACAGGACGCCGAATCTGCCCGGGCAGGGACCAGTGCCCCAGCGGAGGAGGAGGAGGAGCCACGGGCGTCCACCAGCGCTGGTATATACTGTTTTATTTAGCAACGACTTTTGGTCAAAAACAGAAACATTTTTTGTTTACTGTATTTTTTATTTCTTTAATTTCTTACATATAGCACTGGATATACAGACGGTGGTGGTGGGGGAGGAGGAGTCGGAGGAGGAGCAGGAGGAGGCCGCCAGCTCTGGTATATACTACTGTTATATTTTTTCAAGACTTTCAGTCAAAAATAGAAACCTGCTTTACTTACTGTATTTTCCTTCTTTCATTTATTGGATATATCGAAGAAGCCAGACCGAGCAATCAAGAGGCGATTGGCGAGCTTCGCCTGGCAGTCAGGACACTGGATTCCATCCATGAACTGCTGCAGGAACTCCGGGAACACCTTACTAACACCGCGGACATCCTGGAGCGGCAGTAAGAGTCAATACGGATGTGCCTCAGCTGCTCCTGCTCGCCTGCTTTGAGGTCGGACCAGCGTTTTCTGATCTGGTCCTTCGTCCCGTCTTTCCCAAACACCTCCAGGATGGTGGTGCGCGTAGCTTGTCAATGATACGATCCTTCCTAAAATTATTCTTCCTGCCGTAAGGGCCCTTACTGCAGTCATAATCTTTGTAATCAAAGATGCGGACCAGCTCCAACATCTCCTCAAATGCCAGTAATTCTAAAATGTATGTTTGTTTGTGTTGTTTGTGCCCCTGTTGGGCAGTTTGCCATCCTTGGCATGTTCCCTTCCCTTCCCCATTTTGTAAATAAATTTTCTATTTTTTCTATATTTTCCTGTTTGTGTGCGTTGCTTTACGTTAATAAGTTAATTATGTATTGCTTGGTTTCCACACTGTTAAACACGTCGATGCGGAGGACGCGCTCAGCGCGTCCTCCGCATGGCTGCTGGTATGCGGAGGACGCGCTGAGCGCATCCTCCCTTTGGGGTCAGCGTTCGGCCGGGTTCCGGCCGATCGCTGGCCCCCGGTGCGGGCTGACATCCTCGATGTCAGCCCAGCATCCGGAACCGCCGCCGGTGAAATTAGGTGTCATCGCGACCTCTCTCCCTCCCGATGGCGGCGTTGCGGGGGTTAACCCAGGCACCAATTGGAAGGGCACAGCCTGCCCTTCCAAATGGTGCCTGGCATTAACCCCTGGGGAGCTGGATCGCGAATCGGCGCTGAAAAGCACCGGTTCGTGATCCTTTCCCGGAGCTGGCCGACATCTTGGATGTCGGCCAAGCCTCCGGGAACTCCCCCTGAGGACTGGCGTCATCGTGCGTAGCACGATGACGCCAGTCCTAGAGTTAACCCCTAACTGCCACCAACGGTGGAGATAGGGAGTTCAATGAACTCCCTATCTCCCGATCCGTGGCAGCTAGGGGTTAAAGTTTGGTATGGTTGGATCGGCCAGAGCATGGCCGTTCCAACGATACCAAACACTACAGTGAAAAAAGTTTTTTTAAAAAAATTAAAAATAAAAATATATTTTAAAAAAAATTATAAAAATTAAATAAACATTTTTTTTTTTTTTTTTGGTTCGTTAATGCAGCAATATTGTTCCCATTTCAATTATAATGTGAACAATGATGCTGCACTAACGAGGTGCTGGGGCAATATCCACGAGGAGCTGGGGCATGTCCACGAGGAGCTGGGGCATGTCCACGAGGAGCTGGGGCATGTCCACGAGGAGCTGGGGCATGTCCACGAGGAGCTGGGGCATGTCCACGAGGAGCTGGGGCATGTCCACGAGGAGCTGGGGCATGTCCACGAGGAGCTGGGGCATGTCCACGAGGAGCTGGGGCATGTCCACGAGGAGCTGGGGCAATGTCCACGAGGAGCTGGGGCATATCCACGAGGTGCTGGGGCAATATCCACGAGGAGCTGGGGCATGTCCACGAGGTGCTGGGGCATGTCCACGAGGTGCTGGGGCATGTCCACGAGGTGCTGGGGCATATCCACGAGGTGCTGGGGCATGTCCACGAGGTGCTGGGGCATGTCCACGAGGAGCTGGGGCAATATCCACGAGGTGCTGGGGCAATATCCACGAGGAGCTGGGGCATGTCCACGAGGAGCTGGGGCATGTCCACGAGGTGCTGGGGCATGTCCACGAGGTGCTGGGGCAATATCCACGAGGTGCTGGGGCAATATCCACGAGGAGCTGGGGCATGTCCACGAGGAGCTGGGGCATGTCCACGAGGTGCTGGGGCATGTCCACGAGGAGCTGGGGCATATCCACGAGGTGCTGGGGCAATATCCACGAGGAGCTGGGGCATGTCCACGAGGAGCTGGGGCATATCCATGAGGAGCTGGGGCATATCCATGAGGATGTCGGATGTCGGCCAAGCTTCCGGGAACTCCCCCTGAGGACTGGCGTCATCGTGCATAGCACGATAACGCCAGTCCTGGAGTTAACCCCTAGTTGCCACCAATGGTGGAGATAGGGGTTCCAATGACCCCCTATCTCCCGATCCGTGGCAGCTAGGGGTTAAAGTTTGGTTCCAACGATACCAAACACTACAGTGAAAAAAGTTTTTTTAAAAAAATTAAAAATAAAAAAATATTTAAAAAAATTTATAAAAAAAAAAAAAAAAAAAATTTCTTTTTTTTGGTTTGTTAATGCAGCAATATTGTTCCCATTTCAATTATAATGTGAACAATGATGCTGCACTAACGATTTTTGTATGCGGTGCATTTGTTAAAAATCGTGTCATTTCCCCAAAAAAAAATGTAACGAGACCCCATCTCTAATTTTTTTAACAAGCGCACCCCATACAAAATATAACCGCAATTGCTCGCATGTTAAAATGTGAAAAAAAAACACTTTACACATTGTAAATTATTGAAAAATCATATTTTATTGCATTTTTTGTTATAATATACAGACAGGTCATGACGTATACATATAATAATGACATATTATGAATCTGCCGAGTCTGACGGAAAGAACGATATATAATATGTCTGGGTCATATACTAAAATAAGCCTTCAAAACACGTTTAAACATGATGCGCAAAACAGGTAAAAATGACCTCAGCACAGGGGCGGGAAAAGCCTCAGCAGCGAAAGGGTTAATTAAAAAAACACGATAGAATCGCCAGAATTATCGTATCGACAGAATGAATTATCGGATCCGAAAAACAAACCAAAAATTTATTATAAAAAATATATAAAGTAGTATTAAAAAAGTAAACCATAGTAGTTTTCATCAAAACGAATAGAGTTAGACAGCTTTGAAACGAGAAAGACGTTCCGAAAAAACGAAAAGTTCCGAAAAAAAAAAATTGTCGATATACCGAAAACCATGTACAATTCCGAAAAACGAAAAGTTCCGAAATACGAAAAAGTTCCGAAATACGAAAAAATGGCGATATGCCGAAAACCATGTACAATTCCGAAAAACGAAAATTTTCCGAAATAACGAAAAGTCGATACAGAAACCTAGTAAAGTGACCCGAAAATACGAAAAATGGTCGATATTCCGAAAAATAAATGTACCCGAAAAACGAATCGAACCGAACCGAATCGAAACGGAAAGCAGTCGAAACGAGCCGAATCGAAAAGTTTAAAAATTCGAAAAATCGAATCGAATCGAATCGAAAAAAAAATCGGTGCACATCCCTAATGGTCATGTCTCATGCATGCAATGTCTGATGCAACCCACAGCTATCTCAAAACACATCAATATGTGAGTCCTTTTTGGACTATTGGAAAGAGGACTATCATACACTTATTTTTGTTCTTTACGAGTTTAGAGGGTAATCCTGTCGTGGACCCCTTGTTGGAGGTGCCTAGGGAGCTATCAGTCCCCTGACAATGCAACAATTGTCGGGGTTTATAGTTCCTCTTGTGCAAAAAGAGACTTCCTTGGTATTTCAGCACTGACCGCCATATCTGGGTGATGGCAGTCTGACTTGCACATAGTATAGTCTTCTCTGTAATGGCACCATCGAGATAAAACCATATGCGAAATGGGCAGGGACTCACTGAAGAATAGGACACTTGTGCCGCTGCCCATTCTCAGTGCTCTTAAAATTTTTCTGTTATTTTTTTGGGGGAAAAAAATATTGAGGAAAAATTTGCATTTCTGTCCCCACTGAGCCCGTTTTATTTTATTTTCTTATTTTGGCACCTGTATGTGTAGGTATGGAACTGGAGCTCAACAAGCTCTAATTTTCATCATACTCAGTGCTAACAGTAAATTTATTAGAAGTTGACTTACGTAACAGAAAGTGATGTATTTGTTGTTAAATTATGCATTCAGCTGTCACTAAAACACACTTTATTAATGAAGGCACGTATAACACAATTGCATTTTTGTACAAGGTATGAATTTATTGCTCTGAAGATTAAGAGAAGTCTTTTGAAGGAAATCTCTTCTCTACGATACTCTTGCCCAATGAATAGAAAGCATCCAGAAATCAGTATAACTTGAGCATGATCATTATAAATATGAGGAAGAACTAAGCTAACAGATATGTACGTCGCTTTCAAATCTATATTGAATTGCTGCATAGAAGTCTATGGAAAGTAGTATTACAGTTCAAGAAAAAGTATGTGAACCGTTTGGGATTACGTGGAGTTTTGCATGAATTGGTCATAAAATGTTCTCTGATCTTCATCTAAGTCACAACAATTTGAAAAACACAGTCTGCTTAAAATAATACAACACAAACATTATCAGGGTTATACAAAGAGCTCAGAATTGCTTGAGAAAGGTAACCGAACGCTGACAATCACCCTTTCTTGGCCATTCGGCTATCCAGAGAGCAGGCAATTCGCCAAATCCTGGCGAATTGCCTGAACATACGGTGCCTGTTCGGTGCCTGTTCGAGGGCAGTGAAAACCCCATGAAAAAGCACTGCTTCGGCTATTCAGAGAACACAAACCAGCAGTGAAAGGTTCCCGAAATGCCCTGCCATTCGGTGGTTTCATTCGGCAAATTTATTCAGGAGAATCCCATAGGCTTTGCCTTCAATGTTAAAAATATTCCTGTTTTAATTCAATATCTAATAAACCGTTCATTATAAAATTCTGCAGTAAAGAGTCTCTTTATTTATAGATTTTTTTGATATTTTAAGCATTTTTCTGATTTTTTTTTTTAAAAGTCCGATTTTCTTTTTTTAAGTTTACTTATTTTTTCTGTAACAGCCCTCTTTATTATCATTCCCTGGACCTCATATGTAAATGTCAGACATTTTCGCTCAGTAGTTTCTTTGCAAACAGTGTTTCACTTTTCAATCATTCATACAAACTGTTTTCCTAATTTATTCACTGCCTCTTCTGCTGTGTCGAAGGCTGCGATCGGCTCCTGTTCGGGTTTTTCTGTTGTTTACGGCAGGTTAATCCAGATGTTTTTGAGGGTTTTCGGCGTGCATTCGCTGGGTTTTGCGGTGAGTTTTCGTTGGGTTTGTGGCAGCTATTCCCTGCAATTTGGGGGCCCTGTGGTGCTTGCTGAATACACCGCAGGGTCACCGAAATGGGATCGGCAAAACAAACCGAATTGAAGAGAACGAAAAGTCACCGAACGTGCGTTGACTTTTTGAATCTCTTTGAATAACCCTGTATATGTTTTCATATGTTTATTGAACGTAACATGTAAACATTCACAGCGCAGGTTGGAAAAAGTATGTGAACCCCCTAGCCTAATGAGTAATGACTACTCCAAGAGCTAATTGGAGCCAGGAGCGAGCCATCCTTGAGTCCAATCAGTGTGATATTATTGGATGTGTTGCTGAAAGCTGTCCTGCCCTTTAAAAACACACACCAGTTTTGGGTTTACTGGTTTCAAGAAGCACTGCCTGATGTGAACCATGCCTCGCAGAAAAGAGCTCTCAGAAGACCTACGATCAAGAATTGTTGACTTGCATGAAGCTGGAAATGGTTACAAAAGTATCTCCAAAAGCCTTGATGTTCATGTGTCCACGGTAAGACAGACTGTCTACAAATGGAGAAAGCTCAGCACTGTTGCTACACTCCCTAGGCGTGGTCGTCCTGTAAAGATGACTGCAAGAGCACAGCGCAGAATGCTTAAAGAGGTAAAGAAGAATTCTAGTGTCAGCTAAAGACTTACAGAAATCTCTGGCACATGCTAACATTTTTGTTGACACATCTACAATAAGGAAAACATTAAACAAGAATGGAGTACATGGGAGGACACCACGGAGGAAGCCATTGCTGTCCAAAAAGAATATTGCAGCACGTTTGAAGTTTGCAAAAGAGCACCTGGATGTTCCACAGTACTACTGGCAAAATATTACGTGGACAGATGAAACCATAATCGAGTTGTTTGGAAAAAACACACAACACTATGTGTGGAGAAAAAAGGCACAGCACACCAACATCAAAACCTCATCCCCACTGTAAAACATGGCGGAGGGAGCATCAGGGTTTGGGGCTGCTTTGCTGCCTCAGGGCCTGGACGGATTGTTGTCATTGATGGAAAAATGAATTCCAGAGTTTATCAAGACATTGTGAAAGGAAAACGTAAGACCATCTGTCCGCCAACTGAAGCTCCGCAGAGGATGGGTGATGCAACAGGACAATGACCCAAAGCATACAAGTAATTCAACAAAAGAATGGCTTCAACAAAACAAAATACGCCTTCTGGAGTGGCCCAGTCAGAGTCCTGACCTCAACCCGATTAAAATGCTGTGGCATGACCTTAAGAGAGCGATTCACACCAGACATCCCAATAGTATTGCTACACTGAAACAGTTTTGTGAAGAGGAGTGGTCCAAAATTACTCCAGATCGTTGTGCAGGTCTGATCTGCAACTACAGGAAATGTTTGGTTGAGGTTATTGCTGCCAAAGGAGGGTCAACCAGTTATTAAGTCCAAAGGTTCAAATACTTTTTCCACCCTGCACTGTGAATGTTTACATGTTCTGTTCAATAAAAACATGAGAACATATAATGTTTGTGTTGTATTATTTTAAGCAGACTGTGTTTTTCAAATTGTTGTGACTTAGATGAAGATCAGAGCAAATTTATGACCAATTCATGCAAAACTCCACATAATCCCAAAGGGTTTACATACTTTTTCTTGCAACTGTATATTACTAAGAATATAGCAAGAAAGAAAAAAATGATGTCTTCAGCGCTCGTTTCTATACAATTCCATGTACAACAAAACACTATCAGAGGATTTAGTTTGCTTGAATGGCCATTGAAGCGTAAGCTCATTCGCCCCATCAAGGCACCTCTTTGCAGAGTGAGTCCTAACCAATGTACCAAAAGCTGCTCCTCTGAGTAGCTGCATGCTCCCCTGATGCTTTTCAGCTAAGGAGAGACAGAAAGTTTTTCTCTGTCTATCCTTAGCTGAAAAGCAGCAGGAGAGCATGCAGCTACTCATAGGAGCAACTTTTAGTACATTGGTTAGGACTCACTCTGCAAAGAAGTGCCTTGATGGGGCGAGTGAGCTTACGCTTCAATGGCCATTTAAGCAAACTAAAACCTCTGATAGTGTTTTGTTGCACATGGAATTGTATAGAAACATGTGCAGATGACATAATATTTTTTTTCTTGTTATGTTTTATAAATGAACTGGGCTATTACTCCTGGCTTTTGCAGCCTCTCTTGTGAGTACGGGCGCGACGCCATTTTTTCTGTATGACTGTATATTATGCTGTAACACCAGTTAGTTATTTTTGCTGCTGTTCCTTTTCCATGTTTTTGTTTTCAACCCCAAATGGGAAGAGCTTGGTGTGTGTATAAATAAAACCAACCATTTTTCTGCCTCTCCTTAGCCGAAAAGCAGCAGGAGAGCATGCAGCCGCTCAGAGGAGCAGCTTTTGGTACATTGGTTAGGACTCACTCTGCAAAGAGGTGCCTTGATGGGGCGAGTGAGCTTACGCTTCTATGGTCTTTCAAGCTAATTAAAACCTCTGATAGTGTTTTGTTGCACTTGGAATTGTATAGAAACGAGCGCAGATGACATTTTTTTTTTTCTTGTTATGTTTTATAAATGAACTGGGCTGTTACTCCTGGCTGTTGCAGCCATTCTGGTGAGTACAGGCGCGACGCCATTTTTTATTTATGTATGTATATTACTAAGAATGGTTGCTTTCCCTAGTCAGATTTGGGTACAAAAGCATCCTATAAGGAATCAGCTTTTGGGGTATTTTGTTCATTTTTTTTATTTTACAACTTTCTCTCATTTGCATTATCTCTTTACTGGAGACAGGAATGTCCCATTTCCATGTACTTTGAACTGCAACCCTGTTATCTAAATATAGGAGGGATTGTTTATTTAAATATACTACGTGACCTAGAAAGTGAATCTGACATCAACCACATACATGAATGACAAGCTCACTGTCAGACAGTAAAACCATTAAGCAGCATACTGAACCAGTAGGAGTCTAAGCTTTAACATTAACATGACACATATTTCCTAGCCTCTAAGACAAGGATATCACACTATAGAGGTAAAGATAATCTTATAAATATGTAAAATATATTTAATAATTTTGTCCCCATCACATGAGGCCTAGTGTGGAATTTTTTGTTTCTAACCTTTTTCTCATATTTTCGGAGCATTTTGCCTTTTTGCTTAAGCGAAACACAACATATAGCCCTTTTATTTATTTATTTATAAAGGATTTTACCAGGAAGGATACATTGAGATTTTTCTAGTTTTCAAGTATGTCCTGGGTTCAAGAACATCGAAGTGTTAGGCTAGGGTCAGACGAGCGCAGTGCGAACGCGCGTGCAGGCGCACTTAATCACGGCCGCACTAGCAGCAATTGCCAGGCAATGACGGCCAATATACGAAGTACGGTCGCACAAAAGTCCGGCTGCGCAACGCAAGTGGAAAACAAACGCATTTTTTCGAGAACGTTAAACTGCTAGTACTGACGTACAGAGTGCGCTGCGCCCGCTAGCGGCGTGTGTGCGTGAATTGGAGATGTCAGACGCTGCCAATGTCCGGCCAACATAACGTCCAGATGCACAAAGTGTTTTATTGATGATCCGTACAAAATCACGGATGCAAATGCGCATCGTATGACCGCTATCGCGTACTCCGTGAAAAAATGCGTCCATTCGTTCGAACGCACTTTTTCACAGACAACGCGAAAATGCGTTCGTCTGACCCTAGCCTTACAGTTACAGAAATACAAAGTAATAAAAATCAAGATATTAAAAAAATAGCACTAATATACAGATTAACAGAAAATAAATATATTCACTATGACATGTTTACAGGTGCATTCTGTATAGAGGTATGTTAATAGGGAGTAGTGATGGGCCGAACACCCATAATTAATGCAATTCATAATTAATGCAGCATATGAATCCTCACACTGCCGGGCAGCACCTCTACAGTATAATAATGCAGCATATGGTTCCACACACTGCCGGGCAGCACCTATACAGTCTGACGCTAGCTTTAACCGGCGCGCTGTGTGCAGCTTCTGAGAAGATACGCTATTAGTGTAGCGGGGAACCCGGCGGCACATTTTGCATCGCTCCCTCTACACTAATAGCGTATCTTCTCAGAAGCTGCACACAGCGTGGGAGACAGGAGGCTGCGCTTGTTGGTGGATCAGGTGAGTTTTAGAGAAAAAAAAACATATACATATAATGTTTGTGTTGTATTATTTTAAGCAGACTGTGTTTTTCAAATTGTTGTGACTTAGATGAAGATCAGAGCAAATTTATGACCAATTCATGCAAAACTCCACGTAATCCCAAAGGGTTCACATACTTTTTCTTGCAACTGTATATTACTAAGAATATAGCAAGAAAGAAAAAAAATTATGTCTTCAGCGCTCGTTTCTATACAATTCCATGTGCAACAGAACACTATCAGAGGATTTAGTTTGCTTGAATGGCCATTGAAGCGTAAACTCACTCGCCCCATCAAGGCACCTCTTTGCAGAGTGAGTCCTAACCAATGTACAAAAGCTGCTCCTCTGAGCAGCTGCATGCTCTCCTGATGCTTTTCAGCAAAGGAGAGACAGAAAGTTTTTCTCTGCCTATCCTTAGCTGAAAAGCAGCAGGAGAGCATGCAGCTGCTCAGAGGAGCAACTTTTAGTACATTGGTTAGGACTCACTCTGCAAAGAAGTGCCTTGATGCGGCGAGTGAGCTAATGCTTCAATGGCCATTCAAGCAAACTAAAACCTCTGATAGTGTTTTGTTGCACATGGAATTGTATAGAAACATGTGCAGATGACATAATTTTTTTTTCTTGTTATGTTTTATAAATGAACTGGGCTATTACTCCTGGCTTTTGCAGCCTCTCTGGTGAGTACGGGCGCGACGCCATTTTTTCTGTATGACTGTATATTATGCTGTAACACCAGTTAGTTATTTTTGCTGCTGTTCCTTTTCCATGTTTTTGTTTTCAACCCCAAATGGGAAGAGCTTGGTGTGTGTATAAATAAAACCAACCATTTTTCTGCCTCTCCTTAGCCGAAAAGCAGCAGGAGAGCATGCAGCTGCTCAGAGGAGCAGCTTTTGGTACATTGGTTAGGACTCACTCTGCAAAGAGGTGCCTTGATGGGGCGAGCAAGCTTATGCTTCAATGGTCTTTAAGCAAATTAAAACCTCTGATAGTATTTTGTTGCACATGGAATTGTATAGAAACGAGCGCAGATGACATAATTTTTTTTTCTTGTTATGTTTTATAAATGAACTGGGCTGTTACTCCTGGCTGTTGCAGCCATTCTGGTGAGTACAGACGCGACGCCATTTTTTATTTATGTATGTATATTACTAAGAATGGTTGCTTTCCCTAGTCAGATTTGGGTACAAAAGCATCCTATAAGGAATCAGCTTTTGGGGTATTTTGTTCATTTTTTTTTATTTTACAACTTTCTCTCATTTGCATTATGTCTTTACTGGAGACAGGAATGTCCCATTTTCATGTACTTTGAACTGCAACCCTGTTATCTAAATATACGAGGGATTGTTTATTTAAATATACTACGTTCACTATGACATGTTTACAGGTGCATTCTGTATAGAGGTATGTTAATAGGGAGTAGTGATGGGCGGAACACCCATAATTAATGCAATTCATAATTATTACAGCATATGAATCCTCACACTGCTGGGTAGCACCTTTACAGTATAATTAATGCAGCAGTATGAATCCTCACACTGCCGGGCAGCACCTCTATAGTATAATAATGCAGCATATGATTCCACACACTGCCGGGCAGCGCCTATACAGTCTGACGCTAGCTTTAACCGGCGCGCTGTTTGCAGCTTCTGAGAAGATACGCTATTAGTGTAGCGGGGAACCCGGCGGCGCATTTTGCATCGCTCCCTCTACACTAATAGCGTATCTTCTCAGAAGCTGCACACAGCGTGGGAGACGGGGGCTGCGCTTGTTGGTGGATCAAGTGAGTTTTAGAGAAAAAAAGAGTTAAATTTTATGTTATGTGGTATTGCAAGTAAGTTGCAGGTCCTGGATCGGAGATTATAGGATGAGGGAACTGCTGGAGGACCTACCAATTTATTCAGGTAGGGTGCTGTTAACACTCCTACTCTTGGAACTCAGTACTCATACTTTAATCATGGTGTTTAAGAATGGACGAGTCAATCCTAAATGAAGATTACATTGTTCCTTCCTCACCAACAAAGTACATTATATTTTAGGTAATGACACTATGAAATAAATATATAATATATGCTTAATTGTGTTCATAAATACATATTATTCAGATCAAACAGTGACCTGCGCCTAGCTTCTCCCCGCATCACCTCTTCCCATGATAGACTGCAGGACTTCACACGCGCAGCCCCCACTCTCTGGAACGCTCTCCCTCGTACTGTCAGACTTTCCCCTAACTTCTCTTCCTTCAAACGCTCCTTAAAACGTTCCTATTTAGGGAAGCCTACCACCCAACTCACTGACGCAACCATCAATCACTCTCACCTTACAGTCCTCTCCTCCTGTTTCCACCCCAACCCTCCTAGATTGTGAGTTCCTACGGGAATAGGGCCCTCATCTCCTCCTGTACTGTTTGTCAAATGTTGTTCAATGTATTGTAACCCTGTCTATACTGTGCTTATTGTACAGCGCTGCGGAATATGCTGGCGCTTTATAAATAAAGAATAATAATAATAATAATAAATACTCAAAAGTGGTTACTTCAAGGGAATTTCCTTTCAATTTTAATATGCTTGTCAGCTCATTGCTTGATGAAACCTTGTTTTTACAGTTAACGCTGAAAGTTTGAACATCTAATTAATTACTATTAACTAAGAAATGGCCACAAATGATAAAATTTGATGTCAGGAGACTCAGGAATTAATAAATGTTTTTAGAAAGCTATATGTAGTTAAATGCACTGAAAACATAATGAAACAAACTAGACAAACCTGAGAGAAAAAATAGAGATGATTATTAGGGATGAGCCGAACACCCCCGTGTTTGGTTCGCATTCGAACTCAAACAATTTCAAAAGTTCGAGATCGGACGCGAACACGATCCGAACTCAATGCAAGTCAATGGGACTCGAACGTTCGATTTTTAGAGTGCCCTGCAAGAGGGCATATATGCAAGATATTTGCCATAAAAGGTGTATGGGGGTTCGGGTAGTGCCCTGGGGGACAGGAAACAAAGGAGAAAAAATTTAAAAAATAAGTTTTTAAAGGAACAGTGATTTTTCCATGAAATAAAGGTTAAGAATAAATATTAAAAATTCCTTCAAATATCGTGCCTAGGAGGTCCCCATAACCTGCCCGTGAAGTGGCGAATTTGTCGGATGTATAGAAACATTTAAAAAGAAAAAAATGACATTTCAAATGATGGTAAATGTTTTTCCATTAATCAATTCATAAACAACTGCTTAGGGTGGCAGCCTGTATGAAAAGAGGAGACATTTTAGGACACGCAAAACAAGTTTATTTATTTTTTGGCTAAATTATGGTGAAACTTATGCAGGCTTTGGATGAAAGTAACAACAGGAGCATTAAATTTGGACCTTTGGTGCCGGCTAGTGCCTTCACACTGTAACCCCTCTTAGGTATTGTGGAAGAGTGCAGGGGTGGACTCTGCATTTAAATATTAAAATGATTGGAATCTGGTACACGTGTCAGTGGCAGTGCACCCAAATATTGGGCCTTTGGTGCCAGCTAGTGCCTTCACACCGTAACCCCTCTGAGGTATTGTGGAAGAGTGCAGGGGTGGACTCTGCATTCAAATATTAAAATGATATGAATCTGGTACATGCGTCAGTGGCAGTGCACCCAAATATTGGGCCTTTGGTGCCAGCTAGTGCCTTCACACCGTAACCCCTCTGAGGTATTGTGGAAGAGTGCAGGGGTGGACCCTGCAGTCAAATATTACAATGATATGAATCTGGTACACGCGTCAGTGCACCCAAATATTGGGCCTTTGGTGCCATCTAGTGCCTTCACACAGTAACCCCCTGAGGTATTGTGGAAGAGTGCACTGGTGGAGGTTTGGGGAATGCAGAAGAGATCCCCGATCTATTCAGTTACATCAGCATCAGGGGAGTGATAGCTGCTGATCCAGGACTGATTATTTTTATAAATGTCAGCTGGTCTACAGAGTCGGTGGACAGACGCACTCTTTTGTCTGTGACAAAACCTCCAGCGGCACTCAATGTCCTTTCAGAAAGCACGCTGGATGAAGGGCAACCTAGTAGCTCCATAGCATATTGGCTAAGTTCTGGCCAGTGATCCAATCTCAACACCCAGTAAGCCAGTGGATCATCTGCTGTAAAGGTATCCAGGTCTTCCCTTGCCCCTAGAGAGTCCTGCACCATATGGTGAAGACACTGGCAGTGGTTGTCTACATTTTGACGTCCCTGGGCGTCGAGGACTAAAACAAATTGTAAAAGGCATCAGTCAAGCGGCCCCCTTCACCGCTCTTCCTCTGATAAACAGCAGCCTCAGAAGCACCTGTGTCATCAGTTGGTAACCTACCAGTGTCTGGAAAGGTGTTACACAAGTGTCGCTTTAGAGCGTCCTCAAGTTGTTTCATCCTGTGCTCCCTCTGTGAGGGCAGGATGAGCTCTGCAACCTTACCCTTGTATCGTGGATCAAGAAGGGTTGCCAACCAGTAATGATCCCTCTCCTTGATAGCATGAATCCTGGGGTCCTTTAGCAGGCTTTGCAGGATAAGGGAGCCCATGCAGCATAGGCTGGAGGTGGCATTAGCTTCAGAGTGTTCCTGGTCGCTGAGGATGACCGTATCATGCACTATGTCCTCCCAGCCACGTACTAGTCCTTGGGTTTCTGGGGACACAAAACCCTCCCTTGAGGATTCCCCACCTTCAATGCCCCCACATCTTAAATATCCCACCTCCTCCTCATCTTCCTCCTGTCTGATCTGAGGACCCGCAGGAATGCTGTCTACAGAAGGACTGGGGCCTTGAGAGCTAGGAAAGGCCTCCTCTTCCTCCCGCTGCTCTGCCTCTAGTGCCACATCTATAATTCCCCACAGAGTGCGCTCCAGCAGGAACACTAAAGGAATTGTGTCACTGATGCATGCACTTTCCCTGCTCACCATCCTCGTTGCCTCCTCAAATGGTGACAGTACAGTGCATGCATCCTTGATCATCAGCCACTGTGGGGGGAAAGAAACCCAAGTTGACCTGAACCTGTCCTTGTGCCATACTCACACAGGTACTCATTGATGTCCCTCTGCTGCTTGTGCAGGCGCTGCAGCATTGCCAATGTTGAGTTCCACCTGGTGGGCATGTCACAGATCAGGCGGTTTGTGGTAAGGTGGAATTCTCATTGAATTTCTGCCAGGTGAACACTTGCTGGGAATAACCATCTGAAGTGGCTGCAGACTTTTCTGGTCTGGCTGAGAAGCTCTGCCAGCCCTGGGTACCTGGTTAGGAAATGCTGTACCACCAGATTTAGGACGTGGGCAAGGCATGGTACATGCATCAACTTACCCAGGCGTAGGGCGGAGAGAAGGTTGCTGCCATTATCACAGATGATTATTCCCAGCTCAAGCTGGCATGGTTTTAACCATCTCTGCGCCTGCCTCTGCAGAGCTGACAGAATTTCTGGCCCGGTGTGACTCCTGTCCCCTAAGGCTAGGGTCAGAGTGGGGCAGTCGGAACGCGCGTGCAGGCGCACTAAATCACGGCGGCAGTAGCAGCACATAACGGCCAATGACGGCCAATATACGCAGTACGTGCGTACAAAAGTGCGCCGACACCACGCAACCGGCAAATGAACGCATTTTTCTCAGAACGTGAAACCGCTGCTACAGACGTACAGAGTGCGCTGCGGCCGCATGGCAGCGTGTGTGCGTGATTAGGAGACGTCAGACGCTGCTAGTGTGCGGCCTACATAACGTTCAAACAGCCGGATTTCCTAGAATTGCGTTGGTGAGTACCTGCGACTGTGCGACTGTGGTCGTCTGACCACTTAAGCGTATTCCGTGAAAAAATGCGTGCGCACGCATCGACTTACATTTTGACGGTGGCCGCAGAAAATGCGCTCATCTGTCCCTAGCCTAAACAAACCAGCTCAAGCACAGTATGGCATCTTTTTGCTTGAGCCATTGCATAGCCCCTGCCACGCGTCGGTTTAACTGACACTTTGCCAGAGACATTGAAGGAGGAGGAAGAGGAAGAGGTGGTGGAGCAGACAGACCTCATATAAGCAGCTTTCTGGAGGCGTGGTAGATGAGCAAGCTCCAGCACAGAGCCCTGTCTTGGACCTCTCCCAGCTGCAAGCAGAGTTACCCAGTGTGCCATGAAGGAAATGTAACGGCCCTGTCCATGCTTGCTGGACCACATGTCTAAAGTAATGTGCACCTTGCTGCTGACTGCCTTTCCCAATGACTCCATAACATTGTTTTCCACGTTATGGTATAGTGCTGGAATGACCTTCCGTGAAAAGAAATGGCATTTTAGAACCTGCCACTGTGGTACAGCACATTCAGCAAATTCACAGAAGGAAGCAGAGTCCACCAGCTGGAAAGGCAGCAGCTGTAATGCGAGTAATTTTGCCAAGCTGGCATGTAGACATTGTGCATGTGGATGGTTGGGACACTATTTTTTATTCCGCTGCAGCAGCTGGGGCAGCGAAATCTGACTGCATAAATCTGCAGCTGATGGGATGCTGGCAGATTCAGAGGAAGGACGTGGTACACCCATTACTGTAGCATCATCCCTGTCAGTGGAGGTTGTAGGCAATGACATGGCAGGGCATATAGTGGGGGTAGAGACAGATGAGGAGGAGGACCTATGCAAAGTGTTGTGCCAATGGGATGCGTGGCAGGTGGTCATATTTCGCCTCAAGCACGTGGTACCAGTGTCTGATGTCTTTCCCACGCTTGATCCTCTTCCGACATAGCTTAAAAATTGCAACACTGCAGTCTGCTGCACATGTCGTGAAGAACTCCAAGACAGCAGAAATCCTGGACGTATGCTTGCGAGACAAAAGTGCTCTGCACCTGAGCATCTCTGACATCTGATGCCTTGGACTGGCTATGGTTGCTCATAGATGACGTTCTGCCTTGTTTTTGTTGTGCCTCCTCCCTTGACTCCTCTGATCGATCAGGCACCCTGGTGGAGTCAGTGACCTCATCATCGTCATCACCCCCATCTCCTCATCACTGGAGCCAAATTGGCAGTGTGCTGCAGCTGCTGGGGGAACATGAGTGCCAGTTCTTTGTGTGTCACTGGCACCCCCTTGCCCTAGGCTGATTATACTCCCTTCCTCAACCTCAGAGTTTGAATCAGAAAACTGGAGTTGCTGCACATCCTCAAGCAGCATGTCACTGTCACTGTAGTCAAACAATTCAGCTGACTCCTCCGTGTATGATAGTGAGGCTACGGCAGGAGTAGCTGTGGACATGGAGGCTGAATTAGATGTTTTGGCAGCTGAGGTGGACTGTAAACCACTACAAGCCTGGCTGGCAGAGGACTCGGAGGATGAGGATGGCCTGGTTAGCCAATCCTGCAAATCCTCTGTATGTTGCTGCTGCTTAAGATGGTCAGGACCAGTTAGAAACAAGTACAAGCGTGCCCCTGCAGAGGATGCACCACGTCCACGATGACCAGGGGCACAGCCTTCCAACATAGAGGCTGCTTGGCCTCTTATCTGTGTCTGGGAGAGTCTGCATGTCCTTTTTGGTCTTTCTGACATGGTGAGTAATATATAGATTAAAGATATACAGATTTTCCAGAACAATGCTATAAGTCAGTGATACAGCCTGATAGCCTTTGGAGTGGCAACACACAGATTCAAATTCACACAACTCTGGTATAAGTCAGTGATACAGACTGCTAGCCTTTGCAGTGGCAACACACAGATTCAAATTCACACAACTCTGGTATAAGTCAGTGATACAGCCTGATAGCCTTTGCAGTGGCAACACACAGATTCAAATTCACACAACTCTGGTATAAGTCAGTGAAACAGCCTGATAGCCTTTGCAGTGGCAACACACAGATTCAAATTCACACAACTCTGGTATAAATCGGTGATACAGTCTGATAGCCTGGCAGCAGCTGGCAGTGAGAAGACACAGATTACAATTCCCAGATATCTGCTAGGAGTATGTGGGACCCCCTGATAGCTGGCAGTGAGAAGACACAGATTACAATTCCCGGATTTCTACTAGGAGTATGTGGGACCCCCTGATAGCTGGCAGTGAGAAGACACAGATTACAATTCCCAGATATCTGCTAGAAGTCTGTGAGACCCCAATAGCTGGCAGTGAGAAGACACAGATTACAATTCCCAGATATCTGCTAGAAGTAAGTGGGACCCCCTGATAGCTGTCAGTGAGAGGACACAGATTACAATTCCCAGATATCTGCTAGAAGTATGTGGGACCCCCTGATAGGTGGCAGTGAGAAGACACAGATTACAATTCCCAGATATCTGCTAGAAGTCTGTGAGACCCCAATAGCTGGCAGTGAGAAGACACAGATTACAATTCCCAGATATCTGCTAGAAGTACGTGGGACCCCCTGATAGCTGGCAGTGAGAAGACACAGATTACAATTCCCAGATATCTGCTAGAAGTATGTGGGACCCCCTGATAGCTGGCAGTGAGAAGACACAGATTACAATTCCCAGATATCTGCTAGAAGTACGTGGGACCCCCTGATAGCTGGCAGTGAGAAGACACAGATTACAATTCCCAGATATCTGCTAGAAGTATGTGGGACCCCCTGATAGCTGGCAGTGAGAAGACACAGATTACAATTCCCAGATATCTGCTAGAAGTCTGTGAGACCCCAATAGCTGGCAGTGAGAAGACACAGATTACAATTCCAGATATCTGCTAGAAGTAAGTGGGACCCCCTGATAGCTGTCAGTGAGAGACACAGATTACAATTCCCAGATATCTGCTAGAAGTATGTGGGACCCCCTGATAGGTGGCAGTGAGAAGACACAGATTACAATTCCAGATATCTGCTAGAAGTCTGTGAGACCCCAATAGCTGGCAGTGAGAAGACACAGATTACAATTCCCAGATATCTGCTAGAAGAAAGTACGTGGGACCCCCTGATAGCTGGCAGTGAGAAGACACAGATTACAATTCCCAGATATCTGCTAGAAGTATGTGGGACCCCCTGATAGCTGGCAGTGAGAAGACACAGATTACAATTCCCAGATATCTGCTAGAAGTACGTGGGACCCCCTGATAGCTGGCAGTGAGAAGACACAGATTACAATTCCCAGATATCTGCTAGAAGTATGTGGGACCCCCTGATAGCTGGCAGTGAGAAGACACAGATTACAATTCCCAGATATCTGCTAGAAGTCTGTGAGACCCCAATAGCTGGCAGTGAGAAGACACAGATTACAATTCCCAGATATCTGCTAGAAGAAAGTGAGACCCCAATAGCTGGCAGTGAGAAGACACAGATTACAATTCACAGAAATCTGCTAGATGTCTGTGAGACACACCTTAAAGAACAATCTCTTCTCACTCCTGCAAAATAAAACATGTGCTGGGGCTGCGGGGAAGACTTATATAGTGTGCTGTGGGACTTAGCTCTGTGAGCCCATGATTGGGCAAAATTTGCCCAATCAGGACTCTGAGCCCTGATTGGCATAGTCTTGCACCTGTCTTGCACCTGACCTGTGGTCAGGTGCAAGGCTGTAGCCAATTACAAGCTTCAGGCCAGAGGAAAAGTGCATTGTGGTCCATTGTGGTGCATTGTGGGCAAACATGCGGCGAACACGCGGAAATGTTCGATGTTCGGCGAACGGACAATGTTCAAATCAAACTCATGTTCGGATCGAACCGCCAGCCCATCCCTGTTATTAAGATGTGAACATCTGAATAAGAAAAGCAACCTGCATCAATCCCCACCATAACATTTGTTTTAAATTCAAGATCCTAAGCCTCTCTCCTACACCCTTCCATCAATTTTAATCTCTAATAAATGGGCTACATGAATAAATGAATCATTTAAGATGGAGACAGTATTATTAAAAATATTATATAAAATGACCTTCCTTTAAAATGATACAGAAAATGATGCTAAAAGAGAACCCTTTTCCACAGTGTATAATCAATGATACTGACTTATTAATTTATGTCATTGTTTTTATCAATTTGTGCATGTTAATTTTGCTATCAAATAATTCATCTTATTGGATTCAACCTATACGGTGGTTTGGAAGAAAGGGTAGGGTCCTTACAGAAACAACACAAGGGGCGCTATTCCAAGGTTGGTGTTACATGGCAGACGCTAACGAAAAAATGGAGTGTCTACAGTTTTCCACTAGTACCTGCCATTTATCCCTCATATTATGACAGAGCCATTAGAACTGCTGACGACGTGTTAAATGATAACACCAGCACTGCGTATCCATGGAAATGGACGCTGGCCAGGCAGCGGAGAGATATGCAGAGGAACCCTTGGAACTATTCCTTCTCTGTGTACCTCTGAAGCAGAGTGTGGAAGCAGTGGATCGTACCTCTTGCACTGTATATATACTGTACACAATGTTCCTTTCTCTTCTGTCATATATCCTTAGGCAGGGGTCTCAAAGTACCGGCCCACAGGTCATTTGCGGCCCGCGGACCGGTTACAAACAATTGCCGGTTGACTGCTAGGGATGAGCAGTTCGGTTCGATCAATTCGGAGTTTGATTCGAACTTTGGCCGTTCGCAAGTTCACAAACTTCGAACTTTTTGGCGTGTTCGGTTCGAGTTCGGAATTTTTTTTTTGAAAAAAGTATAAAAAGTGCTTTAAAATACTAAAAAAATCTAGAAATAAAGAGACTCTTTAGTGCAGAATATTATAAGCAACGGTTTATTAGATATTGAATTAAAAACTAATATTTACGTGCAAAGATTCTAACCTCTAAATGACCTGTGTTCTCAAACGGCGTAAACAACAGGTGTTAATTAGTGCTTGGAAATAACATGTACTTCTAATTAGTCCAGTCTCATGAATTTGATACATTGTATGCAGACTGAGGGTGTGGTGTCTTCTGATCTGAACATGTATCAAACAACACCTGTGCTTCTGAGAAGTGTTAATTTCTCTACTAAATCTTCCTCTGATATGCTGTTTAACCCCTTAACCCTGCATTTCACTGCTGTGTGCTCAGCTCAATTTTACAGCTTTCGCTCATCATGTTTAAACGCGATTTGAAGCCACATTTTATTAAATGACCCAGACATATTAGATATCGTTCTTTCCGGCAGACTTCGCAGATTCATAATATATAATTTTTATATCAAAAGAAGAGGGGGTGAAGCACCCACTGGAAGAGTATCTATCCCACTCGCTGAATATTGAATATGGGGGATTCTCTAAATACCCAAGTGACAGTTTGCAAAGAGAAATACAATACAGCGCTCAAAGACCTAAGTCCATGGGAAAGTGGGGTAGATACAAAATATGCCCATAAACAGTAGTCCTTGTCTTTAGGAGTAGATCTTCTTAAAAATGCAGACGAAGTATGCACTGTAGGAAAAAACACAAAGAGGACCAAAAATTGTGCCGTATGATAGCACCCAAAATGAGAGCAACGTATATTGATGTTTAACATTCTGGGGAGCCCACAACGGCTCCTGGGAATAAAGCAGGCAGGGACATTATATTAGGTGCCCATAGAGAAATCGATTGGAGGGTCTATGGGCACCTAATATAAAGTCCCTGCCTGCTTTATTCCCAGGAGCCGGTTGTGGGCTCCCCAGAATGTGAGTTAAACATCAATATAAGTTGCTCTCATTTTGGGTGCTATCATACTGCGCAATTTTTGGTCCTCTTTGTGTTTTTTCCTACAGTGCATACTTCGTCTGCATTTTTAAGAAGATCTACTCCTAAAGACAAGGACTACTGTTTATGGACATATTTTGTATCTACCCCACTTTCCCATGGACTTAGGTCTTTGAGCACTGTATTGTATTTCTCTTTGCAAACTATCATTTTTATATGTATACATCATGTCCTGCCTGTTTATTATGACAAAAAATGCAATAAAAATTTAATTTTTAATCATCTGCAGTATGTAAAGTGTTTTTTTTCACACTTTAGCACATAAGCGTTTGCGGTTATGTTTTCTATGGGGTGCGCTTGTACAAAAATTAGAAATGGGGACTCGTTACATTTCGTGGGGGGAATTACGTAATTTTTAGAAAAAAAATCATTAGTGCAGCATCATTGTTCACATTATAATTGAAATGTGAACAATATTGCTGCATTAATAAAAATAAAACACAAAAAAAATACTCTGAGGACGCTGAATTCAGAACGCCACGGGACCCCGGACAGAGAGGTGAGTATCTCCGCCGGGGGTCCCGCAAAGCTGATGACGTGTGGGACACGTCCTCAGCATACAGCAGGAGTAACTGAGGATGTGTCCCACACGTTGTCAGCAGTGAAGGGGTTAAAAACGTATTTTTTTTAAACTTTTTGTCCTTGTTTCCTGTCCCCCAGGGCACTACCCGGACCCGGACATTGTTTTTAAATGTTTCTATACATCCTACAAATCCGCCACTTCACGGGCAGGTTATGGGGACCTCCTAGGCACGATATTTGAAGGAATTTTTCATTTTAATTTTAACCCTTATTTCATGGAAAACTCCCTGTCCCTTTAAAAACGTTTTTTTTTTAACTTTTTGTCCTTAAATCGAATTTTGAGTCCCATTGACTTGCATTGAGTTCGAATTCGAACATTTGTAAAGTTCGAGTTTGAATGCGAACCGAACTTGGGGGTGTTCGGCTCATCCCTATTGACTGCATGTGATAAGCAGGCCTTTTGTGTGCCCGCTCGGCGAGGCTGCCTAGGAAACAAATCCCATGTTCCCTAGGCTGCAACCCAGGCCTGATGGGGACTTAAAGATGGTGGCCGACCATCGGGCGCTCCCTATAACATAATCAGTGGGAGCCGGCTGTCCACCACTAACTATGTCACAAGGCACGCTGCGTGATGTGTGCCGCACTATGTGCTGGCGGCAGACATCACACGGTGCGCCCTGTGACATAATTAGTGGGGGCTGGAACCCACAGTAATGTGCAGTTGTGACAGAGCTCTACAGCAATAAAACTCACTCATACACACCACACAGTACTGTGAGTTTTACTGCTGTGGTGCTCTGTGATATGTTCATATACAACGCACATTACTGTGAGTTTTATTGCCGTGGCGATCAGTGATACGCTCATACACACCACACCATAATGTGAGTTTTATTACTGTGAAGCTCTTTGATACGCTCATACTCACTGCACATTACTGTGAGTTTTATAGCTGTAGAGCTCTGTGATACAGTAATGTGGTGTGTAAGAGCGTATCACATGGCTCCACAGCAATAAAACTGACCGTAATGTGCGGGGTATATGAGCATATCACAGAGTTCCACAGCAATAAAACTCACAGTAATGTGCAGTGTGTAGTATAAAAAAATAATTTTAAAAAGTGGGCTGCTCAGTCCAGAATGTACGGGTCTCTGTTTTGAGAAGTGGCTAATGGCCTGTTCTGGCCTGTCATTATGGCCTGTTCTGCCTGGTATTCTGCAGGACACGCAAACCAAAGAATCAGAGGGCTCTATGCTACGCTCTGAAGGGTCATTCTGCGCGGGGTTCTCCATGAGCAAAGATGGGTTATTTTTTTAATGTCACGATTACAATTATAAAGTGGTGTCAGACAGTTTATTATGGATGGGTTGGGCTGTCTTCGCCAAAAATTTATATTAGAAACAATGGCCTGTAAGTACAGTATTATAACAGGTACTTATATTGATGCCCCCGTGTAGTATTATTAGGATGAGGGAGGAAGGTAGATTTTTCTTTTGCTAGGTAAGAGACTAGGGGCATGAGGATTTCCACCCCACATGCTTATTACCCTTAGACTGATGCCTATAGGTGGGGGTAGATGGCTGCATGTCCACCCACATTTACTGTACCCCACCTGATTCTCACTGGCAGAAGCTGGAGCAGAAGAATGTGGGAAAATGAGAATGGAAAATTAATCACTGGATATAAATTTTCCCATTACATGATTTGTTTTTCATTTGTGTTGTACATGTGGCTTTTAATTTATTCAATGAATAGCCGAGTTGACAAAAATTCAGATAAACAGCGATTTGTGTGAAACCTAAAGCACAAGTGTAATTAAAGTAACATTTTATGACAGTTGAATAATTTTAGATCAGATAAATGGCATTACACTTTAGTAATATACCAATAGAGGCCACAAGAATCAGAACACCTGAAACCAGTTGTTACACTTGCAACTGCTAGGATTTCTGCAGGCAATCAGTTTCACTCCGGCTTAGGCCTTGGTCAAACGAGCGTGTAGGGAACGTCCGTTCTGTCCGCTCGGGCACCAGTGTGGCCACCTGTCAGGACTCACCTATCCGAAAGTCTGTCGAAGCGTTTTGATGGGGAGGGATGATACTATTGAGCACGTTACATGGTGTGTCCCTCCCAGTCGAGCCATCACAAAGCTACGACGGATGCTGGGAGTAGGGGTCACTACAGACGCACTCAGTGCGCACGTGTGACTGCAGCCTTGGTGCATCAGGCTCTGGTGGCGTAATGTCTTTGCTATGTGGGAAAATGGAAAAGCATCACAGGGGTTGTCAAGAGTAGGCACATGTGGTACCACCTATCACTAATATGCCCGTAGGCAGGATCAATTGACTGTGCTGGGGGTTGATTTCAGCAAGAAAAGGAACTCTCTTTGGCTATGTTGAATGCTGGGAGGTATGGCCAAATAATTACTATGACATCAAGAAGACCTTACTCTTGTATTTTATGAGCTTAATTGTCTAAGAGAGCACCATTAAAGCAACTGAGCTCAACTTCAGCCTCCTGTGAATTCATTTATGGAAGAAAAAACCCCCACAAAATAATGATTACTAACAACATCAATGCAGTATCGCTATATATTGTAAGAGGGTCTGCGTTAGTCTGAAAACTGCCGATTGTGGGCTCTATTACAATCCCTGCGCTAAAACGGGGGTTGTAGGGAGAGAAAACTGCACCCGCAGTTTTCCCCCTACCACCCCCGTTATAACGGGGGATTACAATGCAGGCGCAAAAAAATGCCTTGCAGCCGTGCACATCCTCTCAATGGAGTCCATAGGACTCCATTGAAGCAGATGCCGGCGGTCACATGACCAGCTGGATCTCGCCTCGCGAGATCCGGCCGGTCGGCATAGGGATACGCAGAGAGAGACTGGGGGGATTTTTTCCCCAGTCTTTCCCTGCTCCCGCCGGCCGGAGGTGGCGGACAGAGCCGCAGTCCTCGCCACGGGACAGAGGGTGAGTATGTGCTGCTTTTTTTTGTTTTTTAAGGCTGGTGTTAACGGATTCTGCAGAAGCGGAATCCGTTAACACCAGGTCCTGGCTCTGGTTAACTTTGTGCTGACCAGAGCCAGGCATTAATCAGCGCTGGAACTTTGTAATACCAGCGCTGGTTAACAATTTGCTCTCCCCATGTTAAACATAGGGAGCGCAAACAGGACTGGATTTGCACCTCAGGAGCCTGTAGGCACAGAAATGCAGAGCGCCCCTATCCCCCCCCCCAAACAAAAAAAGAAACATGCCAAAATTACTATTTAATTTTTTGTTTTGAGGCAAAAAACTAAAAGAAATACATTTTAAAAAACTGAAACTGTTTTTCTCCGTGCTCAAATGAAAAGAAGGTGCAGAATCTATTGCCTTAGTTGAATTAGTTACAGTTACAAGTATTTATAAAGCGTCAACAAATTCCTTAGCGCTGTACATTGGGAGAAACAGAATAACAAATACACATATATGTTACACACACGGAACAGAAGGAGGGAGGACCCTGCTCGAGAGCTTACAATCTAAGAGGATAGGGGTGACACATTAGGTGAGGATGAATAGGGTATTTGAAGTAGCGGGTTGCATGAGGACTGAATGGGAAGATGGAGCAGGAAATGATAGTGGGGATGATAGAGTGAGATGATAGGCTTCTCTATAGTAATGCGTTTACAGAGACTTCTTGAAGGACTGGAGAGAAGGCTGAGTCTGATGTTGCGGGGGAGGGAGTTCCATAGAAAGGGTGCAGCTCCGGAGAAGTCCTGAAGGTGAAAGTTGGGGGTGCTGGTACGAGGAACTGATAGCATCAGATCATTGGCCGAGTGAAGTGGTGGGGATGGGATGTACCTGCTAATAAGGGAGAAGATGTAGGCAGGGGCGTGGTTATGGAGAGCTTTGTATGTGAGCACCTATATAATGAATTGGATTCTAAGGGAAACAGGGAGCCAGTGTAGAGATTGACAGAGGTGAGGTGCGGGAGGTGAGGTGGATGAGTCTGGCACAGGCGTTCATTACAGACTGTAGAGGCAGAATCTGGGATCTCTTAAGGCCAGAGAGAAGGAGGTTACAGTAGTCAAGGCAGGTGATAATAAGACGTTGGATGAGCATTTTAGCAGAGTCTGGATTAAGAAAGGGACGAACACATGCAATGTTATTTAGGTGGAAGTAGCAGGATTTGGTTAGAAACTGAATGTGAGGAGTAAAGGATAGATTGGAGTCCAAGAGGACCCCAAGGCAATGGAGCTTGAGAGGTAGAAGTAATGGTGGCACCATTCACCTGAAGAGAAACTGGCGCAGGAATTGAGGTTTTAAAGGGAGGGAAGATGAGAAGTTCAGTTTCAGAGAGGTTGAGCTTTAGGAAACGGGAAGTCATCCAGTCGAAGACAGCCGATAGGCAGGCTGTAACACGGTCCAACACCAGAGTTCGGGAGATGAAAGGTAGATTTGGGTGTCGTCAGCATAAAGGTGATATTGGAATCCATAGGAAGAGATGAGGTTGTCCAAAGAGGCAGTATAGATCGAGAGGAGTTGGGGACCCAGAACAGAGCTTTGAGGTACCCCAACTGAAAGAGGAACTTGTGTTGAAGAGACACCAGGGAAGGAGACACTGAAGGAGCAAAAAGAGAGACAGGAAGAGGACCAGGAGAGAGCGATGTCACTGAGGCCAAGTTGACGCAACGTTAGCAGCAGGAGAGGGTGATCACCAGTGTTGAATGCAGCGGAAAGGTCAAGAAGAATAATGAGGGAGAAGTGACCTTTGGTTTCAGCGGCAGCTAAATCATTAGTCACCTTGGTCAGAGCAGTCTCAGTAGATTGTTGGGAGCGAAAGCCGGACTGATGCGGATCGAGTAGAGAGTTAGCAGCAAGAAAACTGGTGAGCTGGTTATAGACCAGACGTCCTAAGATTTTGGAGGCAAAGTGGAGCAGTGAGATGGGACAGTAGTTCAAGAGGTAGGTAGGATCAAGATCAAGAGATAGCTTTTTTAGAATGGGGGTGATCAAAGCACGTTTGAATACAGAGGAGAATATTCCAGAGGAGAGGGAGAGGTTAAAAATATGTGTCAAAGCAGGGACAGTAACTGGTAGGACAGGCTGAATAAGGTGTGAGGGGATGGGATCAAGTGGATAGGTGGTCGGGTAGGAGGACATAAGAAGTTCTGTTACATCCTCCTCTGAGACTGTAGAAAAGGAAGATATACAAGGTTATTCAGAGAGCGGTGAAAAGCAGGAGAATGACTGGAGAATGGAAAATTCTAGGTCAGAATAGCCGAGTTGGAAAGTGAGATGAATGGGAGAATTTTTCTGGTTTGGCTATTTTGACCTACAGGGTTATTCAAAGAGATCCGAATTGCTTGAGAAAGGTAACCGAACGCTGAAAATCAGCGTTCGGTTACCTTTCTTGGCCCTTCGGCTATCCAGAGAGCAGGCAATTCGCCAAATCCTGGCGAATTGCCTGAACATACGGTGCCTGTTCGGTGCCTGTTTGTGGGCAGTGAAAACCCCATGAAAAAGCACTGCTTCGGCTATTCAGAGAACACAAACCAGTAGTGAAAGGTTCCCGAAATGCCCTGCCATTCCGTGGTTTAATTCGGCAAATTTATTCAGGAGAATCCCATAGGCTTCAATGTTAAAGATATTCTTTTTAATTCAATGTCTAATAAACCGTTCATTATAAAATTATGCAGTAAAGAGTCTCTTTATTTATAGATTTTTTAGGATATTTTAAGCATTTTTCTGAATTATTTTTTAAAAAGTCCGATTGTTTTTTTTTTTTTAAGTTTACTTATTTTTTCTGTAACAGCCCTTTTTATTATCATTCCTTGGACCTCATATGTAAATTTCAGACATTTTCACTCAGTAGTTTCTTTGCAAACAGTGTTTCACTTTTCAAACATTCATACAAACTGTTTTCCTAATTTATTCACTTCGCTCTGTCTGTGGTCTCGGCTTTCTCGGCTTTTTCCGGCGGCTTCGCAGCGGGTGATCGGCTCCTGCTCGGGTTTTCCCGTGGTTTTCGGCAGGTTAATCCAGATGTTTTTGAGTGTTTTCGGCCTGCATTCGCTGGGTTTTGCGGTTCGTTTTCGTTGGGTTTGCGGTAGCTTTTCCCTGCAATTTGGGGACCCTGTGGTGCTTGCTGAATACACCGCAGGGTCACCGAAATGGGATCGGCAAAAGGAACCAAATTGAAGAGAACGAAAAGTCACCGAACGTGTGGTGACTTTTCGAATCTCGTTGAATAACCCTGCTAGAATTTTCCATTCTCCAGTCATTCTCCTGCTTTTCACCGCTTCTCTGAATAACCCTGATAGTAGAAGAGGGGGCAGGGAGTGAGTGGAGTAGAATGGATAAAGGAGGAGGGCAGTGAATACAGCAGCATTGTTTGTTTTATATGTAAAAGCTATAGAACAGAAAATATATATATTTTGTATTTACTCTTTTCATTTTTTTTATTTTTACACATTACATTACATTACATTACATTACATGTTTGGTATCATAGTAAAGACTAGACTCTGACCTTTCCAATGACACCTCACTTAACCTTGTGTGCTGTACAATTCAGGGATGCAGGTTCCAAAGTCCCCCTGTCCTTTTTCACTGCAACTCCACGGTCTAGGTTTTGAAATAAACAATATGTTGCTTCACCAGATACACACTTGCTGGCAGTATGGTAAATGAGGTGAGTTAGTGCAGCATCACTGTTCACTTTATAATTGTAAACTGAATATTAGTGCGTGTTAGAAAAAAATTAGAATAATATTATTTTAAAAGATATTTTATTTTTACATAAATCTAACCTGGTTATATTTATCACTGGCAAGGCTATAAGCTGACCTTTCCAATGATATGGCTATAAGCTGACCTTTCCATATGTCCCTCTAGCCCTTAGGACTCCAGAGATACAAAGGGTAATTCAAAGAGATTCGAAAAGTCACCGCACGTTCGGTGACTTTTCGTTCTCTTCAATTCGGTTCCTTTTGCCGATCCCATTTCGGTGACCCTGCGGTGTATTCAGCAAACACCACAGGGTCCCCGAATTGCAGGGAAAAGCTGCCGCAAACCTGACGAAAACTAACCGCAAAACCCAGCGAATGCACGCCGAAAACCCGCAAAAACATCTGGATTAACCTGCCGAAAACCACAGAAAAACCCGAACAGGAGCCGATCCCAGCCTCCAACACTGCAGAAGAGGCAGTGAATAAATTAGGAAAACAGTTTACATGAATGATTGAATAGTGAAATGCTGTTTGCAAAGAAACTACTGATCGAAAATGTCTGAAATTTGCATATGAGGTCCAGGGAATGATAATAGAAAGGGCTGTTACAGAAAAAATAAGTAAATTTACATTATTTTTTTTAAAAAATGGGACTTTTAAAAAAAAATCCAGAAAAATGCTTAAAATATCCTAAAAAATCTATAAATAAAGAGACTCTTTACTGCAGAATTTTATAATGAACGGTTTATTAGATATTGAATTAAAACGGAAATATTTTTAACATTGAAGCCTATGGGATTCGCCTGAATAAACTTGCCGAATTAAACCACCGAATGGCAGGGCATTTCGGGAACCTTTCACTGCTGGTTTGTGTTCTCTGAATAGCCGAAGCAGTACTTTTTCATGGGGTGTTCACTGCCCTCGAACAGGCACCGAACAGGTACCGTATGTGCAGGCAATTCGCCAGGATTTGGCGAATTGCCTGCTCTCTGGATAGCCGAATGGCCAAGAAGGGTAACCGAACGCTGAAAATCAAGCAATTTCTCAAGCAATTCTGATCTCTTTGAATAACCCTGACAGTTTTCTAAATTATTGCAAATTGTAAAAAATAATAATTTTCACACACAGAGCAAGGCGCCCCCTTGTGGCAGGCGCCTGTAGGCACATGCCTACTCTGCCTAATGGTAAATCCAGCCCTGAGCGCAAAGTACAGTAACCTCGCACTGAGAAGCGCAAGGTACCAAACGCAAACAGGTTTTTTTAACCCGTTTGGATTGTAATATGCGGTAAATACCGCTACAAACGTTTTAATGCTCACGCAAGTGAGCGTTAACGTTTGCGTTAGGTATGTAATAGTGCCCTATATATATATAAATATCATAAACAACTACTACCTCTACTCTGCAAAATCCTGAACACAGAAGGGATCTAAAAGATGAATAGTTACCATGGAAACAACTGAAGCTATGCTTGTTATTCTATAGGATACTCTTTAGAATCCCAGTTCATGATTGAGTTACTTTACAAATAATCGCACCTTTAAATATCTCCCCTTGCTGTTCCAGGCTACTGGCTTTTCATCTTTACACAAGATGCAAGAAATACAACTAGAAAATGCTCAAACAGACTGTCAGTTAGGGTTATTAAAAGGCCAGAAGGTCGCCGTCCCAGCAGTGTACTTTTATCAGCAATGCCCGATGCCCCTGGAAACAAAAGCTAGTTACTGTGCACTGTATCCAAATGCATTCGCTCTGTAGCACGTGTGTTACCAGGTTTAGACTGGAATGTAAACTGTTAAATGATTGCTACAATGATCACAGGATAAAAATATAAATAAACCCATGTGTATTAGCTGACAACAGGATGAATGCCAAACCACAACACAAACAGCGTGAGTCACGGTTGCCTCTCTGAGCCCTAATGGAAAATATACATTACCTGATCTTCACAGCCAGAGTCCATAGCTGTTAATGCTTCAAGTGATACTGCCGTATGCTGAAACCGGCATGGGCAATTCATCTTCAGGCATATACACAGTTACAGTTACAAGCATTTATAAAGCGCCAACAAGTTCCGTAGCAAAGAATGCATGTACAGGAGCACCTGCCCGCATTGAACATTCACAGCCAACGAGAATATTTATATAGTAAATGAGCAAACTAACCCCATGGAAGTCTTTCCCTGCAATGCGGTTTGTATAGATAGCCCAGCGCACCTCATACTGCGTTTAATCAGCAAAAGAATGGGTCTGGAAGGTCATGGCAGCCAAATCATGCATGCTAGTAGCCCAGGGGCAATTGCCATCATGCAGCTTTATGCCGGTCCTCCCTTAGCACCCTGTGTTTACCTCCTCCACCAGGTTTCAGCAGCAGAGCGTTTCCCAGCAGGGGATGTTGGTGCCCACCCCTGGGATAGGTTTCATTATTCTCCATTTCCTTATGTAGTCCGCAAGAAGTGGGGCAGTGGACATGGCCACCAGGGTGAACAGAAGCACTGCGGCGGACACCCACACCAGCAGGGACACATCTCCTTTCAAGTCCATGGTGGAAGTAGCAGATGTTGGCACTGAGTGTGGACACAGTGCTGTTCCTTCCCTATTGTAACAGGAACTGCTAAAGTTGCACACAAACACAGAGTGAGGTCCTGAAAGAGTAATAAATAATTTCTCAAGTTTTCTGCAGATGATGCAAGTAGATTCTGTTGAGATTCCTCTGAGGTCTCCAGCTTATAGAACACTTAAAGAACACTTTTACACATACAGTACATAATAGCTGACTAACTTTATGTTCACCCTCTTATTTTCTTATCTAGATCTGCTTTTCAAATTCTCACTTATTACTGGGTGCTACTAAGGGGGTTATTCAGAGAGCACCGAAATGTCGGCGACATTTCGGTGCTCTCTCGTTCCCTGCACTTTGTGGAATCAAATTTCCCCCCCCCCTCCGGTGAATTCGGCATTCACCCCAGGGTCCCTGAAGTGGTGGGAATCGACCGCTGAATGCCGCCGCCAACCCGTCGCACACACACCGCAAACCCGCCGCAAACCCATCACCAGCAGCCACCAAACATCCGCCGCAAACACGCCGGACAGCCGCCAAATGCAGCCGAGGAGCCGCAGGAGAAAAACGACAAGCCTCCGGACAGGTAAAAAAAAAACCAATACAATTGAAAGTGTCAAAATTGAAATATCTGGCGTCTAGACCTGGCTTTTCCATGAACATTCTTGATATATTCCTGTTATGTTCTGTAAATCTTGTTTTCTTGTCGGTTGTGTACTTAGTCCAGCAGCATAGTGCAGAATATATTAGAGGCCAGTTAAAGGACCTCTTTTTAGTTTAGGGCCTGTGTTACTGCTGGATATCTCTTACTGTGATTTCTTGCAAGCCCCTGTTGTTTATTCTGATGTTTATTCCTTGCCCTGTAATCTGTATAGATTAGAAAACCACACAAGGAACTTCCCCTCAGTGCAGGGTCTCCACTTTTGTCTGTATCCTGTCCTATCATCTCTTGTTCAGTTTCTGTTATACTGTGTGCTGGGTTCTGCACCATGAAGCAAAACACAAACATGCCTAAAGGGCTGTAAAGAGCCCTCCTTGGCGTCAGCCTGGGGCATCCGTGACACCTTCCATGACCTCATAGCTGTCAGCTTTGCTGGCTACTTCACCGATAAGATTATTAAACCTTGACTAGAAAGCTCTTTACTACTCTCCTCCATTAGTCACTCTACTTCATTCACTCTGTCACTCCCTGCCCCCCTCTTCTACTATGGTTTCCTTTTCTCCGGTCTCAGAGGAGGATGTCTCAGCAGGTCTCATGTCCTCATGTCCACCTGTCCGCTTGACCCCATCCCCTTGCATCTTATTCGGTCAGTCCTACCAGTCATTGCCCCTGCTTTGACTCATATTTTCAACATCTCCCTCTCCTCTGGACTCTTCCCCTCTGCATTCAAACATGCTCTTATCACCCCCATTCCAAAGAAGCCATCTCTTGATCTCACCTCCCTTTCGAACTACCGTCTCATCTCTCTGCTCCCCCTCCCCTTTGCCGCCAAAATCTTAGAACGCCTGGTCTATAACCAGCTCACCGGTTTTCCTCGCTGCTAACTATCTACTTGATCCCCACTATTCCGGCTTTCGCTCCAAGCACTCCACTGAGACTACTCTGCTCAAGATGACTAATGATTTTGTTGCTGCTAAAACCAAAGGTCACTTCTCCCTGCTTATTCTTCTTGACCTTTCTGCTGCATTTGACACTGTTGACCACCCTCTCCTGCTCCTGACGCTGCGTCAACTTGGCCTCAGTGGCACCGCTCTCTCCTGGTTCTCTTCCTATCTCTCTCTTTGATCCTACAGTGTCTCCTTCAGTGGTGCCTCTTCCCCCCAAGTTCCTCTTTCAGTTGGGGTACCTCAAGGCTCTGTTCTGGGCCCCCTACTCTTCTCGATATATACTGCCTCTCTAGGCAACCTCATTTCTTCCTATGGACTACATATCACTTCTATGCTGAAGACACCCAAATATAACTTTCCTCCCCCGATCTCTCTCCTCCTATGTTGGACCATGTTACAGCCTGCCTATTGGCTGTCTCCGACTGGATGACCTCGCGTTTCCTAAACCTTAACCTCTCCAAAATTGAACTTCTCGTCTTCCCATCAAAACCACCATTCCTTCACCTATTTCACTTAAGGTGAACGGTGCCACTATTACTCTTACTTGTCAGGCTCATTGCCTCGGGGTCCTCTTCGACTCTGATCTCTCCTTCACTCTTCACTTTCAGTCACTAACAAAATCTTGCTACTTCCACATAAAAAACATTGCATGTGTCTGCCCCTGTCTTAATAAGGACTCTGCTAAAATGCTCATCCAGGCTCCTATTATCTCCCGCCTTGACTACTGTAACCTCCTTCTGTCTGGCCTTAAATGGACCCAGATTCTCCCTCTGCAGTCTGTTATGAATGCCTTTGCTAGGCTCATCCTCCTCACTTCACGCATGTGTCACACCTCACCCCTTGCTATCAGCTCCATGTGCCTGCACCCCCCAACTCCCACCTTCAAAACTTCTCCCTAGCTTCCCCCTTTCTATGGAGCTCCCTCCCCAACAAAATTAGACTCTCCCCATCTCTACAGTCCTGCAAGAAGTCTCTGAAAACACATTACTTTAGAGAAGCCTACCGGCTCACTCCTTGATTCCCCAATTGTACATTTCTTGCACCACCTTCCCACCCATCCCACATGCACCCTACTACTTCAGGTCCTCAATTTACCCTCACCTAAAGTGTCACCCCTGTCCTCTTAGATTGTAAGCTCTCAAGCAGGGTCCTCTCTCCTACAGTTCTGTGTGTTCAACTTGTATGTATATTTGTTATTCTGTCTCACCCATTGTACAATGCTACAGAACTTGTTACTGCTTTATAAGTACCTGCAGCTGTAACTTGCATAAGCACACTGAGACACAATAAACCAACAACGCGTGTGTCTGATTGGATGCTGACCCAGCCGCACGAGCACCATCAGAGGAAGACCTCAGTCATCCTTCATAAGCAACGTGTATACGGTACATTGAAATATGACTCAAGGCACTAGAGTATTCATGTTTGGCTTGAAGGAAAGGTGGCTACTCTACTCTCTCATCCCACTCTATGAACCATATGCTCACTCTCAGCCAGCCACATACTCACTCTGCTCACTCCATCCCATCTCAGCCAGCCACATGCTCACTCCCATCCCACTGCCCGACAAGCAGATAGCAGATATTAAATAAATATAGAGATGTGCTTATACAGAGATGTGCTTATACAGATAGCAATGGTCTGTTCACTCTTTTTATGATGTAGCTTAGGCTGGTGTCAGACTAGCACGCTATGTGCACCCGTACTGACGTGCTTACCGGCGTCCGTAGCAGCGTCACAACGCTGCAACGGAGCCGGTCACATGCTTGTGCACGATTGTGCACGTGTACGAAATTCACACGCAACAAGCGTCCATTATCCAAGCCTCTCCGGCAAAGCGGTAGGACGCGCGTTGACGGAGCTGCAAAGCGTGGTTCTCCATAGGAGGATCGCGCTTTGCAGCACTGAGCGCACTGAGTGGCCAGACGGCGTCGAGTGGAAGGAAAGTCCACTCTCACGGACGTACCTTCCACTCTCCAAAGACGCTCGTCTGACACTAGCCTAAGGCTCAGAGTCAGGGCCGGCGCTACTGTAAGGCATCACAGGCGGCCGCCTAAGGGTGCTGGCCTGTTGCCAGGACAAGGGGCGCAAAAAATCAGGATCCCCTGTCACTGTCTGGGAATCCTGATTTTATAACAACCCTCAAACCTGGCACTGCACTGCCGCTATCTTGGTCTCCACCAAGATCTCGGCGAGTTGGTCGGCCCCCTCAATGACATCATTAGGGCGCGACCCACCCCTACACATGGCCACAATTCAGGGGAGCCAGAGGGTGCCTGGATCCCTGCCCTGCACAGCCCAACTCCTGAATCCCTTCAGGAACTGTAGGCTGGCTCCCCCTTCGCTGCCTGCATTATTCAGGGAACCGAGGGACAGTCTGCACAGCCTGCCTGTCTGTGCCTACCAGCGTGCTGACCCTGCCCCCTCCAGCCCGGTAGCAGCAGGTCCTGGCAGGCAGGTAAACAGAAAGGATTCCCTGTCACACTCTCTCTATTCTATTCACCATGATCTCTCTCTGTTTTCTTTCCCTTTCTGTCTTTTCATCTCTCACTATTACGTTCTCCTCTCCTTCACCCCCTTCCCTCTCTCCTTCACCCCCTTCCCTCTCTCCTTCACCACCCCTTCCCTCTCTCCTTCACCACCCCTTCCCTCTCTCCTTCACCCCCTTCCCTCTCTCCTTCACCACCCCTTCCCTCTCTCTTCACACCCCTTCCCTCTCTCCTTCACACACCCCCTTCCCTCTCTCCTTCACACCCCCTTCCCTCTCTCCTTCACACCCCCTTCCTCTCTCCTTCACACCCCCTTCCTCTCTCCTTCACACCCCCTTCCCTCTCTCCTTCACACCCCCCTTCCCTCTCTCCTTCACACCCCTTCCCTCTCTCCTTCACCCCCTTCCCTCTCTCCTTCACACACCCCCTTCCCTCTCTCCTTCACACCCCCTCCCTCTCTCCTTCACACCCCCTTCCTCTCTCCTTCACACCCCCTTCCTCTCTCCTTCACACCCCTTCCCTCTCTCCTTCACACCCCCTTCCCTCTCTCCTTCACACCCCTTCCCTCTCTCCTTCACCCCCTTCCCTCTCTCCTTCACACACCCCCTTCCCTCTCTCCTTCACACCCCCTTCCCTCTCTCCTTCACACCCCTTCCTCTCTCCTTCACACCCCCCTTCCCTCTCTCCTTCACACCCCCTTCCCTCTCTCCTTCACACCCCCCTTCCCTCTCTCCTTCACACCCCCACCCTCTCTCCTTCACACCCCCCTTCCCTCTCTCCTTCACACCCCCCTTCCCTCTCTCCTTCACACCCCTTCCCTCTCTCCTTCACACCCCCCTTCCCTCTCTCCTTCACACCCACCCCTTCCCTCACTCCTCTCTCTCCACTTTTCTAACTCTCCACTGTCTAACACATTGTTTTTTTCCTCTTTTAGGTTGAAGTGTGACTCACATCACATACAGGCACCCACAGACCTCACACACAGACAATTCCTACACACCGCACATTAATGTGAGTTTTATTTTTGTGGCGCTCTGTGATACAGGAATGTGCAGTGTGTAGGAGCGTATCACAGAGCGCCACAGCAATAAAACTCACAGCAATGTGTGGTGTGTATGAGCGTATCGCAGAGCTGCACAGCAATAAAGCTCATAGTAATGTGCAGTGTGTATGAGCGTAAGTTTTATTGCTGTGGATTCTGTGATATGCTCATACAATGTACATTACTGTGAGTTTTATTGCTGTGGATTCTGCGATATTCTCATACACACCGCACATTACGTAAATGGGCTGGCGTGGTGATGGTGGGGGGGGGCACCAAAATAAGTTTTTGCCTAGGGTGCCAAAAGACTTTGCACCGGCCCTGCTCACAGTCATGTGAAAGAAGATAGAGATGATGTGTACCATAAATAAACAGGTAACACCATTCCTTAGTACATAAATGAAGAAATGTGTTTGTTAATTTTACGTTATAGGTGGACCTGTGACACGCAAGCAGGTGTACAAGCACTCTTCCTACGTTACGGAATGTGATAAGTGTGTTTACTAGTGGAATATGGTAGGACAGTAGTGCATACTGCAAAGTGAAAGGTAATAGTTCTCTGCATAAAGGAACTGTAGAGATATTAGTTGAAAATTCGCTGTACCAGAGATCCTCGCAAAGGGACTAAATTGACACAAAATATTATGATCAAGAGCAAAGACTGTCAGCAAATGTTTTTCTATTAAAAATTTGAGTTCCAGATAAATTAAAATATATTGGTCGCTGTCATCCACAAATAAGAAAATTATTTATGTTCAACAGAAAGGGTTAATAAATGTCGGATCCATGAACAATATTATTAACCCTTTTGGTCACATACACAAAAGACTGATTTCTGCTGAGCAGAAACGGCTAATAAATGCCCTTTGTGTGACTTCTGAACTTAACTGTTTCAGACGAAAAAAAATAAATTTATAAAGTCTAATGTGTAGAAAGGTTTTATGATGACAACTTAAATACTTCTTATAGAGTAATGTTGATATAAGTGAGGGGCAAGTCATTTATTTATATTCAAAGTGTAAATAAATTCTTTACGCAGGGCCGCTAAGGAGATCAGAAGTCACTCTCTGATTCTGCAGGTAATGGTCACAGATGATAAGTGGTTTATAAATCTTTCAGGACCTTATCCATTGTCATTGGGAGGTGGGAACTCCTACTTCCTATGCTCAGCAATGATTCTTAGTCTGATTCACTGTGCTCCTGCTTCTCTATTCTGGCTTATTTAATTGTAGCTGTTTATTGTTTGGTATTGATTTTGAGGGGGGTTTATGGTGGTGCTCAGTTTGATGGTCACAAGAGGGTGATACATGTTGTGAGTCACCCCTTCCTTTGCACTGCATTTGATACAATAAATAAATCACAGGATCAACATTGTTTGATGACGCTAATGGTTTTTCATGGTCACTGATACCCTTATCTAAAACTTTAGACTTAAGGGGTTATTTAAAGAGAGCCGAATTGGCTCCGAAATGCGTCAAACTGCGAATTTTCCCATAAGGTGCAATTTCGCGGTCATTCGGCTACTCAAAATGCCGGCAGTTCGCCAAATATTAGCGAATTGCCAGCGAAATACAGTGGTCTTCAGCAGCTGTGAAAGTTCCCAGAGAGAAGAAATGGTTAATCTATTCAGAGAACACCAAACAGCACCAAAATGTCAATGAAATGCCTTGATTTTCGGTGGTTTCATTTGGCAGGTTTAATGTCAAAATAATTCCTGTTTTTATGAAATATTTATTAAACCGTTTATTCTTTTAATCTGCAGCAAAAAGTCTCTTTATTTATTTATTTATTTAGCATTTTTTAGGCATTTTTCTGGCAATTTCTTTTTTCAGATTTTTTTTAATAGCTTTTTTCTGTAACAGACCTTTTTATTATCGAAATGAAATATCTGTATATGAATATACATACAGTTATCTGTTAGCTACTCTCACGCTTCATTTATATGTATTCAAATGTTACTCCTCCTGTAATTGGGCTTTTTCCCTTCACACATACCGATATTGACTAAATTATATGGGAATTCTTAAGCTCATCAATCTCCAATATACACGGAGTCTACCAACTTACCTGAATACATTTTGTTTTTATTATCTTCTGTGTTTTTGTGTGTATTTAGTGTTCACCATTTGATGTGGTTTTAGCTTTGGCATTTCGCCTTAATAAAGATTTGTTTTTATTTTTTTCACGGATGCATTGTGTTTCTACTGACTAGTTCAGTGGACCAGCTTTTCTCTTGACCTTTTTATTATTATTCATAGGACCTTATATATTATTTCCAGGCATATTCGCCCAGTAGTTTTTTGCAAACACGTTTTAAAAATTGTGGTGGGGGGGGGTTACCCATTCGGCTTTTTCCGGCAGCTGGCTGGTGCTTTATTTGACGGATTGTCGGCTTTTTTCGGATGTGTTCGGCAGTTTTGCAGCAGATCGTCGGGTGCGTTCGGCGGTTTTTCGGCTGCTTATCGGATCAATCCGATGTTTTTTCGGCAGTTTTGCAGCGGTTTTTCTGTTCGAATCGACAGTTTTGCGGCGATTTTTCGGAGTTTGAGTATAAACTTATTCATTTGTGCTTTAACTCTCACTATAGGGAGCAGAGTGGGGGCTCATATTATGGTCACATTTGCAGACATGGCGCCTGAGGCATTCCATTTTTCAGGTTGGAGTAGTGCCAATAGTTTGTGGTTGGAAGTAAGAGCCTTGGCCATTCACCACTAAAGGGGTTAATCAAGAAGCGACAAACTTGCCACCGAATTGCACCGAATGGAGAATTTCGTGGCGAATTGACAGTAAAATAAGGTGCAGTTCGCACCTTGGGCGATCTTCGGTGCAGCGAAATTCTCCCATAGAGAAGTAATGGTTAATCTATTCAGAGAATGTCGAACTGCACCGAAGTATCAGTGAAATTGCCTGATTTTCAGTGATTCAGTTCGACAGGTTTAAATAGGCGAATCCCATCGGATTCACTACAAACAAATATAATTTTTTTCATTTTTTTTATTCAATCATTTATTCTTTTCTTTTGCGGCAAAAAGACTTTGTATTTATTTATTTTTTGGAAAATCTCTTTGTATTTTTTAGACTTAATTTCTGATTCCCAATTCCCAATTTTTTTTAAAAGGCATTTTTTTTATTCTATTACAGACCTTTTTATTATTTTTTAAAAAAGGCCTTTTCTATTATTTACACAGATTTTCATGCATTTTTATTGTTTTAAACATCTTTTAGAAGAATAGCAGAGTTCCAGGGTCTTTTTTTGCAATTCGTCAGTCAGTTTGGTGGTCTTTGGCTGCGTTCAGCGGTCAGTTCAGCGGTGTTTGCTGACTCCATGCTCACTGCACTTCGGTGACCCTGCGCTGAATAGTGAATTCATCGCAGGGTAAGTGAAATGGAATCACCGAAGCACACCAAAGTGTGCCGAACTGGAGAGCACCGACATTTCTGAATAACCCCTTTAGTGTTATAAAAGGATATCTCTCAGTAATAGTCGTTTTAAACCAGTCTGGCTGGCTCCGTCCTTCTGTAGAAATTCTTCTGTCATTTGATCTCAAATAAGAAAACAAACAAAAAATCTGCAAGGTTCATTTATCTGACCAACATTAAAATGAACAATCAGATTAATGGGATTCACGCGGTGCAGCCAGAAATGCCGGCTCAGTTTTCAGGACTGTAGCCAATAATACTTAAATGCATATTTTATAGTAAAATTTAAACAACTATCAATAAATTAGGTATCACAATGGTCACTGTTAGTGTTGATTCTACTATTATGAGAATTACACCAAAAACTCCTCTTATTTTGGACAAAATAAAGCACTAGGAATGTTTAAAAGCAACACTTATATTTATTATAAAAAAGACTGTTTGAAAAAAAAAACACTTTTATATTTAACAAGGATATAAAACAGTTAACGCTTTGCCAAGATAGATAATATTTCCAGAGGTATTACAGCATAATCGCAAGTGTTACACATATAAATTAATATATAAAAATGTTTGCGTACAGATTAGACATGATTTTAGATTTATCAATACAGTTTTCCATGACACAGATTTGTTTATAATTTTTCTTAACTGTGCAGTGATAAATATTGTTGTTATTATTATTTCTGCACTCAGTATTTAAATGTTCAGTGGATGAAATGCGATTGTTTTGTTGTATAGATATGTACCATTTCTTGACTATCACCCAGAAGTATTCCTAGGGTATTTTAAACCCCATCGCGAACAATTCAGTGTAATATCTTGTTTCTGTTTTGAAGCAATAAATATGAAGAGAATAAGGCAATAAAATACAGAAGGAAGCATTTAACCTTCATAGCAGAGTGATCAAATGAAACATATCATGAGACTGAGTGATTATTGTCAAACGGATGTGAGCATGCTTTTAACTTGCACTGAAGGATCCTGTATTGTGGATTATGTTTAATACTGTTCATATAAAAATACATAAGCAATAGTGATTTCTTTGTTATTTTGAAATGGATGGAAAAATATATTGTATATCTACGTGTTTTGTGTTTTATATATATTAATCTGCCAAAGCACCATAATTCTGGCCAGTGTTTCATCAAAGACCATGACTATAGTGGAAGCAGCACAAATAGTCATCACATGCATGCATCACTCATGAAGAGCGTGGACATGAGGTCATCACATACAGTAGACCTTCATATTTATATGAGGTAGAACTGATAAGCTGATTGGAAGATTCGCAGGATGGTGTTTTTAATACTGTAGATACTCGAGTATATCGCTAGAGTTTGGTGACAAAAATTTACCTTAAAATTGGATGGGTCGCGTTATATTTGAGACATCTGCACCGTGTGTAAGAAAAAAAAAAACTTGCCTTGCTCCCGATCCCAAGTCTCACGGAAGTTCCGGTAGTCTCGCTGAAGTGAATGCGGGCTCCCTGATGCTTGCAAACACTTCAGGAACTCCTGGATCCATCATGACCAGAGGGCAAGCTCAGTTTAAGCCAATCAATCACCTTGCTCACCTCCGCTGGCCATCGAATCGCTAGTAAAGATGATGGATGGCCGGCAGCTTCATAATTAGTAACAACTGCAATCATTCTAGAGCAGAGCACCCTGGCCTGAGGGAGAGCCTAACTGTGTTAAGAGAACCTGGAAGGATTTTAATCGTTTACCGGTACAGTAAAATTTTGTTCCTCGCGTTGTATTCGAGTCTTGAGTATTCTCGCATTTCCATAATAAATCTTTATCCATCGCGTTATATTCGGGTCGCGCTATACTCGAGTATCTACGGGTAGTATTTTTAGAACAATTTCTTGTATGGTGATGTAGCATTAACCATTATGCTGACAAGAGAAGCCCATCACGAGGCTGATCTGCATACAGCAGGTTGGGGTTGTGGAGCTGCATCTTCCATCATCAATGCCAGGTTTAAGAACAAGATATAAAGGCAGTAGACAGGACACGATCAGGGAGAGGTGAAACGAACAAAAAGGACAACATTAGAGGAAAGAACTGAGTTCGGTGGAGCAGAAATAGGATTATGGAGTGATGGGCATAGATGGGACAGGATTAGCATTTGGGGATGTAATAGAAAGCACGGAAAGGAAGGAATGATAGAAAAAAGCTGGGTGATTTTGACCTCTATTTTACACAATAGATTGGATAGTGGATATGTATCAAGGGTGCACCTCTGTGAAAGGTGAAGACTAATTCTTAACTGTATCAGTACTTATTTGCCACAAAAATGGTATTTGAAGAAACACTGGATACATTAAGTTAGTGGGGGTCTACACATGATGTTATAGTGAAAGTATTAGGCAGGGTTGATGCTGATTGCATAATAATTGTGTTGAATTTGAAGCTTTAGTTATATATAAACATGGACAACAAATGTAATTGTTGTACAGAATTATCCAATACTTCCCACTTAGTAACATGCATTTTTATTTCTATTTTTCATTTTAAGTGTAAAAATATTTTCCCTTTTTTAGAAGAATGTCACTGTTAACATCGTATGCATCTATCTGCATCTATCCACATTTTATAAATGCGTGTGCCTTTATTTTACAAAAGTTACAGCTGCTAGTCAAATCTCACTTGCCCCAGAGGTACCAGTATACAAGGTACATAATAAGAATTTGGCGAGTCTTTGAGATGGTTCTCCATGTTCCAAGAATATAAAACTACTTGAAACACAACTCAAAACGTTCTTAAATATTTAGAAATACTCTTGGATTCCGCTGGCACATTGAAAAAACTGTCCATGGGTTATAAACTTTTCTTAAGAGGCCACTTGAAATTTTTTTCTTGCGTTTGATGGATTCTTCTGGAATGACTTAGGTTGATACTGTGAGCCTACAAAAGAAAAAAAAATGAGGATGCAATAATACAGTCAGGTTCACACCACTCCTTTAAGTTACATTATTGCTTTTACTCTTTGGGTCTGATGACCTACTGGCATTGTTTACTTGCAAAAAAATTTGGAAGAGAATTGTCCTATTTATTTTGAAAACTCACTGAATTTCTTTCTATAGACGAGTCATTTTATGTCACCCTATAAAATATACTTGCTTGTGTGGTATGACATCGCCTTGGTTCTCAGCCAGGATGAGCACCCATGATAAGTTGAATTATTTGCACAAGACATATTGCACGAATCCAAATGAATTGAACATACTACCATATGAATATAAGATGAAGTCGCAGCATATCTTTAAAGGGAAACTCTATAGAAATATAGAGTTCCTTTTTTGCACTTAAATTATGGTGCCAATTCTGCCCAATTCTGTTTATTTTTTTCCCTGTATTTTGGATGATTTTCCTGACTTTTTGTCTCTTGTCACGCACTGCTCCTCCTCTTCGGATCAAGTCTCCAGGATCCAGATGTCCCCAAAGCTTTTCTGTGCAATTTAAGCTCCTAAGCAACTTACGTAGCTGACTAGCTGCAAATTACACACTGCTACGGGACTTGCACACGTTACATACACAAATACTGTAGCGCCTGTGCAGAGCGATGGACTGGATCTGCGCGCATGCATCGATCCGATCCATCAGCTGCCTCTCTGAGACCATTCTCTACAGCGATTGGTCAGAGAGTGTAATGTCGGCAGCCTCTCTGTGTCTGATCTGGTGACTGGCAGTCTGGAAATTCAAAATTCTGGCTGCTGGGGATGCTGGGTGGGGGGAAGGTACGTCCTCTACTTCCCCCAGCGTTTTCTGTCAGATCAGGGGAGCTGGGGTGGTGGAAAAGGGGTCTGCACACATCCTGACCACTTTAAAACTATAAAGTGGTCAGGATGAGTAAAGTGTTCCTTAAAGTTTGTGGTCTTTAACCTCCCTGACGGTTTTCCCAAGTGTGGCTCGGGGTTAACTTTTTGTACTGAAAGCGGTATCCCCGAGCCACACTCGGGCTGTATACTTACATGTCCTGCGCTCCCTCGCTGATCCCCGCAGTACCCACCAGCCGCTTGCAACGTCACACTGCCTGGATCTCTTCTAGCGAGGAGTGAACCAGGAAGTGTGACATCGCGATCAACTGCAGTGTGACTGCGGGGACAGCGAGGGAGCGCAGGACATGTAAGTATCGGCCCGAGTGTGGCTCGGGGATACCGCTTTCAGTATTGAAAGTTAACCCCCGAGTCACACGCATACCGCTAGGGGGCCAGAATAAATTGGACCAATTCTGACATATAAAATATGTCAGAATCAGACCACCAGGGAGGTTAATGTTGCAATATTATTTTCTCTGATGAAATAATCTCGTGATTGTGAGTGATGCTTTATCACCATTTAAAGTATGCAGCATTAATGTATTGCTAACTACACAATATTACTTTATTATTATTTCGTGATTACAATGCTGAGCAAAAGTACTATCGTTATTATTACATAAAAGAGTAAACATTTCTATGGTTATTCACAAAATGCCAGTGTTTGGCGGCGTTGCAAATACTATCGGAAATTTCTGGTAATTTGGTGCTGACAAATGTCAGCATTTGAGAAAACTCAAATCCAAAAAGTGATGGGAGAAGAACTACAGTAAATCACTGCAATTCTGTCGTTTTCCAGCAGTATATAAAACTCAGCCAAATGTCGTCACTTTCTGAATAGCTCCTTTGGCATCGTTTTGCTGGTGTTTGGGAATATAATTCAGTGATTTGAAATTGTTGATCTCAAGAGACCGCCCCCCCATACAAACTACAGTGAGAACAGCAGTAGATACAGTGTAGGACAACTTTGAATGAAACACCGGTAGAAGTTACAGTGAAATCTACCGTAAATAATTACATCAGGAACTATGGTGGAAACCCCATCAAAAATTATACTAAGAAATATGCTAGATAACTGCAGCAGAAAGTATGGTGGAGGAATGGTGATATGTACGGCTGTGTGGAGTAGAGGTAACAACACTGCTCTATAACCATGGAGACCGTGGAAACACAGGTTCAAGAGCTCCTCTCCAGTAAGTGTCCTTGGGCAAGACACCTAACGGTTTATACTCGCCACCCAGGACAAATTTGAAAACGAGAGAAATCTCAATGTATCCTTCCTGGTAAAATATATTTAAAAAAAAAACCAAACAAACCTATGTTGGCAGTTCCCTAAATAGTGTATTCACAATAGTTTGCCAGTACTTGCTCCCTCATAGTTCGCTAAAGGTAAGCCACCATGCTTTTAAAGAAAGAAAGGTTGATAGTGATGATTACCTCTGTTGTGTTTGATTCCTCCATTTTTGCCTAACCTCCCAAATTCAGATGTATGAAGGATTATATGCAATTTCTTTGCACAACGTAAGTTAACGGTTAGTCCTTGGCCCCAAATGTTGCACACTGCACAATCAATAATACAAAAACAAAAAGTTTTCATACTTGTAAGGAATGTCTGTCCAGTCCACATATGGTTGGCAAAATCCAGTGGGGTAAAAGATCTTTTGTGTATCGCTTCTGACTGCAATAAAGAGAAAAACACTTTATTTTTTATAGCACTTTACACATATCAATGCTGTCAAATGGAAATGGGAATAAATATTTTCAATCCTATACGGGCCATGAAACTGTAATTCACCCGGAAAGTGTGAGTCGTGCTGGGTCTTGAAAATTGTTCAACAGCTACAGTTCGGTCTTTTAGAGGTCGTCGTCCTGTGGTGTCAGGAACTGCACTTGCTACACGGCTGTGAAGATATCGCCCTCTATGCTGCTAGAATGAAATAATGACATAATGAATATACAGAATCATTGCACATTGCTTCTTTAAAGTGACTTCTACTGTAGATTCCCGTAAATTTTTTCTTCTACACTGCTGTTTTTGAATAGTGAGCCCAATCGTATCTATAAGGAGGTCGTGCCATGACTGCTGTCTGCGCCTGGCCTAATTCAAATAATAATGGTGTGATTGGGGCATGGAACAATGTGAAGTTGTGAAGTCAATTGGGTTAAAGCGTATTTGGGTTAGGAAGGAAAGGGTGAGAAAAAAGGGGAATCCCTGGCCTGTGCCATTAGTAATGCTGAAAGGGTGGAGGGAATAACAGGTAACACCAAAAGCGCTCATGTGTCGAATAGGTTATAAGGTGATGATGAGAACTCAACTCCTTTTTGCTTCCAGTGAACAGTTGAAGTATGAAGAAATGCCAACCTGCCCACCCTCCCTTTATCATGTGCAGATGTTTTTAAAGGTTAAAGTTCGGAATTTGAATTAAAAAAAAGGCTAATGGCCCTATTCCAAGGTTGGTGTAAACTTAACCAGAGCCGTGGTAAACTAACCAGAGTAATTATAGTCTATGAAGTTGTTAAGTTAACAACAGCTCTGGTTAAGTTTACACTAGTCATGGAATAGGGTCCTAGGTTTTCAAAGTTAAATAAATAATTGAATAAAGCTGGTGTCATTGACATTGGCTCATTCTTGGAGTGTCCAGTGTCAGTTATTTTGGGTTACTGAATGCTTTGGAAAAACATAAATCTCAAAAGAGAACCCAGGCACAAAAACAACATACACCAATTTAATATACTGTGAACGAGTGCTGTATCAAAATAGCATGCTTCTTTAAAAGTTGTATAATATTTTGAAGGCCTTCCTTCCACCTTGCGAGGGTTTGCTTTCCTCATGAAGTCGTTCGTATGTCCACACTAACAACGGAGAAACGCGTTGAAATTAATTCATGAATGACTGCCTTCCTAAATAGGCATTAATGTGCAACCCTTCGTAAGAAATCTTTATTAGTTACACTAGTCCTCCAATGTGCACTATTTTCAATTTTATCTCATTTTTCTTCTGAGCCCTAGCCTTTTTGTGTGTACTTGATTTTATCCATATATTGCCATATCAGGCTTAGAGGAGCCATATCTTGCTTGGCAGTTGTTAACCCTATCCTTGCAGCAAGGACGTATGGGAAATTATTTTCCACAGAGTTTTGGAATTACGTCTACTGCAATTGTGTGACCTCTTACTACGTACAGCATACAGTACAGAATTTATTTCTCATCTTCTCTGTTTATTCCGGACCCTCGAAAGCCGGTTCTTCCTTTTTCTGGATAGCCTTTCACCCTCGGGTATGCTGTACTAGAATTTTTCTTTTTGAATTGGGCTTGTATTTAGGGCATCCTTTATCTGGTTTTTGTTTCCCCTTGTAAGAGACTTTATTTCTCTTTTTCTACAATCATTAAAAGTTAAGTTTTATTTCCTTCATACCATGTGAACTTATTTTCCAATTCTTTCCTCCACATTTGATTATGTACTTATTTATATAAGCTTTAGATTGTCTTTCTTGACAATTTCATTTTGGGGTACTTTACAGTTATTCTGTGTTATCATTATTTGATAGGGTTACCCCCTACTTTTGAACCCCGGCCCTGATACCTTATTATCCCTATTTTTGTATTTTGAATAGCTTTTTTGCACTTTAGCAGATCTCAGGTCTCTATTATATTATTTTAGATGTACACAAGTTTTTTTGGAGAATTACACACGTGGATAAATGAGTATACCATTTTACCATGACACAGTATATGGCACTTGTTGTATAAAGACTCTTAGCATGAATTTCACAAACGTTTATACAACTTTTAAAGAAGTATGCTATTTTGATACACCACTCATTCACAGTATATTAACCCTTTCCCGCCAAAGGGTGTACTATGCTGGCACTGCGGCTGGTGGGCCTTGAAGCAACAGGGCGTACTAGTATGCCACGCTGAATTTCAATGGTCCTCCTTTGCCCTGCCCATTAGTTGACATGCACCGTGCGCTGTTGGCTGCTGAGGGACGACCTGAACTCAAGCTGCCCCCGAGCAGTCAATGACATGCATCACGTGACAGCTACTAGGTGGCCCAGAGGGGGAGTCTGTCGCAGTGGCAGTCAAACTAGTATGCGCCGCCGGCGTTAACTCACTCCCTCCACATTGTAAGTAAAAGGAGTGCACTCGGGGGGTGAGATATGTGTATGTGTGTGTCTTTGTGTCTAATAGTCTGGTATAACGCAACTGCAACAAAGCATGGTCCTTATGAGAGACCTGGCGCAATTAATTCCCAAGACAACTCTTTCATTGAACAAATAATGAAGGTTGACTCTAAAGAAATCCAAACTCTGTAACATTTTAATTTTCACTAAACATTACTTTATAATGCTTAAGCTAAGTCTGTAATGACGATAGAATTAGGGATGAGCTGTTCGGGTTCGGACGGTTCGGGGTTCGACCCGAACTTAGCCTGTTCAAGCAGATCGTGAACCCCGAACATTTCCGGGTGTTCGCCGCATGTTCGACCACAATGGACCACAATGCATTTTCCCACTGCCTGAAGCTCGTAATTGGCTACAGCCTTGCACCTGACCACAGGTCTGGTGCAAGACTGGTTGAATATATGCCAATCACCGCTCAGAGTCCTGATTGGGCAAATTTTGCCCAATCATGGGCTCACAGAGCTAAGTCCCGCAGCACACTATATAAGGTTTCAACGCAGCGCTTCTGCACGCATTTCAGAGGAGATTTCAAAGAAGATAGTTGTGTGTGTTGTTACTGCCGTTCTGCCACGCTACTGTGGGGGTCTGGGGGGGTCTCATTTCGACCAAATATCAGGGAATTTAGGTGATGTGTGTCTTGTCACTGTGCCAGCAAGTTTTTTTGGGGTTTACAACTTTATTTAAAACATTTGTGAATTAAGGTGATCTTCTGGGTCTTGTCACCACTGTGCCAGCAAGTCTTTTTGGGTGTCATTTTTACCAAATATCAGGGAATTTAGGTGATGTGTGTCTTGTCACTGTGCCAGCAATTTTTTTGGGGTTACAACTTTCTTTAAAACATTTGTGAATTGAGGTGATCTTCTGGGTCTCGTCACACAGCCAGCAATTATTTTTGGGGCTCACTAATTTCTTTAAAACATTTGTGAATTAATGTGATCTGTGTCTCGTCATAGAAACAGTACCACGCTGTATTTTGGGGCTCACTAATTTCTTTAAAACACTTGGGAATTAAGGTGATCTGTGTCTCGTCATACAAAAAGTACCACGCTGTATTTTGGGGCTCACTAATTTCTTTAAAACACTTGTGAATTAAGGTGTTCTGTGTCTCGTCATACAAAAAGTACCACGCTGTATTTTGGGGCTCACAAATTTCTTTAAAATACTTGTGAATTAAGGTGATCTTCTGTGTCTCGTCACACAGCCAGCAAATTTTTTTGGGGCTCACTAATTTCTTTAAAACACTTGGGAATTAAGGTGATGTGTGTCTCGTCATACAAACAGTACCACACTGTATTTTGGGGCTCACTAATTTCTTTAAAACTCTTGGGAATTAAGGTGATCTGTGTCTCGTCATACATACAGTACCATGCTGTATTTTGGGGCTCACAAATTTCTTTAAAACATTTGTGAATTAAGGTGATCTGTGTCTCGTCATACATACAGTACCACGCTGTATTTTGGGGCTCACTAATTTATTTAAAACATTTGTGAATTAAGGTGATCTGTCTCTTGTCATACAAAATGTACCACTCTGTATTTTGGGGCTCACTAATTTCTTTAAAACACTTGGGAATTAAGGTGATCTGTGTCTCGTCATACAAACAGTACCACACTGTATTTTGGGGCTCACTAATTTCTTTAAAACACTTGGGAATTAAGGTGATCTGTGTCTCGTCATACATACAGTACCACGCTGTATTTTGGGGCTCACTAATTTATTTAAAAATTTGTGAATTAAGGTGATCTGTCTCTTTTCACTGGCTGCCAGCTATCAGTGTGTCTCACTGAGTTATAACCAGAGTTATTTAAATCTTTATACCAGAGTTGAATCAGAGTTCTGTATATTTTAATCTATATATCACTCACCATGTCTGAAAGAACAAAAAGGACAGGCAGACGCTCCCAGCCACAGATAAGAGGGCAAGCAGCCCCTGTGTCGGGAGGCTGTGTCTCTGGTCGTGGTGGACGTGGTGCATCCTCTGCAGGGGCACGCTTGTCCTTTCTAATTGGTGCTGGCCGTCTTAAGTAGCAGCAACATACAGAGGACTTGGTGGATTGGCTAACCAGGCCATCCTCATCCTCCGAGTCCTCTGCCAGCCAGGCTTCTAGTGCTTTACAGTCCACCTCAGCTGCCAAAGCATCTAATGCAGCCTCCATGTCCACAGCTACTCCTGCCGTAGCCTCGCTATCACACATGGAGGAGTCAGCTGAATTGTTTGACTACAATGAGAGTGAGATGCTGCTTGAGGATGCGCAGCAAGTACAGTGCTCTGATGCAATCTCTGAGGTTGAGCAAGGGAGTATAATCAACCTAGAGGAAGGGGGTGCCAGTGATGACACACAAATAACTGGCACTCATGTTGCCCCAGCAGCTGCAGCATACTGCCAAGTTGGCTCCAGTGACGAGGAGATAGGGGGTGAAGATGACATTGATGATGATGAGGTCACTGACACCACCTGGGTGCCAGATCGAACTGAGGAATCAAGTGAGGAGGAGGGGAGGGGGAGAGGAGGAGGAGGAGGCACAGCAAACACGAGGCACAACATCCTCTGTGACCAACCGTAGCACTAGCCAGTCCAAGGCATCACATGTCAGAGCTGCTCCGGTGCAGAGCGCTGTTGTCTCAAAGAACACATGCAGGAACTCTGCTGTCTGGGAGTTCTTTAAGAACTGTGCAGCAGACCCCACCGTTGCTATTTGTAATCTATGTCAGAGGAGGCTGAAGCATGGGATAAACACCGGACACTTGGGTACCACGTGCTTGAGGCGACATATGAACAAGTGCCTCACATCCCGTTGGGGCAAAACTTTGCGTAGGTCCTCCTCCTCCTCATCTGTCTCTACCCACACTGTATGTTCCTGCCATGCAATTGCCTACAACCTCCACCGACAGGGATGATGCTACAGTAATGGATGTACCAGCAGGTCCTTCCTCACAATGTGACATCATCCCAGTAGCTGAAGATTTACGCAGTCAGATTACGCTGCTGTAGCGAAAGAAAAAATATAGTCCCAACCATCCCCAAGCACAGCGTCTAAATGCCAGCTTAGCAAAATTACTCGCATTGCAGCTGCTGCCTTTCCAGCTGGTGGACTCTGCTCCCTTCCGTGAATTTGCTGAATGCGCTGTACCACAGTGGCAGGTTCCAAAACGCCATTACTTTTCACGCAAGGCCATTCCAGCACTATACCAGCACGTGGAAGACAATGTTATCCAGTCATTGGGAAAGGCAGTCAGCAGCAAGGTGCATGTGACTTTAGACACGTGGTCCTGCAAGCATGGACAGGGTTGTTACATTTCCTTCACAGTACACTGGGTAACTCTGATTGCAGCTGGGAGGGATCCAAGACGGGGCTCTGTGCTGGAGCTTGTTCATCCACCAGCCTCCAGAAAGCTGCTTGTATGAGGTCTGTCTGCTCCACACCACCACCTCTTCCTCCTCCTCCTCCTTCTCTGTCTCTGGCGAAGTGGCAGTTAAACCGACGCCTGACAGGGTGTACGCAATGGCTCAAGCAAAAAGATGCCATACTGTGCTTGAGCTGGTTTGTTAGGGACAGGAGCCACACCGGGTCAGAATTTTGTCAGCTCTGCAGGCAGGTGCAGAGATGGTTAACACCACACCAGCTTGAGCTGGGAATGATCGTCTGCGATAATGGCAGCAACCTTCTCTCCGCCCTACGCAAGGGTAAATTGATGCATGTACCATGCCTAGCACATGTCCTAAATCTGGTGGTACAGCGTTTCCTAACCAGGTACCCAGGGCTGCCAGAGCTTCTCATCCAGGCCAAAAAAGTCTGCAGCCACTTCAGATGGTCATTCCCAGCAAGCGTTCGCCTGGCAGAAATTCAAAGAGAATTCCACCTTCCCACAAACCGTCTGATCTGTGACATGCCCACCAGGTGGAATTCGACATTAGCAATGCTGCAGCGTCTGCACAAGCAGCAGAGGGCCATCAACGGAGTACCTGTGTGAGTATGGCACAAGACAGGTTCAGGTCAACTTGGTTTTTTCCCCCCCGCAGTGGCTGATGATCAAGGATGCATGCACTGTACTGTCACCATTTGAGGAGGCAACGAGGATGGTGAGCAGGGACAGTGCATGCATTAGTGACACAATTCCTTTAGTGTTCCTGCTGGAGCACACTCTGCGGGGAATTATAGATGTGGCTCTAGAGGCAGAGCAGCGGGAGGAAGAGAAGCCTTCCCTAGATCTCAAGGCCCCAGTCTTTCCGCAGACAGCATTCCAGCGGGTCCTACTCAGATCAGACAGGAGGAGGATGAGGAGGAGGAGGACTATTTAAGTAGTGGGGGCCATGAAGGTGGGGATTCCTCAAGGCAGGGTTTTGTGTGCCCAGAAACAGAAGGGCTTGTGGTGGCTGGGAGGAGGAAGTGCACGATACGGTCAACCTCATTGACCAGGAAGACTCGGCAGCTAATGCCACCTCCAACCTATGCTGCATGGGCTCCCTAATGATGCAAAGCCTGCTAAAGGACCCCAGGATTCGTGCTATCAAGGAGAGGGATCATTACTGGTTGGCAACCCTTCTTGATCCACGATACAAGCGGAAAGTTGCGGAGCTCATCCTGCCCGCATAGAGGGAGCACAGGATGACAAAACTTGAGGACGCTCTAAAGCGAAACTTGTGTAACACCTTTCCAGGCACTGTTAGATTACCAAGTGCTGACACACATGCTTCTGAGGCTGCAGGTGATCAGAGGAATAGTGGTGAAGGCCAGGGCCGCTTGACTGATCCATTTTTTAAATTTTTTTAGTCCTCGACGCCCAGGGACGTCAAATGTAGGCACCCATTGCCAGTGTCTTCACCATATGGTGCAGGACTACCTAGGGGCAAGGGCAGACCTGGATACCTTTCCAGCAGATGATCCACTGGCTTACTGGGTGTTGAGATTGGATCAGTGGCCAGAACTTAGCCAATATGCTATGCAGCTAATAGGTTGCCCTTCATCTAGTGTGCTTTCCGAAAGGACGTTCAGTGCCGCTGGAGGTTTTGTCACAGACAAAAGAGTGCGTCTGTCCACCGACTCTGTAGACCGGTTGACATTTATAAAAATGAATCAGTCCTGGATCAGCAGCTATCAATCCCCTGATGCTGAAGTAATGGAATAGATAGGGGATGTCCTCTTCTGCATTCACAAAACCTCCAGCACTGAACTCTTCCACAATACTACAAAAGGGTTACGGTGTGAAGGCACTTGCTGCCATGAAAGGCACAATATCTGGCTGCACTGACGCCCATTAAAAAAAAAAATTTCAATATAGGACCACATGGTCCACCCCTGCACTCTTCCACAATACCACAGAGGGGTTACTGTATGATGATACTTGCTGGCCTGGCACCAAAGGCCCAAAATCTGGGTGTACTGACGCCCATTACCAGATCAAAAACTTTTCAATAAAGGACCACATGGTCCACCCCTGCACTCTTCCACAATACTACAGAGGGGTTACTGTATGATGATACTTGCTGGCCTGGCACCAAAGGCACAATATCTGGGTGCACTGACGCCCATTAACAGATTAAAAAACTTTTCAATATAGGACCACATGGTCCACCCCTGCACTCTTCCACAATACTACAGAGGGGTTACTGTATGATGATACTTGCTGGCCTGGCACCAAAGGCACAATATATGGGTGCACTGACGCCTTAACCAGATGCATATCTTTTCAATATAGGACCACATGGTCCACCCCTGCACTCTTCCACAATACCACAGAGGGGTTACTGTATGATGCTACTTGCTGGCCTGCACCAAAGGCACAATATATGGGTGCACTGACGCCTTAACCAAATGCATATCTTTTCAATATAGGACCACAGGGTCTACCCCTGCACTCTTCCACAATACCACAGAGGGGTTACTGTATGATGATACTTGCTGGCCTGGCACAAAGGCACAATATCTGGGTGCACTGACGCCTTAACAGATGCATATCTTTTCAATATAGGACCACAGGGTCTACCCCTGCACTCTTCCACAATACCACAGAGGGGTTACTGTATGATGATACTTGCTGGCCTGGCACCAAGGCACAATATCTGGGTGCACTGACGCCATTACCAAATCAAAAACTTTTCAATAAAGGACCACATGGTCCACCCCTGCACTCTTCCACAATACCACAGAGGGGTTACTGTATGATGATACTTGCTGGCCTGGCACCAAAGGCACAATATATGGGTGCACTGACGCCTTAACCAGATGCATATCTTTTCAATATAGGACCACAGGGTCTACCCCTGCACTCTTCCACAATACCACAGAGGGGTTACTGTATGATGATACTTGCTGGCCTGGCACCAAAGGCACAATATCTGGGTGCACTGACGCCCATTACCAAATCAAAAACTTTTCAATAAAGGACCACATGGTCCACCCCTGCACTCTTCCACAATACCACAGAGGGGTTACTGTATGATGATACTTGATGGCCTAGCATTAAAGGCACAATATCTGGGTGCACTGATGCCCATTAACAGATAAAAAAAAACACTTTTCAATATAGGACCGCATGGTCCACCCCTGCACTCTTCCACAATACCACAGTGGGGTTACTGTATGATAGTACTTGCATGCCTGGCATTAAAGGCACAATATCTGGGTGCACTGCCATTGATGCCTGTTTCAGATTCATATCCTCAGAGGGGTTACGGTGTGACGGCACTGTTGCCGACGCTAAAAGCCCAATTTTAAAGCACCTATTGTTACTTTCATCCAAAGCCTGCATAAGTTTCACAATAACTTAGCCCAAAAAAACACTAAACTTTTTCTGCGCGTCCTAAAATGTCTTTTCATACAGGCTGCCGCCCCAAGCAGTTGATTATGGATAGATTAAAGGAAAAGCATTTACCGTCATATGAAACGTCATTTATTTGTTTTTAAGTGTTTCTATACATCCTAGAAATCCGCCACTTCACGGGCAGGTTATGGGGACCTCCTAGGCACGATATTTGAAGGAATTTTTCGTTTTTATTTTTAACCCTTATTTCATGGAAAACTCACTGTCCCTTTAAAAACTTTTTTTTAAAACTTTTTGTCCTTGTTTCCTGTCCCCCAGGGCACTACCCGGACCCCCATACACCTTTTATGGCAAATATGTAGCATATATGCCCTCTTGGAGGGCACTCTAAAAAAACGAATTTTCAGCTCCATTGACTTGCATGGGGTTCGGGTTCGGGTTCGGTCCCGAACAAATGGGAAGTTTGGGTTCGGGCTCGAACCGAACTCGGGGAGTGTTCGGCTCATCCCTAGATAGAATATAAATAATGGTTACCTCTCACTCATTTTGCAAAAAGGCACAATGATGAGTTGCTCTTTAACTATACAGATAAGAATAATTCAGCCAATATACAAATTAATATAATTAGTATAAAACATACATTTACATTTTCATATTTTCTAAAATCTACCTAGTAAATATATAAATCTGAATAAAAATATTTAAAAGGGAACTCTCACAGCTGAATGCCTTGATCCAGGTACAGATAGATGCTGCTCAGCACTTTCAGAGTTAATTGGAGGCAATTTACTTCGGTTAGGTTGAATGGATGGAGAAGACAATCGATCCGTAGCAGTGTATCTGAAATGTGCACTGAAATTACAATTAAAAAAATCACTATGCAAAAAAAAAATCATTGGGCTGTTACGAAACAAATCTTTGCTACTTTCACAGAAAGAACACTATTCTGGCACTGTCAGTAATAGGGAATCACAACAGAAAAAATCCCTAATACTACAGTTCAGAGCACCAGTCCGTTCTTGTTTTCTGTAGAGGAACTATTCTCCATGTCCTTTTCTTCACAGTGAGAAGAGGCAGTAGATTACAAGAAGTATTGCTAAGTAATTAAATAACAACTATACACACTCTTATAGACAATAAACACTAACGGACTTAGCATAAACAATGTACATAAAAACGCGATCTGCTCCCACCACATGTGGGAGCAGATATATTTATCTTCTGTTAATATGTATATTTGTGTTTTTTTTTTTTTAATATCTTCCATTGTATTACTTTGTATTTCTGTAACAACTGTAACAATTCAATGTTCTTGAACCCAGGACATACTTGAAAACGAGAGAAATCTCAATGTATCCGTCCTGGTAAAATACTTTATAAATAAATAAACTAAATAAATAAATGTGATATCTCCACAAATAATATCAAAAAAAATTGTACACAATACTTATAGGCAGGGTGTAGTGATCTCAGTTTCTTAATTATGCTGATGTCAATCAGAATATTTTTCAGGGTTTTCAATGTCTTTCTCAGATAGGCTGATGTCAATCAAACATTATTCACGACTCTTCTCATATAGCATTACGTCAGAGGAAGAAATATACAGCATATTAGACATGTGCAGAGCACAAAATTTCGTTTTGAACTAATGAATTAGTCCTAAAACACAATTTATTTAGTTGCTAAAGAAATTCATTTTCAGTTCTTTAGTATGAAAACTAATTTCATTCATCTGAAAACCAGTGGATACAATTACTATTGTAGTGGCTCCTCAGAGGGCTGAGATCGCTGCTTGTTACAGTATCTCTCACTCTCAGCACAATGTGTCAGGCAAAGCTGTTACAGTAACTGACTGCTGCTCATCACAGTGCTAAGAGTTTCAGTAAAACTAGTAAATAATATTTTTATATATAAGAGGTTATAAGAATATTATTTCCTTGTTTTACGAAAACTCTGAATGCTGTGATAAGTAGCAGTCAGTTACTGTAATAGCTGAGCCTTATAATTGTACTGAGAGATAATATAACAAGCAGCCAATATCAGCGGTCACAGCCACTGGATTTAAAGGGCTCAAAAAAAATGCTCCTCTCTGTATAATGTATAGAACATCCTCCTGCATAATTAATACCCCTCTCTGTATAACGTATAGAACATCCACCTGCATTAATTAATGTCCCTCTCTGTATAGAACATCCCCCTCAATTTAGACATTTCTCTGTTTAATGTATATAACATCCTCCTGCATTAATACCCCTCTCTGTATAATGTATAGAACATCCTCCTGAATTAATTAATGTCCCTCTCTGTATAGAACATCCCCCTCAATTTAGACATTTCTCTGTTTAATGTATATAACATCCTCCTGCATTAATACCCCCTCTGTATAATGTATAGAACATCCTCCTGCATTAATTAATGCCCCTCTCTGTATAGAACATCCTACAGCATTGGCATGTGGAGGGTGCAGAACTTCAGAATGCAATGCTTATCCAGCACAGGAGAGGGAACTTTTACTTATATTTTGTATCTCTGTGGGGGAGACAGACAGGATTATAAAAGCAGGGGAGAGGGAAAATATTAACGTAAATCGGTCTGAAAGCTCAGAGACGAGATGACTGGTGCAAATTTATTTTTATAATAAAATAAAGCACTTTAAATGCAGGGAAACCATTCAAATAAATCACACTGAATGCTCAAAATGACAGAGTAACTGTGAGAGCTGGATACTAAATGTATCAGATGTAAAAAAAAACTTTATAACAAGCAACACTGGGAGAGGAGAAGGACTTTATATAAAACGTGTATTATAGATGAGGAAAGGAGGATAGTGCTCCTGGATAATATAAAATGTATCAGACCTAAGCCCCTATTATGCAGAGCGGGAGGGGAGATAACACACATTTTATAAAGTCCATCTCTTCTCCCAGCGCTGCTTGTTATAAAGGGGTTTTTACTATCCAGCCCTCCTCTATCATTAGCTTTCAGTGTGATTTATTTGAATGTTTTCCTTCTCCAGCTGCTTTTATCATCTTGTCTGCTTCATAGACATGCAAGGGTTAAGTAAAGGTTTCCTCTCCTGTGCTGGCTGTCTGTGCTGCGAGTGAGTATTCTGGAGCTCTATCACTGTCAGATTTTCGGGTAGGGGTCGGGAAGGATTACGCATACAAACCTTTTATGTAGCTTTGCGATGTTGCGCTCTTCATTGCTGGTCTCCTTCACTCATCAATGTAATATCACAAAAAGGACTGAAACTAAAATGTAGTGCCTTTTTTTTTAATTTCTTTCGTTTTTTGTACTGAGCAGTTTCGTATCTCTTGAGTCATACGAAAACTAAATTATCCCAAAATTCGGACTAAATCGTTTTAGTACTAAAACTAATGCACATGTCTACAGCATATGATTGTGCAGTATATCCGATAATACCAGGTATAGTAAGCAGGATTAACAAGTGGTCTGTCACACTTTAATGAGCCTTATAACCGGCTCTGACTTTGTGGGTGTCTGGGAGATTTATGGTTCCCCAACTACCTTCTTTAGATCCTCAGTAGGTGTTTAAGATGAAGGCCTTAAAACGAGAAAACAAGCATAGTATAGTACAAAACTGCAAGAGTTAATTATTTCCCAGTATTAATTGGCCCACTCATGGGTTCATGAGCCACAGGTGGCTCTCCTTATTATGCCCGGCGGTTGTTCTTATGGCACAACTCCTGAAAAGCCCTTTAGGAATATTCCACAGTGGTGTTCTTCTTTTATAAGGATTTTATTGCCACAATAAAAACAGTAAAAATAATAATAAAATAAATTCTCACATAGAAACAGCATACAGGACCAAGCCTGTGTGTTCAATCGATTGGCCAAACGCGTTTCACCTGGGTGTCTTTTTATTCCATCTATGTCGGTCATGTGTTGTTAATTAATCAATCTACGTGGGTCATGTAGATGGAATAAATAAGGAGTCAGATGACTTAAGATCTCAGAGCTGCTGAGGAAGCTGAGAGGGAAAGACGCCCAGGCAAAATGCATTCAGCCAATCAACTGAACACACAGGCTTGGTCCTATATGCTGTTTTTATGTAAGAAACTGTTTTATTATTATTTTTACTGGTTTTATTGTGGCAATAAAATCCTTTTAAAAGAAGAACACCACTGTGGAATATTCCTAAAGGGCCTTTCAGGAGCTGTGCCATAAGAACAACCCCAGGCATGATAAGGAGAGCCACCTGGGGTTCATGAACACGTGAGTGGGCCTATTAATACTGGGAATTAATTAACCCTTGCAGTTATGTACTATGCTTATTTTCTCGTTTTAAGGTTTTCATCTTAAACACCTACTGAAGATCTAAAGAAGGCAGTCGGGGAGCCATAAATCACCCAGACACCCTCAAAGTCAGAGCTGCTAATAGGGCTTATTAAAGTGTGAGTGATCACTTGTTAATCCTGCCTACTACGCATACTGCACAATGATATGCTGTATGTTTTTTCCTCTGAGGTAATGCCATTTGAGAAGAGTCATGAATAATGTTTGATTGACATCAGCCTATCTGAGAAAGACACTGAATACCCTGAACATTATTCAAATTGACATCAGCATAATTAAAACACTGAGATCGCTACACCATGCCTATAAGTATTGTATACACAATCTTACTGAGACCTTAGGCGTTATTCAGAGAGAGCTGATCTGGCCTCAAATTGAACCGAACAGGGAATTTCCCTATATGGTGCCATTTCGTGGCCCTATGGCTATTTAGAAGGCAGGCAGTTTGCCAAATTTTGGCAAATTATCAGCGAAATACAGTGCTGTTTGATGGCATTTAAATCCCCATGGAGAAGTAATAGTTAACCTATTCAGAGAACACCGAACAGCAGTGAAATGCCCTGATTTTCAGTGGTTTTTATACAATATCTAATAAACTGTTTAGACTTTTTGCTGCAGCTTAAAAGAATATTCTTTTAGAATTATTTAGGAACTACCTTTCCTAGTTATATATCAGTAGTGATCAGGGGCGGATACAGAGGGGGGCAATTCCCCCTCCCCCCAGAAAGTATTACCGACCAGGCTGCCGGCCAGCACCACAAGAAGCTTCAGTTCGTTCTCTATGCAGTTCTGTAAGCAGCACCTTATTTTCTGTCCATGCCCCTCCCAAGACTAGGCTCTAGATTCGCCCCTGGTAGTGATACGGTGTTAATTATTAAATGTCAGGAATGAAATTGTACCAATAATTCAAATGACAAAAGCATTTCATATATGTTGTGATCTCAGCTTTTGGTATCTACTGTATATATTTTACCAATTGCCCTATAGGTTGGTGGCTCGGGATGTAGCCATTCTCTTGGTGTTCTCTTAGTTCCATCTACACCTTTAAGAGGAAACATAATCTGAAATTTCCATTTTGTGTGCCTCCTACAAAATCAAGTTCAGGGAGTTTTTTTGTAATCACCACCCTGAGTGTCCTTTAAATAACAGTGTCAGGCCAATTAAAGGACTTGCTCTTCCTCATTATGAAAAGATCCCTTGTGTAATCTGGCATCACACGATTTAATACAGATTTTATGCAGTATTCCATTACATCAGTGCTCATATGACAGTTAGTGTATTTTCTTTAGTCCACCCATCTTGTGACTTAGAACAGTCTCTAAAGTTTCTCTAAACTAATTCTAGACCTTTCTTCTTACTGTTCTGTCTTTCGCATGAGGCACTGAAAGCACCATAACCAGGGTACATCTCAGGGTGTGTTTTATCTAGTTTTATTTATGGCTGCATTAAACCACTGAAGAATATTATATATATATATATTTATATATATACACACACAGTATATATATATATGGTCTTCTAAGTAAAGTAAACAGCAGGGGTGCTCAAACTTGACCCTATGTCAGCCTAATGACTGGCTGGGTATCATAAGGAGCACATATTCAAATTTACAACCCTATTATTCAGATTCAGAATGATGAAGCCCATGATCCAGCTCTGACCATACTCACAGTTTTGTGCCCCTGAGAACTTCATTGCTGTAAACATTGGGTGTTTTAGATCGAAGGGGTTCCACAGAGAGAGAGGGCAGTCTATGTTGTGTTGGCGTCTTCCTTGATGGTGTTTGCAGAATTCGAGAAGATGAAAGAACACTGTTGTCACTCAGTCGGCCTAGTCGGTTACGCGCCGAGGAGATGACACTGGACACAGTATTGTAGGGTTTTTCTTCTTGATCATTTCTGGCGGGATAAAGAAATAGGTTGCAAAATATTTCAGATAATCTTTATACTTGAAGTTTACAGGTATAGATGAGATTCGAGTGGCATGTAATAGATGATGTGGAATGATATTGCTCTGTCTATATTTGTGATTTATGAAACATAATGTATGACAATGAGCTGACCATTAAAGTTTCTAAAATGCTAACAACTGCATATCTGTTTTTGTAAAACGTCTGCCCATTGAACAAGCTTTACCATATAAGATATTCGAGTTACGAGTAGAAATACAGGTTGAGCTCACCTTATATGGAATTGTCCAAACATTACGGGTTTTAGATATTTCTATATCTCACAATCCTGGAGAATCCAGTGTCTAAGGTGAAGAAGATCATGACAAGAGAGCTGCGATCCCCTCCCTGCTGCAGCCACCATTGTGTACACACTCTGGGAGCACTGTGCAGAGTTTTTCCACAGACATGCTGCTCAGAGCCAGAGTGACTCCGGGCAGCATGTCACATGATGGGGCTGCCCAGAGCCTCCCAGCATGTGCCGCGGTCTGCTGCAGCACTCGGGAGCAGGGTTCCTAAGCAGCAGGGCCCGTCCGGAGAGTCCCTAAACTGGATTACGAAATCCGGAAGGCTCTAAAAATTCCAGTTTTTTTAATCTTCCAGATTTTAGAATTCCAGATTAGAGGTGCACAACCCGTAGAATAGTTTGCCTTTATAAAGTATATAGACCTTTTTCATTAACGATGCACTCACGTGTCTAAAGTGTCCACAGAAACCAAGAATAAATCCCTTATTAAGCTATGAACCCTCCTTTAAGAAAACATGTTTATTTCTCCATTTACTTAAGTAACACACAAAGTAGAGCAGAAACCTTCAAATGATGGTTCACAGAATTAACGCTTGTGGGTTATTGCTGATATTCTGAGTGAAGTGCTTGGTTTCAATCACCACTAGTGGCATATACTCTAAAACCCATAGGACTTCATAAAGTGATACCTCAAAATCTACAAGAGGTGTCTTACGTTCTTGGAAAGACAGACAAACTTGAGAAACTTTTTGACTTTTGGTGTCCCTTCTGTAGCAGAAATAGGAAGCTGTGTAGATCATTCTCTCATTATTGGAGGATAAGGCATAAGTATATTATTTTTCCTCTTTAAATGGGATTCAGCAGTAAAACAAAATTGCATAATATATTTTTGGTCCTATTATGTCATTTGACGGAATGTTTACTGGGTGAGAGAAAACTCTGCTCACTCATAGCTGATTTCGGGTTGGCACACTGTGTAATAAGTCAGTGCATCAACGTCATCACTGAGGGCCAGTTGTCCAACGCTGAGTAATGACCCTCTTACAGCTCCACCCATAGAGGGGGAATATGGTTTCACCCAGTGCTGGATCAAAGGTTAATCAATATCATATCAAGGGGTGAGATAACAGAATCCACTCTACACTAAGAATCCATTATCATACAACGTTAGATTTCTTTACGGAAGATGAGGTTGAAATACCAAGGAAGAAATTACACACTGGAAAATGAAACACAAATTATATAAATGAAACAAGACCTAAATAACCTTACAAATTATCAAATAATACACTTATCTCTGACAAATATAATAGTATGTGCCTAGACCCTGACCCTTCATTTAAAAGTCATACACATATGTTATTATCCTTGCCGTAGTCTGTGCAGTGTTTGCATTTGTATAATGACTAAAGCTGCGACTTGTCATTAAGACACGTTATCTCACATTAGACTTACAATGGCAACTTTGCACTATGAACTCAATAACATTCTAATCAATACATGCCCTATGCCTCCTTGGCGGGTTATTTCTGCATTAGCAATTTTACTTGGTGCACGTGGTAAACGAATAATTAACTATCTGGTCAATTACTTTGCTAATGGCTCGTGTTGTGAAAGTTAAGTGTAGTTGATACATACAGTGCCCTTTCAGCTGATCCACCAGGTCGATGTTGGAGAGGTTTAGCTTGAATGGTCATTACTCCATTTAAATCACTGTGGAAATTACGGCTGGCCTGTAAAACATTGGAAAACTTGTTATAATATTTTGTTAAACATTACCTGAACAGTAGCAATAATAGTGCAGAAGCAAACTGCAACCCTCATTATCTAGACGATGACTAGGGTGGAGTATTCCAGGGAGCACACTTTTACCATAAAGTTATTTCACAAAGAAATAGCATTCCTTTGGAAAGTCTGGACAAACAGCTAAAATAGACTAAAGACATACTAGTGAGTTTATGTTCATATCTCTTAGTGCAGTCTTCAGGAATTCTCATTGTATACATAGGCTTGGGTTTCCAATTCCACCATCTTTAACTCTAAGGATACAGCCAATGTAATTTGTGCCATAGGTGATATTACTTTGTAGGAGGATTCAGATAGAGACACGGGGAATAAGAATCAAACACTATCAGGGTTATTCAAGAGAGCCGATCTGGCTACGAATTGTAACCGGACGCCGAAATTCAGCATGCGGTGACATTTCGGGGCCATTCGGCTATTCAGAGAGCAGGCAGTTTGCCTAATTTTGGCGAATTGCCTGCACGTACGGTGCTGTTCGAGAGCAGTAAAATCCCCCTTAGAGAAGCAATGGTTCATCTATTCAAAGAACACCGAACAGCAGTGAAAATTTGCTGAAATGCCCTGCATTTGGTGGTTTAATTCGACAGATTTATTCAGGAGAATCCCATAGACTTCAATGTTAAAAATATTCCAGTTTTAATTCAATATCTAATAAACCGTTTATTATTTTATTCTGCAGTAAAAAGTCTCTTTATTTTTAGATTTTTTAGGATCTTTAAGGCATTTTTTGGGATTTATTTGTCAACTTTTTTTTCCCGTTTTTTTTTTAATCGAATTTTCTTTTTTCTGTAACAGCCCTTTATATTATCATTCATTGGATCTTATATGTAAATTACAGACATTTTCGTTCAGTACTTTTTGTGCAAACAGCGTTTCAATTTTCAAACTTTCGAGTGTACTGTATTTTTTTTTTTCACCTTGTTCCCTCACCTCGAGGTGCCCTGCTGGTCGGTGGATTCATTCAGCAGGTTTATTCAGGAGAATCCCATAGGCTTCAATGTTAAAAATATTCCTGTTTTAATTCAATATCTAATAAACTGTTTATTATTTTATTTTGCAATAAGTCTCCTTATTTATATATATTTTCGAATATTTTAAGAAATGTTTCATCAAATTTTTTTTTCCATGTTTTCCATTTTTCCGTAACAGACCTTTTTATTATCATTCATTGGATATTATATGTAAATTCCATACATTTTCGTTCAGTAGGTTTTTTTTGCAAACAGCGTTTCACTTTTCAAACTTTCAAGCGTACTGTTTTTTTTTTTTTCACCTCGTTAGTCTGCTTGTCGGGTTTTTCAGGCAGTTGCTCTGTGCTGTGATTGGTGGCTCGGCGGCTTTTTCCGGCGTGCTCGCTGTGGTTTTTGCAGTGGTTTCTGCGGGTTTTCGGTGAGTGTTTCGACGAGTGCTCGGCGGGTTTGCGGAGAGTTTTCCCTGCACTACGGGGACCCTGCAGTCCCGGCTGAATACACCGCAGGGTGGCGAACTGTGATTCCCCGAAGTGCAGGGAAGCACGAGGAACGAGAGGGCACTGAAATGTCTGACATTTCGGTGCTCTCTGAATAACCCTGAATGAAAAGAAGAAGCCCTATAATTAAGCAAAATAAGCAGTCAGGTAAGGCCTCTCTCAAACAGGGGCTCCATACGATGGAATGTGTGTGGACTATCAGTACGCACAGAGCATCTATATACATAGAAACATAGAAAAATGTCGGCAGATAAGAACCTTTCGGCCCATCTAGTCTGCCCAATTACATGAATACTTTACCTGGATTTATCTTTTGTTTAGGATAGCCTTATGCCTCTCCCATGCTTGCTTAAATTCAATTACTGTTTTGGCCTCTACCACTTCTACTGGAAGACTGTTCCATGTATCCACCACCCTCTCAGTAAAATAATGCTTCCTGATGTTACTTTTAAACCTTTGCCCCTCTAATCTAAGACTATGTCCTCTTGTTTTGCTACTTTGTTTCCTTTTAAATATACTCCCTTCCTCTACCTTGTGGATTCCCTTTACGTATTTAAATGTTTCTATCATATCTCATCTGTCTCGTCTTTTTTCCAAGCTGTACATGTTAAGATCATTAAGCCTTTCCTGGTAACTTTTCTCCTTCAAGCCGTACACCATTTTAGTAGCCCTTCTCTGAACTCTCTCTAAGATGTCTATATCCTTCTGGAGATACGGTCTCCAGTACTGCACACAGTACTCCAAGTGAGGTCTCACCAGTGCTCTGTACAGTGGCATGAGCACTTCCCTTTTCCTACTGCTAATACCTCTCCCTACACAACCAAGCATTCTGCCAGCATTTCCTGCTGCTCTATTACATTGACTACTACATACTGATCATCCACACAATTAGACTAGTAGGATCATATACTCCTCTGTAACAAGAGGCCTGTGTTACACTAACTATTATTTTGTTAAATTGAACATCTTCTGCATAATGAGAAGGACCTCACTTTGCCTAAGGCCTCACAAACTCTAGGGCATCCTCTAAGTCTGAAGAAGGGAATACAAGACATACAGAGAAGAAAGAAAAGAGATGTATTATTTAAGTGCTGACCACACCAGATGTCATTAAAAGTATCATCTCCACTGGACTGTGAGACATCTAAACAAGCTTAAAAGGGAAATCGAGTTAAAAACTTGTTTGCCCTCCTGATGAGACTAAACAAGGCCAAAACAATCATCAGAGGCTGACTTGGCATTTCAGATCTGGCTGCCCTTTTTGGGTAATAGCAGACTGGTTTGCATATCGTTCAGCCTCCTCTGTAATGGCACCATCGAGCTAAAACCTTGTGAGACCTGAGTGGGGCCCTGCCATAGGGGAGACCTGAGTGGGGCCCCGCCATAGGGGAGACCTGAGTGGGGCCCTGCCATAGGGGAGACCTGAGTGGGGCCCTGCCATAGGGGAGACCTGAGTGGGGCCCCGCCATAGGGGAGCCCTGGGTGGGCTCTGTTGCCGTTCTCAGGATCCTCCCATACCTTGTGCTCTTGCCTGTTCTCGGGGCCCTCACATACTTTGCTGATCTCAACAAGATACTTTACTACTAAACTGAACTGAACATATCAGCTGCTCATATCATTTCACACAATTAACAAATTAATATAATTGGCATGTATGTACAGTCGCGATACTGTGATTTGTACCTGAGATGATAAAAGGTAGGAACCAAATGACATTCTCCGTGCATCCGAGCCCCTGGATGGAGGAACACTGGGAACATCTGAAATAATACGTGGGGCTGGAATTTGAAGATATTTATTCCCAGATGACTGAGTCTTCTCTGCATGTTTAATGTCTTCAGCTGCATACATAAATAAATAGAAATACACACTTAAAAAATATTTATATTACATAGAAGTATATATCAGTCAGTCAGTGATGTGTTGCATAAGGGATTATTCAAAAAGCGGTGATAATTACCATTGTTACAAACAAAACAAAAAAATCATTGTTTTTGCACACTCAGTTCACTTTGGCTATCCGCAGAAGGAAAATCTTACAACCAGTGATGGTGATGTAAATAAGATGAACAGCGCCATCGCGCCTACACTGATTATATAGTGGCGGTCAGGGATGTACTGGCAACTTTTAGGGCCCCCAGGCCATATTAGATCATGGGGCCCACCAATGTGCATGCTAACATGCAAGCCATACCCACATACAAGAACTGCTCATATGTACATAGTTATATTGCAAAACCTATTTCTAAATACTATTTCCAAAATGAAAGCGTGGGGCCCCACCTAACGGCAGACACTCCTTACAGTCATTTCAGTGAATTGTAAAGGGCCGTGTGGGGCAGAGCTCCCCTAGACCTGTGATTCTCATGCATTCACAAGCATCACAATCCTGGCTGCACCCTCTCCCCCTATGCATCTGTCTTCACTATTTAACAGTGTCCAGCATCAAATCTGGCTGCTAATACTATGCCCCCTTGATTTTTAACCGATTAGGGGCCTTGCAGTTTTACGCGAATCCATCCTTTAGTGCCTGCTGCTGTTTTTACGTTTCTGCGCTGTTAGGTTTAGGTCAAATTTTCCTCTTACTCGTTTATGCAACCCACACATATTATATACAGTTTTTCCGGCCATTAAATGGACTTTCTAAAAATACCATTATTTCCATCATATCGTATAATCTATAAAATAAAACGATAAGGGCTGGCGTATCCGTCGCCAAAAAAACGGACTGCGCATGCGCGCGCAACTAGCGCGCTACTATACTTTGCATTCCCTATGCTTAACAGTGTTAATTAGCGTTAGGATTACAAAGTCCTAACACTAATTATGTCCCAATAGTTGCAAGTTAGGTGCTGGTGCTAACTGATAACACTTCTGCGGAATCAGTCAGCACCAGCTGAAGAAAAAAAAAATCACATGCTCACCTCTCATCCCGTGGCGAGAACAGCGTGTCAATCAGTCTCTTCTGGCCACTGGGAGCAAGGGAGACTGGGGAAAAAAGTCCCCAGTCTCCGTCCGGGAATCATTCTGCCGACCTACTGGATCTCACTAGAGGCAAGATCCTGCAGGTCATGTGACTGGCAGTCGAAGCCTCCATGGAGTCATGTGGACTCTATGGAGGGGATGCTTGCAGCGTCGCTTAGCGCTGCCTCGAGCATCTTGAGGCTTAGTCCTGCATTACGGGGCAGGCTGCTGGATTAGCGCCCTAATATCACGCTAAAATGATAGGCGCAGGATTCCTCCTTAGAATCCTCGTTTTAGCAGGCACATTGTAATAGTGCCCAATATGGATATGCCCCACCTGGCACTCTCAGCTCCAACCATGTAGGGAAGGGGGGGGACCTGGGGAACCGGGAGCCTGTCCTTGCCGATGCACTCGCACTAGGGCTAGTAAAAAGCAATTTTGGCATAAAAGAGAGGAGCAGAATGAGGGGGAAACAAACAAACGACATAAACAAACAAAAAAAGAGGAACGATAAAAAGTGGTGGAGGGGGAAGAGGGAGAACATAGGCAACAGGGAGCATCCAAGCACACGGAACCTCCAGGATACAGAGGAACACCCAGACCAGGAGCCCGCGCATGGCCAGAGACCACACACTATGTCCCAGGCAATCGAGCAGAAGGATCACACTGGGAGGCAATATCGCCCTCATATCATTCCCAGTAAAACCATGTGACAGCAAATTCAGCAATTTCTCCCTGGAAAGCAGTGTTTTCAAGTAACAGAAGACCAATAGGTCACACAATCTATGAAGTATTGTCTGTGATTAAACAGGTCACATTACTTGATGAAATATAAAATATATAAATAATACAATATAAATTATTAATATTGTCAGTGTTGTTTGTTTTAATAACACTTGTATTGTGGAGTAAAGAGACCTATATAACAAGGGTTAGGGTAGCATAGAATTTGGCAAATTAAAAGGGTCAAGATGCAGGATTATTCTTTGTTAATATGTCATTAAATGTTACATGGGTTAACCCATGCAGATTAATATCACTGGCTGGATTCATAGTCTGTGGGATAAAAAAATGAATTAGCCGAATGCTAAGCATCCATCTAGATGTTTTCCAGACACATACCAGACACGGATTCCCATGACTTGAGAAGGAGTTCCTGCAGCGACTTCACAACATTCCTCCAGACATCATCAAAGGCTTCTGCTGCCACCGAGTCTTTCATACAGGCATTGGGAGAAACAGGGGGAATGCCACGTTTATTCCTCTTTCGATGAAGCTGTGCTTTCTTTTGATCCAAACCCTCATCATCACTAATGATCAAAGCAGATTTAACTTTACTGCCCTAAACAAAACCCATTGTAACAGATACATGGAAACAGACAGTAACATAGACACAGAATTCTACACATTTTATGGTGAGGACCATACTAGTTTGTAAAATATGAAAGTAAAATTGTTTAGTCATTACAAAAAACACATTCCACTATGGAAGTTTGACAATACATTAGAATTGCCCCATTTTTGGTCCTGTATTGACTCCTAGGATGGAACCAATGTTCTTTCAGACTAACGAGAAGCAGTTCCACCACAGGGTGTTTTTAAAATGATACAAGTAACAGTTATTGAAATGGGATCAATTTGTAATGATTACTATGGATCTCTTATCAAACCTTATGAACCATAGTTTCTACTTCTCATAAGCTCCGCAATGAAAAATTAAAAGATAATAGATGTTATTTATATTTATTTATATTTATTTTATTTATTTATTTATAAAGGATTTTACCAGGAAGGATACATTGAGATCTCTCTCGTTTTCAAGTATGTCCTGACAGTTTGCTCCCATACAATAGTATGGGTATAATAGGTGTTTTAAATTTAACCAGCTGATACGCTGTATAAACTCAGTTTTCAAGGAACGTCCCTTTTCAGGATGCTGTATTTTTAAGATAATTTAGCAGAATCCAAATAAATTCTGCAGATCTTTATTGGAAAGGGCTTAAACAATGTATTCAATGCCTGTTCAATGAACCATAACCAGTTCATACACATGCACCCAGGAAATGTACACAAAGGATCTAACAGTTTACAGATGGTGGGCAATTAAGGTCACACTTATTTGTTATTCTGCCTCTCCCATTGTACAGTGCTATGGAACTTGTTAGTGCTTTAGAAAAACTTGTAACTGTAACCGTAATAATTTAGGACACCATAAAGACCTTTCTACAAAAAGAAAGATGCCTAGGGTGCCTTCTCATCTGCGTGAGCGTGCCATAGGCATGCTGCAGGGAGGACTGCAGATGTGGCCAGGGCAATAAGCTAAAAAATTTTGTAATGTGCGACACGTAAGGCAACACTACCAGGAAACAGGAAGGACAGCTGATTGTCCACGCAGTGGCATACCACATGTAACAACACCTGCACAGGAACGTTTCATCTGACTATCACACTTGCTGCACAAATACAGGACGGCAACAACTGCATTAGTTATATAAGGAACACACTGGGCCACATTACATTCTTGTTGCTAATGGTAGCGCTCACTTGCGTGAGCACTGACGTTAACTGCGGTATCTACCGCATATTACAATCCCATTTGCTTTTGGTACCTTGTACTTTTCAGCGCGAGGTTACTGTACTTTGTGCTCCCTATACTTATCATGGGGAGCACAATCTCCTAGCGCTGATAAACGTCCGGCTGTGGTTAGCAAAAGGTTAACCACAACCTGGATTTGGTGTTAACGGATTCCGCTTGTGAAGAATCTGTTAACGCCAGCCTAAAAAACAAAAAACAGAATCCTATACTCACCTCCTGTCCTGCGGCGAGGACCGCGGCTCCAACCGCCTCCTCCGTCCGGTGGGAGCAGGGAAAGACTAGGGGAAAAAGTCCCCACAGTCTTTCCCTGCGTATCACTACGCCGACCGGCCGGATCTCGCGAGGCGAGGGGGAAACACAATGGAGTCCTACGGACTTCATCGAGTGGATGCTCGTGGCTGCGCTCAACGCTGCCGCGAGCATCCCGGGGCTTTGCGCCCGCAAACAATGCAGGCAGCATTTTTTGCGCCTGCATTGTAATCCAGCATTAAAACGTGGACGCACGTTTAATATATCTTTTAAGCCCATATACATACATACAGACGATACAATTGTTGGAAATAAAAGCAGTTGAAATTGAGAGTACATGTCTTTTTTTGCTGAGTTAAAATACGCATAGAAAGGGGAGTTTTGTGACCTTTAAATCTCTGATTACGTGACAGATGATGTTTTATGATATAAAGATATGTAGACTGTTTAATATGTTTATTTACTGGTCTCTGCTGTCATAGGCAAGGTACTCTTCAATACTGCCATCAGCATCATAGATCTCCTCCTCGAGAAATGAATATACAGATGATGTCAAGGAACTTCCACTATAAGCAGCTTCTTTTTGCAATGGAGAATTGGTGGCGACTAATTTTGATCCTGATATGCAAAGCCTGAAAGGAGATTAACAAAAAAGACTATTATTATTTTAAAATGGATTTAACGGCATATCTTTAGATTATGTAATGAAACACATATATTTATGGTCACAAATTGTTTTAAGCATTTTGCTGTTATAAAAAAGAAGGTGGTTCCTTGATTTCTATGTCACCAGGAAAGACTTGAGGCTGTGGTGCTACGATTATGCATTTGCTGCTTCCTATGCCACCTTTAATAACAGAAATGCAAATAAATCGATCTATTCTCCACTAATGCTGTAATACCGAATAATTCAGCCACAGAGTGTCAGGCATTTCTTTGTTAATTCAGGTTCTTTCAATGTGTACAGAGGAAGCTCTGTGCATTTTTCCAACACATTTGTGAGGCCCATATCATGCAAAAAGACAGGAATTACCTTAATACGTTTAAGGTGGACATCTAAAGGACAATCTTGGGGCAGAAGGGAATATGAGGATGTAGTTGTGTATAATGTTTATATGCTTTGACAGCAAGCAAGAGAAGCAAGATTATAGCAGCGTGTGTCATGCACCTGTCATTACATTATGTGAGGCCCCAGTCCTCTTTTCCTCCCATACTGACACATTTGTTGCAGTGTTCTGAAAATTGATACACTGACACTGCAGTTGTAAGCACTCTAGCTCTTTTAAAGAGAGTCCTTTAGTGTTTTATAGGCATTGTTTGTGTGGTGTGAGGTAGTTTCCTTTTTTCGGTAATTAATACAACAACACTAACTGGGATTCCCAAATACTTTGCTATTACTTTGTACCTTGTCCTAGCTTTAACCCCAGAAAACAGTTGCTCATTGTTTTTAGATCTCACAAGCCGAGGTCAATTATTAGGAAATTGTGAAGCCCATTTGGACAAAACTGATGTCAAATTAAAATTATGATTTTTGATATTTAAGGATCAATTGCACTGGAGGCAGTAATAGGAGGGCACCAATGGAAAACTCTGGTAAGGGCATTTAACGATTAGTGGCTCCATTTCACCAGACCTATTACGAGTGAGCCACTATGTTAGGTGTCCAATGAGAACTCCATTGAGACAAGAGAGGATCTTTGCATGGTCTCACTGGGACATCAAAAGGACACTGGGAGCTATTTGTTCCACTTGTCCTTCTGCTATCAGAAGTTCTATGTTCATTGAACTGTGGGACCAAAGGTAAGTAACAACTCTTTTTAATCTACTTTCTATTTTGTGGTAAATGATTTTTGCAATGTAAGCTCACCAAACTCCAAATTTTGACACCCAGAATATATATATATATATATACTGTGTATATATATATATAATATATATATATATATATATATATAATAGAAAGCCAGGCACTCAATTCCCATGCAGTGACGCATGGGTAGGGGGTCCCACAGAGATTACTGATGCCCGGGTGCTAAGCTCCCTTGTGAAATGAATATAGAAAAATAAAGGATGGTGGGAGGCACTCCGGGACTAAGTAAAAATAGTCATTTATTCTTTACATAAGTAAAAATCCAACATTTCGGCCCAGAAATAACGGGCCTTTTTCAAGGTATGAAAAGTGTAAGTCCTACACTGTTCACCTGAGTTGGATGTACATACCTTCAAATTAAAGCTGACAGTCTGCAGTTAAAGCACATTGTGTTTATTTCATTCCAACTCCATTGTGGTGGTGTATAGAGCCAAAGATGTTAGAATTGTGCCGATGTCCCAATATTTCTGGACCTGACTGTATCTGCCACCATATGATAAACTGTGATTAATGAACGTCAAGCGTTTGATTTATAATGATAAATTTGTTCAATCTACTTTTCTTTTTGCCTTGAATTTGATTTAAAACAAAGCAAAGCAGAGTAAGCTGCCTTTAAATGCCTGGACTTCGTTTTGTCCCAGTCCAGCCCTGAGCACAGAAACCTGGCAATGATCACTGTTAATCAACAAGTTTTAAATTCTGGAAAGAGGTGAATACACATTAACTTACTGTCCCAGTTCCCGACTGCTTTCTGTCACGCTGGGAAAGGAATCTATGTGTACAGAGCTGGAAGTCCTACTTTGGAAGTGCTGGAAACCTTCGTCTTTGGGAAAAATGAGTTGTTTTCCTAGGATTCTTAAGACCAGAGATACATATAAAAAGTTATGCCATGTTATTACTACTGATTGTTTTACGCATCATTGAGATACATTTTATTGTAACAGATATTACATACAACATTCTGCTGGAAATAATACAATAGTAATAAGCAATATAAAGAACTATACAAATAAGAAACAGAGTCACACATATTACTGATATTAGAGTTAGATGAATATTTATTCTTTATATTGTCACAATTTAGAGTTGATTTATATTATAAGACTACGTGATTTTTTTCAGCTATTTTAGAGAATTCTTTTCTGGGAATGTTAGCGATTTGTCACTGTTTTCACTCTCAGCAAACTGAATATTCCACGAGATCCTACCAATCAGATGCATATTTAAACATTGTAGAGTACGTTAACACCTTCACAACCGAGATTAGGTATACTAGCTCACCAATGTACGTGTTGTGCCCAAACATACTCAGTGTGTTCTAAGTCTGGAGCGATGAAAAATAATTTTGTTTATTGTAAAAACATTGGTTTGCAAATGGGGTCCAGAACAAGCCACGAGGTTTTATCACCATGAGCATTACAGCTGAGGTGATAAAACAGTTTGATCAGCCAGCGGTTCTGTTTTTCCTTGTAGGAATAAACATAGCCCAAGCTGTATTACAAAGGTGTAGTAGCACTGTTTGGCCTGTTGGTGGCACCATCTGCATCTCAAATACTGTTTACAAATTGAAAATGTGCTTCTGAGATTTCCAAGCCCATTTTCTCAGTATGGCTGCTGCAAAGTCATTTTTCAGAAAGCCACTGGTTCCTGACATTGGTTTTAGGGAAATAACTTTAGTTATTAGTTAGTAAAAGGTTTAATCTGAGAAAAACATGTGTAAACTACACAGCACCCCACATGGCTTCTTCTTTTACGGTACAAAGTACTTTCATTAATTTAGAGAGACCCTCGATAATATTTTTGACATGGCTCACACCAATTTTATATGTATTGAAACAAATATAATTTAGAATGTATTTAATGTGTTTTAAAGCAGTCTTTTAAAATTAAAACAAAAACCACATACAATGCTGACCTCTGTATGTCATTTGTGGAATTATCTCAAATGTTGCGATGAATAAACCTTGTGAAGTAAAACTAAAAAATGCCTGCTTTATAAAATATGTTGCTGTACACATACCCATCGAGTGATTTCTATGTTACCTGAGGTGCAGAGATCGCCTTGTCCACTCTTTGCATTCTGTTTGCAGATTTTTGTTTGGAGAAGTGACGTCACCTTCAAAAAGCATTTCATCAACATCCCAGAATAACTGATGCACTCGCTGCGTGTTGACCTTATCAAATTCCTATTAAACGATATACAGAAGACACATAACTACAGTCTGTCATGTTCATGATTAATATTGGGCAAGATTAATTACTTGGTGTGTAATGATGATTATAGAATAATGTACAGGATGGCTCAGTAGCTTACACAAACATCAGGCACTGTCAAATCGCTGGGGAGCCATTGTATTGTCCCTTGGTGTTGGCTATAGAATCTGTATTTATAATGTTTTGATCTATAACTTAAGTCTTTTGTTGAATAATCAAAGAAACAATAAAACATTTCACTCAACAATTGATGTTCTATTTACTATACTTTTTTAGTAAATATTTTAACATGTCTTGATTATAGAAGCAATATTGCAACAAAAACACTGGAAAAATAACATCAAACATAATCTCATCAATATTTTACTGTTCTGCAATAACAACAATCAAATGAAATTTTGACCTGACTCACATCATCCCTCCAGGAGTAAACTGAACTCCGCTCGGTGGATAGACCAGTGGTGTAACTCTGAATTCCTGACCAGGAGTTATTTAAGTCTGTTGGAGTGGTTTGTCCACTGGATAGAGATGAAATTGATTCACTGTACATATAAAAATAAATTACAGTTAAGATTAATGTATTAATATCAAATCACATAAAAAATTGCGAGCAGTGTCAGTACCAGAAATTTTCATTTAGGGCTATTCAGAGAGAGGTGAAAAGCAGGAGAATGACTGGAGAAGTGAAAATTCTAGGTCAAAATAGCCAAACCAGAAAAGTTCTCCCATTTATCTCACAAATCAGCTATTTGGTCTAGATTGTTCTCTTCTCCAGCCAATTCTCCTGGTTTTCACCTCTCTGAATAAACCCCATTGTCTAGAAAAAGGAAAGGAAGTTAACCCTAACCCTAATAAAAACTTTAACCCTAAAAGTAACCCTAACCCTAATAAAAACTCTAACCCTAAAAGTAACTCTTGGTATCCAGGCCTTTTAGGGTAAGGGTTATTTTTAGGGTTATGGCTAGGTTTTTTTTGCTAAATCCACACTATTATTAAAAAAGAAGGCATTCAGTGGTGTTTTCAGAGTAATTTTGTTTCCCTGCCCAAAAAGGCATTTATGAACACCTCTTAGCAGGTGTTAAGAATCAAGTCAATTTCTTTTTTTTTTACGTGAATGGTATTGCCTGTTTGCTTTTATTTTAATCTCCCAATGGTAAAATGGATGAATTGTGGCCGAAAATGCATTAATTTCGAAGCCGAGTCAAATTAAATCAAGCCTTTAATTCCTTATTAAATGCTTACATGCTGTGTACCATCCTGAGCTGATTTTCACAAAATCAATGAGATTTAAGTTTAGCCCCAAAGACAAACAGATTAAAGATACTGTAGCGACTTGAGCACTTACCATGTATACTTATGTATCGCTTCCTGCACAGGTCGTGTAAAATGTGCTGGTAGTGTGCTTCCCTCATTTTCTGATAAGCAAGGATCATTCTTTGCCCTTGATAACCCTTTCCTAGAATAAAAGGGAATTACAATGAAATAAAACAAAGTCACGAGTATAGAAGTGTGCCGTCATATCTAACGATCATATTCAAGCCTGCTTTTTGTTGAGTTCTGACACCTTCTGATTTACAAATGAAGCACTGGGCATTGCTTGAGAAAGGCTGTTTGTACAACTGAAACGTTGTGGCTCTGACAATAAACTGGTAATCTACTGGATTGGAATGTCCTTCTTTCCTGTATGGTGTAACCGCGGAATCTTTTGGCCGCTCCTGGGACCTGGGGCACCAATCTATAAAAAGAACATTGGTTTTGTGAGTGCATAATCTTTTTGTTGTTTTTCCAGAACCAAAGTGCATATGACTGCAGAGGAGTGAGTGATGAGGTGGCTCACATCCAGGAACATATGCAGAACACGATGCTGAAAGCAACATGCTATGTACTCAGATGCTCACTTACTAGTAATTTGTATGATACAAATGATATGGCAATGATCTAAAATTAATATATTTGGCTTTATGCCATGTTAAGTACCGGGTCCGCCCAAAGAGGTCAAGGAAAACAGACAGTCAAAAACCAAGAGGTCCCAGATCCTGTTCAACCTGGATCCCTCACAAAATAATTCCTGGCAATGCCCATTCTTGTTTTTATATAAAATTTGTAAACTACAGATATTCTCCATTACCGTTATTCATTTCTGACATTGTGTGCAACACAGGAGAATATCAGAATAAACCTATTAGGGTTATTCCCTGTATCCAACTTTAGAAACCACTATATATTGTTGGTACGGTAGTGATTGCTGTGTACAGCTCATATTTTCAGGTCCCAAATCTTTATGGAGATATATATATATATACAAGGTGGAAAGCCCGCCCAGAGGGCAGTCTATTGTGGATATACTGCCCCTGCTCATGGATATATTCCCCAGCTCATGGATATTGCCCCAGTACGTGGATACTGTCGCAGCACGTGGATACTGCCCCAGCTCGTGGATATTGCCCCAGCTCGTGGATACTGCCCCAGCTCGTGGACATTGCCCCAGCTCATGGATATTGCCCCAGCACGTGGATACTGCCCCAGCACGTGGACATTGCCCCAGCTCGTGGATATTGCCCCAGCACGTGGATACTGCCCCAGCACATGGATATTGCCCCAGCTCGTGGATATTGCCCCAGCACGTGGATACTGCCCCAGCTCGTGGATATTGGCCCAGCTCATGGATATTGGCCCAGCTCATGGATATTGCCCCCCAGCTCCTGGATATTGCCCCAAACTCCTGGATATTGCCCCCCAGCTCATGGATATAGCCCCCAGCTCATGGATACTGGCCCCCAGCTCGTGGATATTGGCCCCCAGCTCGTGGATATTGGCCCCCAGCTCATGGATACTGCCCCCCAGCTCATGGATATTGGCCCCCAGCTCGTGGATATTGGCCCCCAGCTCGTGGATATTGACCCCCAGCTCGTAGATATTGACCCCCAGCTCATGGATATTGCCCCCCAGCTCATGGATATTGCCCCCCAGCTTATGGATATTGGCCCCCAGCTCGTGGATATTGACCCCCGGCTTGTGGATATTGCCCCCCCAAGCTCTCATGGATATATACCCCAGATCAGACCCCAGACCAGACATGGGGCGGCTGTTCGAATGCTCTATCGGCATTCGGACAGCCGCCCCATGAGCTCCACCGTCCGCGCCATACTTACCTTTCCGAGCGGCGCCGGGGAAGTGAAAGTTTCCCCGCTTCCGGTCTTTGAAGGACCCAAGCCGCGGTCACGTGACCGTGGCTTGGGTCCTTCAAAGAGCGGAAGCGAGGGAACTTTCCCTTCGCCGCTCGGGGGACAGGTTGGATGCACACAGCAGCCGGGTAGAGGCTGCGCTCGCAGCCTCTACCCGGCTGCCGCGCGCATCCAACCCCCGAGCGGCGGAGGGAACTTTCCCTTCGCCGCTCGGGGGTTGGATGCGCGCGGCAGCCGTGTAGAGGCTGCGAGCACAGCCTCTACCCGGCTGCTGTGTGCATCTTGTAACCGCCGCGGCGAGCCGGCAGCCGGCTCGTGCCGCGGCGGTTGCATGCGCGCGCAACCAACCGCCACTGGTTGCGCGCGCATGCGCAGAGTAAGGCTTGGCGACGGACACGCCAAGCCTTACTCAATTATATTATAGATATATATATACACAAACACCGGTGAATAAACCTTCCTCACAGTTGAAGTAGTGATTTTGCTAGGACCCCGATAGAATCATTGCTACAAACAGCACTAGACAACTTCATCTGGTAAAAAATAAAAGGATAAAACTACAATAAATAACATCAGCAGAAACTACATGGAAATACTGTAACGGCATAATATATAGCAAACGCGGGAGGCAGCTCCCTAAATGGTGAATCCATTATTATTATTATTATCTCTGAAAACACATTACTTTAGAGAAGCCTATGGGCTCACACCATGATCTCCCCACTGTCATTTCCTGCTCATCTTCCCAATCAGCCCTCATGCAACCCGTCACTTCACTTACCCTATTCATCTTCACCTGTGTCACCCTCTCCTCTTAGATTGTAAACTCTTAAGCTGGGTCCTCCCTACTTCTGTTCCGTGTGCGTAACATGTATGTATATTTGTTATTCTGTCTCTCCCATTGTACAGCGCTAAGGAATTTATTAGCACTTTATAAATACTTGTAACTGTATCTATTATTCTTTATTTATATAGCACCAGCATATTCCGCAGCGCTGAACAAGGGACACAATGTAGTCAGGGTTACAATACATTGAACAACATTTGACAAACCATTATAGGAGAAAACGAGGGCCGTATTCCCATGGGAACTCTCAATCTCGAAGGGTTGGGGATGGAAACAGGAGGAGAGGACTGCAAAGTGGGAGTGATGGACTGCAAGGTGAGAGTGATGGACTGGTTGGGGCAGGAAGGTGTATCAGTGAGTCGGGTGGTAGGCTTCCCTAAATAGGAATGTCTTAAGGGAGCGTTTGAAGGAAGGGAAACTAGGGGAAAGTCTGACCGTACGAGGGAGAGCTTTCCAGAGAATGGGGGCTGTGTGTGAGAAGTCCTGCAGTCTATCATGGGAAGAGGTGATGCGAGGAGAAACTAGGCGCAGGTCGTTGTTTGATCTTAGGGAGCGGACTGGGGTGTATTTGGTGATTAGTGAGGACAGGTAGTGGGGAGCTGAGTTAGTGAGAGCTTTGTAGGTCAGGGTAAGGATTTTGAATTTAATTCTACAGTGGATGGGGAGCCAGTGAAGGGACTCGCAGAGAAGAGCAGCAGAGACAGAGCGGCTGTTGTGGTAGATGGGCCTGGTAGAAGCATTCTTTGTAGTTTTATCATACTTCTTCACTCTATTTTCCGAGGTTAAACCACCATTGCGGCCAATATATGCTCCTTAGGTGTGCTATTTAAGAGCCCATTTGGCTCTCATCCATGGTCATTTAACCATTAAGGATATTTAATAATTCCATCCAGTTTATGAGTTACACTATGTTTTATATTCTATTTTTTTAAAAGGAGGATATGCAACTTGGTAATCCAATCACTTCCGCATTATTTTGAATATTCAATATATTAAGCAGACGCGTTTCCTTTTTCTGTTTGTGTCCACAAGCGGAATTTTTTTTACCTGTTACAGTCCAGAAACAGTTTAACTAATCATAACCCCATTTGCTGTGAAGACATTAAACAGTTGAGTTAATTGCCTCTGGCAAAATCATTAAACTGGGTAGTAGAGGGTGTCACTGGGAGTGGAGGTGGTGGATTAATGGTTTGTGTCAGGATGTTGCTTCGGATAGTTATATTTAGGAACTAATCCGCCACGTCCGGAGCGATAAAAGCAGATGAGGGGGGACGTGCGGGTGGGTAAAGGAGGGAGTTAAAAGTGGATCAGAATCATTTAGGGTTGGAGGACAGTAGATATGAGAAAGCAACATGAAATGAGTGAAATCTGCTTCAGAGCGGGATTTTCTCCAGGCACCCTCTGCAGTGCGAGAGCATTGTTGCCTGAAGCGTGTCTGGGGTGTGTACCAGGGCTGACATTGGGGCGGTGTGGGGCCTTACAGAGTCGAAGAGGAGCAAATGTGTCTAGAGCAGAGATACGTAGGGCTGAAACAACTACTCAATTAAATCGACAACTAAATCGATAATGAAAATAATTGAAAAGAATTGTTGACATCAGCTGTCGATTAATCGATTTTGTGTACTGCACACACTGTTTAGTCAGACTGAGTTAAACCGCTTATTCTGCTTCGGAGCTAAATGTAGATGTGCCGCTGCTTTACCCTGTATGATTTTGTTCTAGGGTTATGTCAGACATTACCAGTTTGTTTTTATTTAGTTTACAATTGCAGAAGCGCTATAACACAAACCCTGGGATACTGCTAACGGGTATGGGCACTGTAATGCTGGCGTTTTATCCTTACATGAAGCTGGAGTCCTGTGTCACCACCCTAACCTGCCACCACCTCTTTGGTCTGGAGTTGCCATTCTCTCCCTTTGGTCCGGTCTCTTCCCACAAACTCCCTCCCACACTCAGGTCCAGTCTTTTGCCAAAACCCACTCCCTTTCACATTCGGGTCAAGTCCCTTGAACAAACGCACTCCCACCTCTGGATCCTTCAAACAGTTCAGAGAAGGGCTACTAAAATGGTGTACGGCTTGAAGAAGAAAAGTTACCAGGAAAGGCTTAATGATCTTAACATGTACAGCTTGGAAAAAAGACTAGACAGAGGAGATATGATAGAAACATTTAAATACGTAAAGGGAATCCACAAGGTAGAGGAAGGGAGTATATTTAAAAGGAAACAAAGTAGCAAAACAAGAGGACATAGTCTTAGATTAGAGGGGCAAAGGTTTAAAGTAACATCAGGAAGCATTATTTTACTGAGAGGGTGGTGGATACATGGAACAGCCTTCCAGTTGAAGTGGTAGAGGCCAAACCAGTGATTGAATTTAAGCAAGCATGGGATAGGCATAAGGCTATCCTAAACAAAAGATAAATCCAGGTAAAGTATCCATGTAATTGGGCAGACTAGATGGGCCGAAAGGTTCTTATCTGCTGACATTTTTCTATGTTTCTACTTCTTTTTTTACCGGCATTTTCACAAAAGATATTGGTAACCAGCGCTGAAGTCTGTGAGCAACATGGGAAGGAACCTAAAGCATCACATAGGCAATGAAGACTTGAAGCAAAGGTGTACAGAATCCCTTGCCTTTTCTTCTTCTTCCGTTCAGTCACAGCCGACCCTCGGTTATTCTGAGTCAACTGTCACCACGCTTTTCGGTCCTGTGCTGTCTCTTTCAATTGGCTGATGTTCTGGCTGGTATCAGCTTTGATGGCATCCATCCAACATGGAGCACTATTACACTCTTCGCGCAAAAATGTGCGCATGCGCAAAAACGCATTAACGCGAGGGGCAAAACCCTTTGCACTGAACGTCGTATTACGACATTCGCGCATACGATGCGCGTTAATGTCTAACGCGAGTGACTCTGCGCAAACCCTACCTGAACGCAAGTTTGTGCGCGCATCCCATACTTAACATTGTGAGCGCAAATGCTTTCGTGCGCTGGTACGCGGATGGTATTACAATCGATGTGCAACATTTTACGAACGACGTTTGCGAGCATAATTTTAACATCTTTTAAAAGCTGGTGGTAACTGCAAATCTGAACGTCCTGGCCGAACCCAAATACACTAGCACGAAATAAAAATACAGCAAAGTATAGTTACACATTCTACACATACCCACACAATAAAATAGAGAGGTTGTGCGTGTTTTTATTATTGCTGCAGCATATATACTCAGATTGATTTTGGCAGGTGCAAAAACTGAACGGGAGCCAATTGTGGTTCTTAATTCTGATTGGCCGAATTGCATGAAAAACAGTCTGCCCACCAATTTCTGCGTGCAACGTTAATGCGCGCACGTTTTTACGCGCGATATTTTTTGCCGGATGAAAAAATGCGCTCGGATCGTAATACCAGCGTTAATTTACGCGCGATAATGTTTAACGCTGAGTGCAAAAAAAAATGCGCTGCGCGAACGAATTTGCACAGACACTGTAATAGAGCCCCTGGTCTTTGGCAGTCAGATTTTCTCTTTCCACCATGCATTCCGAGAATAATATCCTTTTCCACAAAGATTATCCCTTGCCTTATTCTAGCAACGTACTGAATATACTGTTGTATTGTGAGTGATTGGAACTAATAGGGCCATATTACATTCTCTGCGCAAATTTTTTTTGCGCGCCTTGTCCAGCGTTATCGCGTGAAAATTAACGTGATATTCGGATCCGAACGCATTTTCTCATCCGTCAAAAAATAACGTTATTAAAAAAAACACGCAAAACGAAGTGTAATACGCGCGGAGTAACGTTGCGCATATAAATCAGTGCGCAGACTATTTTTTTTGCGGGATTCAGCCAATCAGAATTAAGAACCTTAATTGGCATCAATTCACCTTAATTGACTCACTAACGTTTTTGCGCCTGTCAAAATAAATCTGAGTATACATGCTGCAGCAATAAAAAAATATGCACGAATTCACAATTGTTTTGTTTGGGTATGTGTAGAATGTGTAACTATACTGTGCTGTATTTTTTTTTCGTGCTAGTGTATTTTGTTTCAACCAGAACGTACAGATTTGCAGTTAACACCAGGTTTTTAAAGACGTTAAAATTATGCGTGCAAACGTCGTTCGTAGGAAGTTGCGCATCTATTGAAATACCATCCGCTTATCGCATTTGCGCTCACAATGTTAAGTATAGGACGCGCACAGTTCATCACGCTCGCGCAAGTCCATCCGCGTCAAACGATAACGCGCATCGTTTGAGCGAACGTTGAAATACGACGTTCTGCGCAAATGGTTTTGTCCTCGGGCAAATGTGCATTTGTGTGCACGCAAAACCGATGTGCGAGGATTGAAATAGGGCCCATAGCTTTTTATCTACCTAATACCTCAACAGACTAGTTTTCCTACATCACTCTGGAACTCTGTTTTGGCCAAAACAAACTAAGCATATTTCTTTGGAACAAAAGTTGAACTTCCTCATATAGAGTCAGTGTGAATTTTATGGCCACCAAAGGTTAGTACCACTTATTAAGTAGCCTAGGGGTAGAGTGTGAGCAGTGGGGAAGCCTCTGGCCCTTGAAGAACCAGTCTTCTAACACACAGATTATGGTGCTTGGAGGAGTCGTCTTCAAGCTAATGCACATATCACTGTCAACAAGAAACATCCTGTCTGTAAACGTCATTACGAAACGCTGTCCTGGTTTCACAGTGCGACTGTGAACTTTACCAAATAACCATTACTGTGGAATTTTACATGAAACCATCACTTGTTGCATAATAAATAACTAGAAAACCAGCTATGAGCTTTGACCACAAATATTAAAAGTAAACATTGAACAGAAACTCACGTTCAAGATAACATTAAGATAAGGTCAGTTTTGATCCTGGATCATAACTTTAAGTAAAAAAGTACAAGAACATTGCTTCGCATCAAGACATACCTTAGTCACTAAACTCTTACCCAATCAGGTTTATTCAGAGAGAGGTGAAAACCTTGAGAATTGCTAGGAGAATGAACAATCTAGACCAAATAGCCAATTTGGAAAGTGAGATAAATTGGAGAATTTTTCTGGTTTGACTATTTTGACATAGAATTTTCACTTCTCCAGTCATTCAAGGTTTTCACCTCTTTCCGAATAGCCCTGAATGGGTGTATCTATTTACCTACATATCTATTGTTTACTAGATTTTATAATATAGATATCCATGGATCTAAAAAAGCTTGAGCCGAAATGGGTAAAGGAAATACTTTAACTGTACAGATGTTCTACTCTCTGTGCTACAATATGATGGTATTAAATGACAGCTTTGTTTTGAAATGTAATATTCCATTGATATAGAAAATGAGCTTTTATGAAGAATGTGGTAGTTGATTTAATACTACCAGCAGCTGTTTGCACCACACCTTGTATTCTACCATAATTTTCAATAGGGTATCAAATGTCCTTTTCTCAGTCCTTTCATCTACCCATTCTTTTTATAATGTTATAGTTTCAATTATGTACAAGAATAACAATGTTAGTCTTAGTCCCAGCCTATGCTAAACTGGGAGTGACCTCTATTTACAATGCAAAAAATACACATAAAATATATTGTGATATGTTTTTTTGTTTGTTTCTAGACTTCAGGCTTCACGGTATTAACAATGAGCTCTACATAGAGCAGGACACATCTCATCAAATTCAGAACCTCTTATTATGGTTTCAGGTCAGAACTTAGTAGTAGTTGCTTGTATCTGGTAAGTCTGATCATGTGTGGACTATAGCTGCTACTAGTGGTGCACCGAAATGAAAATTTTGGACCGAAACCGAAACTGCAAGATGAGCTCGCTGAAAACCGAAACTGAAAATCACTTCCTTTTTCTTTACATTGACAATTTTTAATTTGAAAGAATGTCATCAAGAAACAGACAGGACACATTAACGTCCGCGCAGGGCCAAGTCTCAAAAAGCTTATAACTTTGACAAGGGCAAAAAAGGAAGACATCTGAAACAGAAAGGAAAACAAAAAGGGGACACACACCACAAAGTACACTGGGATCCAAAATTAAAAATAAGTAGAGGATGGAAAAGATGGAAATGGCCCAGTGTGTGTCCTTCCTGGCTAACTCCTAGGAGTCCAAGGGACAGTAGGAGGCTAAGTAAGCATGCACATCACAAGGCCAGGGCACCCGAGGGCCAGGTATGGTGGACAGAGTTATGGTGGCCGCCACAATGGCACACCCCGAGGAGACACTGAGATGCAAAAAAGAAGTGGGGGTAGAAGGGGGTCCGTAGCACGATCTGGTGTGGCAAAAATATAGGTAAAACTTAAAATTGGAAAAGAGTCCACTAGAGTCTCATCTAACTAATGGAGGGAGGAGACAGCAAAAAAAAATTTAAAAAAAACATCCGCAAAACAAAAGTCTCAGAAGTGTAAAAGTCCTCAAAAACAGTCCCAGAAGGTCAAAAACATAAAGTGGGGGTGTCATCAGCCCCAAGTGAAGGGGAGCAGGCCGGTGATATGTGGGGGGACCCCAGCCAGTGTCAAAGCATAAGGGACTACATATAGCTCCCAACTCATCGATTGGGAAGCTCAGCATAACAGGCTACACGACACCCCTGGAGACTACCGCGGGGAACAACAGGGCCCTCAGAGCAACAGATGGGAGGTATAGCGGAGCAAGTGGTGGATCGTTCAGAAAGGCCACCTCGGCAGGAGAGGAAATCCATCCACGGAGCCAGACATGTTGCAGTGTCACAGCAGGAGCGCGGGCATATTGTGCACCAGGCCAGTCAACAACTGGGGTCATCCAGCAATCATCAGACAGCTTTGGCGCCAAGAAAAAGGGCAGAGTGTCAGGTCGCCCTGCTGGATCATGGCGGCAGATGAAACGCTCATCGACCACCGGCACAGGTAAGACAGCTGGGGAGCTGAGCAGCAAGTTCAAGGTGCGCCCTGGTGGGGAATAGATGAAGCCTCACGAATTATCGGATCTTCACCTGCCCACATCCGGAAGCACACTGCAAGGCCGTTCCTCTGTCTCCTCCGCTTCAGACCCTCCAACATACACCAAAACCAGGACTGGCTCACACCTCCATCCAGCCTCCTGCCCTGTAAGGCAACACAACGCAAGGAGGTCTGCCAACTTCCCCTTCGTGAGCGGCAGAGATTCAGGGTCAGATGTCCGAGGTGATGAGCAGAAAATTCCCGCCATGTGGGCAGCCATATCAGCCCGGTGGCATGGGCCCTCCATCTCCACGGCCAAAACCGGACCATCTTTCTGGGGGGGAAGCTCTGCAGGGGGACAAAGAAGAGACTAGATACGAATGTGTCAGGGGTCAGGGAGAAGGCACCAAGAGGGTCACAGGCAAGGCCCTCCAGCCGAGGATCAGAAGTGCCCCCATTACAGATCCGGCCACCAACTCCAAAAAGTCACCTGAAAAGGTCGGAGGTCTCAGAAAATATAGTAAGGAGCCGAGGTGAGAGATTAAAGTCAGCCAAAAAGTGGAAGAAAACCCCGAAAAAATCTGAAAAACTTCTGATCAGGATGGAGCCCCTGTTCTCTGCTGCCTCTCACCTCGGAGCCAGCCATGCCCCTGAAAATGACTTTGTAACCTAAAATTTTTCTAAATAGTTGTATTTGTATAATTTTATTAATATCAGACTTAATTTGAAATGAAAATCAAGCCAATAATAACCACACATTTATTCAAAGCAATATGCCAAAATTGGGCAGAAAATATCTTAGAAGAAGTCCAAATCTGCAAATTCCGCGGCAAAAGGTCCTATAACCAATTATTGCCATGAAATGTTCAATGCCATCCACGTGGCGGGGTGGCCTTGAAGCCGCAGGGTGCGCTAGTATGCACCGCTGACTTCAATTGGCTGCCTTAGCCCCTCCCCACACCACGCCGTTGGCTGCAGAGAGACAACCTGAACTCAGGCCGTCCCCCTGCAGTCAATAATGAGTGTCACGTGTCAGCTGCTTGGGTGGGCCGAATTAGAGGCCCGCGGTGGCACCTGGTGGCGAGGCATACCCGTATGCGTTAACTCCTGCCCGACAGGTGACACCCGCCCATCGATAAGGGGTTAAAAAATAATACAATTTGTTACAAAATTTTAAAGTACTTTACAAACGAAAAACAAAACAAAAATGTCTTCATAAAAAAAAAAAATACAAAATAACCAGGTCCAGTGGCTCCAGTTGAACACCAGGCTCAGCCAGGTCTGGAGGCCTGAATCGATCCCAAGGCTTGGTCGGGCCTGGAAACCTGAATCGATCCCCAGGCTTGGCAGGGTCTGGAGGCTACACTTGATTCCCTGAAGTTCGGGGAAATGAGAGAGCACCGACATGTCCAATTCGATCTGATAAGCTGCTGCAAACCTGCCGAACGTGTCCATAATAAAACGAGGAACCGCCGTACACAGTGCCGACCAGCCGCCGGAAAAAGCTGAAAAGCCGACGAACAGGGTAAAAAAAAAGCAAAAACAAAACAAATGACAGTGTCAAAATTGAAACGCTGTTTGCAAAAAACAACTGAACAGAAATGTCTGGAATTAACTTATAAGGTCCTACGAATGATAATAAAAAGGTGTGTTACAAAAAAAGCTACTTTAAAAAAAAATCGGAAAACAAAATTTGCCCAAAAAAATCCAGAAAAATGCAGGAAAGATCCTAAAAAGTAAAAAAAAAAAGAACACTTTTTGTTGTGGATTAAAAGAATAAATGGTTTATTAGATATTGAATAAAAACTGTAATATTTTTAACATTGAAACCTGTGGGATTTGGCTGATTAAACCTGACAAATTAAACCACCGAACAGCAGGGCAATTCGGCAACTTTTCGCTGCTGTTTGGTGTTCTCTGAATAGGTTAACCATTGCTTCTCTGGGGAGATTTAACTGCCGTCGAACAGGCACCGTATTTAATGGCAATTCGCCACAATTTGGTGAACTGCCTACTTTCTGAATAGCCAAATTGCCACGTAATTGCACCGTATGGGTAAATTCACTGTTTGGTGCAATTTCGGGGCCAGATCGGCTCTCTTTGAATAACCCTGTTAGTGAATAGACCTGGAAGTTTCACGTTAAACATATGGGCATAGAAATGTCACTGCACATTATAGAAATACAGAAAAATCTCTATAAATCACTAGTAATATCAGGCATACATTACACAGCACAGGGTACAATATACAGTGTACTGGATGCTAGTGGTGCATCCTTCTAAACATTACTGTATTCTTTTGGATGCAATGACATTTCAGTGCTATTTAACACTAGACACTTTCATACTGACAGAGATGTAGGTCATCAAGCAAGTCATAATTATAATCCCATGCTATAGTGATAAGATCTCAGTTCACCTTGGAAAAACTCACAATGTAGCATCAACCAAGTGTCTCAGTTTGGAGACATTTACTCATGCAGATGAAACAATCATAAACACAAAGGCACAATCTCAAAACCTCAGACCCACTGAAGGGGACTGCACTGCAGGCACAGCATATGGAAGCCATGCAGCATTGTAAACATTGAGATACTAACAGAAACCCCAGTCAAGGTGATGATTCTGTATCTCACTATAACATACAAGTCACAATAAGACCAGCAATCACAGCACTATAAGTGTGAATGATATAGCCTTGGGGATAAAGCAGCATGCCCAATAAAACATTTTAAGCTACAAACACATAGTTGATTATTAGCCATTGCAAAGAATGCTGAAGTCCCAAGTCCACTGGTGACAGCACCTTGCAGAGCAATGACTGATAACAAGCTTATTGATACACCTAATGCCTACTCACCCAATGATCACAAGGTCAGGGGCTGGATTGGATTTAAAGTGCTGAGATCCAGAATCTGGAAGGAGGTTACAGTGTTGCAACCGATGATGTTTTATTCTACACGAAGATGAGGCGTGCATTGATGAAGGCAGACTGTCAGCATCCCCACAGCATCACAGCACAGGCTTCAGCTACGTTGGACCGGCTACACATGCAGCCCAGTGCGGAGCAGGCAGATCACAGTAATGCACTGGGGTCTATGGGTCTGGGTTGCAATATCAAGGCTGGGCTGCATGTAGCATTATGCTATAGTGGAAAGATGGTGCACAAGTCAGTGTATTCTTGGAGAGAATAGGTTAATCTCATACTGGCAGCTGCACCGCCCAAGGAGGAGGAGATCTGGAGCAGATGTGAAAGCAGGGAGGCTGTGTGTGCAGCATACTGAGGACAGGCTGGAAAAAATCACATCAGACGTGTGGCTACTCATTCACCTGACTTTCACTTCTTTTAAGGTCATGTTGAATCACTGCAGACATGAAGAGAGAAAGCTTGCAGGTTGTAAACAATGATCTCATTTTTTCATTTTTTTAATGAGGTATAATATATATATATAGGGGTCAAGTCCTGGCAAAAAAAGTGAGGGAACACACCCAAGAATTCCACAACCCCCATTACCCGAAGAAGAAAAAAATGTGTAAGTGTCTTAGTATAAGTAATAAATATTTATATTCATACATAAATACATACACCCCTGAGAATCATGTATAACCAGGCCCCCCAGAATTATATGTACACAGGCACACACCCCCACAGAATTATATATACACAGGCACACCCCCACAGAATTTTTTATTTATATATATATATATATATTCAGACACAGGCCCCCAGAATTATACACAGGCTGACCCCCAGAATTATGCACAGGCAGACCCCCAGAATTAAACACAGGCAGACCCCCAGAATTATACACGGGCTGACCCCCAGAATTATACACAGGCAGACCCCCAGAATTATACACAAGGTGACTCCCAGAATTATGCACAGGCTGACCCCCAGAATTATACACAGGCTGACCCCCAAAATTATACACAGGTAGACCCCCAGAATAATATGCACAGGCTGACCCCCAGAATAATATATACACAGGCTCACCCCAAGAATAATATGCACAGGCAGACCCCCAGAATTATACATACACAGGCTGACCCCAAGAATAATATGAACAGGCTGACCCCCCGAATAATATGCACAGGCAGACCCCCAGAATAATATGCACAGGCTGACCCCCAGAATAATATGAACAGGCTGACCCCAAGAATAATATGCACAGGCTTACCCCCAAAATAATATGCACAGGCTGACCCCAGAATAATATACCCAGGCTGACACCCAGAATAATATGCACAGGCTGACCCCCAGAATAATATGAACAGGCTGACCCCAAGAATAATATGCACAGGCTTACCCCCAAAATAATATGCACAGGCTGACCCCCAGAATAATATACCCAGGCTGACACCCAGAATAATATGCACAGGGTTACCCCCAGAATAATATGCACAGGGTTACCCCAGAATAATATGCACAGGCTGACCCCCAGAATAATATATACACAGGCTCACCCCAAGAAGAATATGCACAGGCTGACCCCCAGAATAATATACCCAGGCTGACCCCCAGAATAATATGCACAGGCTGACCCCCAGAATAATATGCACAGGCTGACCCCCAGAATAATATGAACAGGCTTACCCCCCAGAATAATATGCACAGGCTGACCCCCAGAATAATATACACAGGCTGACCCCAGAAAAATATATACACAGGCTGACTCCCAGAAAAATATACACAGGCTGACCCCCAGAATAATATATACACAGGCTGACCCCCAGAATAATATATACACAGGCTGACCCCCAGAATAATATGCACAGGCTGACCCCCAGAATTATACTTACCCAGCAGCTCAGACCTCCTGCGCCGCGTTTTCCTCCCTGCTCCAGCGTGCTCCTGCAAGCGGCCGCCAGTGTTCCTCAGTCCCCTGGCTATGACGCGGCCCACGAGATCTCGCAAGATCTCGGCTGCACGCCGCGTCACAACATTAGCCAGATTTCTAATCATCCTCCATTCTTCCCTAGAAGTGTTCTGATGATGAGATTTATGATGTTTCAATATGTCCGATGTTTCCTTTTGGACAATCTTTAAGATCTTTAAGAAGGATGATTAGAAATCTGGCTAATGATTCATCAATAATGATACGAGCTGCTGATAAAGGAAGTTCCATAGTGATAATGGACTATGCACAATATGCGCAGGAGATAGAAGATGCTACCACATATGAGAAATTACAAAGTAACCCAACAACTCAAATACAGAATAAGTTTGGAGACAGTCTCAGAGGATTACAGATGAACTACATCAGTCAGGAATTGTTTGAATTCCTAACAAGGAAACACCCAAAGATCCCCATACTTAATGGAATTCCGAAAATCCACAAGAGCTTGACGAATCCACCAATGCGCCCCATTGTCTCTGCTATTGGAAGTGTTATCGAACCAGTAGCTCAATGGTTGGATTATTTATTCGAAGCCCCGGTGTATGATATCTCCACTTGAGTAAAAGACACACCAATGTTCCTTCAGAGAATAACATCTATAAGGACAGATTTAACCAACATAGTGTTAATAACAATGGATGTAAAAAGTCTTCACACAATCATACCTCACGAGGCAGAGATAGATGCCATGAGGGAGTTATTATCTGGGTCTGACAATTACGATGGCCCATGTGTAGAATTTACCCTGGAATTACTATCGATGGCACTCCAGAATAATTATTTCAGATTCGAAAACAACTGGTATTTACATAATATGGGAAAATCAATGGGGGCGGCGATGGCGCCGATGTACGCGAACGCCTACATGTACAAATTTGAAAAGGAATTTATTCTGCCAAAGTTTGCATCGAATATCATTGAATACATACGGTACATAGACGACGTGTTCATCTTATGGCATGGATCATTGGAGGAGGCAAGAAATGTGGAAACGTACATCAATGGGTTTGGATCTCCAGTGGAAGTCACTCAACAAGCAAGTGAGTCGAGGATGCAGTTCCTGGATGTTGAAATCTATGTGAAGGATGGCAAATTGGAACACTCCTTGTATTCGAAACCTACAGACAGGAACACCTTATTGCACGCTTCAAGCGCTCACCCTGAGCACGTACAGAAGTCTCTACCTTATGCGCAGTTCCTCAGGGTATGTTGTAATAACTCTGAGGAATTGGGTCGCGCACAACAGTTACAAGAGATGTATAAGAAGTTCAGGGAACGGGGCTATTCTGTCAAAGTCCTGGATTCTGCACTTAGACGTGCTTTACATCCCGAGAAGAGTAACCCTAAGGTGGACTGAGGTTTCCTATGCAATTCAATACTGCCACAAATGATCTAACCCTTACAGTAAAAAGGAATTGGCATATACTGGAGCATGATCCTTCATTACCGAGTATTTTTAAACACAGACCCATGTTCTGTTATAAAAGGGGCAGAAACCTTAAGGATCTTTTGGTCCAAACGGACCCTGTGTGTAGTTATACACCGGCACCCAATAGATTTACAAACACTGGGTGCAGGAGATGCTCGGGGTGTGTCACGTGCGGACATATGATCCCCTCAAAAACCTTTACGCACCCTCACAAAGGGAGAGTGTTTCAAATACACTATAACATAACGTGTAAGACGGATCATGTGATATATAAAATCACATGTCCATGTGGCCTTGCCTATATAGGAAAGACCACAACGCCTCTTTGCGAGCGCATTAGGAACCATCGTTCAAATATACGTATAGCATATCGGGATGGCACATCAGGCAAGCCTGTAGCGCGTCATTTCTTGGAACTGAATCATCCACTGAGTTCACTAAAGTTCATGGCAATCGATCACATTCCAGTACCACGGAGGGGAGGTGACCGTGGATTAATGTGCTGCGCAAGGAAACGTACTGGGTCCACCATTTGCGGACGATCCACCCAGATGGTTTAAATGAAAAAATTGTGTATTCCATGTTTTGATATTCGTTAAAATCTAGTGAGATTAGTAGATACCATTTTTACTTGAATAAGTTGCGTAACATAATTGGGGAGTACGTGGTTATATGATGTGTTACATCAGGTAGTTAGTCATAGGCCGCCGCATGTTGCATATGTCTCTCAAATCATCTTGAGCTTTAGATAACATCCATACTGTGGACATTACAGTTTGAGTTATAGGGGGATTGTCTCATAGGATGTCACTCATGCTCCGTTTTTGTTCGTCACTGGGTGTAAGGAGCGGAGTTCTCGTGTCCTGGGTTGCCGTGGTTACGTGATTCGTCATCCCGATGAGACCGGGATGAACACGCACATGCGCTCTAAGCGGACAGAAATGTCGCGACTTGAGGGAGGGGTGAGTACATTTTTCTTTTTGTGTGTATAAAAGTGTGTTTCTACATTGTATAATGTAATGATATTGTCCCGAGGAAAGCTCTAAACGAGGAGCTGAAACGTTGACTCTCATGTCACAATAATAAAAGAAGTTAACAGTCCTGGAGTGCCGTCGCAACTTTTTCGCAAGTGTATATATATATATATATGATTTAACCATATAATTAGATGGATAGTTAGAGGGAATTAATTCGGTTTCCATTAAAGAGAACAGTGTTTACAGCAATCCAGGTAAATAAATGAGAGGCCACATGCTTTATGCGACTTACTAGCATTGTATGCTGCAGACAGGCCTCCTGCTTTCACACTGAGCTCCAGATCCTCACTTATTTCTCTTATGTGAAACAAACTAAATGGATATGATGAGCTTGGAAAGGACAGTTGTCGTGACTGATTCAAGAAGGGACACATTGTATTTTCTCCCAGATGCATTGTTTACAAATAAATGTGTAAAACGTTGTAACAATTGAAGCATATAGTTACAACACTAGAACTAGCATAGAGTCCAGGCTGCTAGAGATGGTCAACAGATAATAAATATATAAATTGGAGGTTTTCTAACACACACTCAACTAAAGATACCATGTCACACCCCATACACCCCTCTTCATTCACATCTCAGTACCCATGCCCGGCCCAGAATCCCCCTTAGACCCAATGTCAATCTCCATATGCATCTGGGACCCATGTTAGTCTCCATATACCTCTCAAATCCCATATTTGTCCCTACACATCCCTTTAAACCTATGTAAGTCCCTGCACTTCTCAGACTTCAAATAATTCCCCATAACCACTCAAGCCTATGCCACTTCCTACACACCTCTCAGAACCCACATCAGTCTCCCTACACTCCTCAGACCCTATGTCAGTCAGTACCCATATATTCTATTAGACCCCATGTCAGTCCCCGTATACATCTCAGATCTCATGTTAGTTTCCATACATTCCTCAGACCCCATGCCAAATGCCATACACCCCACAGATCTCATGTCAGACCCCCAACTTTTCAGATTCACTTTGAATGAGAGCACCAGAACAGTAAAAATACTGTCAATTTTACAAATATGTCTCCGCAACAGTGAACATCCAGACCCACAGCCACTCCACACATAACGACGCCACATACATACTTCACACACAGACATCACACACAGGTCTCTATGCAAACATTACATTAATGTGAGTTTTATTGCTGTGGATTCTGTGATACACTCATACACACTGCTTATTGCTGTAAGCTTTATTGCTGTGGAGCTCTGTGATACACTCATACACAACACACATTACAATGAGTTTTATTGCTATGGAGCTCTGTGATATGCTCACACTGCACAATACTGTGAGTTTATTGCTGTGGAGCACTGTTATACATACACTCTGCACAATACTGTGAGTTTATTGCTGTGGAGCACTGTTATACATACACTCTGCACAATACTGTGAGTTTATTGCTGTGGAGCACTGTTATACATACACTCTGCACATTACTGTGAGTTTTCTTGCTAAGGAGCTCTGTGAAACGCTTATAGACACTGCACATTACTGTAAGTTTTATTGCTGTGGAGCGCTGTAATACACTCATACACAGCGCACATTACTGTGAATGTTATTGCAAAGGTGCTCTGTGATATACTCATACACGGTGTATTATTGATGAGGGGCTCTGTGATACATACACATAATACCTTGTAGGGTTTCTGGTTTTAATACAATTTCTCAGATTTTAATGCACGTAGTTGCCAGAAATTTATAAACATTAAACACAGCTAATGTTTGACACATGACTTTATTTTAGCATTATTTATACAGTTCTGGTGCATCGCCGATGCTCCAAACCAAATATTTAAACTAGATATGTGCACAACGAAAAGTTTAGCTTAATATCGGATCGATCCTGTTACATTTTTTAGTTAGTTTCAGGGCATTCTTTATACAATTGTGATTCATATTTCGGATTGATTCGTTATTTAATTTTTATTAGTTATTTTGTTTTTGTTCGTTATTTCGGAATGTGAAATGGATTAATTAATTACTTAGGTCCTAGCCTAATGAAACCAAAAGCTGCTTTCTCAGCAACTACATGTCCTCATGCTGCTTTTAAGCTAAGAGACAGACTGGTGGGTTTATATTTATACCCTCACCAGAAACATTTCCACTTTGGGACTGAAAAAGAAAACACGGAAAAGGGCAGCAGCAAAAATGACGTGGCTGGAGATACAACAAAATATACATATATGCTGGAGAAAACAGTTTTGCGTCTATTCCCTACCAGGGTGGATGTGTAAACCAAAGGTATCTGGCCCACTTCATGTATAAAACATAACAAGGGGGAAACTTTAAATAATCTTATTTGTAATTTGCAATTGAAAGCCATATGTGGTCATCATTAAATGTGATTATAAAGCGTGAAGCTTTCCTGAAATACTGACATCAGCTATAATGACACTATGGGCAGGAACAGGGGAGCATGTCCCAAGAGGCGAGACTTACGGAAACAACTAATTGTTCTAAAGCAGTGTAGTATCCTTTGGGAAATATGACACATGCAAGCTCAAAGCATTAATTTTATTCCAACTTGGATTTCCACATAATCACTAGGATTTAATAACAAAGAAAAAAATATAACTGAACGTTTTTACCATTTGCTTAGTGGATGCAGGGCTGCGATCAGAAATCTTACAGGCCCCTTACTGAACAACTGGTATGGCCCCCCTTCCTTCAGCTGCCTTTTACAGTAAATTAATTAAACATATAACCTTTTGCCTCCTCTTGGGTTAATTTTTTTTTTCTTACATTGAATGGGCTAAATCCCTGATGGGCCACCAATGGATAAAAAGTGTTCCGTACTGGAAGAGTGATCAATCTCCACCTTGACTTGGTGCAGACCATATTAATCACTCCCTCAATAAAGTGTCAGAGTGCTCTTTCGCAGGCGTCAAGTCCTGCAAGAAGGCTTGGGAACGCAGTTCTCTCACTATTTTAGCAGGAGGAACTTAGTTCCCTTTTGTCTGATAAACTGGAAGCTGCGTTACCTTTTCTATATAGACACAGTTTTATAAAACTGTCTATATTTAACCTCCCTGGCGGTCTTTTTTTTTTTACATTTTCATGTCAAAAAGCTCTGTATTTTTTTTTCATTTTGCCCCCCCCAGCAGCATCCTGAGTGATGCTCAGGGTTAACCTCCTATACTGGAAGCGGTAACCCCGAGCAACACTCGGGATGCCGCTGGATACATCACCTCTCCCTGTACTCTCTCGATGGCCCTGCAGCCTCCTCCGGTGATCGCGACCTTATACTTCCTGGTTCCATCCTCACAAGAAGGAATCCAGGAAGTATGAGGTCGCGATCGCCGGAGGAGACTGCGGGGGACATCGAGGGAGCGCAGGGAGAGGTGACTGTATACAGCCCGAGTGGGTCTCTGGGTTACCGCTCTCAGCTGTGAAATTTAACCCCGAGACACACTTGGGAACACCGTCAGGTAGGTTAAGGGTTTTTATGGATTTAAGTACATTAGGAAGGCATGGAAGTGACAATTTCTCAGTGTTTGCAAGAGCGTTCTCATGCCGCAGCTGCTGCGGCTTCCAGTAATCTTTAAGACCGAAAAGGACAGAAATGTTGGCGAGTTCCCACACTTATTTTTTTAGGACTTGACCCCTGCTCTTACTGGTCCCAGATGCTTCGGCCCATCTGGGAATTTGTTATTATCCTAGTAGTAGGTAAGGGCTAGGGACCCTTAGAATCACTGGGCCCCTGAACATATCACCTCCTGATGGCATTCTCGACTATGAATCTCTATACTGAAAGAACAATCAGTAATGTTTGTTTAAAGAGGCAATCTAACATCTATAAACAATCTAAAATGCATGGTGCCCATGCCCTCCTCCACACCCAGCAGACCCACAGCTTGGAACGTTTCACTTAAAGTGAGCTGTTAAACGTTCCTGGATTTAAGTCAGGGTGTATAGTTAGTATACATTGAGACTTGTGTATATCTGTAGTTGTGACTTTGATGAAGATGAGATGACATTTTATGATCAAATCAGACAGAGAACCAACTAATTCCAAAGGGTTCACATATTTTTTCTTGCCAATATACACATCTTATAGGCAGAAAGAAAGAATAAAGGGTTTGATGTTTAACATTGGCTTCATGCAAATTCCAGGATCCAATTTAATGTAATGATACAATAAAAGTCCTCAATAACGCTGCTTCTACTTTCATTTCTTCTCTGCTTCACAAGCCTTTCAAGATTGCTCCAATCTGACTGTAACCTCCATATATCCAATGCCTGTACTCACACTGCAAGGAGACAGATAGCGCCACTTCTGTGGGACACCCCACCTTTTCCTATTAGACTTGCCCATAGCCTTGAGACCTTTAAGAATTCGCTAAAACTCATCTTGCTAGGTTGGCTGAGCATCTACCTGATTAGTGTCTAGCTCTCTTCTGCCCACATTACTAGTGGCTCCAATGTCTGCTTAAATCCCTTTCCATTGGTTTCAAATAGAAGATCCGGTCACTCCATGGTGCAATAAAATGAGAGCTGAGTTATTATTGGAGCAAGGTGCAATGTTTCAGTTCCTCTTGGAGCTTTTACCAATCATAAAATGAATCCAATCCACCCCCCCCCACACACATACCACTCAAACTGCTGCTGGACTGGCTGCCTTGACTTGCCTGGAATCCTTGTATTTTGGTGTGATTTGTATAGAATGCGTGTCCCGTATAATTTTTTCACTAACTCCATTTCCATGTCACTTTGCAGTTTTCTTTATGTGTGTTCCTTTACCTTTTCTTGTATGGGTATAAACGATAAGGCCTCCATTTAATTACTAATAGAGATGTGCATTCGTTTCGGAAAAATTAGGAATTTGGAACGAAATTTGATAATTCATATTAGGAACCACTTCCGAATAACGAAATGATACGGTACGAATTCGAAATAAAACAAAACGGTATATAACAAATTTATTTCGTTTTACACTGTGTCATCATAAAAGAAAAATTTGAATAACTGTTATCAACTATGGAATTTGAAATGAACTATCAAATAGATATCAACTATCGAATTGATCTTAACTTACAATACAAGTAATAGTCAGCAAATGTGATTTTTAGGTACAACACTAATAGTATACCCCCATCATTTTCTTTTGGGTTTTCCTATTCCCCCTCTCTTCTTGTTTTATGTGCGGGAGATTGGTAAGAACATGGTACCCTAAGAGAGAGGCAAAACCATGTAACAACTGAGATTACGAATGTTCCGATGGATTAAGATGGACAATAGGGATATCCATACATCCATTCTTGAATCACTATTACGGACAATTGAAATGGACAGAAGGAGACACGTCATCGATCAGTACCGGAACAACCAGGATGGAACGCATGAAATCAGGTGATCGGGATTTTGTCAACTCCCTCTCACATTTAAATACTGGATATTGCAGAAGGACGGTAATTTCAATCCTTTGCCACTGAGGAAGCGCCCTAAGGGGTGCGAAACGCGTCTGGCCAATTGATAATTTATTTGTCTATTCATTATTATTATTTTTCCTTTTATCCCATTTGGGAAATAAAAAATCTTTTAAAGTTTTGAAAAGACCTTTTTTCTTTCTATTCATTGGATCCGTGTGCCTACCTGGTCTGAGGACAGCTCACTTCCATCCCTGTTTCGGATTGAAGGTTAGCTATCCCTTGAGGACACCAACGAGTCAGGAGATACGGGCAGTCGGGTTAGCCCTGCAATAACCTGCGGAGCGATTACATGAGGGCTAGAAGCTCTCAGAAAGCGTGAGTGCACATTTTGTTGTGTGTTTATATATACTTTTGCTACACAGTTATACGCTATGTTATAATTCTCCCTTATTTTGAGGTTTATATGAATTACCATCCATGCACCCATTGGACATTGTATCCACTTTCCAAATTAAGGTGTGTCAAACTAATACTGTTCACCTACTGTCTCTTGTTTGTTGATGGTGTCATTTAGAGCGCTGTTCCTATTGATTCATTAATAGTCAGCAAAGGACTTTATGAAACAAATTAATTTTGTTTCACTGTTTAATTTGACTCAAATACTAAATCTGTGACACAGCTTAACCACTTCGATGCTGAGGACGCGCTCAGCGCGTCCTCAGCATTCCCGCTGGTATGCGGAGGACGCGCTGAGCGCGTCCTCCCATTGGGGTCAGCGTTCGGCCGAGTTCCGGCCGATCGCTGGCCCCCCCCGGTGCGGGCTGACATCCTGGATGTCAGCCGCGCATCCGGGACCACAGCCGCCCGAATTAGGTGTCATCGCGGCAGCGCGATTACACCTAATTCAGGCGCCCCCCCCCGCATGTGCGGAGGAGGCGCCTGAAAGGGAGGGGGGAGGTCCTTCGGACCTCTCTCCCTCCCGATCGGCGGCTCTGCGGGGGTTAACCCAGGCACCATTTGGAAGGGCACAGCCTGCCCTTCCAAATGATGCCTGGCATTAACCCCTGGGGAGCTGGATCGCGAATCGGCGCTGAAAAGCGCCGATTCGCGATCCTTTCCCGGAGCTGGCCGACATCTTGGATGTCGGCCAAGCCTCCGGGAACTCCCCCTGAGGACTGGCGTCATCGTGCGTAGCACGATGACGCCAGTCCTGGACTTAACCCTTAACTGCCACCAACGGTGGAGATAGGGAGTTCCAATGAACTCCCTATCTCCCGATCCGTGGCAGTTAGGGGTTAAATTTTGGTATGGTTGGATCGGCCAGAGAATGGCCGTTCCAACGATACCAAACATGAAAGTGAAAAATTTTGTAAAAAAAAAAAAAATGAAAAATAAAAAATAAAAACAAATTAAAAAAAAAATTATAAAAAAAAATAAACACTTTCAATTATAATGTGAATAATGATGCTGCACTAACGATTTTTGTATGCGGTGCGTTTGTTAAAAATCGCGTAATTTTCCCCCAAAAAAAATGTAACGAGACCCCATCTCTAATTTTTTTAACAGGCGCACCCCATACAAAATATAACCGCAATTGCTCGCATGTTAAAATGTGAAAAAAAACACTTTACACATTGTAAATTATTGAAAATACATATTTTATTGCATTTTTTGTTATAATATACAGACATGACATAACGTATACATATAATAATGACATATTATGAATCTACCGAGTCTGACGGAGAGAACGATATATAATATGTCTGGGTCATATACTAAAATAAGCCTTCAAAACACGTTTAAACATGATGAGCAAAACCGGTAAAAATGACCTCAGCACAGGGGCGGGAAAAGCCTCAGCAGCGAAAGGGTTAAAAATAAAGCTAGGGTTAAATTTTAACAGCAAAATTTGATTAATTGGGGTTTTATCTAGTGATCCAAAATTCAAATTGATATCAACTTTCGAATTGATATATGAAATTCGAATCGATTCGAAATTTCAAATCGATCCGAAACGAAACAAAACGAAATACGAACCGAAATTAGTTGAGAAATTCCGAAAACTAAATGATTTAAAAACGTAACAAAATTAAACTAAACTAAACAAATTTTTCAGCCATGCACATCCCTAATTTTTAATAAGTCTGAGAAACATTTTCTGGATACTGGTAAGGGTCACTAATGTATCTCAAACACTAGGTGGCAGTTCTCAACCAGAAATAGTCATAGGGATGTCCTTCCATTCTATTTCCAACTCTTAAAAACATTTCTGTGCTTGCTTGGGGTTTTCACATACATACAAGTTTGAGCAACGATAAGGTTTTCTTTTGTAATGGCCTACATTCTTGGACATATATTATATTATTTTAATTTCTAAGAGAAATAAATTTTAAGAATAAATATTTTCTCTAGATGCAAAATTAATAGTATAAAAATTCTATTACCTTCGCTGATGCACTTAAAACAGGTCTGCTTTTGGTCTTTAACACTGTTGCTCATGCCGTAAATTAGATAGTTGGCAGTATCAGAAAATGTTGTTTGGTTGCAATCAGATAGTAAAGAACTTCCTTTTTAATAATATATTCATAGGACACTATTCCTCCCACGCCATTAACAATAATGGGTAATAAATACGCCCCCATTCATACTAACAACTGTCCTGCTATTCCAGCCATGCTGAAAACATCTCTTACAGCTAATAAGACTGCATGCGATACACTATCAGGTCTATTCAAAGAAAGGTGGAACTCAGGAGAATGACTGGAGAAGTGAAAATTCTAAGTCAAAATAGCAAAACCAGTAAAATTCTCCCATTTATCTCAATTTCAAAATTGTCTATTTGGTCTGGATTGTTCTCTTCTCCTGCCAATTCTCCTGGTTTTCACCTTTCAGTGATTAACCCTGTAAAAGTATCTTTGTTGTGTGAAATCCCCTTGTTTGTTGTTGCATGTATCTTTTTGTGTGTGATTCATGCTTTCTTGCTGCACTCAATTTATCTGCAGCACTTTTACACTACGCTTTATCTTCTAGTTATGGATTGCTCGGCTGTCTGCTATGGATGCCCACCAGGATAACATGGCCCTATTAAGGCACGGACAAAATTGATGATGCAAATCACATCAAAGCTATCAGGGTTATTCAGAGAGCAGCAAAAAGCGGGAGAATGACTGGAGAATGGAAAATTCTAGGCCGATTCAGAAAGTGAAATAAATGGGAGAATTTTTCTGGTTTGGCTATTTTGACCTCGAATTTTCACTTCTCCAGTCATTCTCCTGCTTTTCACCACTCTCTCAATAACCCAGTATGCTTCCTCAGCAACCATGCCCCTCAGCCTTTGATCTCAGACCCACCAAAGGATTTTCAAACAATATTAGGATATTGAATCACATTTCGATTATTGTTTTCATTCAGTAATAAGTATAGGATGGTTTTTGATGGCTCTAGCTGAGAAGCTACACACAAGGTATGGACGTTTTTCAGCTATCCAATGTCATTGCTCCAAACTTTAAAATTTATATGAGAGGATAAACTAGTAATAAATGCGATCAGAAGTATTGGAATCAAGCCACGAGCCTCCGGTAGGCCTCCCTTTAGTGGTTGAATAAATGCCTGGGATGCCAAAGACAGTGAAGATAATCAATAAGCAAACAGGATTTTCATAAGTGTATCACTGTGTATTATTTCTTCGAAGATGATAGTTATATGCATACTTCAATTAACAAGCAGGATTTGCTTCAAGAATGAATGTTTAGATAGCTGTAGAATCTGTGGAAATTGCATTTAACCCTTTAATGACTAACAGGGTTTTCAAAGAGAGCCAAATTGGCTCCGAAATGGCACCGAAAGGTGAATTTCCCAGTACGTTACAAATTCGGAGCTACTCAAAAAGCAGGCCATTAGCCAAATATTGGCGAATTGCCAACGAAATATGGTGATGTTCGACAACAGTGCAATCCCCCAGTAATGGTTAATCTATTCAGAGATCACCAAACAGCACCGAAATGTCAGTGAAATGCCCTGATTTTCGGTGGTTTCATTCGACAGGTTTAATCAGATGAATCCCGTAGGCTTCAACTTTAAAAATATTCCCGTTTTTATTAAATATCTATTAAACCGTTTATTCTTTTAATTTGCAGCAAAAAAACTTTTTATTTCTTTCTTTTTTTTAGGATTTTTTAGTCATTTTTTGGGATTTTTTCAGCGAAATGTTTTTTTTATCCACGCCAAGTGGTTCTCCTGTGCTATGGACGCGCTGAGAGCATCCATGCACAGGAGGCAGCAATCGGCCGGGACTCCGGCCGATTGGTGCCCCCCCCGGTGCGGGCTGACATCTTGGATGTCAGCCCGGCACTCCGGGACCCTGGCGGGGCCATTAGATGTCATCGCGGCAGCACAATGACATCTAATTCAGGTGCCCCCCGCGAATGCGGAGGAGGCGCCTGAAAGGGAGGGGGGGTCCTTTGGACCTCTCTCCCTCCTGATCGCCAGGGGCTACAGGGTTAAGGCAGGCACCGTTTGGAAGGGCACAGCCTGCCCTTCCAAACGGTGGCTGACATTAACCCCTGGGGAGCCGGATTACGATTCGGCGCCGAAAAGCACCGGATCGTGATCCTCTCCCGGAGCTGGCCGACATCTTGGAAGTCGGCCAAGCCTCTGGGAACTCCCCCTGATGACTGGTGTCATCGTGCATAGCACGATGACACCAGTCCTGGCGTTAACCCCTAGCTGCCAGCAATGGTGGAGATAGTGGGTTCATTGGAACCCCTATCTCCCGATCCGTGGCAGCTAGGGGTTAATGTTTGATATCGTTGGATCAGCCAGAGCATGGCCTTTCCAACGATATCAAACATGACCATGTAAAATGTTTGTCCTAAAAAAATACAATTAAAAATAAAAATATATTTTAAAAAAAATGTATACAAAAAAAAATTAACAATTTTTTTTGTTTTGTTAATGCAGCAATATTGTTCCCATTTCAATTATAATGTGAACAATGATGCTGCACTAACGATTTTTGTTTGGGGTGCGTTGGTTAAAAATTGCGTAATTTTCCCCCCAAAAAAATGTAACGAGACCCAATTTCTAATTTTTTTAACAAGCGCACCCCATACAAAATATAACCGCAATTGCTTGCATTTTAAAATGTGAAAAAAACACTTTACACGTTGTGAATTATTGAAAATTCGAATTTTATTGCATTTTTTGTTATATTATACAGACAGGGCATAACGTATACATATAATAATGACATATTATGAATCTGCCGAGTCTGCCGGAAAGAACATTATATAATATGTCTGGGTCATATACTAAAATAAGGCTTCAAAACGCGTTTAAACATGATGAGCGAAACAGGTAAAAATTAGCTCAGCACAGAGGCGTGAAATGCCTCAGCAGCGAAAGGGTTAAATAGCATTCTTTTTCTTTAACAGACCATTTTATTATTGTTCACTAGGTGGAAAGCCTGCCCAGAGGGCAGTCTATTGTTGTTGTTGCCAGCTCAGAATTCACGTCCACATAGTTTTTTTTCAATGTCCTATCCAAGAGTATCTCTCTATATAAATATGTTTGTAACGCGTCCATCGCCATCCCATCCGCAACAGGAGCGCCGACTGAGCAGCTGTGATGGGTGCACGCACAGCTGACAGCGCATTACAAACGCATTTATATATTAGAGCAGGTTCCTCTTCCCTCTTAGATTGTAAGCTCACGGGAACCGGACCCTCAGATTGTAAACTCGTGGGACCCCAGCCTACAATCTCTCCCCTTAGATTGTAAGCTCTGGAGCAGGGTCCCCTCTCCTGTTAGATTGTAAGCTCTGGAGCAGGGTCCCTTGTCCTGTTAGATTGTAAACTCTGCAGCAGGGTCCCCCTCCTCTTAGATTGTAAACTCATCCCCACCAGATTACTATTAATCATTGTGTTCCTCCTCCCCAGGCAGACAAACTAGACCTCAGACCAGGGGGCATCAAGCTTAAAAGATTTGACAATAATCACCTTTTTTGCTGTGTCCAGCATTTCATTAGCCACAGCTGCAGCCCCTGCATCTCAGCCCAGGCAGCCTCTCCCAGCGTCTAGAGTAGGAGCACATGGTGGATTGGAGGCAGAGTGAGGAGGTGACATCACAAGATCCACACAGACCACCCCCATACTGACCGGAACGCCTGTGCAGCCTGCTGTGAGTAACAAACACTCGAGCAGGCTGAAAGCACAGCTGTCCGGGCCGAGCAGACAGGCACCCTTAGTTCCGGGGGGTGAGTGCCCCCCTTGCCCAATCCTGCGGACGCCCATAGCTGTCAGTGTCATGCCCCATGATTTAGGCTTTATTTGTATATGTAGCGCTCACTCCCGGAGGAGCCGCTGAATTTAACCTTGGGTCAGTCTCCCCGGACTAGGGAATAAATATACACCAGCACTGTTGTGGATTTTATAAGTTATATAGTTTACTGGTCTCAAACAAACTGGCATATATAAAGTAGTACGGTATACATATATATTTACAGGAATTCGTAATGCGAGAAACGCGCAGCGGAAAAGAAAAAGGAATTTTAACCCCTTCGTTGCTGGAGTGTGAGTCCCGTACAGGTTGTGTCCCAAGAAGGTGTGCATGTATGCGTGTGTTGGTACCCGGGTACTAGATTCAACTGGCCAGTGAATGATTTCAATGTGTCTTCGACTAGTCACGTTGGGGCCCTGTAGGTTTAAACAAACTGCAGCATGCTTTATTTTTGTACTGTGGCCGGGAAGGCCTCTCACCCATCCGCCAGATACTCTGCACTCTGCTCGACCCAGGACGTCTCTCCGCTCGATTTGGCTGGGACTCTGTGCCACCGGATCCGCTTGTCTTGCTTGTCCATCTCTGCCACAAGATGCTCAGTTCACCGCCTGCACTCCCATTAGATCATCGCGGTCTCCTAACTTGGGGTCCATCTGCAGCTCTGTATCTGTGTAAAACTTATCAGCGGTGGATTACTAGGTCTCTGGCAAGTAACTGAAACCGATCTCCAGCTCCGCAAGGCAGCACCTGCGCTCCGGCCTGGTCACAATCGTTCCTTGTCTCACGTGCGTCTTGCTCTCTTCACCCCTTGGCGCGCACTGGCTCTCCTCCACACGAGGTTGCGGATGTGTCCCGGTTCTCCCCACCCACTTCCTGTCTCTGCCCCAAAGCATGCTGGGAAACGTAGTCCAAAAGTGTCCAGTATTGGTTTACATTGCGCTCGTCTCCCCCTGGTGGCCAGAAATGAGTAATTACAGCAGCAGAATTTAAACCAGCGCTACACTCTCCCCCTCCTAGAACTCTCCAAGGAGGTGTAACAGTTACATTACATTTCAGCATTACATCAGTCGATATATATAGGCTCAGCAGCAAACATACAATGGGTTAGGTATACATCCTCAAGTTTACTCATACTTCTGGCTTGGGGTGGTATATCTGTGTCGGGCGCTGCCTGTAGATGGATATCTCGCGCTGTGTAGAGTGCGCTGCCTGTAGGGGGATATCTCACACTTTGTGAAGTGTGGTATTCGTGAGGTTAGAAAGTCCCTCGGTGTTAAAAACTTAACAAGGGGAGGGGAAAAATTGCGGATGGTAAAATGGTGGGATGAATGTTGTTTCTTGTGTACTGCTTACGGTATTAGTCACCGTATCTCAAAGAGCTTTTTTGAGTCTAGGTGCAATGGGATTCAATACAGTATAATCAATTTGGGAACAGCATTCTTATACAAGATCAGTGGATGTTTGACATCTGGTGGTTAAATGAGATATTGCAGGGAACAGATATTCTATCTGAATAGTACAAGAAAAAGTTACTCAGTGTCCTGCTGCCATCTAGTGGCTTAGCTAGGTAATGCAGTCTATGTATATGATGAAGAGGGATGTGTCGCTGGTTCCTTCTTTTCTCCCGTCGTCCTCATAAGAAAGACAGAGAAGAGGCATACATAGTGCAACACTGTATGGTTATAGGTATTATTTTAAAGGAAATAAGGAAGCACTCACGTGGTCTAGAGCCTAGTGAAAGTGTCTCAGAAAGTGTGAAAGTGTCTCTAAGGCTGAGACTTAATCGCTCTGCCAGTCCATAGAGGTGACTGGGTCCCTTCTTGATCCCTCCTGTGCTGCAACAAGGTTTTCCGTGGTCTCCTGGTTCTCTGGGTTGGTCGCCCGGGGGTAGATGTGCGGCTACCGGTGGTGTACCTTCCTTTCCTCCGGAGTAAAACCACAGACAGCAAAAATGGGGGTTTAAAAGGGATTTATTACAGGGTATCAATACAGATAAAAAGGGTGGGGGTAATCCAGGACGCGTTTCGCCTAAACAAGGCCTCTTCTGCTGGATGGATTCCCAGTCTGTGTATACTGCTTTTATACAGCGTGTATTGTGCTTAGTGCAACTTTCATTTTCGATTTCTGCACTCCGAAACTGGCGCATGCGCCCGGGTCCGAATCCGATTGGGCTGGTCACGTGAGGGTGCTGTCCAATCGTAGTGGAGTAATTCTTTGAGACGGTGTGAAAGAGTTCTCATGTCGTCTCCGTTCTTGGGGGACATCTGCGCTTGTCTTGGGTGTCATCTGATGTCATGTACCAAGTATTATTTGGGGTGCATTAGGATTATATGGGAAAAAACCCAATCCTTGGGGGGATAAAACGTCTTTATATTCGAGAAGTGGAAAAAAGAGAAAGGGGGGACTTTTCTAATTATTGTGTGTTAAAATAGACGGAGGTGATGCCTAAAAATGGCATAGGCAGGCGTATCACAATGGCAGTTTTGTGATTCCTACGTGGGTCTTCATATATATTCCTTGTCGGTGTGGGCATAGAAACTCAGTAGATATGAATATTGACCTCTTCTTATTCACGTTAGAGGTCTGATGGAATGTGTTGAAAAAAGCATGATGACTAACGATATTGACTAATATCTTTAAGTATTCAGAGGGGAGGAGGGGGAACGAGATAGTGAGGTAGGGACTGCTTGGATCTTGGAGGTTCTGATTAGGATCAGGGGGAGGCCATATGTGGACGGGATGATAAGGATAGGTTTAATATACAATAGGTATTGCATAGAGAGCGTATGCATATGTTATGTAGATGGGGAATCTGGCCCTCTCTTTATAAGAAGTGACATAACTCAAAATCCATGTTCAGGCCTTTTGGGTGTAATGTGTCGAACTCATAGATGCAACGCATTTCTTCTTTTTTTTGAAATTCAAAGTTTTTTATTAATGCAAAAAGACAGAGTAAAGTAATACAACCCGCAAGGGTGAAACAGGAGAACAATAAGTAAAGTAGGCCAATAACAAAATGGACGGGGTATATATGGATATACTCCCGATAATATGGAAAAATACGACTCGGTCACCAGTCCCAAGGCCGTTGCCACCACCACGAGGATCGGACCATCAATAATCGACTATCGTGCGAGTACGTACCCGAACTCAGAATCGGGGATAAAGGTTTGCAAGTCATGGGAAGTGAAGAGGAGGCCACGGGCCAAGCCGAAAGTGCAGGCATGCTAGGTAGGCCTGAAGGGGAGAGAGAGAGAGAGAGAGAGAGAGAAAGAGAGAGCAAGAAAGAGAAAAAAAAAGGGGGGGGAGAGGAAGGCACAAGAAGGAGGACAGAACGCAAATACACAGATCCAGCATCGAGCATACATCGGGCCACAGTGTCAGGACAGGGTATATTAGGCCATTTTGCCAGGGCATGGTCAATTACTAAGTCAGCTGGTCTCACTCAGAACCCGGGCGCAGCGATGCAGCGTATTCCTCCCAGTAATACCACTTTGTCGCGAAGTCTGCCGACAGTCCCCTATCCGCCGCCTCTCGATGATCTATAGATCTAAGCACCTCCACTCTACCAATCCACTCTCTAGTGGAGGGGATCCTGTCAGTACGCCACAAGACTGGTACAAGAGACCGAGCTGCGAGCAGCATGGACATTAACACAGAGCGCTTTAGATTTTGAGGGGGAGTGCAATATGAAACAAAAGGAAGCAGGCTGGGGAGAGTGACAGGTCCACACCTGTAACCCGGAGAATAGCGCCATGAATCGTGCGCCAGAATTCCAGTAGAAGGGGGCATGACCACCAGATATGTAGAAACGTTCCTTCAGCATTATTACACCTCCAACATACCGAGGAGGTCTGCGGAAATATCCGGTGAAGAAAGCTAGGTGTTCTATACCAAAAGGAGAGAACCTTATAAGATGTTTCTTGTATGCGGTTAGCTCCACAGCCCTTATGAACCAACGTAAATGTATTGGTCCATTGAGCCGAGGTACAAGTAATTCCAAGCTCCAGTTCCCATCTGGACACAAATGGTGGATCCTCCGAGTCAGCTGCCATGATCAGACCGTAGATAGTTGATACCCCTCGTATCAAAGGAAGACCCAGGTGGCAGAGTTTTTCAAATGGCAGTAGTGGGCGACTTAAACTGTACCCACAGTTGAGACTCGTCAGGTATGACTTAATTTGGGCGAAATTGAATCGTTCCAGTATAGAGAGAGGGCCTACCGCGACCGATCGTGGGAAGAGATCCAAACGACCATCTGGGGGGAGGTCCAAGGCTCGAAGTCTACCAGAGTCAGACAAACGGTCCCGCAAGGATGGTAACACACCGCCCGACAGGCCCGGGTTGTGCATCAGGGGCAAAAGCGGAGAGAGGGCCGAGGAAAAGCCAAACATTAGTTTACGTGAGTGCCAGAGTCGCAAAGTGTTCGAAACCGGGTCAGGGTCATGGCGTGTGTCAGTGAGACGGCTCGGGGGCAACCACGGTAACGTCCATAAAGGACGGGGGGAAAGGGCACGTTCTATGTCAAGCCAACGTTTATCTAGCTGCTGCGCTGACCATTCAACTACCCTTGCCATGTGACTAGCGAGGTAATATTTCCTCGGGTCCGGGAGTGCTAAACCACCGCGGGATTTAGGGAGGCACAGCACCTTAAAACTCACTCGCGGGCGGCCCTGGGTCCAGATAAAGCGTAGTAACTCCTTCCGGAGAGCGGTAAAAAATGAGACCGGGATCGATATGGGCAAGGTGTTGAAAAGGTATAGCAGACGTGGCAGCAAATTCATTTTAAGAACCGCAATCCTGCCGAACCAGGAAAGCATTTTGCCATTCCAGTCCGCTAAGTCTGTCACAAAAGTGCCGAGGATTGCCAGGAAATTCAGGTCAAAAATTTGTCTGGAGGAGGTTGCCAACCAGACTCCAAGATACTTCATTCGAACTGTACAGTATCGGAATGGATACTCCCTCCGGATCAAGGAAACAGAAGATTGTCGTAGGGAAATGTTTAAAAATTCAGATTTATCTTGATTTATACGATATCCCGCGACCGCCCCATAGTCCTCTAGCGTCCGTGTGAGCGTCGGTAGAGAAGAGATGGGGTTCGTGACAAAGAACATCAAATCGTCCGCGTATGCTGCGACCTTGTGCTCAGAGGAGTGACCTCGAATACCGGTAATGCCGGCATTAAGACGGATTGATTCCAGTAAGGGCTCAAGAGAGATGGCGAACAGGAGAGGGGACAGGGGGCAGCCTTGTCGCGTCCCATTTCTGATATCAAAGCTATGTGACAAAGCACCATTGGCTCGTACCCTGGCCGTAGGGTTACAGTAAAGTGCCTCCGTCCAGCGCATGAAGGAGTTACCCACCCCGACCCGCCGCAGGACAGAAAACAGAAAGCTCCAGCGAACCCTGTCGAAGGCCTTCTCTGCATCCGTGGACAGCAAGAGAAGGCCCGTGCCAGTGGCCTTGGCTAACCCAATGACGCCCAATGCGCGTGTTGTTGCATCTCGAGCTTCGCGGCCAGGAATAAAGCCTACTTGATCCGAATGGATCAAAGACGGTAGGAGGGGTGCGAGGCGATTCGCCAGAATTTTTGATAGGATTTTGAGATCTGTGTTCAGGAGGGAAATGGGGCGATAGTTACGAACATCTGATTCGTCTTTCCCCGGTTTGCGGATTACTGAAATGGTAGCAGAGAGTGTATGGGGGTGGAACAACTCCCCTTCCTTCAGCCGGGAAAAGAGGGAAGCCAAGTGAGGGAGTAACTCATCTGGGAAAGTTTTATAATACTCTGCCGGGAGCCCATCCGGGCCCGGACATTTCCCAAGTTTAAGGGCTGTGATGACTCCTTTAATCTCTTCCGCAGAAATCGGCTCATCCAGGGCCTCTACAGCGATAGGGGGCAGAGTACGGTTGAGAGTGCCGTCTAGATAGTCGTCGATCTCAGCTTGAGGTGGGGTTCGATCTGAGTTATCATCTATATGGTAGAGTTTTTCGTAGAAGCTCCGGAACTCCTCGAGAATCTGGTCCGGGCGCGATGTAAGCGTCCCCGCCGTAGGTTTTATTCTAGCGAAATAAGTTGCATCCCGTTTCTTACGAAGGAAACGGGCCAGGTATTTACCCGGCTTGTTCTCCTTGAGTGCGAAAGAGCATTTAGCTCTCTGAGCCATAAAGCGAATATCTGCATTAAGTATATCGTTAAGTGCTCTACGTTTGGACACTAACAGGGCGTAGTCCGAAGGGAGGGCAGAGGAGTGGTGGGAGAGCTCAAGGTCTCTGATTTCTGCGAACAAGGCACGGAGTTTCTCCGAGCTTTCCCTTTTAAGGGCGGTAGCTCTGCTAATAAATATCCCTCTAAGGACCGCTTTGTGAGCTTCCCATACAGTAGCGAATGGCACTTCAGCGTTTCCATTGTCCAAGAAGTAGTTGCTTAGACACGTTGCAATTTCCTGGCGTAAGGTAGGGTCTTGCAGCAGGGTGGTGTTAAGACGCCATTGACGTTCTGAGGGGTGAGATAAGGGGGATGAAAAAGTTATTAGGAGTGGGCAGTGATCTGACCAGGTTTGGGCCTGTATGGCCGAATCCACCACATTAAGCACCGTGTGTTGTTGGACAAACAAGTAGTCCAGCCTTGAGTATGAGGAATGTACGGGAGAATAGAATGTGTAATCTCTTTTGCCGGCATGAAAGGCCCTCCAAACATCCACCAATTGTAGACTATCCAGGGAGCGACGTATGTGTCGAAGCCCATTGTGTGGGGTCGAGGATCGTCCAGCAGAGGTGTCTATCCGTGGGTCGAGGGGAACATTGAAGTCTCCAGCCACCACTAAGGTTCCTGATTTGAAGGCATCGAGACGGCGAAGTATGGAGGCGAGCTCTCGGTGCTGGTTAGTATTCGGAAGATAAATAGACGCAAACGTATATACAGAGTCGGCTATAGTGCATTTGACAAATAAGAAGCGGCCGTCTTTGTCTGAGAGAACCTCGTCTAAGATCATGGGTATATCTTTTGCAAAAAGGATTGCCACGCCGCGGCTTTTACCTTGACAATGGTTACTGAAGTATCCCACCGGGAATGTCGGATCCCTGAGAATCGGGGAAACTCCCGACTTAAAGTGCGTTTCCTGGAGGAAAGCCACTGACGTTCGGAGCGCCCGGAGCTCTCTGAAGAGCCGTTTACGTTTTTCTGGCGTATTAAGTCCATTAACATTATACGTAAGAAAACGAAGGGATTTTGGGGAAAAGCCTGACGCTGCAGCCATGTTTCACGAGCAAACAAGTTGATACACAAACAAAACAAAACAATACAAACAAGACAAAACGGGGGAGGGGAGGGGAAGCTACACAGAGAGAAGAGTAAGTAAGAAGAGGACGAGAAGAAAGAGATTCCAGGGGTGGAAAAAAGAAGAGGGACAGAAAGAATATGAGGAGTAATACGTCACCAAGAAAGGCTATGTCGGCCCGGTCAGGGGCCAAATACCTTCTTGTGGAAGAGTCGACGTCCGATCCTCGTGGGCGGTGGGCCTAGCCTCCGGAGGCCTCCGAGACCAGCAGTATAACAGGAAAAACAAAACTTAACCAACAATGGCTAAATATCTAAGTTATTAGAAAAAGAAAAAGAAAAAAAACAGAAATTAACGAGCATATACAAGTCCCCTCCGACTGCGGAAAGAAAGCAGGAAAACATGGGAAGAGAAAGGAAGGAAAAAAAAAAAAAAGAAGCGTAATCTTGAACCGTCTTATTCGCCAGATCGCGATAGTGATCAAACCTCAGAGTTCGTATTGAGGCATGTTATGTTAGAGAGATGTGCGAGCTGAGATAGAGGGAAGGTCACAGTGAGTAGTGTTAGGCCATTGCCGGCGGCCATGTAAAACTGGGTCCCAAGCTTCCAGCTCGGTTTGGCAAGACCATACCAGGAAAGTCAAATGGGCAGAGCAGACGGGCGGTGACCGCATATATCAGGCCACGGCAGGTGTACTCGTGCATCTGTGGATCAAGGCGTCGCTCAGAGATATGCAAACATTACAGTTCACCTGTAAGGGAGCCAGAAAGAAGGGAGAGAAGGAAAAAAAAAAAAAAAGGGGGGGGGGTGGGATGAAAGGGCGAAACGCAAGTGCATCTGGTCAGAACCATCTGTTACATAAGGTTTCAAGGTGTATGCTACGCTGTGGGGTCAGTCCATCTCACGTCGAATACCAGAATGGACGAGCAGGAGGAGGAGGAAATCGCAGCCACTGCAACAGGCCGGAGCCCAGGGAGCAAGGGAGCCACCCAGGCGGCATGTCCTCGAGTCACCCCTCTTCACTAGGCGGAGATCGGTGCGGCGATGGCGCCGGGGCAGGGTCAAGGTTCTGCGAAGCCCGGCGATGTCTACGGGAACGGGATCGCCGTGGGCGAGGTAATTCTTGATCTCGGCGGGTCGCAGACTCCCAGTTTCGAACGTTCATCTCTGGTAGCTTCAAGGCCCTAAGAAAGGCCGGGACATCCGTCGGGTAGCAAACAGTGTGACGGACGCCGTTCTGCTGGGCCACCAGGGCGAATGGAAACCCCCAATGGTAGGCCAGGTTGGCTTGTCGGAGTGCTTGGGTCACAGGTTGCAGGCATCGCCTCGCTGTCAGGGTGAAGGGGGACAAATCATGGAAGAGTTCTATACGATGCGATTGAAAGTCCCAGTACCGGGATGATCGAGCCTGGTGCATAATGGCCTCTTTTACGGTGAAGTCAGCGAGGTGGCATATAACGTCCCGGGGGGGCGCCGTCGGCGGAGGTCTCGGGCGGAGGGCCCTGTGGGCCTGATCCATGAGAATGGGGGTGTCAGCTTCCCTACCCAGCACCTTGTTAAAGAGGTCTCTTAGGAGGGACGAAAGATTTTCGGGCCCGTCAGATTCAGGGAGGCCACGGACCCTGATGTTTTGTCTCCTACCTCGATTGTCCAAGTCGTCTACTCGGCGCTGTAGTTCCGAGAAGGCTGCTGGTTGGGGAACTTGGGGGGGCAGGCGTCTGTCGTCTTCCAATGCACTCACCCGGGACGTCAGTGTGGAGACCTCAGAACGAATCTCTCTGACCTCTCCACTGAAGCTTTCCCGTAGGTCAGCCACCATATCGGCGAGGTCCGTTTTAGTCGGGAGCGCTGAGATAAGCCTCTCCAGGCGGCGCGTGACCTCCGCGGTATCCTGTGCACGAGGTGAGGTGGAAGGTCCATCCGCCATCTTAGAGGCCACCGCGGGAGAGGGTATCGCCGGGGAAGGGATGAGGAACTGGTCCAAAGCGCCGGACGTCCGATCCGGGCGATGTGCGGGAGCTTTAGGGGTAGAGTTCCTTCCTTTGCCGCGCACCATGTCCTGCTACAAGGGAATTAAGCTGGTAGAAGCCGGAGGGGACTCAGGAGCTCATTCAACAAGCGGCCATTTTGGTTGAAGGTCAGGACACACCCCCCCACATTTCTTCTTGCCCTATTTTCTTTGATAAGTCTCCTCCTCTCCTATCATTTTTTATCTTTTTAATGGCCATGAATTCTAGTTTGTTTGGGTCGCAATTGTGGTTTTTCTTAAAATGTGCGGGAACACTATGTGATTCTAAACCTTTCTCTATGTTTCTTACGTGTTCCCTAATCTTGACGCCTAGGGCTCTGGTGGTTTTCCCTATATATTTGAGTCCACACGGGCATATCAGGAGATATATTACATTCGTTGAAAAACACGTAAGTAGGTCCTTTATTTTCCATGAGCCTCTTCTGTTGGTCACTTTTGTTACATGTCTTTTTTTATTTCCCGTGCTCCTACAACTTATACAGTTTCCGCATCCGTAAAATCGTGTCTTTTGTTTAAAATGATTTTTCGGGTTCTTTGGTGCGTATTCACTTGTCGTAAGTTTTGATTTTAAGTTCTTTGTCCCCCTGCAGATGAATCTGGGTCTCAAGGGAAATATATCTTGTAGTAGGGGATCTTCCCTAAGTATGGGCCAGAATTTTTTGATGATATGTTTGAAATTCGGGTCTTGTTGACTGTAGGTGAAAAGGAAGGGTAATTCATTCTGTATGAGGTTCTGGGAGGTCTTATCTTTATATTTGAGGTATTCTGTCCTCTCTATCTGTGTAATTTCTTCTTTCGTCTTCTCTAGGGTTTCTGCATCATACCCTTTCTCTAGGAAGTCTTTAGTCAGTTTTTCAGCCTGGGTATTGAAGTCTTCAATTTTTGAACAGTTTCTTCTCATCCTAATAAACTGTCCTTTAGGGACGCCTTCTAACCATCTGTCCAGGTGACAGCTGTCTCGACCGATATAGCTATTGCTATCTACTTTTTTGAAGAATGTTTTTGTACAGATTTTTTCTTCTTCTATATAGATCGTAAGGTCTAAGTAGTTGACGGATTCTTTACTCCAGCTGGTGTCTAATCTGATGTTAGGATCTTTCTGGTTGAGGACTTCCAGAAATGTTATCAGTTTCTCTTCTCCTCCTTTCCATACGAAGAAAAGGTCATCTATGTATCTTCTATAGATGACGATTTCTTCTTTGTGTTCTTCCATGATGTCATTTTCCCAGATGTCCATATATAGGTTCGCGAAACTTGGCGCGAAACGCGTTCCCATCGCCGTTCCCCTGACTTGTATAAAATGTTCGTGGTTGAATGTGAAATAGTTGTTCTTAAGGATCAGTCTAATCCCTTCTAGAATGAAGATTTTTTGCTCGGGTAATACGGTATCGTCGGCGTTGAGATGTCTTCTTATTGCATCTATTCCCTCTTCGTGAGGGATGTTACTGTACAGGGCCTGGACGTCACTAGTTTTCAGGATGTATCCTTTCTTCCATGTGAGCTTTTCTAAGTCCTGTATGAGATTGAGAGTATCTTTCAGATGGGATTTAGTGGTGAGTACCATCGGTTGTAACATTTTGTCTATATATTCGGAGATGCGGCATACTTCTGGCTACCTCAGCTAACATAGCAGACACTTCGGGCAACCTTCGCACTGTGGTAACAGCCTCTTCAGTGCTATGTCCTGGTGAGTCGTAGGTGAGTCTTTGAGGGGGTCGGACAGAACGTTTTGGTTCTGGCTCAATCAGCTCTTCTTCAGGCGGAAGTACTACAGATACGGGTTTGGGTCTTTCACCCACAACTGGAACAGACATCTCCTCGGAGTATGATCCTTCCAGGATTATAGAACTATAATCATAGGACGCGTTTTCAGGAACTATAGGAATTTCAGAAGTTTCAGGAATTTCCAGCTGGAATTCTGGAGCCTCAGGCCTCAGGTTACTTTCCCACCGTTCAGCAACTGGGATGACCTCTTCAGACTCTGGCGAGCGCACCCAATCTAGACAAAAACTTTCTTCTTCACTATCCCCTTCATTTTCCTCAACAACTCGTGTCTGCTGAGACCGAGTAACGGGAGTCAAACGTGGAGCAGGCGGAGGCGGGTTCGGCAGAGAAAGTTCGTCTCCAACTGGTATCCTTACAGCTTCCTTCAGAGGTAGAAAATGATTTTGGTGCCAGTTTTGAAGAGGCCCAGCCTTTCCATCAGGTCGAATTTGGTAAACCGGCAGACCCGGCAGTTGCTTGCAGACAATGTAGACCTGAGAACTCCATCTATCCGCCAACTTATGCCTGGCAGAAGCACCCAAGTTCTTCAACAAAACCCTATCACCGGGTTGTAGATCCTGTATCCGAACTTTCAAATCGTAGTTTCGCTTATTCCTCTGTTCCCTGTTCCCAGAGGTCAAACGGGCTTGTTCAAACGCAGAGGCCAAATTCTTCCAAAGTCTATCCACATAATTCCTATGAGAGGCTACAGATGTCTGATCCAGAGATAACCCGAACGCCAAATCAACCGCGGCAGTCGAGCTTCCCTTCCGAACATAAGACGGTACGGTGAGTATCCAGTAGCGTCACTCTACGTACTGTTGTATGCATGTACTAGCGTGGCTATGTGACGACTCCAGCTCTGCTTCTCTCTGTTTGATATTGTCCCCGACATATTTAGCAGAGTGCGATTGAACCTTTCTGGTTGAGCATCACCTTGAGGGTGATATGGTGTAGTTCGGGTCTTCTGAATTCCCAGTAGTTCCAGTAATTGCCCAACAAGCCGGCTCTCAAAGTCTCTACCCTGATCCGAGTGTATTCTCCTTGGCAGTCCATAGTGAACAAAAATTTTTTCCATTAAAACCTTCGCCACCGTAGGAGCACGTTGGTCTACTGTAGAAAAAGCTTGGGCATAACGCGTGAAATGATCAGTCACCACTAAAATATTTCCCTGCCCACTAGCATCCAGCTCTAAGCACAGGAAATCAATGCACACCAAATCCATGGGTCCTTGACTTTGTAGGTGGCTCATTGGAGCAGTTCGGGTTGGCAGAGTCTTCCTTTGGATACACCTCAGACATGAGTGGCAGTAACTTTCAGCTTCAGGTCTCATGCAGGGCCAATAGAATCTGTCCCGCACCAGCTTAAAAGTTCTCTCTGCACCTAAATGTCCATGATCATCGTGTAATGACCGCAGCACACCCTCTCTGTGTTTGGTGGGAAGGAACAACTGTTGGGTCTCTCCAGCATTGTTTGAGGGGCACCTTCGGTAGACCACCCCATCCAACATCTTCAACAGTTCCCACTCCTTGTATACCAATCTGGCCCCTTCTGGGGAATTTGTCAGAAGAATTTCCCGTTGGTTCGCGTTTAGGGCCTTCACGGTTAATGCAATCAAAGGGTCTCCAGCCTGGTCAGCTCTCAGGTCTTGTTTCGAAAAGGTAGGCAAACTTTCATCTCTCAGCTGCGTAGGATTAGAATAGAACTCTGGAACAGCCGCAGCCATAACTCCTATGGCTTCTGCTTCAATCCCTCCCTTGACCCGGCACTCTGCTCCTTGACATAAAGCTTGCACCCCATCTGGAGTTAACTGAGTCCATTCTGTAGTGTAGGGTCTTCTCGACAAAGCATCGGCATCTCGATTGTTCACTCCAGGGCGATACTTCAGGCTGAACCTAAACCCTGACAGAGCGGCCAACCACCGATGTCCCGTTGCATCCAGCTTCGCAGTAGTAAGGACGTAGGTAAGAGGATTGTTATCAGTTTTTATCACAAATTCGGCTCCATACAGATAGTCTTTCAGCTTGTCGACCACCGCCCACTTCAAAGCGAGGAACTCCAACTTGTGGGTAGGATAATTCTTTTCCGAAGGCGTAAGACTCCGGCTCACATAGGCTACAGGCCTCAACAATCCACCATATTCTTGGTATAAGACTCCCCCTAGACCCTCTCTGCTGGCATCTACATGCAATTCGTACGGCTTATGAGGATCAGCTCGAGTTAGACTCTCTTTCAGCTTCATGAAAGCACCTTCGCATTGACTAGTCCATACTCTTTGGATAGATTCTCAAGCCTTCCTTGGCCCTGGAGCTGACGGATTTCGGTCAGAGGTCTTGTGGCCTGATTCTGCATCTTCCTTCTGCAGGAGCTTATTCAGTGGTTGAGCTATCTTGGCAAACCCTCCTACAAATCTTCGGTAATAGGAGCAGAATCCCAAGAAAGATCTAAGTTCAGTAACATTTCGGGGTCTAGGCAAGAAAGCTACGGCTTCCAACTTTCGAGGATCCGTCGAAACGCCTTCTGCTGAAACAACGTGTCCCAGATACGTAACGGAAGGCAAACAAAATTGACACTTCTCCAGAGACAGTTTCAACCCTTCTTCATGGAGCCGCTTCAAGACCTTCTCCAACCGTTGCTCATGTTCTTTCAAAGTCTTTCCAAACACAATTATGTCATCCAGATACACTAACACTTCGATCAGGTTCATGTCTCCGACTGTCTTCTCCATTAACCGTTGGAACGTGGCTGGAGCCCCCGTAAGGCCTTGAGGCATTCTGCTGAACTCAAAGAACCCCAGTGGGAGATGAACGCAGTCTTCTCTTTGTCTTCAGGATGCATTGGTATCTGGTGATACCCACTTCGCAGGTCTAGTACACTAAACCATTTTGCTCCACACAAACACTGCAAGGCATCTTCTATCCGAGGAGTGGCATATTGATCTGGGATGGTTCTCCAATTTAGCGTGCGATAGTCTATGCATAGGCGGACAGAACCATTCTTCTTCCGAACCATCACTATGGGAGAAGCGTACGGACTCCTGGACTCTTGAATCACCTTAGTTCTTTGTAGTTCATTCAGCTGTTCTCTTAGATCATCCAAGTCTCCCAGCGGAACTCGACCTTTCTCGAAACGGCTTATCTTCCTGCAGTCGAATGCGATGCTCAGTACTCTTAGCTAGGCCCACGTCGAACTCATCCTTTGAAAACAAGTCCCTCCATTTCAGGACCTGGAACTGAAGACGTTTCTTCCATTCAGGTGAGATGGGAGCGTCCTTGGGATAGAACCTGTCAGCTGGAATCTCTTTATTCGCTCCCCCTCCTAAATCGGTAGGAGAGAGAGGCGTAGCGGATGCCACTTGCCCGATAGGCATTCGTGCTTTCAGGATCACAGGAGAATCAGATACATTACATACACTGACTGAGACTCTTCCTCGTGTTCGTTTCAAAGCTTTTGTGGAGATTATTTCAGGGATTACTTCGACTCCGGCTTCACTCCCATGATTAAAATCAGTTTCCAGTACCACATAGGGACCTGGTTGCGATCCATTCAACTTGACTGAAGCCCGGAAACTCGCCACTTCTCCTGATTGCAGAACCTTTTCTGTTCCCCCCAATCTCCACAGGCGCCCCACTTCGGCAGGTGCCTTCTGTTCTTCGACCATTCGCTGATAGACTGGACGCAACATCGGGTGTACTCCCTTGGTAGAACCTTCTTCCAGTACTATAGGAGTCAGGAGACATCGCACCAGATCAGTATTCGTCCCCACTATCATAGAGCTTCTGTTGGCCCCTGAAGGTCGAGGACACACAATGGCCAATGCATCACAACCCCCAGACTGTCCGATGACTTCAGATCCGATCTCTAGTTTCACCTGTAGATATCCGTCATAGGGAAGTTTCTCAGTCCCGATACACCAGATTTCAAGTTCCTTAAGCTCCTGTGGAGGTATGTGTTTCAAGTGCTTCTCATAGAAGTCTCGGTAGATCAGTGTCACTTGAGCCCCTGAGTCCAACAGAGCTTTGGTGTAGACTCCCTCTACTTGGATTGGAACCAGGGCCGGATTAAGGGTATCATGGGCCTGGTGCTGAGGATTTTGGTGGGCCTTTTTATAAATACTGAGGAAACAATCGTTCCGCACTGCTTTCTCTTTCAGAGAGTGAGGCGGTACACTGTGCAAATGTCACGCTATGCCAACGTCAGAGCGACTGGGAAACCTGACTGGTGACTCTGACATGGTGTGCTGTGACTCCTAGTGCGACTTGCAGTACGCCAGGATACAAGCCTCCCGCTGGATTAGCGTGCATGGCCCATATGAGTCAAGCACTACAACTCAACTAGACAAGCGAGTAAGGATGGATATTAAATGAAGCCGCCATATATACATTTATTAAACAAATTTTATATAAATTTGTTAAAGGAATATGGTTGCTTCATTTAGTGATCCGGTTCATCCTTACGCGCTTCTCTAGTTGAGTTGTATTGTATTTCTAGTAGGGGTTCGGCCCCGCTGTGGAAATGTCCAATATATAGCACATTGCTGCTTCTACTTTTGAATCATTGCTTTGTGTTGCCTGGAGGCAAACTGACAATACTTGGGGTGGCGGGTCTCCTAGACCAAATAGAGCAAGGGCTCCTCAATGATTGAAATCTGAAAGGATATTTACACTTTCAGGGTTAGTCAGAGAGAGGTGAAAAGCAGGAGAATGACTGGAGAATGGAAAATTCTAGGTCAAAATAACGTTTTTGGAAAGTGAGATAAATGGGAGAATTTTTCTGGTTTGGCTATTTTGACCTAGAATTTTCAGTTCTCCAGTCATTCTCCTGCTTTTCACCTCTCTTTGATTAACCCTGATAGTAATGATAGATTTTGAGTCCGCTGAAAAGAAGGATATATAATAGGTCTGGGTCTATAATAAAACATGACTTCAAAACACATTTAAACATTATGAGCACAAAATGGTAAAAATTAGCTCATGGGGGGCTGAAATTGCTCAGAAGCAAAGGGGTTAAAAGATTCTCCACAGAGCCCCTTCTCTAGGGCAGGGCACTCATTCACAATAAAACTTCAGATTGCCCATGAATAGCTGGCTCCACCAAATTACCTTAATTGTGGCCCACACACCCTGAATATATGGAGGAACCCCAAAAAAAAGACACCCACACACCCTGAATACATGGAGGAACCCCTAAAAAGACACCCACACACCCTGAATATATGGAGGAGCCCCTAAAAAGACACCCGCTCACCTTGAATATATGGAGGAACCCCTAAAAACACACACACCCTGAATATATGGAGGAGCCCCTAAAAAGACACCCACACACCCTGAATATATGGAGGAGCCCCTAAAAAGACCCGCACACCCTGAATATATAAAGGAGACCCTAAAAAGACACCCACACACCCTGAATATATGGAGGAGCCCCTAAAAAGACACCCGCACACCTTGAATATTATTTTAAAAGCCATACCAAGCAGCGAGAAAATGCAAATAATTACTCTTCTTCCTCTGGGTCCAGTCTACCTCCTTCACATAAATAGAGAACACACAAGGCTGTAAGAGCACACACTCAGCTCCACATAGCACATACACACACTCCCCTATACACAGCACGCACACACTCAGCAATATACACAGCACGCACACACTCAGCAATATACACAGCACGCACACACTCAGCAATATACACAGCACGCACACTCAGCTATATACACAGCACGCACACTCCGCTATATACACAGCGTGCACACTCCGCTATATACACAGCGCGCACACACTCCACTATATACTACACAGCACGCACACACACTCAGTGCTATACACAGCACGCACACACTCAGCTATATACACAGCACGCACACACACACTCAGCTATATACACAGCACGCACACACACACTCAGCTATATACACAGCACACGCACACACTCAGCTATATACACAGCACGCACACACACACTCAGCTATATACACAGCACGCACACACACACAGCACGCACACACACACTCAGCTATATATACAGCACGCACACACACACTCAGCTATATACACAGCACACACACACACAGCACGCAGCACGCACACACACACTCAGCTATATACACAGCACGCACACACACTCTCAGCTATATACACAACACGCACACGCACACACACACAGCACGCACACACACACTCAGCTATATACACAGCACGCACACACACTCCGCTATATACACAGCACGCACACACACTCAGCTATATACACACACTCAGCTATATACACAGCACGCACACACACACAGCACGCACACACACACTCAGCTATATACACAGCACGCACACACTCCACTATATACAGAGCACAAATACACAAAATTAAAAAATGTTGCACACACACATACTGCAGACTATATGAATACACAATTTACACATACATAGCACACCACATTCATATATATATATACCAAAGTGACACATTTATACACACTCCACAACACACACATATACATACATCTCACAGGCACATGTATACACCCTACACACACACAAATATTACCATCTGAGAGCAGCAGGAGAAATAAAAATGAAAATAAAGAAGCATTTACACATAATCCCAGCCCAGGCTTTGCAGGTTAAGATGTGCTGCTATCTTTAAGCAGCCTGGGCAGGAAGACTGTTAGCTAGGTTTTCCCCATCCCATGTCATCTAACAGCTAATGGGACATAATTGGTGAGTTTGTGTAGATAAGAGGGGGAGATACTTACATAGCAAGCAGTGCATCCTTATCTTATCTCCCGGCGATGAGCAAACGCTTCACCTTCACACGCTGTGCACGTGGCTTCAAAGAGCAGCTCCACCCCTCAGCCTCTGCCCAAAGGAAACGCTGCTATTTTACTTGCCAGGTTCTGCTGCAGAGCTGATCAAAGCATACTCGGCCCTCGCTATCAGCCAGCCAGCTGCTGGGGGCCTATTTTCAGAACGGGGCCTGGAGCTGCCGCTCCATCCGCCCCTACATTAATCCGGCCCTGATTGGAACGATGGGAGAAGGACCTATCAGCTGGTCAGGAAACTTTGTCGTAGTAGCAGGAAGTTTAGACCCCGTTTGCTGTACCCTGGCCTTCTTATTGACCCGTGTAGGTTTTGGGTGTGCATTGCTTCCCCATGACATAGGACCGAACGCTAAGGGAGTAACTCTTTCAGTTCAGGTAGGCTCAGCAGTGGGCGAAACTCTGGGCCTTCTCGACCTTTCAGTTCTGGCTTGATTTCTGGAGTGGTCTTTAACCCTTTCGCTGCTGAGGCTTTTCCCGCCCCTGTGCTGAGGTCATATTTACCGGTTTTGCTCATCATGTTTAAACGCGTTTTGAAGGCTTATTTTAGTATATGACCCAGACATATTATATATCGTTCTTTCCGTCAGACTCGGCAGATTCATAATATGTCATTATTATATGTATACGTCATGTTCCTGTCTGTATATTATAACAAAAATGCAATAAAATATGAATCTTCAATAATTTACAACGTGTAAAGTGTATTTTTTCACATTTTAACATGCGAGCAATTGCGGTTATATTTTGTATGGGGTGCGCTTGTTAAAAAAATTAGAGATGGGGTCTCGTTACATTTTTTTTGGGGGAAATTACGCGATTTTTAACAAACGCACCGCATACAAAAATCGTTAGTGCAGCATCATTGTTCACATTATAATTGAAATGGGAACAATATTTCTGCATTAACAAACCAAAAAAAAAAAAACTTTTTTTTTTTTATAATTTTTTTTTAAATATTTTTTTTTTATTTTTTAAACTTTTTTCACTGTCGTGTTTGGTATCGTTGGAACGGCCATGCTCTGGCCGATCCAACAGTACCAAACATTAACCCCTAGCTGCCACGGATCGGGAGATAGGGGATTCCAATGAATCCCCTATCTCCACCGTTGGTGGCAGCTAGGGGTTAACTCCAGGACTGGTGTCATCGTGCATAGCACGATGACGCCAGTCCTCAGGGGAGTTCCCGGAGGCTTGGCCGACATCCAAGATGTCGGCCAGCTTCGGGAAAGGATCACGAACCGGCGCTTTTCAGCGCCGATTCGTGATCCGGCTCCCCAGGGGTTAATGAGAGCCACCGTTTGGAAGGGCAGGCTGTGCCCTTCCAAGCGGTGCCTGTCTTAACCCCCTGCTCCCCGGCGATCGGGAGGGAGAGAGGTCCGAAGGACCTCCCCCCCCCTCCCTTTCAGGCGCCTCCTTCGCACATGCGGGGGGGGCGCCTGAATTAGATGTCATCGCGTAGCCGCGATGACATCTAATGTCCCCGCCGGGCTCCCGAGTGCTGGGCTGACATCCAAGATGTCAGCCCGCACCGGGGGAGCAGCAATCCGCCGGAATCCAGCGGATTGCTGCCTCCTGTGCTCGACGCGCTGAGCGCGTCGTAGCACAGGAAACCACTTGGCTGGACGCGCTGAGCGCGTCCATAGCAGCCAAGTGGTTAACCATTGGGCACCCAGTTTGCTCCTTCACTTGGGCCCTCTGGTGTTTCCCACCGGTGAGGTAGATAGCAGCCCTTCCAAGGCTTTTAAAAACTCTTCTACCCTGTTTCTTTCAGGCTTTCGGCTTTTGCACTGCGCTCGGAAATGACCCATTTCCCCACAACTGAAACATCTCTTATTTGAAGACGGAGACGCACTTGTTTGTGGTGAGTGATTCAGTTGAAGGACCCTGGCCAGACACCACAGCAACTCCAGTTGTCCGCATATCAGTAAGGAACTTTTGCATATCGGTCTGTGTCTCTGCCACCTTCAAAGCACTCGGCACAGGTCCGTGTGTGCCTGCTGCAATTCAGCTTGAGCTTCTTGCACTTTCTTAACAGTTTTGTGGATTTCACTGTATGTAGGAAGAATTTGCTCTCTTGCAGCACTCTCTGTGGACTTAGGAACAACCAGATGCTCCTGTTCGTCTACTTCGGATCCATAGGTGTCTAGCGAATCATCTTCCACTAGCAAACACTCGTTATGCCTCACACGGTTGTGCGTAAATTCTTTCTCCTCTCCTAAGGGATTTCTCTTCGAGTAGAGCCTCTTCCTCTCTGACAGCTCGGATCAGTTCCAGGTATTTCAATTCTCGGTTACCCTCTCTGGTTCTCAGCTGTAGCATCACAGGATCCAGAGGTTGAGCGCCCCTCAGGATCTGCTGTATTCGGATCTTATCTATTTCGGCCGGTTTGGCCCCTTTCTTAAGAAGTATCTGGTGCAGAATCTTATCTAGGTGCCTCATATACTCAGTCATCTTCTCACCTTTCCGCTGGTAAGTATGTTCATACTGGTACACGAGCTCCGCAGCCTTTTCCATTCGCCCAAAAACTTCCTGTAGTACGATTAGGTAATCTAAAGCAGTGCAGTCTTGTTTACTAAATTTTAGGTTTCTTACAGCCTCTGACGCAGGTCCCTTTAAGCTCTCAGTAATTCTTTGCTTCTTCTGTGCTGTGGGGACGTCCCACTCATCTAGAGCCTGCATCGCCTGTTCTACCCATTCTTCGAAGGTTTCTTCTCCCGCCGGAGTTGGCACGCTTCCTGTAAAATTTCTCAACCGTCGATAACCAAAGTTAGTGTGCGGAGGGCTTGTTTTTTGACATTTAGCCAGCAAATCTCCAATAGCCACTATAAATTCAGGCCCGATCATGGCCAGCGGACTGGGCGCGGAAACACTCGCGGGATCGCCACGTGGCGCACTTGGCTGAATCAGTTGAACTTCCACCTCATCGGTCAGCTTTACGCTCGTGCCCTGAAAACACACTGGAACACCCTTTCTCCATTCAAAAAGAACATACATGTGAGAGGTATCTGGGTTCGCTTTAATGTCCAGGATTAACCCCCGATGATCTGGTGTCAGCTCGGCCACGGCCCGGCGAATCTGATCTTCGGCCCTAGTGTCTGCAGGAATATCCATGATTATACATAATTCTATCTGGCTACTTTGCTCCTCACACCATTTGGCAGCAGTGTCTGGATCCATATTTAACCCTTTAAATGCGTTTTTTCCAGAGACTGGATCCCGGACGAGCCCCCACGTGTAGCGCTCACTCCTGGAGGAGCCGCTGAATTTAACCTCGAGTCAGTCTCCCCGCACTAGGGAATAAATATACACCAGCACTGTTGTGGATTTTATAAATTATATAGTTTACTGGTCTCAAATAAACTGGCATATATAAAGCAGTACGGTATACATATATATTTACAGGAATTCGTAATGCAAGAAATGCACAGCGGAAAAGAAAAATGAATTTTAACCCCTTCGTTGCTGGAGTGTGAGTCCCGTACAGGTTGTGTCCCAAGAAGGTGTACGTGCGTGTGTTGGTACCCGGGTACTAGATTCAACTGGCCAGTAAATGATTTTAATGTGTCTTCGACTAGTCACGTTGGGGCCCTGTAGGTTTAAACAAACTGCAGCGTGCTTTATTTTTGTACTGTGGCCGGGAAGGCCTCTCACCCATCCACTAGATACTCTGCACTCTGCTCGACCCAGGACGTCTCTCCGCTCGATTTGGCTGGGACTCTGTGCCACCGGATCTGCTTGTCATGCTTGTCCGTCTCTGCCACAAGATGCTCAGTTCACCGCCTGCACTCCCATTAGATCATCGCGGTCTCCTAACTTGGGGTCCATCTGCAGCTCTGTATCTGTGTAAAACTTATCAGCGGTGGATTACTAGGTCTCTGGCAAGTAACTGAAACCGATCTCCAGCTCCGCAAGGCAGCACCTGCGCTCTGGCCTGGTCACAATCGCTCCTTGTCTCACGTGCGTCTTGCTCTCTTCACCCCTTGGCGCGCACTGGCTCTCCTCCACACGAGGTTGCGGATGTGTCCCGGTTCTCCCCACCCACTTCCTGTCTCTGCCCCAAAGCATGCTGGAAAACGTAGTCCAAAAGTGTCCAGTATTGGTTTACATTGCGCTCGTCTCCCCCTGGTGCCCAGAAACGAGTAATTACAGCAGCAGAATTTAAACCAGCGCTACATATATTTTAATGGTATGTATTGAATCTGCCTTTACTGCTTACAGTTATGATTTCATAGTTATTTTGTTTCTGCTGGGTCACCATAGCCTTGATGCATCTAGCTAGCTCCGCCCCTTTTTCCTCAGGCTAGTTTCTGACGTAATCATTTCTGGTCACCTAGCAGCCATCTTAGCTCTATGCTGACAGAGCTAATGCCTTTTCACCTGCATAGCTGTACACTAACAAGATTGTCAGTCTGATCAATAAAGGTTTCAACTGGATTCATCTTTCTACGTGTCTGTTTTTGCAGAGTTGACGCTGTCTGCCAAACTTTCATAGTGTGAGTACTGGTCCAATACAGACTTAGAGATAGTCTCAAGCACCTACGCCTCACAGCTTTGCTAGCGAGGCAGAATAATCAGTTTGTCAAATACTTTGGAATTGACAGTAAAATACATTGCAGTTCACTTCAGTTCTTTGATCTGTCCCATACAGAAGTAATGGTTCATCTATTCACAGAACGCAGAACCACTGGCGTTGCTAGGTGGGGGCGGGGGGGGGTGGCCTGCACCGGGGTTTGCACAAAACTATTTTACCAGGAAGGATACATTGAGAATTCTCTCATTTTCAAGTATGTCCTGGGTAGTCAAGGCCTAGGCTGGCACTTTCCAGGGGGCAGCAAAAAAACCACCACTAAAGGAGATATTCACAGAGCACCGAAATGACGCAGACATTTCAGTGTTCTGTTGTTCCCCACACTTCGGGGAATCAAATTTCCCTGGTGAATTCACTGCAGGGTCCCTGAAGTGCAGGGAATCAGACACCAAATGCCACCACAAACCCATCCCCGCTGTTTTCAAATAAACTACTGAACGAAAATGTCTGGAATTAACATATGAGATCCTATGAATGATAATAAAAAGGGCTGTTACAGAAAAATTTATTTAATTCAATATCTAATAAACCGTTTATTATTATATTCTGTAGTAAAGAGTCTCTTTATTGCTAGATTTTTTAGGATATTTTAAGCATTTTTTTAAAAAAATATTCTGAGCCACAGGGTTTGGGAAATGTTTTGCCCCATAGACTTCAATGTTAAAATATTCCTGTTTTAATGCAATATCTAATAAACCATGTATTATTATATTCTGTAGTAAAGAGTCTCTTTATTTCTAGATTTTTTAGAATATTTTAAGAATTTTTTGGAAAAAAAAAAATGAGCCACAGGGTTTGGGAAATGTTTTGCCCCATAGACTTCAATGTTAAAAATATTCCCGTTTTAATCCAATATCTAATAAACCGTTTATTATTATATTCTGTAGTAAAAAGTCTCTTTATTTTTAGATTTTTTAGGATCTTTTAAGGATTTTTTGAAAATTACCGAAGTGGAAGCGAAATTATGGATTGAACGAAAATGATTTCCGATCCGAAATTTTTTCGTATCGGATCGGAAATCATTTTGTTTCGGACGTTTTTGGATCCGATCCGATTCGGAAAATCATCCGAATCCGAATCACCGAATCGGGCCGATACGAAACGCACATCCCTAAAAGAGACTTTTCACTACAGATTAATGGAATAAACGTTTTATTAGGTACTAGGTGGAAAGCCTGCCCAGAGGGAAGTCTATTGTTAAGTTAGGTGTGCATGAATGTTCGCCGAAATGAAAGCACAGCAACGTCAAGGAAAGACAATTTTTTTTCCTAATAGCGGGTTGTCAGTGCTTTCATATGCTTATATGGGTTTATATTGCCCCCAAGCTCATATGGATATATATTGCCCCAGCTCACATGGGTATATATTGCCCCCAGCTCACATGGATATATTTGCCCCCAGCTCACATGGGTATATTTCCCCCCACGCTCACATAGGTATATTTACCCCCGGCTCACATGGGTGTATTTGCCCCCAGCTCACATGGATATATTTGCGCCTAGCTCACATGGATATATTTGCCCCCAGCTCACATGGATATATTTGCCCCCAGCTCATATGGATATATATTGCCCCCTGCTCACATGGATATATTTGCCCCAGCTCACATGGGTATATTTGCCCCAGCTCACATGGGTATATTTGCCCCAGCAAACATGGGTATATTTGTCCCCGGCTCACATGGGTATATTTGCCCCAACTCACATGGATTTATTTGCCCCAACTCACATGGATTTATTTGCCCCAGCTCACATGGGTATAATTGCCCCAGCGCACATGGGTATAATTGCCCCAAGCTCACATGGGTATAATTGCCCCCAGCTCACATTGGTATAATTGCCCCCTGCTCACATGGGTATAATTGCCCCCTGCTCAGATGGATATATTTGCCCCAGCTCACATGGGTATAATTGCCCCTTGCATATAATTGCCCCCTGCTCAGATGGGTATAATTGCCCCAAGCTCACATGGTATAATTGCCCCCAGCTCACATGGTATAATTGCCCCCTGCTCACATGGGTATAATTGCCCCCTGCTCAGATGGATATATTTGCCCCAGCTCACATGGGTATAATTGCCCCTTGCATATAATTGCCCCCTGCTCAGATGGGTATAATTGCCCCCAGCTCACATGAGTAGAATTGCCCCAAGCTCACATGGGTTGAATTGCCGCAGCTCACATGCGTATAATTGCCCCCAGCTCACATGGATATATTTGCGCCCTGCTCATATGGATATATATTGCCCCCTGCTCACATGGATATATTTGCCCCAGCTCACATGGATATACAGTTGTGTTCAAAATTATTCAACCCCCACTGAAATTGAGTGTTTTGGCCAGTTTGACATTGATTTTGATCATTCAGTCATCTTGCTTACAATTAAATCAAAGAGGCACGTGTAGGTCAGACAAATATAACATAACATTTATAATGAAATAACCACAAATGTCTTTTCTGTGCTCACATCATTATCAGTTTTATTCAACCCCCAAGTGACATTCAATCTTAGTACTTAGTACAACATCCTTTTACAGTTATAACAGCTTTTAAACGTGAAGCATAGCTTGACACAAGTGTCTTGCAGCGATCTACGGGTATCTTTGCCCATTCGTCATGGGCAAAAGCCTCCAGTTCAGTCACATTCTTAGGCTTGCGCACTGCAACTGCTTTCTTTAAGTCCCACCAGAGGTTCTCAATCGGATTTAAGTCAGGTGACTGCGATGGCCACTCCAAAATGTTCCAGCCTTTAATCTGCAACCATGCTCTAGTGGACTTGGAGGTATGCTTGGGATCATTGTCCTGTTGAAGGGTCCAACGTCTCCCAAGCCTCAGGTTTGTGACGGACTGCATCACATTGTCATCCAATATCTCCTGGTACTGAAGAGAATTCATGGTACCTTGCACACGCTGAAGCTTCCCTGTACCTGCAGAAGCAAAACAGCCCCAAAGCATGATTGACCCCCCGCCATGCTTCACAGTAGGCAAGGTGTTCTTTTCTTCATAGGCCTTGTTCTTCCTCCTCCAAACATAGCGTTGATCCATGGGCCCAAACAGTTCTAATTTTGTTTCATCAGTCCACAGAACACTATCCCAAAACTTCTGTGGTTTGTCCACATGACTTTTGGCATACTGCAGTCGACTCTTCTTATTCTTTGGAGACAGCAAGGGGTGCGCCTGGAGTTCTGGCATGGAGGCCTTCATTACGCAGTGTGCGCCGTATTGTCTGAGCTGAAACTTCAGTACCCACATCTGACAAATCTTTTCTCAGTTCCTCAGCAGTCACACGGGGACTTTTCTCCACTCTACGCTTCAGGTAGCACACAGCAGTCGAAGTCAGCATCTACTTTCTGCCACGACCAGTTAGCGTTTCAGCAGTGCCCTTTGCCTTGAATTTGCGAATGATGCTTCCTATGGTCTCTCTTGGTATGTTTAACATCTTTGCAATCTTCTTATAGCCATTGCCCTTCCTGTGAAGAGTAATCACCTCTTCTCTTGTCTTCCTGGACCATCCTCTGTTCTTCAGAGTGGTAGTCTTTAAGGGGTTGAATAATTGTGTCAATGAAGAATTCACAAAAGAAACATTTACTACTGTATTACAAAACTAATTGATATCATTTTAGTTGCATATGGTTCTTTAAAAAGTCCTTGTAGGATTTCATTCTGAATACAATTACAAATGTACACTAAATTCCCTAAAACCCTTTACAGCATTGGGGGTTGAATAATTTTGAACACAACTGTAATTGCCCCCAGCTCACGCATGGATATAATTGCCCCTAACTCACGCATGGATATAATTGCCCCAGCTCAAGGAAGAGCAGTCCTGACCACCAGCGGCCCCCCTCTGTCTGGCGGGCCCTTTCTGACATCAGAGGAAGCCCACCGGCAGCCATCTTGAAGTCCCTATTCGCCGATGGGCCCATCGGCTAGCATGGACTTGACGATGGCCGCCGGCAGGCCCCTCTGACGATGTCATGGGAAGTCCATTGGTTGGCTATCTTTAAGTCCCTGCTCACTGGTGGGCTCGGCCTCTGACGAGCAGGGACTTCTAGATGGCCGTCGGCGGGGTTCCTCTGACATCATCAGAGGGGGCCCATCGGTGGCTAACTTCAAGTCCCTGCTCGCCGGTGGGCATACATGGGCCCAGCCTCGGGCGAGCAGGGATACACGCCGGCGGTCAGGGCTGAGGCCCCGACGGTAGGTCCGCCAGAAAAAAGAAAGCGGAGCCGTTGGAGAGGCGCGCACAAAGCACCTCTCTCACCTCAGTGACTGAGCTTTGAGGAAGTGAGACAGGGAGAGGTGCTTTCCGCGTGCCTCTCCAACGGCTCCATTTTTGTAACAGTTTTTTAAATGTCCGTCGCGCATGCGCACTCAGCGCTTGACGGCGACAGACTTTAAAATTTTTTATTATATAAGATTGGGTAAAAACGGGAACATTTTGAACATTGAAACCTATGCAGGATTATTCAGAGAAGGGTGAAAACCTTGAGAATGACTGTAGAATTGAAAATTCTAGGGCAAAATAGTCAAACCAGAAAAATTCTCCCATTTATCTCACTTTCCAAATTGGCTATTTGGTCTAGATTGTTCATTCTCCTGGCAATTCTCAAGGTTTTCACCTCTCTGAATAGCCCTGATGGTGTTCGGCTGAATAAACCTGTCTAATGAAACCACTGAACATCAGGACATTTCTCTGCTGTTCGATGTCTCTGAACAGATTTACCATTACTTCTCTATGGGGACTTTCACTGCTGTCGAACAGGCACCGTACTTGCTGGCAGTTCACCAAAATGTGTGTGTGAGTATATGAGAGAGCTGCACAGCAATAAACCTCACAGTAATTTGCGCCGTGTATTATGAGCATTCAGTATTATATGGGAGTACTGCTTTATGAGCAAGAGTAGTTTAAAAAAATAAAATAAATGTAAAACTCGGGGGGTGACACCATGAGTTACCGCACCGGGTGACACCAACCCTAGTGACGTCACTGCGCAGAACTGCCCCGAAATGTTGGCAAAATGCCCTGATTTCTGACGTTTCAGATCGAAAGGAGAATCCCATAGGTTTCAATGTAAAAATAAAATATCATTTTAAATTTTTTATTTTTTTTTCATTTTCAGAAAAAGCCTTTTTATTTTTCTATTTTTTTAGAACACTATGACGGAATGGAGATGTTGTTCCGCCTGCGGGTGTGCTCTATCTGCGTGACCCCGTCGCTTACCGCTGGCCCGACTACCGAGTGGCGCACACTCGGCGTCTCGTGCGGCCTGGCGTGACCCTAGGGTAGGGTTAGCGGGCGGTGGAGGGGACCCCTGCCTAGAACCAGTCCGACCACTGAGCCGCGCAGCACTCAGCGTCCCGAGCAACTGGTTCCCTGACCTTGCGGGTGTGGGACGCCTGTGGGAATCGGCCCTAGCAGCCGCGGAGAAAGATTCGGATCTTATGGGGAAACGTTTCGGATCTTATGCGGGAAACGTTTCCGATCCGGGGGCGGGTGTCTCTTCGGATCTTGGGCGGTGGAGGTTTCGAGTCGGGAAGGGATGGCGGGTCGGATCGGAACTGGAAGGCTTCGGATCGGTATGGGAGGGAGTTTCGGATATGGCGGGACCAGTGGAGAGTTCGGGTCTTACCGCAATGCCGAAGCGCGGTTCCCGGCTGGGCCGTTCGGTTCGGATCTCCGTCTTCCTGAAACCGAATCTTCCTGAGCAGCGCCTCTGCCCTGATACTCGATGCAGGGTCAGAGCGCTCGATTCGGATCGTATCCGAGTGGGCACCGTACTCTGAGGCCGCGGGGGACACTCAGATACGAAAATACGGTGGAGAATAAAGTCACACCAGTCAAAGCTGAATGCACTGCAGAATCTCTCTTTATTGTTTACAGTCCAAGCATTTATTACCTCTGCACACAATTAGAATACAATGGGACTCCTTGCCCGCCCTCCCAGGACCCATTGGCCCTTGGCCTTCAGGGAGTCGCCAATTCGGACCGGATGGTCCGAATCGGCCATTTTGCGATCCGAACCGGATGGTTCGGATCGGCCATTTTCCGAATCGAGAATTCTTAACTGCGCCACAAGGTGATCGGAAAATGGCGGCGAGCAAGGCAACAAAGGGGAAAATACATTACGCAATAAATCAACGGGGACACTTTATTACACCACACAATCACATCTAATAAAAGTACTTGTAAAACTGGGTGCGTGCCACCGCACCCGAGTGTCCATAGCCACCACTGTCACGGCACCGCCCCTGGCTGAGGGTGCTGGGCCATTCCGTGACACTCCTCCCCCTCCCCCAGTTCGACGCACCTGGTCTGACCCCACCGGGTCATACCGGGGAAGTCGGCGCTCCCAGGCCCATAGTCCGTCTGAGGAGGCCGAGTCACCAGGCCTCTCCATTTGGCCTTGCGGCCGTGCCAGCTTGGTCGGGCCCCCACGTCCTCAAGGTTACCCCGGCTGGGCAAAGGTACATACATCCGGGCCGGAGTACCCCTGTGTCCCCCCAGGGTTGTCGCTCACCTGGGGAACCCGGGTGCCAACTGCACACGCCCCAGGTGCCCAAGTCAGCCGTGGAACAGAACCGTGACTGCGTGAGGCCCCCGAGCCCAAGGGTTGCAAAAATGGGCAGAGGCCAGCGGCGCTCTGCCCCGTTGCCAGCTCCTCCACTGGATGGCCCGGTACGGACACGGCAACCGAAGGAGCACCTCGAGCCAGACCTGGCTGCTCTTCCTGGTGGCCGACGAGGGGGACCAGGGAATGCAACCGCGGTCGCACGGGGACATCCTCGCTCTGCCCCTCGGGGCAAGTTGGGAGAAACGGGCAGAGGCCAGCGGCGCTCTGCCCTGGTGCCAGCTCTTCCGCTGGGTGGGGATCTCCTTGCAAAAGGATGGTTTCTTTTCCCCCCGGGACCGTCACTGGCTGCGCACAACCCAGCCCGGGGAAACCATCTGTCTGCTCCACCTGGCAGACTGTGGGTGGTGGGCAGAGGCCAGCGGCGCTCTGCCCCGTGGCCAGCTCTTCAGCTGCGCGAGGATCTCCTTGCGGGAGGATGGTTACTTCACCCCCCGGGGCAAACAATGGTTGGGCACAACCCATCCCGGGGGAACCATCTGTCTGCTCCACCTGGCAGATTGTCAGCAGGGGGCAGAGGCCAGCGACGCTCTGCCCCGTGGCCAGCTCTTCCGCTGGTTGGCAATCTCCTTGTGGCGGGATGGTCTCTTCACCCCCCGGGGCAATCAGTGGTTGCGCGCAACCCATCCCGGGGGAACCATCCGTCTGCTCCTCCTGGCAGACGTTGAGTAGTGGGCAGAGGCCAGCGGCACTCTGCCCCGTAGCCAGCTCTTCCGCTGGGTGGAGATCTCCTTGGGGAAGGATGGTCACTTCACCCCCCGGGGCAAACAATGGTTGCGCACAACCCATCCCGGGGGAACCATCCGTCTGCTCCTCCTGGCAGACTTTGAGTAGTGGGCAGAGACCAGCGGCGCTCTGCCCCGTAGCCAGCTCTTCTGCCGGTTGGAGATCTCCTTGGGGAAGGATGGTCTCTTCACCCCCCGGGGCAAACAATGGTTGCGCACAACCCATCCCGGGGAGACCATCCGTCTCCTCCCCCGCTGGACCCGTGGCCTCGGCCACCCTGTCCTCTTGCGGGGTGCAGGGGGTAACTTCCTCAGTCGAAACCCCCACGGGCACCCATGGGTCCGCCTCGGCCTCCCATAGGTCCCAAACCTGGGGACTGTCGACTTCCTCCGCCGACCCGTCCCACCACGGGGAGCTCAGGCTCGACTGCGGAACGCCGTCCAACAGTCTTCGATAAGCCACCTCGAGCTCCCACTCTCGCTCTGCTAGGGACTCCAGCTCCTCAAACACCGAGTCCCGGCTGTCTGACGGGATCTCCAGTTCCCGTCGCTCCAGGATGTCTTCCATCCGCTCCTCGGTCTCCTCTCCAAACTCGGGGTCGGCGGCCATGCCCTCGTAGAGCAGCCCCGTCCCTCCGTAGCGAGGCCCTGCAGTGGAACTGCCTCCAATAGGGCGCACTGTCGGAGGGGCGGTTAGCCACCGGAGCGCGCGGTACGCGGCGTCCAGTGCGATCTCCTCCTGCACCAGGCTCCGGAGCTCGGCCTCCCACTCCTCTGGGGCCCGACCCTGCAGGAACGCTGCTCGCACATCATACTGCACCTGATGAACGACAGCGTCAGAAGGAATATACGCATCATGGCAGTCCCGCTCATGGTCCAGGGCCTCGTACCACAGCTCCTCTGTGGACCTCTGGTCCTGCTCCAGGCCCTCCTGCAGCTCTCTTGCCAACACGACCTTCCTGTCGGCGAAGGTACCAGCACAGGAGCACCGCTCCTCAACGGGGAATGTGGCGTCCTCAGATGCAGCTTCAGGCGAGCTGTAAGACTCCATCCGAGGGTCGCTGGAATGAGTGGCGTCCTCAGTACAGGCTCCAGGCGAGCTGAGAGTCCCGCAAGGGCCGTCACTGGGGTTTGCAGATTCCCAAGGGGAAGCTTCAGTCAAGCTGTAGGCCTCGTCCAGGGTTCCACGGGGTAGGGTTCGGGGTTCAAATCTTCTGGCTCTGCTCCGCGGAGCTCTGCCAACCGCAGCTCGTGCTGGCGGTCCTTTTCCTGTTCCACCTCCCGGTAGAACTCCCGCATCACTCGGCATCTGTCCGCCGTCGTCGGGGCATCCCGAGCAGGGCAATCCGACGCCGCACCTCTCTGAGGCCAGCATCTTCCTCCACCTCCGCTTGGACAGGGCTGGGGACGGGCATCATCGCCTCGTCCTGATCCATCCTGGTCAGTTCCTTGATCAGCGTCTTTCTTTTCTTGTTACCCGGCGTTCCTCCCCGGTTCTCCAACATCCCACGCAGGGTGTCCCGGTCGTAATAGGTGTACACCACCATGGCGTAGGTCTCCAGGGGGCCTGCAGAGAGTGATCCCACCGCTGCCACCAGTATGACGGAATGGAGATGTTGTTCCGCCTGCGGGTGTGCTCTATCTGCGTGACCCCGTCGCTTACCGCTGGCCCGACTACCGAGTGGCGCACACTCGGCGTCTCGTGCGGCCTGGCGTGACCCTAGGGTAGGGTTAGCGGGCGGTGGAGGGGACCCCTGCCTAGAACCAGTCCGACCACTGAGCCGCGCAGCACTCAGCGTCCCGAGCAACTGGTTCCCTGACCTTGCGGGTGTGGGACGCCTGTGGGAATCGGCCCTAGCAGCCGCGGAGAAAGATTCGGATCTTATGGGGAAACGTTTCGGATCTTATGCGGGAAACGTTTCCGATCCGGGGGCGGGTGTCTCTTCGGATCTTGGGCGGTGGAGGTTTCGCGTCGGGAAGGGATGGCGGGTCGGATCGGAACTGGAAGGCTTCGGATCGGTATGGGAGGGAGTTTCGGATATGGCGGGACCAGTGGAGAGTTCGGGTCTTACCGCAATGCCGAAGCGCGGTTCCCGGCTGGGCCGTTCGGTTCGGATCTCCGTCTTCCTGAACCGAATCTTCCTGAGCAGCGCCTCTGCCCTGATACTCGATGCAGGGTCAGAGCGCTCGATTCGGATTGTATCCGAGTGGCACCGTACTCTGAGGCCGCGGGGGACACTCAGATACGAAAATACGGTGGAGAATAAAGTCACACCAGTCAAAGCTGAATGCACTGCAGAATCTCTCTTTATTGTTTACAGTCCAAGCATTTATTACCTCTGCACACAATTAGAATACAATGGGACTCCTTGCCCGCCCTCCCAGGACCCATTGGCCCTTGGCCTTCAGGGAGTCGCCAATTCGGACCGGATGGTCCGAATCGGCCATTTTGCGATCCGAACCGGATGGTTCGGATCGGCCATTTTCCGAATCGAGAATTCTTAACTGCGCCACAAGGTGATCGGAAAATGGCGGCGAGCAAGGCAACAAAGGGGAAAATACATTACGCAATAAATCAACGGGGACACTTTATTACACCACACAATCACATCTAATAAAAGTACTTGTAAAACTGGGTGCGTGCCACCGCACCCGAGTGTCCATAGCCACCACTGTCACGGCACCGCCCCTGGCTGAGGGTGCTGGGCCATTCCGTGACAAACACCTTTTCGTATTTTTAGCCAAAACATTTTTCACAATATTTTTAAAAGGTTTTTTTTTAATTCTACAACAGACCTTTTTATTATATTTTAAATGATCTTGTTAATTGTTCAGACACATTTTAATACATTATTAGTAAATGTAATGTATTAATACATTTATTAGTTTAAACACCTATTAGGAGAATAGGGGAGTTCCATTTTTTTTCTTTCGTTGATGCCAATTTGACCCATGTCCAAATCTGCTTCGGCGACTCCAATTTTAGCAAAATACAGTGACCATACGGTATATAGTGAATTCCCTGTATTTTCGGTAAAATGGAATCACCAAAATGCGGCGAAATGGGCCAAAGCGCAAAGTGCTGAAATTGCCCGCAATTTCGGTGCTTTGTGTATAGACCTTTGATTGTGGGAATTCCTCACATATCTTGTTATGCAAGTATTTTTTTTACTATTATATCACTAGAGGTGTATTACTGGTTTAATGCTGACATTTTGCTTATTGGATAGATTCATTACCACTGCGATTTCCCAACCGGTAACAATACAGTTGATATTTGCTGATCTACCTAGCTTGTCAGGCAGCAAAAGTGAAAATGCGATTTCCAAGCACTTTGCAGTTCAGAATGGGGATTTGGGTATATGATTGTCTAGGTCAGTGGTTTCCAACCACGGTCATCAAGTGACCCTAACAGGCTAGATTTTAAGGATTACCTTGGAGAAAAGCAGACTGAATCCTGCAATCACTGAATCCTGCATATCTGTGCTTCAGATATCTGGCAAACCTGACCTGGTAGGGGTACTTGAGGACCGCGGTTGGGACCCACTGGTCTAGGTTATTACTGGGCTTTAAAACCCTTCTCAGCATAAACCATCATGCGGTAATTAGCTCTTGAAAAAGGTAGTATTAAACTCTTCAGCAAAACCTAAAGGAACTAGGGTTAAAATAGGAGGGGGAACAGGGGGGAAAACATTGTCCCCTCTGATTCCCTCTACACACCACAGTCCTGTTTTAAACCTTTGGTTAATTTTAAAACATGTCCTGCTCTTCTCGCATGTGAGGTGACATTTTCTCTAATCTGTAGCATCTCACGTGACCATGGAGAGGCAGCCAATCCAATCAGCATTGAGACATCTATTGAATGAGAATGAGACATCTATTGAATGGGGCAGGTTCCTAAAGATTTGACTGGCCAGGAATCTGAGCTCAGCAGTGAATTTAAGTTCTGGGTGGTATTAAGCCCCTGCACTCGGAGGGCTGAATCAGCCTAATGAAATTCACCAGAGGGGAGAGATGGCTGAAGACACACAGGGCACTATGACCACTCAATTCCCATTGTATAAAGTGTCTCAGTAGGCAGTTGTAACATTCTGAAAATTTGGTACAAATGCACTGGTGGTGATTGGTTTGCTGACTTTTAGGACTGCAGTCATGAGGTTATTAAACAAAATTTGTAAATAGGCATTTTGTCACATATAACAGTATTTAGATTCACTCCTAGGGAACGAGATAATGCTGTTTAACCAGGGTTTACTCAACAAGATTCCTTTACTTCTTTTTATTGTTGGGAGGATTGCATAAAGGCACTCAACAAACATTATACAATGGTATCTCGCATTAAGTATTGTACTGTGGAATGCAAACAGATGATTGCAGATTAAGGTGCCAAGCAAGAAAAAAATTCTGACATAGTCAATGTTTAATATGGTAACATCAAAACATTATTCTGGTCCAGGCAAATATATATTTTTTAGACATTACAATGATTAAACTGCAATAAACGGTTGATTTTAATCAGATTTTTCTTTGCATCATATAAGCATGTACAGATACTCTGCAGCACAATATACAATGGAAGATGCAAAAATTTTAATTATGCATCTTGTACACGGGCTTAGAGAACATCTTGGCAATATGGAGGTAGTGGCAATAGCTGCTTTGTTTTCTTTCCATTTCACCCAAAATGTCATAGAGCAGGAAAGTGTGCTTTTCTTTAACACGATGGAACGGCTGGCACTACACAAGATTTGTCACAGAAACATAGAAACATAGAAAAATGTCGGCAGATAAGAACCTTGCGGCCCATCTAGTCTGCCCAATTACATGGATACTTTACCTGGATTTATCTTTTGTTTAGGATAGCCTTATGCCTATCCCATGCTTGCTTAAATTCAATTACTGTTTTGGCCTCTACCACTTCTACTGGAAGACTGTTCCATGTATCCACCACCCTCTCAGTAAAATAATGCTTCCTGATGTTACTTTTAAACCTTTGCCCCTCTAATCTAAGACTATGTCCTCTTGTTTTGCTACTTTGTTTCCTTTTAAATATACTCCCTTCCTCTACCTTGTGGATTCCCTTTACGTATTTAAATGTTTCTATCATATCTCCTCTGTCTCGTCTTTTTTCCAAGCTGTACATGTTAAGATCATTAAGCCTTTCCTGGTAACTTTTCTCCTTCAAGCCGTACACCATTTTAGTAGCCCTTCTCTGAACTCTCTCTAAGATGTCTATATCCTTCTGGAGATACGGTCTCCAGTACTGCACACAGTACTCCAAGTGAGGTCTCACCAGTGCTCTGTACAGTGGCATAAGCACTTCCCTTTTCCTACTGCTAATACCTCTCCCTACACAACCAAGCATTCTGCTAGCATTTCCTGCTGCTCATTTCATTGACTACTTACCCTTAGATCCTCTGAAATAATAACCCCTAAATCCCTTTCCTCAGATGTTGAGGTTAGGACTGTATCAAATATTCTATATTCAGCCCTTGGGTTTTTACGTCCCAGGTGCATTATCTTGTACTTATCCATGTTAAAACTCAATTGCCACAGCTCCGACCATTTTTTTAGTTTACCTAAATCATTTGTCATTTGGCTGATCCCTCCAGGAACGTCAACCCTGTTGCAAATCTTTGTGTCATCAGCAAAAAGACATACTTTTCCATTAATACCTTCTGCAATATCACTAATAAAAATATTAAATAGAATGGGTCCAAGTACTGACCCCTGAGGTACCCCACTGGTAAACAAGACCTTGCGCCGAATAAACTCCATTTACCACAACCCTCTGTTGCCTGTCACTCAGCCACTGCCTAATCCATTCAACAATATTGGAATCCAAGCTCAAAGATTGCAATTTATTGATAAGCCTTCTATGCGGAACAGTATCAAAAGCCTTACTGAAATCTAAATAAGCAATGTCTACTGCATCACCTGTGTCTATTATTTTGTTACCCAATCAAAAAAATCAATAAGATTAGTTTGGCATGATCTCCCTGAGGTAAACCCATGTTGTTTCTGATCCTGTAATCTATGTGTTTTTAGATGTTCAACAATCCTTTCCTTTAACATGGTTTCCATTAATTTCCCCACTACTGACGTAAGACTAACTGGCCTATAGTTCCCAGATTCCTCCCTACTACCCTTCTTGTGAATGGGCACAACATTTGCTAATTTCCAGTCTTCTGGGACGACTCCCGTTAGCAAGGATTGGTTATATAAATCTGTTAACGGTTTTGCTATTACATCACTGAGCTCTTTTAATAATTTAGGGTGGATCCCATCAGGCCCCATTGACAGAGGTTCGCAAGTGGGTAGGTGGCATTTAGCAGTCAGCCAAACATAGTTAAAGAGACATGCGTGCTTTGCTAGTGTGCTTTTAAAAATGTGCAATGGCTTTTGAATGAGTCAGTAGTGTCATTCGGCAGGCATAAAAAGCAAGTAAATATGATACATTTTCATATTTACCTGCTTTTCTTTGACCCTTTTCCACACCCACCTCAGGAGGTGCTTTGAGCTAACCAATCACTGTGCATACCTAGGTATAAATAAAAATAGCGCACTGAGCATGTGCATCTGAGTTGCTCCTCCTCCGTCCTGCAATGTGAGCTGAGGGGAGGGCGAAGCTGAACTTTCACCCCCAGCTACTGCAGAGACATGGAAGGAAAGAAATCCATACACACAGGGAGAAAAAGAGACAGCAGAGAGAGGGACAACAAAGAAAAGAACAGAGACACAGCAATGAAACAGTAAAGAGACAGCAGATAGAGGGACAACAAAGAAAAGCACTGAGACACAGCAATGAAACAGTAAAGAGACAGCAGAGAGAGGGACAACAAAGAAAAGCAGAGACACAGCAAGAAACGGTAAAGAGAGAAAAACAGCAAGTTAAAACAGAGAAAGCACAAGAAAGGTGCAGTGAGAGATAGCGCGTACAAGAGCCAGACAGCACAAGAAAGAGTGTGAGAGTAAGTGACTGTGTGAGGGAGTTTAACCCCTTCACTACCAAGTGATTGTCCAAAAAATCATTGTCAGGAACAAGTGTTTTTTTTAAATATCATTTTTAATTAATTATACTGTAAGACATATTTAGAAATACTCCCAATGAATATTTTATTGTACTAACATATTTGGCCAGTAGATGGTGCCATCTACTGCCCAATTGAGTTACAGTTGCAGCCTGTGGTTCACTGCAACAAATGAAACAGCTTCTCAATGTCCGATGTCAGGACATCCAGTTAACTGGTTTTACATATTTTTAGCTCTATGGGCATTATGCCCAGAGGGCTAAAACTTTGGGGGCACCTTCTGCAGCCCAAAAGCAAACAAAATTAGTTTGCAGCAAAGGAATTTCATTTGCTTTTGGGCTGCAGAACAGCAGATTGAGATATATCGATATCGGGGCACCAGATGGTGCCTTTGAAGCCTGAGATATCTCGACCTCGGTAGTGAAGGGGTTAAGTGAGTGGGCAGGGAGGAGGTGGGGAATATTCAGGAAGTGGGAGCTGAAGAAACACCCCTAGCTCAGGGGTGTGGTCAAAAAAGATGAAAGGACAGAGTTTAAAGCAAGATTTTTTTTATTTTTTTTACACATTTAAAAACTTTTAATGATTTATTCTAGTTTGTCTACAGGTTTAAATATGTTTAACAATGTTTTTTCTAGACATGCATAACTTTAATGGACACTCTGGGAACCATGACCATCCCACCACCCGGAAGGCTGTCAATCAGCTCTCACAGGGGCATATTTAAATTCGGTGTTGCCATGGGATCCCCATACTCTGCTACTCTCCCTCCCGACAGTATTATATAAAATTGGCAACATGAAATGAAGTCAAATATGTGTGTCACGCTCCATCTCTGATCCCCTGACAGCACGCTTCCAGTTCTGTTCCACCCCTGAACCTGCATTCAGTAACAGCATCCAGCTGTGAAATAGTTAACCATCAAAACACGTCACACCACCCATGAAATAAAGGCGCTATGTCCCATTCTGACCGGTGCTTCTTCATTGTACTTCAACCCACAGAGAGAAGTGCTGTTCTCTGACGCTCCTGAATAACCCCAGTCTTATCTTGGACCTTATCCCACTACCTGCTCCTGCATTTCTGCTAACTTCAATCCACTCACCATATCCTTGGGTTCCTGCTCCAGCAACCACACTCACCATCATCTATATTTGCAATCTGGTCAGTCTGTTTATTTATCCATCTCCACCCATATCTGTATTTGTGCAGTATACTGCACACTGGGTTCATACTCCCCTTTTACCCTGGTGCCACCCTGGTACCAGAGCGTGACAATTTGTGATATATCATGATCAATTATGTCAATACAAATGTAAATTCGAACAAAAAAATAATTCTAAAACCATTTAAAACAGTTTAGAGTCTCACTCCTGGCAGTTTTATTGCTTTGCAGCTGTGTTATATCTCAGATATGTAAGACATCTAAAAGAAAGAACTTTAGGAAAAAAAATCAGGAAATGAGTCACGTTTTAAAGGAGTTATTGCACTTCGCGAATTCCATTTTGCCAAAACTACAGTGAATTCTCTATTCACCGTAGGGTCTCTGTAGTGCACCAAAGATGGAGTCATAGAAGCCTTTTTGAAAATATTGACCGTCGCCGAAGAGCAGCAAACAGGCCTTGGAGAAATTTGCTGAACTGCAAAAAAAATGTAACTCTCCTATTCTCCTAATACAGTTGTGTTCAAAATTATTCAACCCCCAATGCTGTAAAGGGTTTTAGGAAATTTAGTGTACATTTGTAATTGTATTCAGAATGAAATCCTACAAGGACTTTTTAAAGAACCATATGCAACTAAAATGACATCAATTGGTTTTGTAATACAGTAGTAAATGTTTCTTTTGTGAATTCTTCATTGACACAATTATTCAACCCCTTAAAGACTACCACTCTGAAGAACAGAGGTTCATTCAAGTGTTTTCAATCAGGTATTGAAAACACCTGTGGATGTCACGGAGCAGCAATAAAGCATAATAAGCACCAATTAGGCAGCTTTAAAATGACTGTGATACTCAGCTCCTTCTAGACATTTACTGGTGTGGTTACAAACATGGTGAAGTCAAGAGAATGGTCCAGGAAGACAAGAGAAGAGGTGATTACTCTTCACAGGAAGGGCAATGGCTATAAGAAGATTGCAAAGATGTTAAACATACCAAGAGAGACCATAGGAAGCATCATTCGCAAATTCAAGGCAAAGGGCACTGTTGAAACGCTACCTGGTCGTGGCAGAAAGAAGATGCTGACTTCGACTGCTGTGCGCTACCTGAGGCGTAGAGTGGAGAAAAGTCCCCGTGTGACTGCTGAGGAACTGAGAAAAGATTTGTCAGATGTGGGTACTGAAGTTTCAGCTCAGACAATACGGCGCACACTGCGTAATGAAGGCCTCCATGCCAGAACTCCCAGGCGCACCCCCTTGCTGTCTCCAAAGAATAAGAAGAGTCGACTGCAGTATGCCAAAAGTCATGTGGACAAACCACAGAAGTTTTGGGATAGTGTTCTGTGGACTGATGAAACAAAATTAGAACTGTTTGGGCCCATGGATCAACGCTATGTTTGGAGGAGGAAGAACAAGGCCTATGAAGAAAAGAACACCTTGCCTACTGTGAAGCATGGCGGGAGTCAATCATGCTTTGGGGCTGTTTTGCTTCTGCAGGTACAGGGAAGCTTCAGCGTGTGCAAGGTACCATGAATTCTCTTCAGTACCAGGAGATATTGGATGACAATGTGATGCAGTCCGTCACAAACCTGAGGCTTGGGAGACGTTGGACCTTTCAACAGGACAATGATCCCAAGCATACCTCCAAGTCCACTAGAGCATGGTTGCAGATTAAAGGCTGGAACATTTTGGAGTGGCCATCGCAGTCACCTGACTTAAATCCGATTGAGAACCTCTGGTGGGACTTAAAGAAAGCAGTTGCAGTGCGCAAGCCTAAGAATGTGACTGAACTGGAGGCTTTTGCCCATGACGAATGGGCGAAGATACCCGTAGATCGCTGCAAGACACTTGTGTCAAGCTATGCTTCACGTTTAAAAGCTGTTATAACTGTAAAAGGATGTTGTACTAAGTACTAAGATTGAATGTCACTTGGGGGTTGAATAAAACTGATAATGATGTGAGCACAGAAAAGACATTTGTGGTTATTTCATAATAAATGTTATGTTATATTTGTCTGACCTACACGTGCCTCTTTGATTTAATTGTAAGCAAGATGACTGAATGATCAAAATCAATGTCAAACTGTCCAAAACACTCAATTTCAGTGGGGGTTGAATAATTTTGAACACAACTGAAGGTGTTTAAACCAATAAAAATGCATTAACTTGTGTCTAAATAATAAAAAAGGTCCTTTAAACAAATAATAAAAAGGTCTGTTACAGAATTTTAAAAAAAGCCTTTTAAAAGGAAAAAGGCAAACAAACTTTTTGCCTAAAAATACAAAAAAGTGTTCTAAAAATTAAAAAGAAAATAAAAAGGCTTTTTGACGAAAATGAAAAGAATAAAGGATTTAAACATTTTTTGAAAATTATATAATTTTTTTACAATGAAAACTATGCGATGCGCCTGTTTAGGCTGGGGTCAGACGAGCGTAGTGTTCACGTCCGTGATTGCGCCTAAAAGTACGTCCGTGATAGCATGAAAGAAAGTCCATTGGAGCCTGTTACACAAAGTACGTCCGCACTGAATTACGGACGCACCACGGCCGCGGCAAACGGACGCATGGCAACCAAAAACGTACAACCCCTAGAACGGCCGCACAAAGTGCGCTGCATAGCTTTGTGTGTGAGTGATGGAACGTGGTCAGACGGACTGCATTTATACGTCCAGCATTTTTCACGGACAAAATGGTTTTGCTTTTTAATTTATTTTCCCTCCTACATCCGTCAAAATATACGTCAGTGAATAAACGGACTGTGTGGCCACTACTGTGTCTTCCGTACTAACGTACGTCCGTGTGCACGGACGTACAGTCCGTAGAAATCACGCTCGTCTGACCCTAGCCTTAAACCTGTGGTACTGAATCACCGAAAATCAGGGCATTTAGTTTCAGTTCGGTGTTTTGTGAATAGACGGACCGTTACTTCTCTAGGGGAAAATTTTGCTGCTGCCGAAGACTGCCGAACTACAGTGAACTGCACCGTATTTTGCCGTCAATTCTCCTGCATTTGGAGAAATGATATTTTTGTGAATAAACGAACTGCCCTGAAATTGCATTGTACAGTGAAATTCACCATTCAGTGCCCTTCAGTGGCATGCTTGGTACTTTGTGAATAACCCCTTAAGTCTTTCCACATCATTAACAGCTAATAATAATGCTGCTGCTCTCCAATCTGCTGCTGTAGAAGAGGCCATGTGGGCCTATGCATGAACACACCTCTGATCTCCCGCTGACCAGCCTTCTGGGTTAAGATCAACTTTGCACATGTTTTGCAATTCTGATAATCCAACATCTCTAAACGCTCATGATACCAGGGGTGGACTGACAACTCTCGCGGCACTCAAGCCATTGGAGATCATTGGGTCACCCCTGTGCCTGCCCACATACAAGCCACACCCACATACAAGCACCACTCATATGTACATTGTTATATTACACAATTTATTTCTCCATACTATTTTCAAATGAATACGTGGGGTCCCACCTAACGGCAGCCAGCACATACAGCCATTTCCGTGAGATTTAAAGGGCACTGTGGCAAGTTCACATCGCAACCGCTTCTCTGCTTCTTGCTTCACTATTTAACAGCGGCCAGGTTGGCTAAATCTGGTTGCTCATATTATTTCCTCTACTATCCCTACTATTTCCCATACTATTATGATTTGTGTCAGTAGTCTCATGGGGTCCTGCTGAAAGGGCAGACCTGAACAAGCCTTAAGGGGGCTTTTTTGGGGCCCCATTTGAGGTCAGGGCCATGGGGCAGTGCTCTTTTGCCCTAAAGATCATTCTGCCCCTGGTTGGATACGTGATCGTGTATAGAGTCATTGACTTGTCAAAAATTTGATAGTGGTGCTTTCAATCACTGGTACATCACCATGAAAAAATAGGGACATTTACAAAAATTTAAGCCAGTCCGGCCGAACAGCAGCATACAGACGCAATCTGCATGAGTTCACCTACGCACGAGTTCAAAACGCATCGCATGAACACCACTGCCGTCACAAAACAGCTTAATTTGCCCTAAATAATAAATTAAAATTTGCGGAAATATACCAATTTGCCCCAGCACCTTTTGCCAATGTATGCGATATTGTAAAATGAATCGTATGACAACGTAAGTGAATTGATGCACCAGTAATACCAACAATTTGTACATAGAACTTAGGAAGATGCATTTATTTTCCTAACATGCACCTGTGCTTGAGAAAAGAGCAATAAATCATCTGCGAATTGCAAAGATAAACAATGCAAAAGTAATTGAAATTTTTCCCAATAGCGTAATAATTTACTATTAAAGAAGTGTGGTTTGTGATAAATTGCAGCATAAATCATAATATCAATCGTGACTTGTGATATTAAACTCCGAAACCAAGAATGTAGAAAACAACACAAATACAAGAATGTGGCGTAATATTGCCTGAGTTTAAATATAAATGGTGATATTAGGTATTTAACTCTTTGGGTGTTATGGTGTCCTTGGTCTCCTCCCTTTTCGGTAATGGTGTAGTGTCCTCAGCTCTTTTTCCTTCAGAATAAAAACAGGATGGAAGAACCAATTCTTTCTCAATAATAAAATAAACTTTAATAAATGCTATTTTAAAAAAGTAAGATATAAAAATCAAGATATAAATGTCCTGATGCGAGTCTCAGCATTAAAATATGGCTTTGTCGTTCAGTAAATTGAAAAAGGAGCAACGTTTAAGGTTGTTAATTTAAAAAGTTTATATTTCTTCTCTTTTTTTCTGAGAAAAGGTACATGGTATTAACACAGGTGGGGGCTCTGTCAGCCCAGAGCTGACACTCTGCTCTCCAAATAGACACCGTCTGGCTCTGAACCACATAAGTGAGGAATTTATTAATTGTGGCTAGCAGGAGGGCTGAAAGTAGGCATAGGACACGCCACGGCTCTCCGGCAACCTCTCTGTTGTCGTATGCCATACATGTCATTGGCTGCAAGGGGGACAGCCTGAGTTCAGGCTGCCCTGCATCAGCCAACGACATGCATGGCACGTCAGCAAAGGAGACCGGCCAAGAGGCGTAAAATGTGAGGGAGCGAGACGTGCTACGATGTACCGTGGCATTAAGACCCAGCCACCACGAGGACGGCATTGTACCCCTCCCCCAGTGGTGGGAAGGGTTTAACTAATATCACCAATTATAATGACACTCTCATGCCCAGAACAAGTTGGGCTCAATTAAACTCCCTGATTGTATTCCCGAGTGTGAATCGGGGTTAAATTTCACTACAGAGAACAGTAACCCCAAGCCACACTCGGGCTGGACGCATACTCACCTCCTCCTGTGCTCACTGGCTGTCCCCTACAGGGTGATCGCCGCGAGTTGCTTCCTGGTAAGGCTCCCTGCGAGTCACATGATGCGGGGGGCAGGACCAGCAGCAAATTTAGGAAAAAATTATAATACACTGTATAATCCAATGTACAATGTTTATGAACGGCCACTAGGTGGCACTACAGGATAAGAAACAGACCATACATCGTCTCACCCTTGTTTTCAGGCAGATTTCAGTGTTTTTTGTTGTATTTTATTGAATATCATTTATTTGCATTATTTTGGATAATTATTTTTGGGATAATAAATTATTATGTCATGTTTCAAACTTTATCGGACTCAGTGTATTTACTATTTTTTTAAATTTATTTATTTATAAAGGATTTTACCAGTAAGGACTCTTGATTCCACAGATTTCAGTGCGTGATTCCTAATTATTACAGGCTAACTATGTACAAAAACACATTTCCTTTAAAAAAAAATTGAGACGCTTTTAGACACAAAATTTTGAAAAAATTTGAGCGCCAGGGAGGTTAAGGATTCACTTTGTGATGGGCTCAAGATAGCTAAACCCACAGAAGCTAAAACATTCCAATCCAGTCGCTAGATTGGGGTAAGTACAAATTGAGAAGTCTCGTCATGGTATCACATTGATCTTTAAGACCAATGCGTTATCCGGCCGCTGATGGGATAACACAGCTAAAGAGATCCTGGGCAGTACAGGTTCACTTTAAATTATTGCTTGAATACATAAACAAATAAAGACAGCATATCTGTAATATGTTCAATGAACAAAACAGTCTTTTATCTTGGTTTATGGTTATCATGACAAAGTTAGCCATCAGTTTAAAATACACGGCCTATAATTTATATTCTGACATCTGGAGTATGACATATATGACAGGAATATCTAACAAAAGGATATAATTAAATGCTCTTTCAATGCTGGACAGACGTTTTAAAACCTAACATTTGGTAAAAGCTTTCCAGCATGTGCAGAGATGCAATGAAGCTGCAGGAAAGACAAAGGTCCTCGGGAAGTAACATTAATCATGGCTCCTACCCTGAGCAAAAGCAAAGTGAAAGAGGAGTGTTATACAGAGACAGTCAAATCAGCTTCCCTCATCCTCCCCCAGTGACTGAATATAACATCAGAGACACAGGTCAACAGACAACAAAGGCCTAGTTGACTGGTGGATAGCAAAAGGAAGTAACGGGGAAAATGAATAATTTCCTAATTCTATGCTCCAACTCTTTGCTCTTTTCAAGGTATTTGACCTCATTAGCTAATTGTCCACCTTGTCAGCTGAGAGAATCCATCACTTGTCTTATTAGCTCTCCGCACTTACACTGCTTAATACAATAAAGGGATAATTTTGGGGGGAAAAAATTTTCATTAATATTTTTAGTCTTTCAAGATTACCCAGAATTAAGTAAAAAATAGAAAGATTTCTACTAAATCCAGGGCCCTATTCCACTCATGTCCTTAAATTCAAGTCTGGAGCTGTTATACCGCACATTAAGTGTCAGGACCCCTGTCTGGAGCCCCCCAGCACCCCACGTAAAGCCCGCCGTAAAAGGAAGAAAGGCAAACCTGGTGCTGCGTTGTCCTGAATGCAGGGCAGCACTTCCACAAGACGGCGTATCCTATGTCCCACCCTGCTCTCAGACTGCAGGCATAACAGGTGCCTCTAATCTACACAGAGACTAATCCCTACTTAAGGGTGGAGCACCCAGAAGACAATGCTTCTGCATTATGGTTCCTGAGCCAGCAAGCCAAGCACACTGATCCAGAATCTATCCTGTGCTTCCCATCTGCATCAAGTCTCCCGAGCCATCCAGAGACTTCATCCTAGATCCCTGCATCCTGGTTTCCCGCTGATCAACTGTCTCCTGATTCCTCAGCTATTCAAGAAACCATCCAGCCCTTTTCCTGTCCTGTCTCGTATCCCCAGTAAGTCCCCTCTGTGTCTTCTTGTATTGTTTCCTGCATCCCCTCGTATCCACCAAGATTCCATATTCCAGTTGGTCTCTTTCATCTTTAAGTTCTGCCCTGCATCCTGCATAACCTGGACTTATTATTTATCTGAATCCTACAATAAACCCCTGTTTTCCCTAACCTGGTCTCCGTGTGTCACTGCATCCTGGGTTCGGAACCTTGCCTGTCACGCTGGTACCTTACATTAAGGCTCCATCAGTTAAAGTCTGGAGCTGCTATTCTGTACTATAAATTACTTTGTATAGGAGTTGATAATTATTGACTTATTATAATGCTCGTTATTCTCCTCTGGAGCCGGAAGCTGAAAAAAAAATACAGAGTGTCAAAACATGGTGAGAAGTGATTTTGCTTTTGCAAAATCACTTAACACATTAAAATGAGTAGGCCAAAAAAGACCACCTTTGATCCCACGGTGAAGAAGGTGGCATGATCCCCTACTTCCTCTCTCCACACGCAGCAAAACAAATATTTCCCAGTGTCTTTCTGTGCTTTCCCCTATGACTCACGGGTGATCTCACTAGTGCGACACTGAGCAGAGCTCAGGTAGGGCCATGCTTGGCTCCACAGAGTCCTATGGACTCCAGAAGGAAATACCACTGGCAGTGCACAGCCCCGCTGCCGGCATCTAAGGCTACATTTTATTACTGCTCTATCAGAATAGGTACAATAACAGGGAGCTGGTAAGCGAAATCAGCTCGCAATATTTTTTTCTTTACAGTTCCCTTTTATTAGAAAGCTGGAAATAGGTCCCCCAGCCATTGTTAATTTACCAATAGGCCACAGTCCCAAAATAACAATTACTCTCTCATATATTTTACTTTTTGGAGGCGCTTCTGATAGGCCCACCAGAAGGGAATGCCCAGCATTGCTGTGCAGGTTGGAAAGTTTACAGGTTTAATTCTTGTTGTGCACTAACATTTGTATGTGGGAAGTTATCTTTTACGGATCCATTAACAAATGTTAACACCTTAAATATTCAATGTTGTGCAGATATTGCTTTGCAGGCCTTAATAATTATGAGTTTGTCAGTTACAGTTACAAGCATTAGTAATAGTATAGCTATAGTAGCTGAATCATAGTTGAGCTGGTGTTAGGCAGCCCTAGAGATATGAACCGATAACAGGTTGGCCACCCCATATCTGGAATTCTAAAATCCAAAAGTCTCCGAACACCGGAGTTTTTGGAGCCGTCTGGATGTTAGTGATTCTGGACCAGGGACACTCCATAAAGCCACTGCCGCTCGGGAATCACTGCAGCAGACTGTTATGTATTGACTTTGCTTATACTTCCTGTTTCCTGTTCCGACCTCTGACCTGGAGGCAGTTCTATAATCCAACATTCTCATACAAGCAGCTTGCAGTGTCTTCATTTCTACACATGAAACACAGACTGCGGCACACATTGGAAGTCTTTGGGCAGCCCAGCATCTGACATGCTGTCTAGAGTTTTGCTAATTCTGGGCAGCATGTCCGCAAAGAAATACTACAGCACGAAGACTATCAAGGTTCTCCCGCCACAATCTTCTTCTGAAACATCGGATTCTCCCGTATTCTGAAAACAAGAAGAATCCAAATATGGAATGCTCAAGTTCCTGAGCATTCTGGATAACAGATGCCCCACCTGTCTATATCTGTGCGGTTGTTTTACACCTGCAAGACTGCATTAGGACTCACATTGTGTGTATAAAGTAGCCATGCTTTATAGTAACATTAATGCTGCCACTGGTGCTTAATACTAAATTACTGTGCATTTTCACATGCAATAACATATGCAGCAACAAAAGCACATTTGAGTTTTTGTGTCATTGGTTTACATTTGCCAGGTGATTAGCGTGTACTAATTTTCTGTTTTTGTATATTAGCAGCGAATGTATTATTCATTCTGCAAATGCCTGTATTGTTTTCCCCCGAAAAGTAAAAGACACTGTGGCACAGGCAATAAGATCTGATATAGCCAAAGGAAAGCTTACACCCTTCCTTCAGCATCTTTTTTAATTAGCTTTATTTCCATTTCGAAGAAGGAAAATAATTAAATATTGAAAACTATTGTCTTGGCCAAGTCTTAAGTCTATTTTAAGGAGATATCCATTTCACTCTTCAAATTGTTCTTACGGGATGGTCAGATTAAAAGGTCACTCATTTCGAAGGGCATATTAGGAGACAAATTACCGTGAAAGTATATTATTTATTGGCCATCACTATCCAATTCATGATATAACAAAGGGCATAGAATTAAAGTGCACAGCGTTCCTTTCACTACACACATACATTTATAGTGGTCTACCACAAAGACAGAGTATGGCAGTAACAATGTTCCCCATGAAATTATTGTGACATTGAATCAGAATTTCATTGGCTTTAGAATTGTAGATTTAGAATCCATTGTGTTCTTTGTGGGACATTATTAGAAACCATTCTTTTTGCTCTTATAGTATTATGGCACAAAAGATATTTTTATTTAATTTTACTGCAATAATAGAGTCTTCACACAATCTATGTGCTTGTGCTTCTAAATGCACCTTTAACGGCTACTGCTTGGGGAGGATCATTTGTTTTAACTTTTTTAAACTACCAAGCACTTGTAATTTTTATACAGAAATATTCTTGGGATAACAAGTTCTAGACACTGGATGAAGTCCTTTATCTCACAAATTTCAAGTGAGTGTGAAGGAAGTAGACATTAAAAAATTAGGAGAAAAATGTCATCTGCACTTATTCCCATTATACTGTGTGAAACAAAACACAATTAGAGGCTTTGGTTTCTGTTAATGGCCTTTAACAGAAACCAAAGCCTCTAATTGCGTTTTGTTTCACACGGTATAATGGGAATAAGCGCAGATGACATTTTTCTCCTTGTTATGTTTTATACATGTTGCTGGGCTGGATACATTTAGTGGTTGCAGCCGCCCCATCGGGGAATAGGCGCGACCCCACCCTTCCTGTATTAAAAAATTTGATTTACGTTTCTCCACAGGGAAACATCAATCCAGGTATTAAATGGGTGAATTTTTATGTTGCTGTTTTTGGAGACCTTGGATTATATTACTCAATGCAATATCTCGCATTAACAATTTTTGTATTGAAAGGGTTAACAACACCTTTTACAAGTACCTAGTTTTGGCATCACACACAGGAATTATGGTTATAGTGAGATGGCACATTGATTTTCTTGTACCAGTTTCAGTTACCAGTAACCAATAGCTTTTCCAAAACCGTTTTGGTCTATAAATTGCAATTAACTTCTTATTTATTTACAAATCTGACTTTAATGAGCTTTAATGAATTTCATGGACACTAGCTACCCTGCCTTCTCTCTCTCGAACTGCAGGTATTGTTCCTTCGCTTATAGGTATTTGTTCAATGCACAGTGTATTGGTTGGAACGTTGATTATTTGCAGAAAAAATATAGGGGGTTATTCAGAGAACACGGAAATGTTGCTGACATTTTGGTGCTCACTCGTTCCCTGCATTTCAGGGAATCAAATCTCCCCACCCTGCAGTCAATTCATCATTCACTGCAGGGTCACCGAAGTGCAGGGAATCAGCCGCCGCTGACAACCCGCCGAACATCTGCCGCCAACAAGCCGGGCAGCCGATGAGCCGCCGGGCACAGCACCGAGCAGCCGCAGGAGAAAACCGGCAAGCCGCCGGGCGGGTAAAAAAAAAAATCAATACGATTGAAAGTGTCCAAACTGAAACGCTGTTTGCAAAACTACTCCATGAAAATGCCCGGTATTTACATAAGTTCCTATGAATGATAATAAAAAGGTCTGTTACAGAAAAAAGAAAAGGAATATTTTTAATATTGAATCCTATTGGATTCGCCTGAATAAACCTTCCGAATGAAACTACCGAACAGCAGGGCACTTCAGCAACTTTTCTCTGTTGTTCGGTGTTCTCTGAATGGATTAACCATTGCTTCTCTATGGGGGATTTCCTTGCGGTCGAACAGGCACCGTACTTGCTGGCAGTTCGCCATAATTTGGCGAACTGCCAGCTCTCTGAATAGCTGAATGGTCCCGAAATGGCACCGTATGGGGAAATTCCCTGTTCGGTGACATTTCGGGGCCAGATTAGCTCTCTCTGAATAACCCATAAAGTTTATTTATATTACATTAAATACAAGTAAAATGTTATATTCAATGTGGAGATTGTTGAAATATTTTGTAATATGAACAAAATGCATCTTAAAAGTCAAAATAGAATAAAAGTATAATGAGGTACAACAATTACATTTGTATTGCTCACATCATTAAAAATAAACAGTAAGTGCAATATATAATGCTTCGATTAAATTATCAAAATGTGAAACTGAATTAAATAGAGATGAAAAAAGCAAATCAGGGACAGGGATGAAGCAGAAGACAAACTAACACTGAAGTGAAAGAGTCACCTATGGTTTTAAGATTATTCAACAATAAAAAAGTCATGTAGTAATTATGTGTAAACTAAAAGTCTTGCTTCAGTCTCTTTCTGATCAGATTGCAACTTACTCCATGTTACAGTAACTGTCAATGACTGACGCCTGGACGACGGATGTTAAAGGGAAGAATGACCAATTGAAATGTTACCTGAATCCTCTAGGGATGCACACATTTGATAGATTGAAACTGCCTGGCTCTCTACTTTTCTTTTAGTATAAATTAGATTATGATTAAATAGAGGACGTGTTGATGAGGGTGAAAAAAATCAACATTTTAGGGAAAAAAATTTCACGGACAGTTGTGCGAGCTGAAAAAGCAAACGAGATGGATGCATTTATAGGGAAAGCATCTTGGAAAGGTTAAAAAGTAATACAAATTGTAAGAGAGATGATAATATAATAATAGCAATAAATAATAAGAGAAGTTTAAAGGTGGCTATTTCATATACAGTGATTCTCCTATATACAACAATAAGAGATCGATGATAAGAGCTTTAACCTGACTAATTACTCGGAGAAGAAAACAAAATGAAGCATTTGCCGTTTAGCGTCCTGTATGTACAGTAGGAATATTCAATCCAAGTATATAAAGAAATATATATAGTATATGTTGTTATGGAGTCAATATGAGAGTCGTTTACAATGATTATAGTGAACTCCATCCTATTTAAAGCAGATTTTATCACTAGGATGTGTCTGAACAAACAGGGTTATTCAGAGAGAGGTGAAGAGCAGGAGAATGGCTGGAGAATGGAAAATTCTAGCAGGGTTATTCAGAGAGCGGTGAAAAGCAGGAGAATGACTTGAGAATGGAAAATTCTAGGTCAAAATAGCCAATTTGGAAAGTGAGATGAATGGGAGAATTTTTTTGGTTTGGATATTTTAACCTCGAATTTTCCATTCTCCAGTTATTCTCCTGCTTTTCACCGGTCTTTGAATAACCCTGTAGGTTAACTGCTGCACAATGCGCTCCCTGTCTCTTCTACTCTGCATTCATCCTAAAATGGAACTCCTGCCTCTGTACCACCAACCCCTCCATTATCCACATCTGTCCATCTCGTGTAAGACATTCCTATACAAGGAAGTCTCCCACCCAACTCACTAATACACATCACTGCCTCAACCAGTCCATTGCTCTCACCTTGCAGTCCATCACTCTCACATTGCAGTCCTCTCCTCTTGTTTCCACCCCCAACCCTTCTAGATTGTGAGTTCCCACGGGAATAGGGCCCTCGTTTCCTCATGTATCAGTTTATCAATTGTTGTTCAATGTATTGTAACCCTGTCTGTATCATACACATTGTTCAGCGCTACGGAATTTGATGGCGCTTTATAAATAAAATATAATAATAATAATAATGTAGGTCAAAATAGCCGATTTGGAAAGTGAGATGAATGGGAGAATTTTTCTGGTTTGGCTATTTTGACCTAGAATTTTCCATTCTCCAGCCATTCTCCTGCTTTTCACCTCTCTCTGATTAATCATGAAAGACTTATTTAACATATATAAACTACAACCTTTTCAACGTGACACTTCATCCATATTTACTACCTGCACTGTGTTTAGCATCACAAGAGTTTGTCACACATTACTTTGTCCTTCCACAACTTTAGCCTTCATTTAGCCAGCTTTTATATAAATACAGGGTAGAGATAGAATCCCGACACTCAACCCTCCGTCTGCATATTTTAGTTTTTTTATATTTTGTGTAATTATACCCTACTCTTTTTCGGCAGGAGGTCAGTAGGGCACGGCTGTTGATACTTCTTTATCCTATTTGTCTAACTTGTTTTTTTTACAAAATATTTCTTTATTGAGTGGACCAAACTGAAACGTCACAAAAAAATTATTTTTAAATTAAAATCATAATCCAATGCATTTTTTTGTGTTATAAATAAATATATATATATATATGTCAAACAAATGAAATATAAAAATAATTTCTGTTTTTATTTTGTACTCTTAGATTTTTCTCCACAGATGCATAGGCTAATGTACAGGGTGCCATGTGAAAGTTTGCTCTGTTGTTTTCTTGAGCAACAAATGTAGCCCCGAGGGATCTGTAGGCCCCTACACAGACTCACTATTCAACAGACCAAGACTATGCAAATACTGGTGTACCAGCTGTCACTTAACGGCAGCTCCCATCAGCCTTTCCTAGTCAAATATTATGTTGATTGTAGGGATTCATCAATAAAGCTGTTACATGGTGGTAAAAGCTGAATTTGAAATATTGTCCCACTTTGAATTCCGATCAATGGTAATGTCACATTTAATGTGTAAAAAAATGGAAATTCTCCTCCCAATCAGCCAACCGTACGTAAAAACATTGTGAAGATTCATCAGATTGTCCGTTTATTGTATAGCAATCATCCGGAATCTATATTTCGATTTTGAGCAGGTTAAGTTCAATTACACTCACACTTGTTTTTATTAGACTTAATTGTTTCAGTGTTGAACGTATTTAATAACATTCATTGTCAGTTTTGTAAACCCTCCTTCTGGGTTTTTTTTCCTTCTTTATTGAAGATTTACTCCAATCACTGGGAAGCCATTCAATGTATCCAAGAACCACTGGGAAGGCAGTTGTTGTATTTACTCCCCATTTGTAAATTGGTATTTAAACATATTATATTACAGACTGGCCATACGCCATAAACCTTAAATCACCTTTAATGCGTCATGTAAGATATACATGTATACACATTTCTAAACCCGGTAAACATCCTGATATAAGGCAATCATTATTTTTAAGGCTAAAAGTGATAACTGACCCCAGGCTGGAACACACGGCTGTATAAGCAATACAGATAATAATAAAAAAAAGAAGAAACTGCAAATATACAAAATTATAATAAGCATAATTATAAATAAAATAATATGTTTTCAAGAATTATTGTTGAACTTTGGCTTTGTGTACCATATATTACTTAGAATATTGTCATTATTTCTACATGCCCAAGGCAGTAGGCTTGTGCACCGATTTTTTTTTTTTTCGGTTCGATTCGGTTCGATTTGTTCGGATGTTTAAAATTTTCGATTCGGCTCGTTTCGACCGATTTCTGTTTCGACTCGGTTCGGTTAGGCTCGTTTTTCGTGTACATTTTTTTTTCGGAATATCGACCATTTTTCGTGTTTTCGGGTCACTTTGCTCGTTTTTTGTATCGACTGTTCGGAAATTTTCGTTTTTTCGGAACGTCTGTTCTCCTCGTTTCAAAGTGTCTATGATAATTCTGGCGATTCTATCGTGTTTTTTTTTTATTAAATAAAGATCCTTTTTTTCTTATGAATAATTGAATATACATTTCACAACTTTATTTAATCATATTAAAATGGTATGAAAGCCAAGGAACAAAAAAAATTAACAAAACGATTTAAAAAACGCTAAACTGACCCGAATGTCACAAGAAACAAGTGATACGCATTTACAAATACAAAATTTACCGAATCAGCGATATAACCGATAATAGTTAAATATACGATTTCCAGAATTACCGAAATGGAACCGAAATCACGAATGGAACCGAAATCATGAATAGAGCAAAAATAAATTTCGATTTGACACATTTCAAGTCCATTCGAAAAATCCGAAAATTTTTCGTTTCAGCTCGGAAAACTTTTCGGATCTATCGGTTTTCAGGTCCGAACTGATTCGGAAATTCGGCCGAATCCGAAGACACGAGTCGGGAAATTTCGTGAAAATTCCGATATTCCGAAACCCGAAACGCACATCCCTACAAGGCAGGTGACATTCTCTGAAGTAATACATACCAGTGGCTATGGTGACTTTCTTCATAATCTCCGCTTTCTTCCCCAATATCTGGGAGAGTAAGGAGCATGGACTTAGTGTTCCACGCAGATGCTGAAGTGTCCTGAGAATGCCTTGGAGAGCGATTGGACTGTCCAGACTGCATCGCTGGCATGTTGGTGTTTGTGGGAGTTGGCCGTACCATAATTGTCGTTGATGGCACTGGAGTCATAGCTGATTTTTCTGGCATTGCCCATGGTTCTTCATGTGTTTGTTGGGGGACAAGTTCAGATGTGTTCACTGCAGAATGAGCAACTTGAGGTTTACTTGAATGAGAAGGGCTACTGGGTGCGGAGAGTCCACCAAACTGAGTCCTTCCAGAGGAAACACGCGGCAAGGAAGCAGAAGAATATGTGGCTGAGTTGATAATACTTAATGGAGATGGAGGAGCTGGAAGTAAGAGAATAGGCGTTTTGTGGACCAATGAAGTATTTGTTTGCCCCAGAGGAGTCCCTTGACTGGAATTTTGAGAGAAAGAATTGCTAGTGGGACCCGAATTTATGGGGGACACTGTCGATTTGAAAATCTTGGCAAAGATGGTGCCCAAGTCCAAAACAGCAACCTTCATGTCCTTGCAGACCAGGGTTTGAGCCGCTTGTGAATATCAATACCTACAACAAAGATGTAATTCAGAAGTGGCAGGTGGGGATGTCTGAGAGGGCATTCCTTAGTTACGCTGCCAGCATGTGTCCTGAAGAGTCGGAAAAGTTTAGACGTATTCAGCCAGTCTTTAGTAATCCACATTTAAAAAAAAAAAATACATATCACTTAAAAGTGGAAAATGTAAAGAAAAATGTTTTTTTATGTTCAGTGTAGTTTTCCACAGGATTTATCTTCTTTTTAGTATGCATACGTTCAGTCTTTTAGAATCCATCCAATTCACAGCAAAAAAAAAATTAAAAATCATTAAAAAAACACCTTAAACGTGTATTTTCTTTCAAAGAAAGAGTAGCGTGTCCCAGCTCCTGGAAAAGAAGGGAGAAAGCTGACTGTTTATTTCTTGACTCAGTGGCTTGGAGCAGCTGACACAGGAGTAGAGAGGCGGGTGGTTGCTATGATAAACAAAAAGGGAGAGAGACTTGGTATTGGGTAATTTCCGCGCCTGGGCCTGAAAGACAAAAGCTTTCACCCTGAGAGACAGAGAAAGAAAACAGATTTAGTCACAGACACGCTGCATTGTATGCACAGAACTGAGGAAAAACCACCTAGGACACAGGCAGGGAGAGATCAGCTCGCACAGAAAGCCAAGTTGAGAAAAATGTTCTTTTTGACAGGAAAATAATCTTCCTACTTATTATTTTCTACTTGGAAATTTTAACCAATATATCGTAAAATAAAAAATAACTCCAAGGGATCTGCTAAGCCTGACTCTCACTTTGCCTTTTTTTATTATTACTCTGCAGTTATTGTTATTTATTTTTATTATTATTTATTAAGCGCCAACACATTCTGCGGCGTTGTACAAGGTGTAATGGGTAAAGACAGGACAATTCTACAATACATACAGGAGAAGGTCAGTATTGCTGCCAGCAGATACAGGGGGACGTGAGGCCCCTATTCCCGTGGGAATTTACGATCCAGATGGGTGAGGGGATTAGAAACAATAATATTGTTATTTAGTTATTATATAAAGGAAACTTTAAAAACGACTCACAACAAATGTGACCCCTATGTGTGTAGACTATTAAAGTGCTAATAAAATCTTCTGCACATTGTGGATGGTGAAGAATTGTAAAGAGCTAGATACAGGGTTTTGTTTGCACTTTACATACCTATCGGTATTTCCCAGGTGGATGAATCAGTATATAAAGGCTGTGACACACTAAGCATGATGCAACGTGCAGCGTGAGGAAGCGGCGTTGCTCAGCTTCAGTTTGTCTTGCACTTTTCTTTCCTGCGTGCCACCTCATGTTCAGAAGCATAGCCAAGCACTCAGAGATGAAAATATTGAACTTCCACCAATCGGAATGTGTGTTTAAACCGATAATTTACAAGGTAAAAGAAGGGCTGATCATGCGAGCGACCTGATTGGTGGAAATTGAATTGACTACCACCTCGTGCTCAGCTTTGCCTAGAACGCCAGCTGCCGCTTCACCAGCTCCACCACAGAGCACTCAACACTGCGCGCAAACATGTGCGGTGTGTCACGACGACCTTTAATCTGGAGCCTGAATCTGTGTTCCCATATATTCTCCCAAAACCGGGCATGGGGTGAATATTCATGTTACCTTTCCATCTATTTATTTCTACCCCCTTCAAGGAGGCAGCAGCAAGTCTATTGTTCCACACAACATTTGTTGACAATTTTGGCAGATTGTAGGTATTAAATTTGTGTACTTACCTGAAAGGGACCTCATAAGCTGCATTTTTCATGGATGAAGGAGCCTGTTTACACCATGTAACACTAGATGAGTTCATCAAATCTAATACGACATATTTGAGACTGGTTTAGCAATTTTGAAGACAACAGAGTTTTATTTGTACTGATTGGTTGTTGTGCCTCTAATTCGTCTCTTAAAGGCTTAGTCTCCATTCAGAGAGCTTTGCAAGGAGACAACAAACACGGAAAACTGAACACAGTGACGTCTGTGACATCTGTCACTATGCTCCTGTAATTCTCTGGCAAAGCTTAATATTCTCACAAGTCTTGCAGGCACCAGGGATTATTACAACATACAGGGTTGCAGTTGCCATGAAGGAGAGTGGAACAACCACATTGCCTGCTAATGATAAAAATGTTGACTTTAATTTTAGTGACACAGTAATGTCTTGTTGTGGGAATATTGAGCAGTAACAGTATAATTATGTTTACAATAATGACGTGATTATTACAGAGCAGGGATCACTCCTATTTCAATTGCAGTAATGTAGGACCCATGTAACTATCAGGGTTATTCAAAGAGATCCGAATTGCTGGCGAAAGGTAACCGAACACTGAAATTCAGCGTACGGTTACCTTTCCTGGCCATTCAGCTATTCAGAGAGCAGGCAGTTCACCAAATCCTGGCGAATTGCCTGCACATACGGTGTCTGTTCGGTGCCTGTTCAAGGGCAGTGAAATCCCCATAGAGAAGCAATGCTTCGTCTATCCAGAGAACAAAAAAACAGCAGTGAAAGGTTGCCGAATTTCCCTGCTGTTCGGTGGTTTCATTCGTCAGGTTTATTCCGGCGAATCCCATAGGCTTCAATGTTAAAAATATTCCCGTTTTAATTCAATATCTAATAAACCATTGATTATAATATTCTGCAGTAAAAAGTCTCTTTATTTATCGATTTCTTTTTAGGATCTTTTTGGCATTTTTGGGGATTTTTTTTGCAAACTTTTTACTTTTTTTTAAATCATTCCGGTTTATTTTCTGGCGAATCCCATAGGCTTCAATGTTAAAAATATTCCCGTTTTAATTCAATACCTAATAAACCATTGATTATAATATTCTGCAGTAAAAAGTCTCTTTATTTATCGATTTCTTTTTAGGATCTTTTTGGCATGTTTGGGGATTTTTTTGCAAACTTTTTACTTTTTTTTTAAAATCATTTTTTCTTTTTTCTGTAACAGCCCTTTTTATTATCATTCATTGGATCTTATATGTAAATTTCAGACATTTTCGTTCTGTAGTTTCTTTGCAAACAGCGTTTCACTTTTCAAACATTCAAGCAAACTGTTTTTTTTTTCTCACTCCATTCATCTGCGGTGTCGGCTTTTTCTAGCGGCTGCTCTGCACTGTGATTGGCCCCTGCTTGGGTTTCTCCAGCGTGTTTGGCGGGATTAATCCAAATGTTTTTACGGGTTTCGGTGTGCCTTTGCCGGGTTTTGCGGTGAGTGTTCGTCGGGTTTGCGGCGGCTTTTCCCTGCACTACGAAGGCCCTGTGGTGCTTGCTGAATACACCGCAGGGTCGCCGAAATGGGATCGCCAAATCGCACAGAATTAAAGAGAACAAAAAGTCACCGAACGCGCGGTGACTTTTCGATTCTCTTTGAATAACCCTGTATGTAATTGAGATAGGGTCAAAGCTCAAGGGGGTATATTGTTAAGTGCCTAGGTTTAGGCCACCTACTCCAGAACATGACTTGCCTGAGAGACTTGTCAATTATATTCCACAACATCTTAAAATCAGGTGTAATTTTAGTCTTAACCCCCTTAATTCTTAATTTGGAGGGCCCAATAGGTGGTAAGAAATAGGTGGAAGAAAAGGATAAACTAAGACCCTGCTATGATGATTAATAAAATTAATTATAGAACACCAACGTATTCCGCAACACTGTACAATAGGAAAAGCATAACAAACATCAAATTTACAACAAGCTTGAGACACAAAGATCAATAGGGAAAGGGTCTGCTCAAGTGAGTTTACTATCTAAGATTATTAATCTTTATATTAACACATACCACTGAAGGAAAGCACGGTTTCTACACATAGAAATATCTTCACCTGAAACTACAGCTTGCAGAGCTCTGAATAATACAACTCTTTAAACAAATTGCTATCACGCAGTCTACAGTTTTATCCTCCTTCCTTTTTTACATCAAGAAAGATAGAACTAAAGAACTAAATCTGGGGTATTTTTCACGGTTCCAAACCACGGACCTGTAAGGCTGGGGTCAGACTAGCGCACTTTAAACGTGCGTTCTGGCGCACTTAATTACGGCCGCACTAGCAGCAAATGACGGGCAATGACGGCCAATATACGAGGTACGGTCGCACAAAAGTCCGGCTGCGCAACGCAAGTGGCAAACGAACGCATTTTGTTGAGAACGTCAAACCGCTAGTACGGTCGTACAGAGTGCGCTGCGTCCGCTAGCGGCGTGTGTGCGTGATTTGGAGATGTCAGACACTGCTAATGTCCGGCCAACATAACTTCCAGATGCAAAAAGTGTTTTATTGATGATCCGTACAAAATCACGAACGCAAATGCGCATCGTATGACCGCTATCGCATACTCCGTGAAAAAATGCGTCCATTCGTTCAAACGCACTTTTTCACAGACAACGCGAAAATGCGTTCGTCTGACCCTAGCCTAAACTGTAAGAAATTGAAAAGGGAGTTGCACATCTAGGCTGCACAATCAAACTGGAAAAAATAATTCTTAACTTCGTGTAGGCTGTATTAGTCTTTCGGTTCCCTTGGCATTTCCTGAGTGCGGTTTTGTGAATAATACAAAACAGGTTTCAATTTACTACAATGTTATGTCAGCAAATATGACCAATTAGTGTCACTATCTTTACACCGAAATGTCACCATTGCCCCTCTATGCAAAATTGTCATAATTTTCTTATCTCTCTGCCCCATTGTCACCTCCCTCCCCAGCAAAACCACGACGATGGCTCTACTTCTCCTGCTCAATTACTATTAATTGAGCTAATAACCCAATATTCCCCATTCCCCATCCTGATAACACAGTATCATCCCTTCCCCAGCTCAATTACCTCAATGCTATTTCCCCACCTCAGTCAAACTACCAGAGTGTCCTCTCCTTCGTCTGCCCACTTACCTCAAGGTCACACTGGTGATCCAGTAGGCAGCACATGAGGCAGAGTAACCTTTGTATTCTCATCCCAAAGGCATCCTCCTCACAGTGTGCCATATTCACTTTGACTTTGTAAATTAGCAGCAGGGCTGTATCAACATAGGGGCTAATAGAGATGCAGCTACAGTGGCAAGAAAAAGTATGTGAACCCTTTGGGATTACGTGGAGTTTTGCATGAATTGCTCATAAAATGTGCTCTGATCTTCATCTAAGTCACAACAATATTGAAAAACACAGTCTGCTTAAAATAATACAACACAAACATTATATGTTTTCATGTTTTTATTGAACAGAACATATAAACATTCACAGTGCAGGGTGGAAAAAGTATGTGAACCTTTGGACTTAATAACTGGTTGACCCTTCTTTGGCAGCAATAACCTCAACCAAACATTTCCTGTAGTTGCAGATCAGACCTGCACAACGATCTGGAGTAATTTTGGACTACTCCTCTTCACAAAACTGTTTCAGTGTAGCAATATTCTTGGGATGTCTGGTGTGAATCGCTCTCTTAAGGTCATGCCACAGCATTTCAATCGGGTTGAGGTCAGGACTCTGACTGGGCCACTCCAGAAGGCGTATTTTGTTTTGTTGAAGCCATTCTTTTGTTTAATTACTTGTATGCTTTGGGTCATTGTCCTGTTGCATCACCCATCCTCTGCGGAGCTTCAGTTGGCGGACAGATGGTCTTACGTTTTCCTGAAACATGTCTTGATAAACTCTGGAATTCATTTTTCCATCAATGACAACAATCCGTCCAGGTCCCGAGGCAGCAAAGCAGCCCCAAGCCATGTTTTACAGTGGGGATGAAGTTTTGATGTTGGTGTGCTGTGCCTTTTTTTCTCCACACATAATGTTGTGTGTTTTTTCCAAACTCAATTTTGGTTTCATCTGTCCACAGAATATTTTGCCAGTAGTGCTGTGGAACATCCTGGTGCTCTTTTGCAAACTTCAAACATGCTGCAATATTCTTTTTGGACAGCAATGACTTCCTCCATGGTGTCCTCCCATGTACTCCGTTCTTGTTTAATGTTTTTGTTATTGTAGATGTGTCAACAAAAATGTTAGCATGTGCCAGAGATTTCTGTAAGTCTTTAGCTGACACTCTAGGATTCTTCTTTACCTCTTTATGCATGCTGCGCTGCGCTCTTGCAGTCATCTTTACAGGACGACCACGCCTAGGGAGAGTAGCAACAGTGCTGAACTTTCTCCATTTGTAGACAGTCTGTCTTACCGTGGACACATGAACATCAAGGCTTTTGGAGATACTTTTGTAACCCTTTCCAGCTTCATGCATGTCAACAATTCTTGATCGTAGGTCTTCTGAGAGCTTTATTCTGCGAGGCATGGTTCACATCAGGCAGTGTTTCTTGAAACCAGTAAACCCAAAACTGGTGTGTGTTTTTAAAGGGCTGGACAGCTTTGAGCAACACATCCAATAATATCACACTGATTGGACTCAAGGTTGACTCACTCCTGGCTCCAATTAGCTCTTGGAGAAGTCTAGGGGTTCACATACTTTTTCCACCCTGCACTGTGAATGTTTACATGTTATGTTCAATAAACACATGAAAACATATAATGTTTGTGTTGTATTATTTTAAGCAGAATGTGTTTTTCAAATTGTCGTGACTTAGATGAAGATCAGAGCACATTTTATGACCAATTCATGCAAAACTCCACGAAATCCCAAAGGGTTCACATACTTTTTCTTGCCACTGTATAGGTTCGTTCTCTCAAAAAGGGCCCAGTGAAAAAGCTAATTATTTCAGCACCAATTGCCTTCAGCAATATGAAAAGTATCTACAAAATGTACAATCGATGAGAGGGTATGGGCAGAAACTTAATGGGGTGGAGAAGCACAGTCATAAGGGGGTGAGAGGGAGGAGTGGAGGAACAGTGGGTGTGAAAGAGGCAGAGCAAAGATTAATCAAAATATTTTGTTTAAGCCTCATTAATCTCTTAATATGGTCTTGGTTAGCAAAGGAAAGAGTATACTCAGGTCTTGCATTCCCAAAATATCAGTGGTCACATGTCCCCATACTGGCATTAATGTTTAGTCATTTTGTTCTCTCATCATTCCTAGTTCCTGTGCACAATCCAACCATTTCTCCTTCTCCTGTCCATGAAATCCTAGAAGCCAGACCTGGACCAGCTATCTGGCACACCAGGCAATTGGTAGTGGACAAGGCAATCGGCAAACCCAGCCCAGAACAACATAAGATTTACCCTGGGCATCCCAAACCCCCCTCATGACCGACTCAATGCATATTGTAGATATGGGGCCAGTGTTTGGACCCCGCCTTCCAAATTCGTGATTGCGCTGCATCCCGGGCCAGTTTCAGTCCTCCTCAATCCATCCTTGCCAGAAGCTGTACGAGTTAGAATAAATTATTGCCCTGGCTTTGTGATTTTAACCAAGTGATATTTTTTAGCAAAAAAAGAAGATATGTAAATGTAAATATATGTAAATATGTATATGTATATTATAATCCTTCACTACCAAGTGATTTTCCAAAAAAACATTGTCTGGAAGCAGTGGATTTTTGAAAAATCTTATTTTACTTTCTAAATTAATTATACAGTAAGAAATATTTGGGAATATTCCCAGTGTATTCCTTACTGTAATAACCTATTTGATCGGCAGATGGCGCCATCTACTGGGCAAATGGAGTTACACTAGTTGCAGCTCGTGGTTCTCTGTATCGTCTGCTAAAAGCCCGTTATGTCAGGGCATTCTTCAGCTGATTTTAAACAGTTTTAGCACCTTGGGCATTATGCCTACATGGCTAAAACTTTGGGGACATCTGCAACCCAAAGGCAAATGAAATTAATTTGCATCAAATGAGTTTCATTTTCTTTTGTCCTTCAGAGCTGAAGAGCGGGATAACTCGATATCGGGACCTGATGGTGCCTTTGAAGTCCTAAATTATCTCGATCTCGGGTGTGAAAGAGTTAAACACTACATGAAGTCGTATTTTAGAGCAGAACCCAGACAAATTGTACATCTTTTTCTTTCAGTGGATTTAAAATATATCATTACAACTGGCAGGGCCAGCCAAAGACACGGTGCTGCCTGGAGCGATGGATGAAATGCTGCCCCCCCAAAAAAAAAGTGTATCACAGAGCTCCACAGCAATAAAACCCACAGTAATGTGCAGTGTGTATGAGCGTATCACAGAGCTCCACATAGAGAAAGAGGCTGTGTATATGTAGTCTATGTACCCTGTGTACTTATATAGAGAATGAGAGAAATTTATATATACACATTCTCTATAAATACATAGACCCCAGATACATGTATACCCAGAGAGACCCCAGATATGATACCTTGTCCGGTCGTCTGGTCTGATCCACGGGGAGTCAGTTGCCAGGAGGGACGAGCACAATCTGCTTCTCCGTGAGTCTGTTTAGTTGGAGCACATCCAACTCAGCAACACACACTCAAATACCACTCAGCTACCCTCATGCACACAACATAATTGGTAGCATAGGAAAAATTACATCTATAGCAAGGTTAATTATTGGGTGAAAATAATTGAGGGTATATCAGAGAGCAATCAAGGAGATATATATCCAAGAAAAAATTAGTTCAATTCTTCACCCTGGTGGGAAGAGCTTCACTAGAGATAGAAAAAAAATCTAATAAAAATGTAATTTATATTACTTATTTCAAAATTACTTTAATTATGAGAATGAATGTTTAATCATGCTGAATTGATTTGGGGAAAGTTCAGAGATGACTGCAATGTCCCTTAAATTATTTATTTTTTACTGTAATGTAAGACCTCCTTCCTGCATCCTTTCTGTTATGCCTGACTGGCATGATGTGTATTTTAATGTATTGCCAAGTGCAGTGCTCTTCATAGTTCATATTCAATAAGTTGGCCCAAACAGGGATCCAGAATGTGACCTGTATAGGGGACAAGGGCTGTTTTCTTTAAGAAGAGCAGGGTCAGAATTGAAGGGCAGATCAGTCGACTCTCTGATAAGAATGCACAAGCACAGAGGATCTTTGATGACCAGAGAGATCAGACCTTCCACACCAGCCCACACATGTGTATTACTTTACACATGCTAGTTGGAGACAATGTTAGTCTCTGCCTGCCAAATCTGAGCTGAGGCCTGCCAGAAAACCGGACGGCTTGCTCGAAGGCCGGGCCCAATCCAAAATCTTTTTTTACATGAATACAAGCCTGGATTGGAAATTGCCTCCATGTCATAACACATTTGGGCGCCGCGCACGACACCACCTACATTACCTGCTGTTGCTGCTGGTCCGGCGGGAGACGAGCTGGGGAACGATCCTCCCACAAGCTCCATAATCCCGGAGGCAGGCAGCTCCTGCAGGAGCCGCACCGCAGGATCAAGGACGGGACCTCAACCCACCGGCGGACAGTCCGCCATAGCACGGCCCGGGGACATGTGGCAGTCATCACGGACACCGCCACTGTGACCCCCCAATCTCAGTAGGTGCCAGCACATCCCCATGGTTGGTATCCAGTGCCGCTCCCGAAGACAGAGGGTCCACTTCCAGCACGGCCCATCATCTTCAGCCTCCAGGCTACATTACTTGCTGCTGGTCCGGCGGGAGACGAGCTGGGGAAGGATCTGCCCACAAGTGCCATAATCCCGCTCTTGTCTCCTCCACAGCCACTCCTGCCCCGGCTGGCCGCATGTGTGTGGGCGCGGTCAGCCGGCGGCACTACTTCCAATGTCGGCACAACACTGATACAAAATAGTGCAGCCGGCTCGGATGGAAAAATAGTGCAAAAAATTTACCGCTCCCGCTTTTTGCCGCCTGGCGCAAGTGCTCCACCCTGCTCCATCATCGGGCCGGCCCTGACAACTGGGTCTATTTACAAAGCACTGAAATTGAGTTAATTTCTGCACATTTCGGCTCACTACATTGATAATTTCGTGAATTCACTATTTATCGAATGTTCACTGTATTTTGCTTAAAATGGAGTCGCCGAGGCAGTTATCAGACGTTGGCAAAAAGGGCCAGTAAATGCCAAATTGCGTCACATTAAGCTTGGCAAATTCCACCAAAATAAAATAAAAAAATAGAAAATCTCATATTTTCCTAATAGGAGGTAAAATCAATAAAAATGTAGTACAATGTATCTAAATAATAAAAAGGTTTCAGTAAAAAATTATAAAAAGGCGTCTTTTAAAAAAATGTCTATCACCAAAATCAGGTCATTTCATCAGGCAAATTCAGGCATTAGTGAATAACCTTTTTATGTGTATAGATCGTGACACATCACACTGCAACATCAAAAAAATGGAAAAAAAATTAAATTTGTGATTGCATTTCAAATATTTGCAGCATGTAAATTTATTTTCCAAAATTCTAGTTTGCCGACTCTGTGGTGTATTCAAGTACAACCGCAGGGTCCCCCGGATTGCAAGGAAACCCCGCCGGAAAACCAACGAACACTCACCGAACCACCGCAGAAACCACAGCAAAAGCTTGCCGAACACGATGGAAAAAGCCGAGCAGCCGCCGGAAAAAGTCGACATGCAGACGAACAGGGAAGAAAACAGTACACTTGAAAGTTTCAAAATAGAAATGCTGTTTGCAAAAAAACTACTGAACGAAAATGTCTGGAATTTACATATAAGGTCCTATGAATGATTCTAAAAAGGTCTGTTTCATAAAAAATAAAAAATGCTTTAACCCCTTAATGCCTGCTGACATATCATGTACGTCCTGCCCACGGGTCTCCCTTAGACCTGCGGACGTACATAGTACGTCAGCAGCTCCTAACCTCCCTCCCACCCGATACTTACCTCCCGCGCTGGCTCCAACGGAGTTCTGGCAGGGTGGAAGCCTGCCCCTCTGCTTTAGCGGGGTCGGCGAGCACGATGACGTCACCATGCTGCGTGGGAACGTCATCGACAGGTGCCCCCCTGGCGCCTGCATTGAAAACCAGGAAGTGGAGGGGGGCTCCTTTGGAGCCCTCTATCTCTCCAACCATGGCACCTTTCTTTTTACACCGCTGGAAAGGGGAGAGTCTCGGTCGAGTCGTGATTTAAACCTGGAGGTGGCTGACATCTTGGATGTTAGCCAAGCCTCCGGGTCACCCCCCACCCACTGACATCCCCACCATATGTGTGAGAATATCATTGGGCCCATTAACCCCCTAGCTGCCGAGGGGAGATAAGAGAATCCTTTGGCAGCTAGAGGGTCATGTTGGACATCATTGGAAAGGCCTTTCCAATGATACCACACATGACTAGGCTTGGTGTAAAAAAAATAAAGCTAAAGAAAAAATAATAAAATTTTAAAAAATAATAATTTAAAAAAAATATATTGTCTGGGGGGGTTTAGTTAAATAGGACCTAGGCTGTCATCTAACAATAATGAGCAAAACACAGTCAGAATGAGCTCAGCGCACACAGGTGAACTGGCTCAGCAGTGAAGGGGTTAAAAAGCTAAAATATGTAAAAATTGGGTATTTCTATTCTCGGGACAAAATTTTGAAACTATTTAGCTGGGTCTTTTTTGGTGGTTATAGATTTTGGTGGTTAAATTACGAAAAAGTGCGTTTTTACCATTTTTTCATCATATTTCATTTTGTTTTTATAGTAAATTATAGGATATGATGGAAATAATGGTATTTTTAGAAAGTCCATTTAATGGCGGGAAAAACTGTGTTATAATATGTGTGGGTTGCATAAACGAGTAAGAGGAAAATTTGACCTAAAAATGTCTAAAAGATCCTAAAAAAAAATCGATAAATAAAGAGACTTTTTACTGCAGAAGGAAATAATAAACGGTTTATTAGATATTGCATTAAAACTGGAATATTTTTAACCAGCCTATGGGATTCGCCTGAATAAACCTGCCGAATGAAAACACCGAACAGCAGGGCACTTCGGCAACTTTTTTACTGCTGTTCTGTGTTCTCTGAATAAATGAACCATTGCTTCTCTATGGGGGATTTCACTGCCGAACAGCACCGTAAGTGCAGGCAATTTGTCAAAATTTGGTGAACTACCTGGTCTCTGAATAGCCGAATGGCCCCGTAATGACACGCTGAATTTCAGTATCCGTTTACATTCCGGTGACATTTCAAATCTCTGAATAACTCCTTTATATTTAATGACTAAAACAACTTTATATAGAACATTGAATTGCAATATATATTTTTTAAAAGTGCACAACGTTTCAAAACCAAAGAGGCATTAATAAGTATAGTCTATATTTTCTCTTTTTTATTTCGGATCAAAAATGGAAATTTTATGGATAGGGAATTTTTTTAAACCAATTTATTTATCGAATAGTATATCTTTCTGGGTTTTCTGCTCCATAAAATAAAAATATTAACATATTACATAGGTCTAGATGTCTTAAGAAAAATAATATACCATGTCATCGGACCAACCTAGGTAGAGCTAAGAGGTCTTACCTTGCACAAGCTCAATATAATAAGCTATTTTCCTGTACGTTTTGAAAGCAGTATTGCCTGCATTTAAAAAGCTCTAGCCACCCAGGATGTTAAAATAAAATAAAGTATCACTAAAGTAAATATATCAGGGATATTCAAAGAGCTCCGAATTGCTTGAGAAACTTCGGTTACCTTTCCTGGCCATTCGGTTATCCAGAGAGCAGGCAATTCGCCAAATCCTAGCGATTTGCCTGAACATACGGTGCCTGTTCGGTGCCTGTTCGAGGGCAGAGAAATCCCCATGAAAATGCACTGCTTCGGCTATTCAGAGAACACAAACCAGCAGTGAAAGGTTCCCCTAATGCCCTGCCCTTCGGTGGTTTCATGCGGCAAATTTATTCAGGAGAATCCCATAGGCTTCCATGTTAAAAATATTCCCGTTTTAATTCAATATCTAATAAATCGTTCATTATAAAATTCTGCAGTAAAGAGTCTCTTTATTTATAGATTTTTTAGGATATTTTAAGCATTTTTCTGATTTTATTTTTTTTAAAAGTCCGATTTATTTTTTATTTTTTTTAAGTTTTCTTCTTTTTTCTGTAACAGCCCTTTTTATTATCGTTCCCTGGACCTCATATGTAAATCTCAGACATTTTCGCACAGTAGTTTCTTTGCAAACAGCGTTTCACTTTCCCACATTCATACAAACTGTTTTGCTAATTTATTCACTGCCTCTTCTGCTGTGTCGAAGGCTGCGATCGGCTCCTGTTCGGGTTTTTCCGTGGTTTTCGGCAGGTTAATCCAGGTGTTTTTGAGGGTTTTCGGCGTGCATTCGCTGGATTTTGCGGTGAGTTTTCGTCGGGTTTGCGGCAGCTTTTCCCTGCAATTCGGGGACCCTGTGGTGTTTGCTGAATACACCAATGGGATCGGCAAAACAAACCGAATTGAAGAGAACGAAAAGTCACCGAACGTGCGGTGACTTTTTGAAACTCTTTGAATAACCCTGCATGTATAGAAACTACACAACCAGACACTTCAAATGAGGAGTCTATGTCAGAAATTGTGCAACAAATAATAACAAGCATGATACAGTATAATTGGGGACCCTGTTCCACATGGAATATTGTGAGATAGGTGCATACATATCATTAGGGGTCTTGTCTAAGGACACCTGCTGGTGAAATCTTCTGATATTATAAAAATGAAGAGGAGAGGGACTGTATAAAATTAGTGCAAATTACAATAAATTCAATGAATGCAAAAGAGATTTCGAAAAACGAAATATAGGCCGACATATTGTCACTTTTTTTCCAACTCTTCAACAATTTTTCCAGCTTTGACAGTTTTGGATAAATGTTTTATTTCAGTGTTCATTAAATCACAATACCAAATTAACGGAATAAATGTCGAGCATGAATATGCTTCGCAGAACATGTGATGGATTAATGGCAGATGCTTTAACTGTGTTTACTAAAAGATTAGAAAGATAACGCCACTAACATATAAAGGAAATATGATATGAGGGTATCACATAAAGGTCAATCCTATCCTACTAATTGGAAAATCATCACGTATTAACACATCAGTAATTAAAACCAGTGTCATCACAGATTATCTGTAATCAAATACACAAGTATGCTGAGGACATGGCTGTTTTTATAGACTGGTGAAAAGCAATTAGTATGTAAGCATCGCTAAACAGTTTATTCTCTCAAGAGAAAATTGTGGAGAAATGACAATTATAGTGAAATATTAAAAAAAAACAGAAAACAATAGCTTTTTTAATGTGGTTAACAAAAATAGTCATCCTAGGAGAGTATATGATATATACAGTTGTGTTCAAAATTATTCAACCCCCAATGCTGTAAAGGGTTTTAGGGAATTTAGTGTACATGTGTAATTGTATTCAGAATGAAATCCTACAAGGACTTTTTAAAGAACCATATGCAACTAAAATGACATCAATTGGTTTTGTAATACAGTAGTAAATGTTTCTTTTGTGAATTCTTCATTGACACAATTATTCAACCCCTGAAAGACTACCACTCTGAAGAACAGAGGTTCATTCAAGTGTTTTCAATCAGGTATTGAAAACACCTGTGGATGTCACGGAGCAGCAATAAAGCATAATAAGCACCAATTAGGCAGCTTTAAAATGACTGTGATACTCAGCTCCTTCTAGACATTTACTGGTGTGGTTACAAACATGGTGAAGTCAAGAGAATGGTCCAGGAAGACAAGAGAAGAGGTGATTACTCTTCACAGGAAGGGCAATGGCTATAAGAAGATTGCAAAGATGTTAAACATACCAAGAGAGACCATAGGAAGCATCATTCGCAAATTCAAGGCAAAGGGCACTGTTGAAACGCTACCTGGTCGTGGCAGAAAGAAGATGCTGACTTCGACTGCTGTGCGCTACCTGAAGCGTAGAGTGGAGGAAAGTCCCTGTGTGACTGCTGAGGAACTGAGAAAAGATTTGTCAGATGTGGGCAGTGGCGTAGCGTGGGTTGTCAGCGCCCGGGGCAAGGCAAGAATTGCGCCCCCCCCCCCTTAGTGTTGTGAATAGACAAATTGCCACAAAAATTCACCATACTGTGAAATTCACCATTTGGTGCAATTCATTGGCAATTTCGTCACTTAGTGAATAACTCCTTAAAATGTTTGTAAACTTGTGTCTATATTTTAAAGAAAATTATTTTAACAGGACATATACTAGGGCTAGCAACACCCCTGATGCTACCATTTCCAGCCTTCATTTACTATATTTTATTATGTCCCCATTTAATTTACTGTATTCCAATTTAGTTTATTATGCCATTTCATTGTCACTCTAGAGTCCAGAGGGATTCAGATGCAGCAGCAGGAGTGAGGGCTTCTTGACAGGACTCCCAGGGGGCCGTGATTATTATTATAATCAATCACCTATTTTCTCTAGACACTCAGCCATGTGGCCTGATGCTGGCTGAGCGCATAGAGTTTGTAAATAGCCAGCTTTTCCTGTGATGTGGCGCGAAGTAACGGCTTCACACCGTTGCATTGCGTTTGTGGACAGCACTCATTTAATGCATAAATCAGCCCCTTTCTGCCTCCACTGCCTGACCATTTACATGAGCCAAAGTGATTAAGGTGCATAGTGTCTCTTAATATTTCATTATTTTAATAATTAATTTAATTAAAATATAGTAAAATGACAAATATTAAAATATACTAAAAGTTAATACCAAAAGTTTATTAAATAAATACACAAGCTAAATAATTTAAAATAAAATATATTAAAAATATAAAATTAATTTAAAGAATTAAATAATAAAATATATGGGCTAACTCAGAGTAATGTGTGGTGTGTGTAAGTGTATTAGAGGGCTCTACAGCAATTTAACTCACCGTAGAAGACACACAGAGACACAGACAGAGACACACCTGTTGAATCAGTGCTTAGATTCAACTGTAGTGGAGGGGGGCAGGGGCCACAAGTCACAGCTGGCTGCTTCACATGGATTTTGGAGCCTGGCTTCACACAAGATATTTAGGGATATGGTGTGAAAGTTTCACGGGGGGGGGGGCAGTCAGGCATACAGAGCAGGAGCTGCACTTGCTGTAACGCAGAATCCAGAGTAGATCACTGTCTCTGGCATTTAAGGACTTTTAACTTTCATTTACTTTAGAAATGACCCTGCACATTTGCTGGTGCAGACTCACTCACCCGTCCTGACCCAGATGACCACAGGGACAAACGCTGTCTGACTTCCTCCGCCAGGCTGAGTCTCCTGCTCGGCAGGCCGCTCCCTCCCACACCACAGACAGGAATGAAGCTGGCGCCGGCGTGCTCGGTCACATGACTCGCTCAAGTCAGCTTCTGAGTGCTGACGGCATCGCCCTGCGACCTCCTTCTCCCTTCCTGACCGGCTGCTCGCTTGTAAGTGTTAGGGGCGCAAATTTTCTTTTGAAATTATGCGCCCCTAAGATAATTTGCGCCCGGGGCCACGGCCCCCCCAGCCCCCCCCACGCTACGCCACTGGATGTGGGTACTGAAGTTTCAGCTCAGACAATACGGCGCACACTGCGTAATGAAGGCCTCCATGCCAGAACTCCCAGGCGCACCCCCTTGCTGTCTCCAAAGACTAAGAAGAGTCTTGGCAGTATGCCAAAAGTCATGTGGACAAACCACAGAAGTTTTGGGATAGTGTTCTGTGGACTGATGAAACAAAATTAGAACTGTTTGGGCCCATGGATCAATGCTATGTTTGGAGGAGGAAGAACAAGGCCTATGAAGAAAAGAACACCTTGCCTACTGTGAAGCATGGCGGGGGGTCAATCATGCTTTGGGGCTGTTTTGCTTCTGCAGGTAAAGGGAAGCTTCAGCGTGTGCAAGGTACCATGAATTCTCTTCAGTACCAGGAGATATTGGATGACAATGTGATGCAGTCCGTCACAAACCTGAGGCTTGGGAGACGTTGGACCTTTCAACAGGACAATGATCCCAAGCATACCTCCAAGTCCACTAGAGCATGGTTGCAGATTAAAGGCTGGAACATTTTGGAGTGGCCATCGCAGTCACCTGACTTAAATCCGATTGAGAACCTCTGGTGGGACTTAAGGAAAGCAGTTGCAGTCCGCAAGCCTAAGAATGTGACTGAACTGGAGGCTTTTGCCCATGACGAATGGGCGAAGATACCCGTAGATCGCTGCAAGACACTTGTGTCAAGCTATGCTTCACATTTAAAAGCTGTTATAACTGTAAAAGGATGTTGTACTAAGTACTAAGATTGAATGTCACTTGGGGTTTGAATAAAACTGATAATGATGTGAGCACAGAAAAGACATTTGTGGTTATTTCATTATAAATGTTATGTTATATTTGTCTGACCTACACGTGCCTCTTTGATTTAATTGTAAGCAAGATGGCTGAATGATCAAAATCAATGTCAAACTGGCCAAAACACTCAATTTCAGTGGGGGTTGAATAATTTTGAACACAACTGTATATACCACCACACTCACAACCACTCATATACACTAACAGATACCAATGTATCCATAAACACATACCCATGCACACATCTCTATATACTCACAGGCATAACAATATACACATACTTCTACCCATATAAACACAAACATACTCCTATACATATAAAAATACTCATATATACACACACATACATATACCTAGCAGTCCTCAACAAAGTGTCAGGGATAGTCAGAAAGAAATTTAAGGTTTCCTGTCTTTCAGACATGACTCCCTCAGCTCTTTCTGCCCCCTCACTTTAGAGTCAGAGACACATATCTAGTAGCGTTGCGATGTCTCAAATGCACCATTCTTAAGGTGTTTTATGAAGGTGGCAACATTAACTATCGTTGGCAATTCAAATCCATGTGGATTTAACAGTACCAAACTAAAGGAAGGGTGATGATTTGTAACTTCCAAAATCCAACATAGTTAGTTTCTTATCAAGGGGTGCGTGCAAGAGGAGTAATCTGGCTCTGACTGTCTCCATTTAGGTTCTGTTTTAAATGCTTTTATTCGTGAAAATAGACTGTATCCCTGGGTACATATACTCTTTCTGTGCATACTTTGTTCTTGGAACCTAAATTTTAAGTTTATATTTTGAAATTCAAAAAGTTATTTAACAAAAAAAGCCCAATGCTCCACGTAATGGCATGCTCTGCGTATGCTAACAATGATTATAGTGTTAATGAATAGGTTGCGGGGAGGGGTGTTGGAAAATGGCAAATGGCAGTCACTTGGATTCCAGCAGGTAAAATGCAACACTTCCTTCCTAATGCTAAAGACAAACAACATTTAACAAATCTCAGCATTTACATTTCTGGCTTTTGTTATAGCTGATGTACATTTTTTTCCTTTTCCATTTCTTCTCTTCAAATAAAGGAAAATTGTTCAATAAAAAATAAAATCAAACTATGTTAACCATATGAATCATGTAAACAAAGAATTCTCCGTGGAACATCTGGAAAAATGTCCTGCTAGTGGTGACTAGGTGACTAGATTGCTGGATCCCAAGGCAATTTTTAAATTTTGATGAAAGGCATTAACTCGGTCATTTTGAGCTGGCCAAGTCAAGATGCATCTCGTGGTAAACATCCCTTTTCTCAGATGTATACTATGATTCAGTTTGTAATCTGGAATGTCTTCCAGGAAAATAAGAATAATGGAGTCACGACTTTGCTCGATGGCTTGCTGCACAGCGTGGTGAATCTTAAACCTGTACAAATAAAAAAATAAAATATGGACAGTTTAACAACTTTTCAAACAGCAATAAAATCCTGACCGCATAGCGAGCTGTCAAAAAGCAATCAACGTTTTTATTGTGGAATTTTTAGCTGTTGGTTCTACAAATTTGGTGCATTTATTCTGATACTGTTGTTTTTTACCACTTTATCATTCCTGGGAGCAAATGCAACAATCCACGTAGGAATAGGATGCGTGGGCAACTTAGTTAAAAAAAAACAACAACTAATAACCCCACAATCTAATAACAATATCCCCAAATTTTACTCATAAACAATACTGTTTCCATGAAAAAGTCCAGCTGTCACGAACATGGACTCTAACTGCAACCACTAGGGTTAAATGCTTTCCCAAATACTACTTAAATGCTCACCCTAAGTGTTAAACATCAGGAACAGTAAATATGTCCTATGACCAGAAATTACTTTTGGAAGTTGTGGGATTTTGGTTTTTGGCAGTATGACACCACTTATTCTTCCCCAAACTTCAATTTATGTCTAAGTAATCCTGTGCTCCTTATAGTTACAGGTTGCCTGTGTTTTCCTACTCGCTTCTCATGTTGTGTGTTTGTGTTCCTATTGCATTTTCTCTGTTATCATTATCAATACTTATCCAGAAAGCTTGTGTGCAATGGTGGCCATAGGCGACTCTACAGGGGGGCAAGGGGGGGCAATTGCCCCCCCTAGGTTATTCCTTGCCCCCCCATGTGCCCCCCCCACCAAAAATCAGCTTCCAGCTTACCACACTTCTTCGGACCAGTGTATCTCTGTCCCTGTGCATCGTATATGGACGATCTAGGTGTCATTGGAAAGAGCAGATTCTGGCCTTTCCATTGATACCCAACATGACCATATTCCATTTGAAATAAAAGTCAAAAACATTAAATAATAACAGGCACTTAAACTTAAGCATTTTCACAGGGTTGAAATGTCTCAGCAGTGAAGTGGTTAATGTTCAGACTATACATTACATTGTGTATTACATTAGTTTTTGCCTTGGTTTAGTTGTATATTAAGGGTTAATGGGTAGGCTTCATCCCTCACATTATACATTTTATTTTTTCCTTGATTAATGGCATTTTAGGGGTTAATGTGTTAGCTATATGCCTCACAGTGTATTCATTTCATGTTTTACCTTGATCAATGGCATTTTAGGGGTTAATGAGTAGGCTAAATGCCACATTGTTTATTATTTTTATTGTATTTCCCTGGGTTTATGGCATTTCAGGGGTTATTATGGAAGTTAGAATCTAAAGGGTCTAATCATCTTTAGATCCTCTGCTTTTTGTCACATTTCGGGGAATTTATTTCGCCGAAAATAAAGTGAATTCCCTATTTAGCGAATGGTCACTGTAATTTGCTAAAAGTGGAGTTGCTGAAGGAGCAATCAGACATTCAGCGAAAACTGCCGAACTGCGGCAAATAAAGTATCAGGTTAGTACAATAAAAAGGCATCATTACATCACATTACTCTGGGGTTTTGGAAACTTATTTATATATACTTATTTAGGGCACTATTACCTGGTGTGAGTTAACCCTTGCGTCGGCATGGTTTTGCGTTAGCGCCAGGTTAATCGAGTCTAGCGCCTGACCTACAGATCTTTTGCCTCTCGCTACAAACGGGAAAAATCACTTAGCGCGTTGCTATTAGCGATTTGCAGCTCAAGCTTACTGTACTTTCCGCGTCCTTTACTTAACATGGGGAGCGCTAGAGATCTCTAGCGCTTTTGCAGCTAGCAGATCAGTTGGTGCCAGCGCTAATTTTTTGAGGGGCGCTAATTGCACCATTTTACCTACTGCTTAACCCTGGTGCTAACTCCAAAAAAAACAGATCTTCGCCCAAAATTAACAGGCAATTGAAAGGAATGCAGCACAGGTGTTCTCTTGGCCCCATACACTATAGCAATGGATCTGATCCGCATTGTCGTTGCTGTTGCAGTCTGCTCTATTATAAATGTATCCTTTATCCACATATATCCTAATTCTAATATATTGCCTAATTTTAAACATTTTATGCTGGGTGTTATTCATAGTATGGAAGCGGTTGATTATTAGGGTGACTGTGTGGACCATGTTTAAAGGGACATGTGAATAAGTCTTGCCCTGAAACATGTATTATTTATATGCTGCAGCAGGGAAATTTTTGTCGCTCACCTGGCCTTCCTTTTGGATCTATTAAATGCAGTGTAATGATTCTACCTGCTGTTGGGTGGCATTTATCATGCAATGCCCATCAGCCTTAATATATGTGTGCATCAAACCATGGATGATACGGCCACCTTGGATGATTTTAATAATGCAGGGGTGTGAGGTTATTCACTGGATGTGTTCATATTCAAGCTTGTGAGGGCGGGGGATAGGTATGGCCCGGCACTGGAAAAAAAAACGTTCTATCCTGTACACAACCGCATTAGCGCTGGGTCTCAGCCCGGGTCTTACAGGGTTATCCAAAGAGATTCGAATTGCTTGAGAAAGGTAACCGAACGCTGAAAATCAGGGTTCGGTTACCTTTCCTGGCCATTCGGCTATCCAGAGAGCAGGCAATTCGCCAAATCCTGTCGAATTGCTGCACATACGGTGCCTGTTCGGTCCCTGTTCGAGGGCAGTGAAATCCCCATAGAGAAGCAATGCTTCGGCTATTCAGAGAACACAAACCAGCAGTGAAAGGTTCCCCTAAAGCTCTGCCATTCGGTGGTTTAATTCGGCAAATTTATTCAGGAGAATCCCATAGACTTCAATGTTAAAAATATTCCCGTTTTAATTCAATATCTAATAAACCGTTCATTATAAAATTCTGCAGCAAAAAGTCTCTTTATTTATAGATTTTTTAGGATACTTTAAGCATTTTTCTGAATTTTTTAAAAAAAAATTAAAAGTCCGATTTTTTTTTGATTTTTTTTTCAGTTTGCTTATTTTTTTTGTAACAGCCCTCTTTATTATCATTCCCTGGACCTCCTGTAAAAATTTCAGACATTTTCGCTCAGTAGTTTCTTTGCAAACAGCGTTTCTTTTTCCCAGATTCATACAAATGGTTTTTCTAATTTATTCACTGCCTCCTCTACGTCACAGCTGCTTCGGCTCTGTGTGATTCGGCTCCTTTTCGGCTCCTGTTCGGCTCCTCTTCGAAGGTTAATCCAGATGTTTTTGCTTGTTTTCAGCATGCATTCGGTTAGTTTTCGTCAGGTGTTCGGCAGCTTTTCCCTGCAATTCGGGGACCCTGTGGTGTTTGCTGAATACACCGCAGGGTCACCGAAATGCAATCGGCAAAAGGAACCGAATTGAAGAGAACGAAAAGTCACCGAACGTGCGGTGACTTTTCGAATCTCTTTGGATAACCCTGTTAGAGTTTTCCTAGCGTGCGCTAAACGACCTTGTTCATGGACTACTGCAGACAAGGTGATCTGTTCGTGGGTCGTCAGGCACTATGTTTTAGCAACTCGCCCTAAATGTTTCCTTTAGCGATGGTGTTTTAGCTCACACAGGTGATTGGGCCCTTAGTTTTATTCAGTGATATGATTTAGTGGTGAAAATTATTAGTGCCCCCCCAGTTTTGACTGCGGTATCTTCTGTGCCCCCCCTAAATATTGTTCCTAGAGTCGCCACTGATGGTGGCTGACAACGGGTTATATTGCCTGCTTTTGGGGTCTTTTGCAACCATTTGGTCAACACGACGGGAAGCTGGATGAGAATGAGGAGGAGAGTGGCACCAGGGTTGTCACCTTCCATTGTGCCTGGACCCTCATTGGTGAGTGAATATTTCGTTGTTGCACTGTATATACTATTTCATGGGTTTCATTCAAGGTCCCACTTTTGTTGGGCAAGGCTCTTGCACGCTTTTATTTTACCCATCCTTAAGCTTCTACTGAGGACTGGAGGAAATACAAAAGGCCGCTGGTAGGAGAACAGAGGTCCTGCAAAGGAGCGAAAATAAGGGAAGTACTCAGACCATAGGTGTGCGCATGTGGGTGCCGGGTGCCACACTAATCCAGACCCGCGGCATACTCTGGGGCCCCAGCGTCGCCCCCATCTAGGAGAATAGGAGACTTCCTTTTTTTTTTTACAGTTCAGTGGAATTCGCCAATGCCAATTTGGCACGATTTGGAGGTTATTGGCATGCTGGTTAGCGGTTAAATTCGGCGGCTTTCGCTGACGTCCAATAACTGCTTCAGCAGCTCCAATTTTGGTAAATTATGTGACCATTCGCTAAATAGTGAATTCACCATATTTTCGACAAAATGGAATAAATGAAATGTGGCAAGACACAAAGCACCTAAATTGTGTGAATAGACCCTATAGTAATGATATATTTTGACTGAATCCATGAGTGTGTGTCTATGCGTGTGTGTGTCTGTGTATGTATGCATGAAGATGCGTGTATATATATTATATTTATACACATACATACACACACATGCGTTTGAGGTACTGGGTGCACATCTTTATGCAATAGGCTGTGCACGCCTGGGACTCTGACACAAGTAATGAGTTTGGCTACACTGAAAATGTATCCTCAGAGGTGCAGTAGCTGCAGTCTTCAATATGAGAATGTCTGCCCCTAGTAAATGTAGAGAAAGCCTTGATTCTTAGATTTTTCAGCATTTGCAACATCTGTGGTGAGCTCTGCCTGGATTATGAATTGACAAAACAAGATTTTCTAACTGGTTTCAATGAATTAAAGGCAAATCAGTTTAAATTTCTCTTATGTTTGTAGTTTAGCACTTACGATGAAGGCAGTTGCAATTTTGAGGCGGGAATTGTAGAAATAATTTCCTGATTGTGTGACTGTCCAATCCATGTATATAGATAGTCAGGAATCTGATTAGCAAATCAAATGATCGTCTTAAGAAGTCCGATTACAATGGAAATGGGGATATGTGCATTCTTAGACTTTTTTAAGTAATAGCTCTTTGCAAGTGTGTCATGTGTGGAAATGTGCTGATTTAAATATTATTTCACCCTCATTCATCATTATTATAATTCTAGCTTCTAAATGGACAGCTGTACTGATTCTAGCCCAATTCAAATGTTTTATGCAATACTATGAATCTTACCTCTTACACCAAGGATCATTCAGAAAGTAATGGGTTATCACAAAAATGATCTTTCTACTACTCCTTATACTGTTGACAATTGCTTCAAGTTGTGGTTTTCCACTCTCCATATCTCTGTCCTCAAAGAAAAATTTAAGACCACAGGCTTCATCGTCTTCAAGGATAATTAAATTGTTCTCAACCCAGTTTTCATCCTCTTTGGCATGAACAATGTAGGCATCATAACGAAAGTTCTCTCCTCTTGGATCAATCTCTCTAAATCCGAGGATTCTGTTAACACTAACATTCCAGTAAAATTGTATCCTCCACCCTTGGAACTCTATCATAAATACAACGAGTATAAAAGCGACTGTAAAAGTGAATGTAAATATAAAACATTTTTTAAAAGGTGCCGCATCCTTACAGGGTGAGTTGTCAAAATGTTTCAGGGATACTCCATGGTAATTACTTGGTGTGTTACAAATATATTGTGTGTCCAGGCCTGGTATACTAGCATTAGTTGTGTTAACCCAGTTTGCAAACCAAGCTATACTCTCACAGGTACAATCAAAAGGGTTTCCACCCATGTCTAATATTTTTATGTTACTGAAAACGTTCTGGTACAACTCTTTTTCAACAGACGTTATGAGGTTCTTATGTAGATTTAACTGATAAAAAGATGGTTGATCATCAAATAAAGATTTGGGAAGTAAATAAACATTGTTTTCTCCCAGGTCTAAAATCCTTAACTTTGATAGTCCTTGGAAAGCTGCAGCAGGTATTTCATCAAAGCCGTTAGATAACAAGTTCATTATTTCCAAATTATGCAATCCTTTGAGGAACAAAACTGGACCCCCAGGATTGGCATTCTTCCACAATCGAGCCAGGTTGTTGTGCTGGAGATTAAGAATTCTGAGACTAGAAAGACCTTCAAATATGTTTTCTTCTAGATTTGCAATATTGTTGTTACTGAGATCCAATAGGGTCAAGTTTTGTAAACCATGAAAAGGAGACAGATTTGGTTCTCTGAATGTCAGCTTAATTTTCCTGAGGTTTAACCTCTGAAGGCTTGGAACAAAACTGAACGAATTCCTTGTCAATGTTAATCGATTATTATAGGAAAGGTAAATCAGCTGGATTTGGTGGAGACCAATAAATTCATTTCCGTCAAGGTCCTGGTCAATCCTGTTTAGGCCTAAATCTAGACGTTGGAGTCTACCGAGAGCCAAAAATGATCCATATTCTAATTTTGCTATCCCAGCTTTAGTGAGATTAATTTCCAACAAAGGAGACATTGAAAGTGATGAAAATGTTTTATTTGTAATGGTGTCTAAATTTATTGAACACTCCACCATGCTCAAATTCTTTAGACTGTTGAGACCAGTGAACGTTTTTTCTGTAAGGTCCAAATTTCTGTTCCCATCAACATTGAGGTACTCAAGATTCTTTAACCACTGGAATGATAGGTCTTCAATTTTGTATACTTTAGAAGTGCTGAAAAACCTTTTCAGACTCAATGTCTTCAGTTCTGACAAACCGTGAAATGAGTAAGGACTTAACAGTAAAACCTGGTTATAATCCAAAGTCAAATTCTGTAAATTAGGTAGGTAGACAAACGAGTCATTGTCTATGTGAGATATGCTGTTTTTAGAGATGTCCAATGATGTTAAATTCGTAGCTGCTAAACCCTTAAATGTTGTATTGTTTATTCCTGACATTTGTACATTAATTAATAATAAGACCTGGATTCCCTTGTCTTCTAACGCCGTGCAGAGTTGCTCAACCAAGCTAGAGCCAAGTTGCATATCCACCATGATAAGAGTATGAAGACTTCGCAGCCCCCGAAAATAATTCTGGTTGATCTAAATAATGAAGAGGAAAAATAATGAAGACGAAAATATAAAACATATACCTGGTATAATTAAACTAAATGTATTATCATATGTTGCTACCATAACTCCTTTATAAACATATGACCATGAGTGAAACTGAACTGAGCTATTAGTGGAAAGGCAATTTTAAGGTAATGCTATGAAAAAGCAATTGAGATATACTGTAAATATATATATATATAAAACTTTTCAGTTCATTTGTTTATGATATAATGTTTTATACTCCCATGAGGTCATATTAACTTTTAGTGTATAACAATTCTTAACAATAAAATGCACTTTCAGAATTCAAATACGTCCTGATAAGTCAATCTCCGACAACATGCTTATAGCTCTGAAAATGTTACAATTGTTGTAAAATAAAATCAATAAAATATACCCCTTTTTTAGTGCTATCATGGCCACCATCATGCAGTAATTGTGGGTGGGACCTCGGGATCAAGTCCTAATAAAGAAGTGTGGGAACTCACCAAGGTTGATGTCCCTAATTAGCACTTATCATTTCGTACTTAATATATATATATAACATATATATATATATACAAAACACCAAGAAAGAGCACTCCATATTATTGACCATGAGCACCTTCTTCCATCATTTTCTGAGGACACAGCCTGTCACAGTCGCCAATGTACCCCATATTTGACAGGTCCTATCTAACTTGACAGAGTCCGCACTTAAAGGATCAACTCACCCTGGAGCTCCCCTGCAGCTCAAGGCCTTTATATATACGGAGCTGAAAACTCCCATTTGGTATGCACCCCTCCCTGCTCACAGGTGCTCCACCATGACAGCCTATAAAGGCCTCGAGCTGCCGGGGAGCTCCAGGGTGAGTTGATCCTGTAAGTGTGGGCTCAGTCAAGTTAGATTGGCTGGCATGACAGGGAGCAACCAAGGAGATCTCCTCTATGAGGGACCAGTGAACTGCATTAGGATGAAAAAGCAAACAAAATAGATGAGAAAAGGAAGCTGAAAACATTGGTTAGGTAAAGTAAGTGATGCGCTGTTATTGTGTTTCATTCCATGTTTATGTCATTGTCAGAAATCAGGCCTAAAGGGGAAAAAAAGAAATACAAGAAACCTCATGCTCAAGCTGGCTTGTGGAGACCCGAATCCCTGTCTTCCACTCTGCTTAATGCTTTTAACACACTTTGCACTGTGGAATGGGTCTTTATAGAAGGAATTCATCTATCATTTTCCGATGTATTGAAACTTTACCAAGGCTGCTTGCCTCATTTAAATTAATGATGACTGTAGAAGGCCACAGGTGCTGCCTTCAGATGATTAATGCTAATCCACTCCGTAGTATTAGAAGCATTCGTGTGCAAGACCTCCCTATTTAAGCGCAGTCCCCTGCTTTCTTAGAGTTTTCTCATATTAGTTGTTTGGTGCACATTGGCCTACTTATATACTTCTTATTCTTAATTCTGGTTATCTGACTTTGGTTTCGGACTTGACTAGACTGCCCCCTGAGTTTTAGACTATTGCTTCTGTGCATGTCAGGGGACAAGGTACTGGACTGGTACCGGTCTCGTAGGTATGAACCCAGTGTGCAGTGACACACACACTTGGAGGTAAGGGTGGAGGTGAAATGCAGAATGTAGACAAATAAACAAGCTGAGCACAAGGGGCAGGACATGATGAGGACTGACCAAACACCGGCAGGAACACTGAGGATAGTGGGAAACGTAATCACCGGTTACTTAACAATAGTAGGAATCTGAAGGGACTTGCAGACATGAGGATACTTGGAAACATGTGGAACTTGGAGAGGTATGAAAAATTTGGAGGTCACAAGGATGGGGATGCAGGAAAAACAGGTTTCAGGAGCAGCAACACACAGGTCTTGACTGAGTGAGCAAAAGGGCTACAATGTTGATGCACCGGCTGGTGGGAGGCATAGCCAGTGCTTAACTGGTCATACCAGAGTGTGTAAGTAGGCAGGGAAAACCAGGGCTGGTAGTACAGAGATCTAGGAATGGGATTACCAGGATAGTGTAAGACCTGGTTTGGAATGTGCTGACGTGACAGGAAAGAAGGCTGCCAGGTTTAAGGGTACAGCTGAAACAGTCCTGCCACGGTTCTTGCTTGTATAAATCGTGGCGCTTGGCATGGGCTATGACAGTGCATGTGTCACGTTACCTGTGTCCTGCTGTTTTGAATTCTCACTCTGTCACTGCCTCATCCCTGCTCTGCTCACTGACAGTACCGCCAATAATAAACACATAGTTGTGTTGCATTTTTAGGTCCCTGACACCGCTCTTCATTTTCAGTTGATGCCGTATTTGGCGTTGTCACTTTCACGTCACTTGGAAAATTTGGCACTCTGTCGCCTGCAAATAGGTGTATGTGTAACACCATTTAAACTCTGTTCACCCTCTGTGCTGTGATCTGTTGTGATTCTTTGTACCCAAGAGAGCATGTTATCTCTGATACTTATTCCGTGTATCGACCTTGGCATTCTCTACTTACTACTCTGATCTCTGGTGTCCCTGATTTCTAGCTTGTACAACTACACTCTTTATTATCAACCTCTGCATGTAGGATTACACCCTCCGGCATTTGATCGTGACTAGCCGTCTGGCATTGACTTTTTGTCTTTGCCTGTCTTTTATTAGCAGGGTTACTCAGAGAGAGGTGAAAACCAGGAGAATGACTGGAGAAGTGAAAATTCTAGGTCAAAATAGCCAAACCAGAAAAATTCTCCCATTGATTTCACTTTCCAAATCAGCTATTTGGTCTAGATTGTTTTCTTCTCCAGCCATTCTCTTGGTTTTCACCTTTCTCTGAGTAACCCTGATAGATTTTACCAGCCATTACAAGGGACGCCAATTTAAGTTGTGATTTTCACTGCAATTTAGGATCAAGAAATGCAACATCTGGACTCCGGCTTTCCTGCAAGTTTGTGTATCCCCTGCCTTCCTGCTCGTGTCTTACCCTGCCTGTCTTTATTTACAATGCTCTGGTCGCCAGTCTTTTCAGCTCTTTAAGTTTGTAGTGTAAGCTACAGCAAGCCTTTATCTGTTTCGTAACTGGATTCCTTAGTTATATACAGGCCTTTTTATTGATAAAGATCCTGATTTATATCACCTTGGCCGCTGCAGAATTCTCACACACAGAGGCTCTTACACGAGATCCTGACGCATATCTTGAAAAGTATACTGATGTTAGAGGTGTATTGGCCTCTTCTTCCAGGCTGGCATCACGATGACTCTGCTCCTTAGGGTCCCCCCCTTTACTCTAGGGACCTACGTATATGTTGCTGGAATGACCTGTGCACATTGTACCAGGTTACATTTATATGATTAAGATCATCTGCATTTAAAAAAAAACCACAGAACATGTCTCAATGGTACTTCCCTATCTCAGCTCATTACCCTATATCACATGCCCAGTATGCACTTTAGACACATTTTTTTTAATGTATCGAAACTATATTTTTGTCTCCTGTGGTTAATCTGACATTAGTTTGTTCTCCTTTGGCCAGTTACCATATTTGAGTATTTTTTCTATATATAGCCTTGCCAAGCCTAAAGACATAAGGGGTTAATTAGAGAGAGACGATTTGGCCCCAAAATGTCACCGAACAGGGAATTTCCCCGTACGGTGACATTTCGGGGCCATTCGAGGAACTACCAGCAAGTACGATGCTTTTCGACGGCAGTGAGATCCCCCATAGAGAAGCAATGGTTAATCTATTCACAGACACCGAACAGCAGTGAAAAGTTGCCGAAATTACTGCTGTTCGGTGGTTTCATTCGGCAGGTTTATTCAGGCGAACCCCAAAGGCTTCAATGTTAAAAATATTCCTGTTTTTATGTAATATCTAATAAACCGTTTATTATTTTAATCTGCAATAAAAAGTCTCTTTATTTAATGATTTTTTTTTTGGATCTATTAGGCATTTTTCTGGCAAATTTATTTTTCCGGGTTTTTTTAACCCTTTCGCTGCTGAGCCATTTCACAGCTGTGTGCTGAGCTCATTTTTACCGCTTTCACTCATCATGTTTAAATGCAATTTGAAGCCACATTTTATTATACGACCCAGACATATTATATATCGCTCTTTCCAGCAGACTCGGCAGATTCATAATATATCATTGTTATATCTATACCTCAAGTCCCGCTTGAATATTCTAACAAAAAATGCAATAAAATCAGAATTTTCAATCATCTACAGTGTGTAAAGTGGTTTTTTCTTCACATTTTATCATGCGAGCCTTTGCGGTTGCATTTTCTATGGGGTTGTTAAAAAAAATTAGAAATAGATACTCTTTACATTTTTTTGGGGGGGAAATTACGTGATTTTTAGAAAAGGTCCCCATAGAAAAAATCGTTAGTGCAGCATCATTGTTCACATTATAATTGAAATGGGAACAATATTGCTGCATTAATAAAACAACACATTTTACATGGTCATAATACATTTTACATGGTCTGGCCATTTCAATGATATCAAACAGTAACCCCTAGCTGCCACAGATCGGGAGATAGGGGGTTCCAATTAACCCCCTATCTCCACCATAGGTGGCAGCTAGGGGTTAACTCCCGAAATGACGTCATCGCGCTATGTGCAGTAGGCAGGTAGAGATCCCAGAAACTTGGCCGACATCCAAGATGTCGGCCAGCTCCGGGAGGGGACTGCGCTCCGGCCCCTGTTGGCGCTGAATCGCGCCCCCAAGGGGTTAAATGCAGCCACCGCTTGGAAGGGCAGGCTGTGCCCTTCAATGCAGTGCCTGCCTTTTTTTTTGCACCCCAGCCGATCGGGAGGGAGAGAGGTCCAAAGGACCTCTCCCTCCCCTTCAGGCACCTTCCCCGCACTGGCGGGGGGGCGCCAGGAATAGACGTCATCGCGCCTGGTGCGATGACACTATTCCTGCCCGCCAGGGTCCCGGAGGCTGGGCTGACATCAAGGATGTCGGCCCGCACCGGTGGGCTGCAGTGATACCTCAGTGAAAATACCTCAGCGTGTCCATAGCGCAGGAGTAACCACTTGGCTGGACGCGCTGAGTGCGTCCTTAGCAGCCAAGTGGTTAATAGTGGATATTCAATTTTTTTGTAAGAGTTCTTTTTATTATCATTCATAGGACCTTATATGTAAATTCCAGACATTTTTTTTTTTTTTTGCAAACAGCGTTTCAGTTTTGACACTCTTAATCATATAGTTTTTTTACTCATCGGTTGTGTTTGACAGCTGTCTGGCAGGTTTGCGGCAGATGTTTGGCGGATCGGTGGCAGCAGGCGACGGGTTTGCGGTGGCAGGTTTGCGGCGGCATTCCGCGGCTGATCCCCTGCACTTCAGGGATTAATTGTCGGTGACATTTCGGTACTCTCTGAATAACCCCCATATATATGTCCATTTAAGGGATGTAAATGATTCTCAATAGAATCTGCAGCTCAACCAAATATTACTCTCTAATCAGGGATGGATTGAAAATGAAAGGATCACTCACTCGTTAATGCTTTGGTTTAAATAAAATATAAAACAGTGCCTATCTTTTTGTAAAATGCATAAAGAGGAATGGGGCAGGTTTTAAAAACAAGATTCGAGGGAGGGATTACTTGGATTCAAGATCTGTGCAAGTAATAATTAGTTATAAAAACCCGGTTTCTGTTTTTTGAATTTAATGTGAAACATTTAATTAAATTTGGAAACTATACCTATATATTCCTCCTGCAGCATGTGAATCCTGCATAATAGAGCAGGGTATATTTCAATTGCTGCTCGTCATCACCAATAATAAATAAATGTGTAATAATAAATCTTAAATAATAACGAAAAAATAATAATTATAAAAACCTGATTTCTAGTTATTTGAATGTAATGTAAATATTTAATTTTGCAGGAAACTACACCTTCATGTACCCCTCCTGCAGCATATGACTCCTACATAATAGAGGAGGGTATAATTAAATTGCTGCTCATCATGAATAAATGAATAAGTAAACATTGCCATGAAAACATGGAAGATCTGACAACTCTATTTTACCACTAAATTCATCTTCTTGAGATTATCTCAGTGTTATATCAGGATGCAAACAGTACAAAATTAATTTCAGGAAATTCTTATATTTTGATCCAAGAGTTCTTATATCATAGTTCCATGAGTTCCAGCCAACAGAGAATTTATTTAATAACGCACCATGAAATATTTCTTATAGCAGCGTTTGCAGCCTATGAGAAACAATCTATAAGCTATTTTTAGTCTGTGTGTGATGTGGTATCATTTGCATAAAGCTAAAGCATCTGACTGGGGTGATTTCTCAATGCAATTAACAGCTGCTCACAGAAAGGAAGAAGTGAAAGACGATTTTCCCTTCATTTTGCTTTTATGCATGCCACATTTAAAAGTGTTGTAACTAACCATTGTTAATAAAGTCAGATCACAGTAACCTAAAAATATCACTTCCTCATAAAGGACTATAAACTAAAGGATTAAAGAAGCCATCTCTTGATAACACCTCCCTTTCGAACTACCATACCATCTCTTTGCTCCCCTTTGCCTCCAAAATAGTAGAATGCCTGGTCTATAACCAGCTCACCAGTTTTCTCGCTGCTAACTCTCAACTTGATCCGCACCAGTCTGGCTTTTGCTGAGACTGCTCTGACCAAGGTGACTAATGATTTAGTTGCTGCTAAAACTAAAGGTCACTTCTTATTCTTCTTGAGCTTTCCACTGCATTTGACACCGTTAACCAATCACACCTTACGATTCCTATGTCTTTTCGCTCCTTGAGTGTCTACTTCACCGGTGCATCTTCACCCCTATTCTTCTTTCAGTTGGGGTACCTCAAGGCTCTGTTCTGGGTCCCCTACTCTTCTCAATCTATACCGCCATTCTTGGCAACCTCATCTCTTCCTTTGAATTCCAATATCACCTCTATGCTGACGACACCCAAATCTACCTTTCCTCTCCTCCTTTGTTGTACCGTGTTACTGCCTGCTTACCGGCTGTCTCCGACTGGATGACTTCCCGTTTCCTAAAGTTCAACCTCTCTAAAACTGAACTTCTCGTCTTCCCTCCTTCGGAAACCAAAATTCCTGCGCCCATTTCCCTTCAGGTGAATGGTACCACTATTACTTCTACCTCTCCGGCTTTTTGCCTCAGTGTTCTCTTGGACTCCGATCTCTCCTTCACTCCTCACATTTAGTCCCTAACCAAATCTTGCTACTTCCACCTAAAACATTGCGCACGTCCGTCCCTTTCTTAATCAGGACTCTGCTAAAATGCTCAAACTCTTATTATCTCCCACCTTGACTACTGTAATCTCCTTCTCTCTGGCCTTAAGAGATCCCAGATTCTCCCTCTGCATTCTGTTATGAATGCCTGTGCCAGTCTCATACACCTAACATCCCCACCTCTCACACCTCAACCCTTTGTCAATCTCTACACTGGCTCCCTGTTTCCTTTAGAATCCAATTCAAAATACTGGTGCTCACGTACAAACCTCTCCATAACTGTGCCCCTGCCTACATCTCCTCCCTCATTAACAGGTACATCTTGTCCCGACCCCTTCACTCTGCCAATGATCTGATGTTGTTGTCTACTCGTAACCGCACCCCCAACTCTCACCTTCAGGACTTCTCCCAAGCTGGTCCCTTTCTATGGAACTCCCCCGCAACATTAGACTCTCCCCGTCTCTCCAGCCCTTCAAGAAGTCTCTGAAAACACATTACTTTAGAGAAGCCTATTGGCTCACTCTATAATTCCACCACTGTACATTTCTTGTGCCATCTTTCCGCACAGCCCACATGCACCCCGCTACTTCATGTACTCTGCTACCTACCCTCACCTATTGTGTCACCCCTCTCCTCTTAGATTGTAAGCTCTGGAGCAGGGTACTCTCTCCTACTGTTCTGTGTGTTTAACTTGTATGTATATTTATTATTCTGTCTCACCCATTGCACAGCGCTACGGAACTTGTTAGCACTTTATAAATACGTGTAACTGTAACTATATTCGTTAAACCTTCCCCTGTGTAGCAAATACAGCATAATTTGAAACAGTGGAAATACTGCTAGAATATATAACTGGGGGGAAAAATTATAATTTATATGAATGTAGGAAATCTGTGGTTTCACGAAAGACGAAGCTAAATTAAATCTGTACAGGCTGTATTTAGGCACCAAATGCAAGATGGTCGCTGTTACTGCTCATATTTTGTGTGGACAAAATACATGTATACACAGGGGTGTGAATTTGTACGCGCTAGATAATATATATACACTTACAACTTTGATAGGATTTGATGACAGATCAAGCTTCTGCAGGGAAGTGTTTTGTAGAAATGTGGCTGCCTCTTCTTTTAGCTCAATGATTTTATTGGAAAAAAGCAAAAGTTCCTTAAGGTTTGGCATCTGTGGACGATCTCCTAAAAAAGTTGATGTCAGCTTGTTGTGGGACATATCGAGAACAGAAAGGTTCTGCAAAAAAATAGAACAGGTAAAAAACAACTCCAACAAACAAAATAATAGAGCAATAATGTAAGAAATATGAGCATGAAAATCTTTCTGATACTGTTATTTTAAATGAAATAACACTGTAGAAATATATCAAATGGGCTTCAGTAATTAGTGCTGCTTCTACCTCCCACCACCTCTCCAGCTATACATAGAAAATATTAATATGCCCAATAAAAATACTAAATAAATGTGAAATATGTTTTCTGAATAACATTTTATAAAGAATCAAATAGAAAAGGATGTTGAGAAAGCAAATATGTGAAACAAAAGGGGAGTGGAGGATAAGGGAAGAAAAGGTGAGAGACAGTGTGGGAGAAAGGACAAGAGAGGGTCTGTGGATGAGATAAGCCTTCAATCAAGAAATGTAAATTTGTAAGTTTTGCTATTTTGATGTTACTACTGATTGGCCTAAATAACTATTTAGCAGTCTATTTATTACTACTAGTCATTTCATATACTAGTCATACTAGTCCTCACGTACAAAGCTCTCCATAACCGCACCCCTGCCTACACCTCCTCCCTTATTAGCAGGTACATCCCGTCCAGACCACTTCGCTCTGCCAATGATCTGATGTTATCATCTCCACGTACCCGCACCCCCAACTCTCACCTTCAGGACTTCTCCCGGGCTGCCCCTTTTCTATGGAACTCTCTCCCCCGCAACATTAGACTCTCCTCATCTCTCCAGTCCTTCAAAAAGTCTCTAAAAAGATATTACTTTAGAGAAGCCCATCAGCTCACTCCCTAATCCCCCATGGTTCATTTCCTGCTTCATCTTCCCACACAGCCCACATGCACCCAGATACTTCATGCCCTCTACTCACCCTCACCTAGCGTGTTACCCCTCTCCTCTTAGACTGTAAGCTCTCGAGCAGGGTCCACTCTCCTACTATTCTGTGTGTAACGTGTATGCATATTGTGATGTTGTCTCTCCCATTGTACAGCACTATGGAACTTGTTGGCGCTTTATAAATGCTTGTAACTGTAGCTGTTTCACTTGGGCCAACGATGAGTTGCAGAGTTTCTCTTGCTTGGTTAAAGTTTGATGATTTGAAGAATCTGAATATTTTTTCTAATTCCAACTAATGGCAAAAGAGATTTCATAATTAGTCAGCAGAGTTTGCCCACTTTTCGGACGTTCAAACTACCAAACCATAATTTAGATTAGAATAAGAACTAGTTACACCAAAGCAGAGTAACATTAATGGAGCAACAAGAATTCAATTCAGGATTTTTTAATGTTTCTCCTACATATAGAGATGCACAAATGCTACACCCAGGTATTTCAAATAACATTAATTGAACAATAACTATCTTTCCTTTTGCAGGATTTAGTTTCAAGTACCCCGTAGATACTCGAGTATAGTGCGACCCGAATATAACGCGATGAGTAGAGATTTATTATGGAAATTAGGAAATACTAAAGACTCAAATATAACGCTAGGAGCAAAATTATAAATGTATACTGTACCGGTAAACCATTAAAATCCTTCCAGGTTCTCTTAACACAGTCAGGCTCCCCCTCAGGCCAGGGTGCTCTGCTCTAGAATGATTGCAGTTGTTACCAAGTATGAAGCTGCCGGCCATCCGTCTTCTTTACTAGCGATTAGATGGCCGGCGGAGGCGAGCGAGGTGATTGGCTTAAACCGAGCTTGCCCTCTGGCCATGATGGATCCCACCTCTCCCGAATCTGGGAGTTTCTGAAGTGCTTGCAAGCATCAGGGAGAACACATTCACTTCAACGAGACTACCGGCACTTCCAGGAGACTTGGGATCCAGGGCAAGGCAATTTTTTTTATTTTGTTTTACACGCGATGCAGGTGTCTCGAATATAAAGTGACCCCTCTAATCTTAAGGTAAATTTTTGTCTAGCGGTATACTCGAGTATCTATGGTAGTTGTGAAACAGCCTATGAATAAATCAAAACGCCATTCCATTAATGTTACTCAAAAAAAAAAATGCGGTGGTGTGAACGGTCCATAGTCTACATTGTGGATGCTTCAGGCTGGCCCGTCGTCAGGTTGCGTGCCATGGACCGTGCACAACCCGGCCTGGTGGAGTATTTGGCATGTTGGAGAGAGCAGCATTTTTTCATCTCTTCTTGATTGAGAGAAAGGGCAAGTTAGAGGGAGAAACTTATGGGGTTATTCAGAGAGAACCGATCTGGCCCTGTAATGTCACCGAACAGGGAATTTCCCCATGCAGTGACATTTCGTGCCCATTCGGCTATTCAGAGAGCAGGCAGTTCGCCACATTTTGGCGACCTGCCAGCAACTACGGTGCTTGTTCGACGGCAGTGAATCCCCCATAGAGAAGTAATGGGTAATCTATTCAGAGAACACTGAACAACAGAGAAAAGTTGCCAAAGTGCCCTGCTGTTTGATGGTTTCATTTGACAGATTTATTCAGGCGAATCCCATAGGCTTCAATGTTAAAAATATTCCCATGTTAATTCAATATCTGACAAAACATTTATTATTTTAATCTGCAGTGAAAAGTTTCTTTATAGATTTTTTTATGATTTTTTTGGCAATTTGTTTTAAAAAAAGTGTTGTTTTTTCTATAAAACCTTTTAATTATCAATCATAGGACCTTATATGTTAATTCCAGACATTTTCATTAAGTAGTTTTTTGCAAACAGCGTTTCAATTTTGACACTTTCAAGCGTATTGTTTTTTTGTTTTTTTTACCCTGTTCGTCACCTTATTGGCTTTATCCGGCGACTGGTCTGCGTTGTGATCGGCAGCTTGTCGGCTTCTTGGAGCATGCTCGGGGTGTTTTCAGCGGGTTTTCAGTGGGTTTTCGGCAAGTGTGCGGCGGGTTTGTGGCAGGTTTTCCCCGCACTCCAGGGACCCTGCGGTCAATGCTGAATTCACCGCAGGATGGGGAACTTTGATTCCCCGAAGTGCAGGGAAGTGCGACATTTCGGTGCTCTCTGTATAACCCCTTATATCAAAATAAAAATTCTTATTTTTTTTCTTAATGTCCTTTCTTTTATAGGTCTAATATATTTAAGTTGTATGGGTGTAGAACAGAGCTGCAATGCAATAAAACTCCCAGAAATAAGTCTGTAAACTATAATAAATGTTTTAAGAAATCAATTGCTTTTGTTCTAATTTACATATTTACCTACATAAACAGCCCCGGTAGGTTGTAAATATTTGTCTTAAGTCACAAATTTATATGATATCAGGTGGGTGGAAGATAGGGATGTGCGTTTCGGGTTATGGAATTTTCATGAAATTTCCCGATTCGTGCATTCAGATTCGGCCGATTTTCCAAACATTTTCACATCTGAAAACGGCAGATCCGAACAAATTTCCGAGCCGAAACGAAAACGTTTTGGAATTTTCGAATGGACTAGAAATGTCAGTAATTTCGGACAACGTATTTTTCGGTTATATCGCTGATTCTGTAATTTTGTATCATTCCCATCTCAATGTATCCATCCTGGAAAACCAGAGAAATCTCAATGTATCCTTCCCGGGAAACCAGAGAAATCTCAATGTATCCTTCCCGGGAAACCAGAGAAATCTCAATGTATCCTTCTTGTAAAACCAGAGAAATCTCAATGTATCCTTCCTGGAAAAAAAGAGAAATCTCAAGGTATCCTTCCCGGGAAACCAGAGAAATCTCAATGTATCCTTCCCGGGAAACCAGAGAAATCTCAATGTATCCTTCTTGTAAAACATGAGAAATCTCAATATATCCTTCTTGTAAAACCAGAGAAATCTCAAGGTATCCTTCCTGGAAAACCAGAAAAATCTCAATGTATCCTTCCCAGGAAACCAGAAAAATCTCAATGTATCCTTCTTGTAAAACATGAGAAATCTCAATGGCAGAATTATCGTATCGACAGAATTATCGTATCGACAGAAATAATGGATCCGAAAAACCATTAGTTTACGTCAAAACGAATAGACACTTTGAAACGAGGAGAACAGAAGAACGGACGTTCCGAAAAACACGAAAATTTCCGAAATCACGAAAAAAAAGTCGATACGAAAAACGAACCGAAACGAACTGAACCGAAACGGAAATTGGCCGAAACGAGCCGAAACGAAAATTTACAAAATCCGAACGAACCGAACCGAATCTAATCGGAAAAAAAATCGGTGCACAAGTCTAGTGGAAGAAGAATTTGAAGTACATAAAGCAACATCAAGTCAAAATATTCTCCTGGGAAACAATTTCTAGTAATAATCCAAATATATTACAAACTAGATTAATAATAATGTATTAATAAACGTGGTTTATAATTGGGGATAAATTATCACAGCATCTCACCTCCAGATTTTCAAAAGGATTTCCATTTATAGCATTTATTCCATTGTAGTTCAATCGTAGATCATTGAGGTTTTTGCAAGAAAGAAAGTATTTTTCTGAAATCTTGGTAAATTCATTGTGCTGCAGATTTAAACGTTTAAGCGTCGTTAATGAGTCACACAATTCCGGTTCAAATAAATGAAGGGTGTTATATCCAACATCCAGTTCTTCAAGTTGATTATATATGGAGAGATTGGCAGTGGGTATTTTTTTTAGCTGGTTGTGGGAAAGATCTAGCGCTTTAATATCCCGTGGCAGGTCAGAGGGTATTTCTGACAATTTCATGTGACTGCAGTCAGCTTTATCTTGCGTAATCTTGCATGGGTTTTCAGACACGATGAATGGTACACATATTGCATAAATGCCACATAGCCACTTTAATGGGAGGAAACGTACACATCTCATGCTAGACCTACAAAGAAAATAATTTACAGAAAACATAATTTAATCGCCAGTAAGCTATATTTTTGTATTATTTTTCTAAATTCAGAAAGTAATTCCTGGTTGAATTGTTAATTATGGTGAGTTAACCATGAAGTTGCTCAGTCATCATTTCACAAGAACTTGTTGTTTATGAAAAAATCTGAATCTCAACAAAACCATGAAAGGCTCAAAGTACAAAGGCCTCGATTTAATTCAGCCAGACAATGGAAGCCGTCTACTTTTTATGCCGTATTTTGGCTATTTTTCGCTTCTGGAGATTGATATTTAACCTTTTCGCTGCTGCGCCATTTCACCTCTGTTTGCTGAGCTCAATTTGACAGTTTTGTGCTCATCATGTTTAAACGCAATTTGAAGTCAGGTTTTATTATACGACCCAGACAAATTATGTATATTCCTTTTTTTACGACCAACTTGACAGATTCATAATACATCATTATTATATGTATATGTCATGTCCTGCCAGAATGCTAGAACAAAAAAAATGTAAAAAAAAAAGTTGCATTTCAATTCAGATTTCAATAATTTACATTGTGTAAAAAAATTTTTTTCATATTTTATCATCCGAGCCTTTGTGGTTATATATTCTATGGGGTATATTTGTAAAAAAAAAAATAGAAATGGGAACCTGTTACGGAATTTTTCTGAGATAATACGCAATTTTAACAAACTTAAAAAACAACATTTCTCATCATGGGAAATCAGGTGACTTTGTGCAGCATTATTGTTCACATTAGAATTGAAAAGTGATCAATATCCTGTATTATATAAAAAAAACACCTGACACCACCAAAGGACCCCTGTATAGAAACATAGAAAATGTCGGCAGATAAGAACCTTTCGAACCATCTAGTCTGCCCAATTACATGGATACTTTACCTGGATTTATCTTTTGTTTAGGATAGCCTTAAGCCTATCCCATGCCTGCTTAAATTCAATTACTGTTTTGGCCTCTACCACTTCTACTGGAAGACTGTTCCATGTATCCACCACCCGCTCAGTAAAATAATGCTTCCTGATGTTACTTTTAAACCTTGCCCCTCTAATCTAAGACTATGTCCTCTTGTTTTGCTACTTTGTTTCCTTTTAAATATACTCCCTTCCTCTACCTTGTGGATTCCCTTTACGTATTTAAATGTTTCTATCATATCTCCTCTGTCTCGTCTTTTTTCCAAGCTGTACATGTTAAGATCATTAAGCCTTTCCTGGTAACTTTTCTCCTTCAAGCCGTACACCATTTTAGTAGCCCTTCTCTGAACTCTCTCTAAGGTGTCTATATCCTTCTGGAGATACGGTCTCCAGTACTGCACACAGTACTCCAAGTGAGGTCTCACCAGTGCTCTGTACAGTGGCATGAGCACTTCCCTTTTCCTACTGCTAATACCTCTCCCTACACAACCAAGCATTCTGCTAGCATTTCCTGCTGCTCTATTACATTGACTACTTACCTTTAGATCCTCTGAAATAATAACCCCTAAGGCTAGGGTCAGACGAGCGTGATTTCTATGGACTGTACATCCGTGCACACGGACGTACGTTAGTACGGAAGACGCAGTAGTGGCCACACAGTCCGTTTTTTTCACTGACGTATATAATTTGACGGATGTAGGAGGGAAAATAAATTAAAAAGCAAAACCATTTTGTCCGTGAAAAATTCTGGACGTATAAATGCAGTCCGTCTGACCACGTTCCATCACTCACACACAAAGCTATGCGGACGTTGCGGACGCAGCGCACTTTGTGCGGCCGTTCTAGCGGTTGTACGTTCTTGCCTGCCTTGCGTCCGTGGGCCGCGGCCGTTGTGCATCCGCAGTTCAGTGCGTACGTACTTCGTGTAACGAGCTCCGATGGGCTTTCTGTCATGCTATCACGGACGTACTTTTAGGCGCAATCCCGGACGTGAACACTACGCTCGTCTGACAGCAGCCTAAATCCCTTTCCTCAGATGTTGAGGTTAGGACTGTATCAAATATTCTATATTCAGCCCTTGGGTTTTTACGTCCCAGGTGCATTATCTTGTACTTATCCACATTAAAACTCAATTGACACAGCTGCGACCATTTTTTTAGTTTACCTAAATCATTTGTCATTTGGCTGATTCCTCCAGGAACGTCAACCCTGTTGCAAATCTTTGTACAGGTCTTTTCTCTAGAATGTGAAACTCAGGAGAATTGGTAGGAGAAGAGAACAATCTACACCAGATAGCAGATATGGAAAGTGAGATAAATGGGAGAATTTTTCTGGTTTGGCTATTTTGACCTGGACTTTTCACTTCTCCAGTCAATTCTCCTGAATTTCACCTTTACTGTACTAGACCTGATAGGGAATCCCAGGATTCCCTTACTGATGTCATCGCGCACCCATGTGCAATGACGTCAGTGGATGACTGGAAGCCCTGGAAGTGGGGCTGACTTCCAAGATGTCAGCCCCACCGGTATAATATCGCGTTCCAGCACCGATTTGTGTCAGACCGTAGTACTGGCAGTTAAGGGATTATGAGGGGCACCACTAGAAAGGTCAGACTCTTACCTTTCCAGTGGTGCCTTTCTGTAGTCTCTACCAATGGGGAGATAGAGGAGTCCAAAAGACCCCTACCCCTTCCCCTCAGGCACTCCCCCGTCGATTCAATTGAAACTTATTGGTATGCTGATTTCTGAAAGACAATTACAAATGCTAAAAGGTATTGATAAATGGATTTTCAGGTAATGAAATAGATGCTGGCTGAAAATTAGATTTTCAGTGTTGTACCGACCCACTTTTTTTTTTCAGACCACCAGTATTTTTCAAATTTGTCTCCAGCTGAATTTTTTCAAATGAATTAGCCTATATTTAAAAAAAAAAAAAATTTTGAAAGCATGCAATATATTTTCTGGAAAATCAAATAAAATTAAGTCCTAATTCCGGAACTCCAGCATGAGGCACATATTAAATCTCATGAGCATGAGGCACATATTAAATCTCATGATAGTTTACCCCACTACCAGCTCTATTAGGGCTCTATTCCCTAGTGAACGCTAACTGTAGCGTTCAGATGAGAAAGCGTTAATGCTATTTATTTATTTAATTTATTTATAAAGTATTTTACCAGGAAGGATACATTGAGATTTCTCTTGTTTTCAAGTATGTCCTATGTTCAACAACATTAAATTGTTAGTGATAAGTGACTTTAACTCATGCCCCCCATATTACATCCCCAACGCTAGACCTGTGAAAAATCCGCTAGTGCATCGGTGAATGTGCTAGCTTGCTGTACTTTGCGCATCCTATACTTAACATGGGGAGCGCAATCAATAGCGTTAAGATAAGTGAGGTATTACAAAGTACTAGTGCTAATTACAGCAGCAATGCGCAACCCGCAAACTTAAACTTTTGCTATACCTAGGGCCATGTTCCCTCCCTAACGCTAAAATAGGAGAAAACCTTCTCCTGCGCTTTTGCAAAATCACACCCTAGGAACCTCCCCCATAAATCAGATGCTCACCTCTCATCCAGCGTCAAGAACGGTTGCCCGATCCCCCGCTTCTCCTGGCCGTGAGCAGAGTGAAACTGGGGACAAATACTCCCCAGTCTCCCTCTGTTATCACTCCACTGCGCTGCACGATCTTGCGAGCGTGAGATTGCGCAGGGCTCGGACCCAGCAGGGCAACCCTACATGGAGTCATATAGACTCAAGGAGGTGATACTCGCAGCTCTTATGTATGTGCAGGTGTCCACTGATACAGGGATTTTTTTATTCTTTATAATTTTTCTTGAATAACAAACAGATTGACAATCGCAAAAGCAACTTTATGTGTTGGTGCTATCATTCATTTGCTCCATTTACTTTTCAAAAACCGGAAGCAAAACAAGTATAAAAAGCAGAATTAGGATGGGGATGCTGTCTGAGAAAGAGGGAAGCGGGACACAGCAAGTAATGTGGCTAAATGGGTCTTGGTCAGAATTGAAAATGTAAACAATACTGAAATGTGTTTTTATGACATACAGGGTTATTCAGAGAGAGGTGAAAAGCAGGAGAATGACAGGAGGATGAAAAATTTTAGGTCAAAATAGCCAAACCAGAAAAGTTCTCCCATTTATCTCACTTTCCGAATCGGCTATTTTGACCTAGAATTTTCCATTCTCGAATCATTCTCCTGCTTTTTACCGCTCTCTGAATAACCCTGAATAACCCTTACTGGAGAGGTGCTCGTCGGGATCAAACCCATGTCTCCACAGGGTTTGATCCCGACGAGCACCTCTCCAGCACCTCAGTTTCCAAATCAGTTATTTTGACCTACAGGGTTATTCAGACAGCGTGAAAAGCAGGAGAATGACTGGAGAATGACTGAAAAAATTCTAGGTCAAAATAGCCGATTTGGAAAGTGAGATGAAAGGGAGAATTTTTCTGGTTTGGCTATTTTGACCTAGAATTTTTCATTCTCCTATCATTCTCCTGCTTTTCACCGCTCTCTGAATAACCCTGATAGTCATCGTAGTAGGTTCAATGTCAGAATAAAAGAAGTTATGGTGATAATGAGGAATTATTCTAGGAGAAAATTACTAAATACCACAGTTAACCCCTTCACTGCTGAGACAATTCCCCTCTGTGTGTTCATCATGTTTAAATGCGATTTGAAGTCATGTTTTATTGTAGGACCCGAACAACTTAACCACTTCAATGCAGTGGATGCGCTGAGCGCGTCCAACCGCATTGCTACTTGGCTGCGGAGGACGCGCTGAGCGCGTCCTCTCTTTGCAGCCCGCGATCAGCCGGTATTTCGGCTGATCGCTCGGCCCCCCGGTGTGGGCTGACATCATCGATGTCAGCCCAACTTCCGGGACCCCGGCGGGCATGATAGGCGTCATCGCGCATGCGCGATGACGTCTATTTCAGGCACCCCCCCCCCCGCCATTGCAGGGAAGGTGCCTGAATGGGAGGGGGGAGGTACTTGGGACCTCTCCCCCTCCCCATCCGTGCATACCAGCGGTTAAAGGCAGGCACCGCCTGGAAGGGCACAGCCTGCCCTTCCAAGCGGCAGCTGTCTTTAACCCCTAGGGGGCTGGATCGCGATATGGCGCCAACATGCGCCGTATCGCGGTCCCCTCCCGGAGCTGGCCAACATCTTGGATGTCGGCCAAGCTTCCGGGATATCCCCCTAATGACTGGCGTCATCGTGCAGAGTGCGATGGCGCCAGTTTTCAAATTAACCCCTTGCTGCCACCTATAGTGGAGATAGGGGGTTTCATTGGAACCCCTATCTCCCGATCCGTGACAGCTAGGGGTTAATGTTTACTATCATTGGAACGGCCAGAACGTGGCCGTTCCAATGATACCAAACATGACCATGTAAACTGTAAAAAATTTAAAATAAAAATAAAATTAAAAAAATAAACAAAATAATTAAAAAAAAAAAATGTTTTTTTTTTTTTTTTAGATTTATTAGTGCAACAATATTGTTCCCATTTCAATTGTTATGTGAACAATGATGCTGCACTAACGATTTTTTCTATGGGGGGCGTTTACTAAAAAAACGATTCCTCATTTCTAATTTTTTTAACAAGCGCACCCCATAGAAAATATAACCGCAAACGATCGCATTTTAAAATGTGAAAAAAACCACTTTACACATTGTAAATTATTGAAAATTCTAATTTTATTGCATATTTTGTTATAATATACAGACATGACATAACGTATACATATAATAATGACATATTATGAATCTGCACAGTCTGCCGGAAAGAACAATATATAATATGTCTGGGTCATATATTAAAATAAGGCTTCAAAACGCGGTTAAACATGATGAGCGAAACCGGTAAAAATGACCTCAGCACAGAGGTGGGAAAAGGCTCAGCAGCGAAAGGGTTAAATATCCTTTTATAAAGCAGACTCGGCAGATTCATAATATATCATTATATATATCATATATTATATATATATGTCATGTCCTGCCAGAATGTTATAACAAAAAATGTAAAAAAATGTTAATTTCCATTAAAATTTCAATCATCTACCGTGTGTAAAATAATTTTTTCACATTTTATCAACAAAGTCTTTACGGCTATATATTCTATGGGGTGCGCTTGATAAAGAAAAAACTAGAAATGGGAACTTATTACTGTATTTTTCTGAGAAAATATTTCATTTTAGCTAAAAGTGAAAAACTAAATTTTTCATTAGTGCAATATCTTTGTTCACATTATAATTGAAAAGGGAAAACTTGCCATGTGTATAACTGCCACAACATACTTTTGGTGATGTGCAGAGGCAAACTTATCACACTAATGCCTCTTTTACAATGTGTTATTATAATATAAAAAATGGATAATGTGAACAATGATGCTGCACTAACGATTTTTTTTTAGCTAAAAATCACTGGCTGGGTGGAGTAGAGGTAACATCACTGCTCTGCATGGAGAGAGCCTATGGAGACATGGGTTCAATCCCGACGAGCACCCTCTCCAGTAAGTGTCCTTGGGCAAGACACCTAACAGTACATACTCGCCACCCAGGACATACTTGAAAACAAGAGAAATCTCAATGTATCCTTCCTGGTAAAATCCTTTCACAAAAAAAAATCATCATCGCGTGTCGCGATGATGTCAGTTAAACAAGGAAACCCTAGCTGCCCAGGGATTTCCTCAGGAAATCCGGTAGTGGAGATAGGGGGGTTCTTTGAACCCACATATATCCCGATCCGTGGCAGAGGTTCATTTTTGATATCACTGGAAAGGCCAGAGCATGGCCTTTCCAATGATACCAAGCAAGACCATGTTAAAATTAAAAATAAAATTTAAAAAAATAATAAATAAATAAAAAGAAAAACATGTTTTCTTTATTAATGCATCATTATTGTTCACATTTCAATTATAATGTGAACAATGATGCTGCACTAACGATTTTTTGTTTGTTTAGCTAAAATCACGTAAAATAATTAGTTCCCAGTTCTAATTTTTTTAACAAGCCTACGCCATAAAATATATAACCGCAAAGGCTCAGATGATAAAATGTGAAGAAAATTACGTTACACACTGTGGATGATTGAAATTTTATTGAATATTCTAAAAAAAAAAAAAAAATTGTTATAGAATTCTGGCAGGGCGTAACGTATACATATAATAATGATATATTATGAATCTGCTGAGTCTGCCGAAAAAAGGGTATATAATATTTCTGGGTTGTACAATAAAACGTGACTTCAAATCGCGTTTAAACATGAGCAAAAATGGTCAAAATTAGCTCAGCACACTTCTACTTTTCGAAGAGTGCCGAACTTGTAAAATTGCCCCGTCCTTAAGGGGTTAAAAAAGGGCAGACTGTTTTTAGATGTGTGTTGTCTGTAAGCTGATCATGATCAAAGTGTATTGTCAATATTTATTTTAATTAGTGTCTATTAAAAGTTATGTTTTATTACCACAAGCAGAAATATCAGTCCATCTGTTTTCAGATGAAGTTGAATTTGCATGGTTTCATGAGGGTTCAATCCCTCATTCTCCTATTTCTATCAAAAGATATATATACACGTTTTTCCTCAGTTATATTTGAGTTACATCTTATCACTCATGTAGTGTTTTGATTAATGTGATGATTTGAGTTCTAAATGTAGAATTCCTGTACTGATGTGTTTTTTGGGATTTCTTATGTAATTGCCTAATTCTTTGAGTATAGTCTTTACTGTCAATAAAGTTAATCATTTGCTTTTACCCAAATTGGTTTTGTGTCCTGCTGACTAAGCAAATCATATACAGAACACCTGGCACTTATTATTATTTTTTTATGGAAATGTTTCTCTATTTTATGTAGCGCTCTGCAGATTTATCCTGTATTACCATTTCTTAAAGTATTCGAATATAAACTATGCTTGCTCTGACTTGAGATACATATCATATTCAGTGTACACATTTTTTGGGAGTTTGTTGGCTTCTGACTCAGGTAACTAAAGTAACAACCTTAGCACTCCAGTCAAATCTATAAACACTTTACAACAATAAAGGTGTAACCAATCCCATACTGTGTTTATAGATCGTGTAATACTTTGTCAAACCTTTGAATGTGCAGTTAATAATTAACTTTAATGTTTAAATAAAAAATAACATTTGAAACATTTTTGCAAAAACGTGTGCAATGTAAATTATATATGTTCATTCTCCTCAATAAACACACATTGAAGCAAAAAAATATATAAAAAAAAAGCTGGATTCCAAACCACGCTTTAAGACTAGAGATTATTATATGCAGTCTATTGCTAAAAAATTTTTGTAAAGCTGGCCGGAACACATTAATTTAAATATTGAAGCCAAAATAAATCTTACTGACCAGCAGTACCTGACCAAAAATGTCCCTTTGTCTGAACCAGTGCTGGATTAAAGACTTCGGGCTCTATTACATTCTCCACGCAAATTCGTATGCGCAGCGCAATTTTTTTTAAACGTTAACGCGCGTAAATTAACGCAGGTATTACGATCCGAGCGCATTTTTTCATCCGTCAAAAAATAACGCACGTAAAAAAGACGCACAAAAACACGCGCGCATTAACGTTGCGTGCAGAAATCGGTGGGCAGACTGCTTTTTCACGCGATTCAGCCTATCAGAATTAAAAACCACAATTGTCTCCCATTCAGCTTTTGCGCCTGTCAAAATCAATCTGAGTATATATGCTGCAGCAATAATAAAAACACGCACAACCTCTCAATTTTATTGTTTGGGTATGTGTAGAATGTGTAACTATACTGTGCTGTTTTTTTTGTTTTTTTTTCGTGCTGGTGTATTTGGTTTCGGCCAGAACGTTCCGATTTGCAGTTACCACCAGCTTTTAAAAGACGTAAAAATTATGCGCGCAAACGTCGTTCGTAAAAATTTGCGCATCGATTGTAATACCATCCGCGTACCAGCACACTAAAGCATTTGCGCTCGCAATGTTAAGTATGGGATGCGTGCACGAACTTGCGCTCGCGCAGGGTTTGTGCAGGGTCACTCACGTTAGACATTAACGCGCATTTTGTGCGCGAACGTAGTAATACGACGTTCAGTGCGAAGGGTTTTGGCCCTCACGTTAATGCGTTTCTGCGCACGTGCACATTTTTGCGTGAAGAGTGTAATAGAGCCCTTCATGAGCCTGGAGCTGAAGATTTTAGCATCACATTCAGTTCAACTGTACCTCTGTCCAATTCTTCTCACCTCCCATTGTTCACCTCTGCTATTTTTCTCACCCTGTTCCATTCTTCTCAAGTCCCAATGTGTTCCTCTCTGATCTTTCTCGCACACCACACATATTTGATCAGATGAGAAATAACCGTGTAGCGCTAGGTAAAATTTAAATGACTACTTCACACCGACATGATAATGGAAATGTCAATCAGATATAACAAAAAGATGGACTAACCTCATATGCCAGATAAATAATGTGGTTGACAGATAATGACCCATGATGTCCTAAATAATACTTAACCTTTATTCAACATAATCTAAAAACCCATGCCACAAGAGGTGCATATAGGCTGAACTCTGCTCTAAAATCAGAGAAAAGGGGGGTGTGAGTAGGGCCGGACCGACAATGGTGCAGAGAGGAGCAGCGGCGCCAGGTGGCAGAAATTCTGAGGCTGCAAATTTCAGCCACCAGTGCCGCTGCTGCGCTCTGCACTATATTTTATTGGCGGCGACGGCAGATCATGCGGCCGCCACGTTCGTTCCTTCAACGAGCGGCAGCCTGAATGAGTATCTGCGCTCGCCTGAGATCCATCCTCCAGCCTGCCGTGATCGAGATCACGTGATCTCGCGAGATCAGGCGAGCGGTAGATACTCATGCAGGCTGCTGCTCGTTGAAGGAAGGAACGTGGCGGCCGCACGATCCACCCTTCGGAGCCTGGCAGAGGTGAGCCTGGGGGCAAATATATCCATGACTGAGCCTGGGGCAATATATACACGAGTGAGCCTGGGGCAAATATATCCATGACTGAGCCTGGGGCAAAATATACACGAGTGAGCCTGGGGCAAATAAATCCATGACTGAACCTGGGGCAATATATACACGAGTGAGCCAGGGGCAATATATCTATGAGTGAGCCTGGGGCAAATATATCCATGTGTGAGCCTGGGGGCAAATATATCCATGACTGAGCCTGGGGCAATATATACACGAGTGAGCCTGGGGGCAAATATATCCATGACTGAGCCTGGGGCAATATATACACGAGTGAGCCTGGGGGCAAATATATTCATGACTGAGCCTGGGGCAATATATACACAAATGAGCCTGGGGCAATATATACACGAGTGAGCCTGGTGGCAAATATATCCATGACTGAGCATGGGGCAATATATACACGAGTGAGTCTGGGGGCAAATATATTCATGACTGAGCCTGGGGCAATATATACATGAGTGAGCCTGGGGCAAATATATCCATGAGTGAGCCTGGGGGCAAATATATCCATGAGTGAGCCTGGGGAAAATATATCCATGAGTGAGTCTGGGAACAAATATATCCATGTGTGAGCCTGGGGGCAAATATATCCATGAGTGAGCCTGGGGGCAAATATATCCATGAGTGAGCCTGGGTATGTGATGCTGGGCACTGCTGGGTATGTGACGCTGGGCTCTGCTGGGCATGTGACGCTGGGCACTGCTGGGTATGTGACGCTGGGCTCTGCTGGGTATGTGACGCTGGGCACTGCTAGGTATGTGACGCTGGACTCAGTTATATACACCTCACATTACTGTATTACAGAGCTCCACAGCAATAAAATTCTAATGTACGGTGTGTATGAGTGTTTGAATTTTATTGCTGTGGCGCACTGTGATACGCTCATACACACTGCGTGTTTTTATTTTTTTTGGGCATTTCATCCTTCACTCCAGGCAGCACAATGTCTTGGGCCAGCCCGGGGTGTGAGGATCCTGAGGACGAGCAACAGCACTAGTGGCCTGCTCTACGGTGGGTGCCTACGGTGGGTGCCCGCTCAGGTCTCACAAGGTTTTAGCTCGCTTGTGCCATTACAGGGATGAATGCTCTATATGCAAATCAGCCTGCTCTCACCCAATGTGGGTGGCCAGTACTGACTGCCAAGGCGTCATCCCTGCACGAGAGGTGCAGCAACCCCCAACAATCGGCCTTGTTAGGCCTCGTCAGGAAGGTATAGCTGACACCCCTCTAGGCACATCAAGCAAGGGGTCCACGTCTGGATGTCCCTGTATACTTATCGTCGGGGGTTGCTGCACCTCTCATGCAGGGATGGCGTCCTTGGCAGTCAGTACTGGCCATCCTCATTGGGTGAGAGCAGACTGATTTGCATATGGAGCATTCATCCCTGTAATGGCACAAGCAAGCTAAAACCTTGTGAGACCTGAGCGGGCCCCATCGTAGAGCAGGCCACTAGTGCTGTTGCTCGTCCTCAAGATATAGGAAACATTACACATACTGTAATGTCTCAACTAGATATCTTAATGATGGGAATCACCAAGCTCAGTTGCAGCTCGAGTAGATTGATTCCCTGTTGTAAACTGGCCACTGATATACTTTGTATAGCAGGAGTTAATTTGCACCTACTGTACATACAGAAGGGCAAGTTATTCCGAGGTGCTCACTCTTCTATTCCGGAGCTCTAAAAAATACCGACTCTTAAGAGCTTGATCCACCGCTTCCTCTCATCGAGAGCAGAGTTCCCAGTCTCCCTCCATGATTCATTTGCAGCAACTGTGGAATTTTTGTTTTACCTCCCTGGATTTTCAGTGTCATCAGGCAGCTTGCTGTGATCTCCTGCACAGCCATACTTCCATAATCAAAGAACAAAGCATTCATAGTGCACATCAGAGAATTTGAGGTATGGGTACATGCAGGCCCGGATTAAGATCTCTATGGGCCTGGAGCTGAATATTTTGGTGGCTCTTTGTAATTTATTGAAATGAAAACATATTTTAGGTTATTTAATAGTGCGGATATGGCTATATATAACCAGGCAGATACTGTGGGAGTAATTTTTCATTCAGATTTCAATCATTTAAAGAGTGTAAAAAATTTTTTTCCCATTTTATCATCCAAACCTTTGTGGTTATATATTCTACAGGGAAAAAATATAATGTGAAATGGGATCCTGTTACTGCAATTTTTTGAGAAAATATACAATTTTAACCAAAAAGATTAAACAAAAATTAAATATTTCCCTTGTGTTTTGGAGGATGGTGTTTTTATGAATAATATGACTATGTATAAAACACTGGCCTTGCTCCCAGAGTGGGAAATGAGAAGGTGAGTGATGGCAGTGGTATTGCTCATTTTATATGTGACAAATGGATAATGCCATCGCTTTGGAGCTAAATATAAATAAATAAAAGTTTTTTTTTCAATTTTACAAGGTCACGTTTGGTATTAATGCAAAGGCCAGACTCTGCCCTGTCCAATGACACCTCACTTGATTTTGTGAGGTGTAAAGATTAGTGACGCAGGGGTCCAAAGTTCCCCACAGTGCTCTTCGCTTCAGTGCGGCAGTTTAGGTTTTTTATGTAACAAGTCATAACAATGGATTGTACCAACACCCATCACCTCCACACTTGTTGGTGATATGAGAAATGTGATGGTTAGTTAGTGCAGCATCATTGTTTACTTTATAATTGTAAAGTGAAAAATATTACTGTTGGAAAGAAAAAAATTATAATTTTTGCGTTTTACTTAAAACCTGGTCATGTTTGGTATCATTGGAAAGATCACGCTCCGGCCTTTCCAGTGATACCTCACTTAACCCTGTAGCTTCTATGTAGTTGGAGATACATTGGTCCAAATGCAGACATTGGTCCAAATGCAGACATTGGTCCAAATGCAGACATAGTTATCCTTTCTCTGGGCCTATTCTGAGGCATGGGCCTGGAGCTGCTGCTCCATCTGCCCCTATGTTAATCCGGCCCTGGGTACATGGTGCATCATTGAGGCAAAATAAACTAAAATGTATGTCCCCATTCTCTGCCATCATGGGGTTAAGGCTTGTAACCAATCTGTGATGTCTTAATAAGATCTACAGATAGGGAGCATACATGAGGACAATTCATCACACTGTAGTAGCCAGCCTAGTGGGAGGAGGGAAGGGAGGGACCCAGATTTACCTCACAAGCTTCTCTTCCTCAACTGCAGCACAGGAAGAGTTTTTACAACTCTAATCCCTAGTACACGCTGCCAAAGAGAGCTCAGTAGGCAAGTCAGTAGGTTGACCTGAATAGCTATGCCATTTTTGTTTGCCATCCTATTGGGCTCCATTAGATAGCAGCAAGGGGCTCTCAGACAGTTGAGATGAATTACATTACTTTCCATAGATTTCTTATTAGACTTTTGGACAGCACCCAAACAGCTGATCAAGATTTGTTTTTTTTTCACTCTTCCTAGCAACTGTGGAAGGGAATAACAAGGAATACTGATGTACTAATAAAGGGACATAACACATTTTAAAAGTCATATGTTAATGACGCAAAGAAAACTTAAAGATCCAACAGAAAATAAATAATTATATAGTTTACATATTAAATTTTTTCATTAAAAAAGAAAATGGTAGAACACTGCCCTAACTGCCCCTATAGGCGAGCCTCCACTGCCGATATTTCTGGTAACATTTTGTCACAGCAGCAATTAAATATTTTTACTGTAAATTGTTATGTTATAGGATTATTGTGTCCTGTTTGTGTTCAGCGTTCTCCACAATGCAAGTTTTCAAAATACCAGTGGTAGCCAGGTAGTGACGATGCATTGCCATGTGTATTTTTCCACTCACAGGTTACCTCTGTACATACGACAGGGTCCAAGGTTTTTAGATTGAATTTGTTTCTTCATGTTATAGCACTTCAGGAGCATCGTGTGCATTAAACGCCGGCATGCACTGCAAATGCAAACTAAGCTGATGGAGTATAGGATAATTCAATTTTTTTTGCTCCACACATTGGTTGCCCATGAGAGCAATAAAAAAAAACATTTCAAAAGCACATTTTAACCCACGAAACGGACTCATCTAAAGAATATGTGCTGCTGGAGGGATTACAGATGTAATACGCCTTTCCATCTGAAAGAGCTTTTGAAATTTTAGCAATTCTATAGCCCTGATTGAGCAGAACGCCTCTATAACTATGCTATGAACATATATGGTTATGGCGCTTGAAGAGTCTCTTTAAAAAAAAAAAAAAAACACAGGTTTCATTAACTTTTAGCATGTTGGAAAGCCGAGCAACATTTGGCTTCTCCAGATTTCTGGTGTTATGAGCATCAGCTTTTCATTTTGAATTCTTAGCCTGCCCCGGGTTAATTATGAAAATGTAAATATAGAATGTCTTCATGCTAGCCGATTACTTTAATTGTGAAAATACAGATGCACAATGTCTTGATGCTAGCAGATTACATTGGCTAAAATAAACCATAATTGAGGCGTCAGGTTTAAAAACTTACATGTTGTTGTTGTCTTTAAAAGCGGGTTTTGTTTCTTCTTTATTCTGCAGGTTTTGACGTGGAGGGCATGGCCACGAGGCTGTACTTTCAGACTATACAATGATGTTGCACCCGGTCATCCTGCAGTGGGAGTGTTCTTTTCCTTCTCTCAACTGCACATGTCAGACGTCTGATATGCCTAACAGCACAGTAAGCTGCAGCATCTATTATTAGCTTAAAGGGATACACTATTGAAAAACAGAATTCCCTTTTTTGCTCTTAAGTAACTGGCCAGAGGCTGTCGGCAGCCTCTGCCCTATTATTATTTTCTTTTTGTGGTTAATTTGCTCATCCTTTGTTCCTCTCAGTCAGGGTAACATGCCCTTCTCCTTTCGCTTTGTTCCACAGGAGCTGAAGATCTTTAGTGTATATGAATGTTCAACAAAACTTCACAGCAATATAATTCACAACAATGTGTCACTAAACAGCAACATGGATTAGTCAGTTTAGAAAACAGAATATATGGAGGTCATGTTGTATACAACATTTATCAATAAAATAAATATGTATCCTTAACCGGTTACCGCAGCTGGGAGTAGTATGTCGTACCCAGAGCTGGCCCAAGCCACTGTGCTGACTGGAGCGATGGATAAAATGCTGCCCCCCAAAAAAAACACGTAACATGTATGAGCGTATCACAGAGCTCCACAGCAATAAAACTCACACTCATACACACTGCATATTACTGTGAGTTTTATTGCTGTGGAGCTCTGTGATACGCTCATACACACTGCACAGTACTGTGAGCTTTATTGCCGTGTGCTCTGCGATACACTTATACACACTGCATATTACTGTATCGCAGAGCACACGCAATAAAGTTCACAGTACTGTGCAGTGTGTATGAGCTTATCAGAGAGCTCCACAGCAATAAAACTCACAGTAATGTGCGGTGTGTATAAGTGTATCACGGAGCGCCACATATACTACATATATAAATGGAGAGAGGCCAGGCACTTGTTTCCATGTAGGCAAGCTGTGAGCCAAAGCTGCTGGCAACAAAAGTGGGTGCCCGGGTGCAAAACTCCCAAGGTTGACATATATGAAAAATGATTAGGAGATGGAGGCACACGGGGACTTAAATAAAACGATAAATTTTAATGAGTTACATCTACAAGAGGAACAAACCGATGTTTCGAACCTCCAGGGGCCTTTATCAAGGTGAAAAGGTAAACATTTTACTTTGATAAAGGCCTCTGTGGGGGGGGGGGCTGAACATTATTTATTATTTATCTTTATCACAGTTACTGTATCTAACACAAAGGTCTTTTCTGCCTGTATGATAATAATGCAGACCCCGTTTGAAACTGTGTGAGATAAAGGACACCATCTAGAGCTCAGAATCTTACATTTCATTAATATTTCTGTAAAGGATAAAGGAATATATGATATATTAAAAATGAGCAAATTAACATTATTTACATTTTTTAACAAACAATATGGCATGATTGCCTTCTAAATGAAAGGGCCACTACCACCAAAAATTAAATGTCCTAATTTTATGTGCTGATATCTTACACGTTCTTTGTTTTTCTCTTGTATGTTTAGATAAGAAAATATTTTACTCTATAAGTGTCACTGGCTGCATCCATTGTATGATATTCTGTGTTGCAAACTGCCACCCCCCCCCATATCTTTATATTACTTGCTCTTCACTGTGTAACTTTGGTCATATAATGGAGTCTATGAGTCGATCACTGACTCAAATCATTGTGTTGTGTGGGATGTATTCAAAGGTCATCAACAGGGGGTAGATCGGAAGTCTTTTAAGCTCCCTGTCTTGTTTCATTCAGCTGCCATCTCTTATCTTAAGTAGCCCTGTCAAAACAATACACAAATCGCATTTACACATGATGAGCAAAAACGGTCAAAATGAGCTCAGCACACTTCTACTTTTAGAAGTGTGCCGAAGTTGTAAAATTACCCCTGTCCTTAAGAGGTTAATACACTGAGCATATGGCAGCTGAGAGCCAAACATAGCATACCGAAAAATATACCTATATTATACGTAAACTACAGAGAATATGAAGGCAGTCATTCTTGTTACTTTTAGTTTTCAATTGTGTTTGTATGTAGACACACCTGTCACCACAGCAAATAGCAACCTTGTTGCTGATAAAATAAAAAGACGCTCCAGCACTAAAGGCTCAAATTGCATCTGACAGAACAAGTTGGACAACAACCGTCACATAATATTTGGATAAAAAACATAGGTAGAATGGCAATTATCATTTGCCCCACACACACACACACACAGCTGAACACTGATTCTGCTTGATGAGGTTATTCACCCTCAAACAGTCACCATTTTCTAGAGGCGTGCACGGCTGAAAATTTTGTTTAATTTCGTTTGAAAATAATTTAGTTTTCGTAATCTCATTTTGTAATTTCCTTTTGACTTGATTCAAATTTCGGATCACTAAAAAAAAACAATGAATCAATTACTACTCAATCACTGTTAGAATAGGGTTAAACATGAGGGTTAAAAGGCAAGCTAGGGTTAAATATTGAGCTGTCTATTGGCCTGTGGTGCTGAATACAACAGATTCAGCACCACAGCCAATTGACAGGGACGGGTTACTTTGTGAAACAGTTAAACTAAACGGATTCGTTTTCATTATTTCGTTTGTAATTTGGGAACGATTCGAATTTTATGATCACTAAAAAAAAATCTGCTCTATTACTGTTATATTAGGGTTAAACATGAGGGTTAAAAGGCAAGCTAGGGTTAAATTACCTTTTTGCTGCAGGGTGCATAGAAGAATCATTCAATCAATGGTTCTCTTATGAAACAGTATAATGAACCACTTTCGTTATATACTGATTAGTTTTCGTTTCAATTCGGATGAAATTAATTTGTTATTTCGGAAGTACTTCCGAAATACAAATTAACGAATTTTCAAACGAATTCAGATTTGTTACGAAACGAATGCACACCTCTACCAGTTTCTCAAGGTCTTCATTTGAAATCCTTTCAGCTGTGCGGAACTTAGAATCAGACCATGCTTAGATTGAGGCTTGTTGAGTGTGAATGGTTTGCAAAGATAACAGTGCCACACTTAGGTCACAAGTAGTAAAATTGTGTTTAAAATTAAAATAAAAGCTGTGTAATTAACCCTTTGCTGCCAGACAGAGATCGCGATTTTAAACACGACTTTAAAGTACTTTGCGCTCCCTATGCTTAACATGGAGAGCACAAAAAGTTATTTGGCTTTAAGATTACTAAGTCCTAGCGCTAATTATGTCCCGCTGGGGTTAACTCAAAAGTTAACCACAGCTTGGAGCTGGCGCTAACCATTTCTGCTTCTGCGGAATCAGTCAGCACCTGCTGAAAAATACCCCAAAAATCAGATACTCACCTTTCATTCTGTGGCGAGAACGGCAACCCGATCTGTTGCTTCTAGCCACCGGGAGCAGAGTGAGACTGAGGAAAAAAGTCCCCAGTCTCACTCCGTGATCACTCCGCGTCCCTGCAGGATCTCGCGAGAGGCAAAATCCTGCCGGTCGTGTGACCCGGCCGGCAGTCAAGTCTCAATGGAGTCCTATGGACTCCATGGAGGGGATGCTCGCTGCCTCGAGTATCCAGAGGCTTAGCGCTGCATTACGGTGCAGGCTGCTGAATTAGTGCCTGCCCTGTAATATGGAGCTAGAATGGGGATGCTAAGGAGAAACCTGCAGGCGCAGGTTTTTCTCCTTAGCGTTCCCGTTTTATCGGGCCGTATGTAATACTTCCCTTAGGGCTCTATTCCATATTTTATGCTAACTTAACCAGAGCTGTTGTAAACTTACCCGAGCCATTATAGTCTATGTGGTTGCTAAGTTTACAACAGCTCTGGTTAAGTTAGCACTGACTTTGGGATATTGATAGTTTTTCAGCGCAGCTGGAACTAACGTCCTAAATTGTCACAAGCATGGTCTGAAATTAACTCCCATCAGAAAACAATGAGTATGGGGTAAAAATAACACAAGTATAAGAAAAATGACACTACCTTAAGTAATTCATGGATAAATAAGAAATTTTATTGAAATATTATTTTTAATAAAAACTACCCTAACTGTAAAAGAAACCCACCTAAAATCTTTATTTTTTTGTTCATTGGCTATCCTAGTTCTTTTTCTTTTTTTCTGGATCTGTCATATTCATTGTATATTCCACCCACATAAACACCTTTTAGCTCTTTGTTCTTTAAACACAAAACTCCTCTACAATAACAAGTTTACAAAGCTCTAAAAGCACAATGGGCCCCGGGATCAAAATACAGGAACTTTAGTGTTCTTCTAGAAGAGTAGTCCATCTCATACTTAAAGTGACACTACCACAAAAAATTTAATATTCTTATTTTGTTTATTTTATCTTGATGAGATCTTACGTGCACTTTGTCTTTCTCATCTATGGTCAGTGCTGTATCTTGGCCTAGGCCGACAAGGCCTAGTCCTAGGGTGGCACATTCCAGGGGCGGCAAAAAAGCCACGCCAGCAGGTTCCTCAAGGCTGCTAGATGTGAGCAGTATACCTTTAACGCAGCTGCTAGTTACAGGAACAATCAATACGCTGCTGCAAGTCTTCCTGGTTCACTTTCCGTCTCCCCTGGATGTTGCCGTGCGAATGACAGCATTTGAGCGCGCCCTGTTTCTCCTCCTGTGTCTCTCTGTTTCTCCGCGTGCTCCGGCACCCCTCCCCTGGGCCAGCACACAGGGAGGGGGAACTGCTGCTGCAGACTGCGTTAGGCTGCACAGTCTCATTAGGCTGCGGCAGCTCATCTCCCGTCGGCACCAGTCACACACCAGCAGCTATGTGCGTATGTGTTCACAATTTTGTGTTTTACCTTCAGACAGTGTTTTATATTAATTTCCGTCAACATATCTTTATACATTGAGGGTTAAATGCAGTTATTTTTTTATGCATTAGCTGGAAGCCTGCATTTGGCTGTTTTAACCTCATTTTCTATACTACTTCTGCCAGGTTTGCTAAAAGTTTATGTTTATAGTCTGAGCAGATGACAAAGGTTTAAAAAAAGCAGACGTAGTGTGTGATCTGTGGCGTGTCACCACACAGAATCTGTGATTTTGTCTGATACTCCGTGTAGCATGTCACAAGAAGGCAAAGGGTTCCCTCTACACACTATAACCACATACACCTCTATAATATGATACGTGCAAGCAGCCAAGTGTGTCTTAGGTACATCCCGGATGTGGCCACTGCAGGGCCAGGAAGTGCAATTCTTGGCTCTCCGATTGACATGGCCTCTGGGAGGAGCTACAAGTCACATGCTCAGTTTCACACTATTTGTGAAACTGATAATAATAGTAAAAGTGAAACAAAATGCAATAGCGGTATCTCAGCATCATAACCACTGAACTGGGCCATGAGCCAAGAGTGTCCCCCTGCAATTGCACTGTTATGGTGAGGGGGGCTTCGTCATTTGTACTTTTATGTTATGTCACGGGGAAGTCTTGACCACAATTTGCAATATGCTTGGTGGACAGTGCTGGGCATGTACCCGAGCCCCATGGCCTACAATGTCGCTCTGAGCCTCCACCCACCATACTGGAGATTGCTGCATGCCAATCATCCCTGCAGCACCAGAGGAGGAAACCCTGACCACATTCCTCTGGCCTGGCCGGGGTGGCCGTCCATGTGAAGGATAACCTGCTGCAGGAATGCTGTTAAATGTTATTTGTGTTTTGTTTCCTGTTTCCTCGATGAGAATCTGCCAAGCGCGGTCCTCAGCAGACAGGTGATGCATTCGGGCTGACCTGAAATGCAATCCAAATTTTGTGTGGAACGGCGCCAAGCCAGACATCTACTAGGAATGGGTATTTTTTTATTATTTACAGATTGTGAGGACGGCAAAACATACAAGTAGGCACTTGGTATCCACTTTTAATATACAGAGAGGAGGAGGTAGAGCTCTTAGCAGAAAAGGTGGAGCCTAAAAGAAATCTGAAGGGTGGGGTTTAAACAGGAAAAGGTGTGGCCTTGGCAGGAAGGGGTGTGACAGATTTAAATTAGGGGGCGCATGAGTTTAGTCAGGCCTGGGGCAGCACAAACCCTAAATACACCACTGTGTATTGTTAGTTAAAATATTTTACTCTATACGAGTCACTGGGTGCATCCATTTTGGTTTGTAACCTGCCTCCTCAAAAGTAATGTTACAGCACTTGCTCCTCACAGTGAGACATTGGGCATAGGATAGCGTCTATGGGTCAGAGGCCCAGAAAATTTACCTATTGACTTGCATTGTGTGGAATGTATGTAAATAACATCACCAGCTGGTGCCATTGGATGTTGTTAGCCCACTATCAGATCTCATTCAGCTGCCATCTCTTATCTCACGTAGCATAGACACAAAAGACGCTCTGCAGCTTCCAATTCCCACCCCATTGCCTCATCACTACTTTTTTATCCTATAGCACATTTGTAAAGTGAAACTTGTGCTAAGATTTTGGTAACTGTTGCATTATAGGGAAAAATCCACAAAATGAAAACATGAGATAAAAACCCAACTTTACTTTTCCTTTGTACATGCAATTAATTCAAACAAAGAAAAAAACAGTGGCATGTGTTTTATAATGTCAGGGTTATTCAGAGAGCGTGAAAAGCAGGAGAATGACTGGAGAATGACTGGAGAATGAAAAATTCTAGGTCAAAATAGCCAAACCAGAAAAATTCTCCCTTTCATCTCACTTTCCAAATCGGCTATTTTGACCTAGAATTTTTCATTCTCCAGTCATTCTCCTGCTTTTCACGCTCTCTGAATAACCCTGTGTGATTTTTGTAATACACAAGTAATCTAGTTAGTGGTAGTGTCCCTTTAAGTACAGTAAGGTCCCTTTTCTATTTTCTTTCGTTTGTCTATGTGTGAATGTGGGAAATATATTATATATGTTGCATGATATTGCAATATCAACGTCGCCAATTCTTTTATCTGGACATCTATATTATTTAAATGTGCATTGGCAGTGTATAGAAAGTGCTGCCCTGCAGTGTGTGCAGTAGAAGCAATACATTGTTGGTGGGAAATCAATTTGTTAACCCTTTCATGCAGCGGGGCGTGGTACACCGTCCATGTGGCGGTGGTGTTGCCACATCAGCCATATTTTCCAGGACACATATAATTTATTCATGCTGATGATGGACAGTGCATGAAGAATGCCACCCCGCAGCATGTAGAAAGCATATGCTGCAGGTAAGAAATCAAAAAGGAATCAGGTGAGCTGCCTTCATTAACCCTTTCGCTGTTGAGCATTTTCCCACCTCTGTGCTGAGCTCATTTTTACCGGTTTCGCTCATCATGTTTAACCGCGTTTGAAGCCTTATTTTAATATATGACCCAGACATATTATATATCGTTCTTTCCGACAGACTGTGCAGATTCATAATATGTCATTAGTATATGTATACGTTATGTCATGTCTGTATATTATAACAAAAAATGCAATAAAATTTGAATTTTCAATAATTTACAATGTGTAAAGTGTTTTTTTTCACATTTTAAAATGCGATCGTTTGCGGTTATATTTTCTATGGGGTGCGCTTGTTAAAAAAATTAGAAATGAGGAATCGTTACTTTTTTTGGGGAAAATTATGTGTTTTTTAGCAAACACCCTCCATAGAAAAAATCGTTAGTGCAGCATCATTGTTCACATTTTTTTTTTTTATTTTTTTTTTTTTACATTTTACATGGTCATGTTTGGTATCATTGGAAAGGCCATGCTCTGGCCGTTCCAATGATAGCAAACATTAACCCCTAGCTGTAATCGGGATCGGGAGATAGGGGGTTCATTGGAACCCCCTATATCCACTATAGGTGGCAGCAAGGGGTTAATTTCAAAACTGGCGACATCGCGCTCTGCGCGATGACACTAGTCATTAGGGGGATATCCCGGAAGCTTGGCCGACATCCAAGATGTCGGCCAGCTCCGGGAGGGGACCGCGATACGGCGCATGTTGGCGCCATATCGTGATCCAGCCCCCTAGGGGTTAAAGACAGCTGCCGCTTGGAAGGGCAGGCTGTGTCCTTCCAGGCGGTGCCTGTCTTTAATCGCTGGCCCGCGGGGAAGGGGAGGGGGAGAGGTCCGAAGGACCCCCCCCTCCCCTTCAGGCACCTTCCCTGCTTCCCTGCAATGGCGGGGGGGGTGCCTGAAATAGACGTCATCGCGCATGCGCGATGACGCCTATCGTGCCCGCCAGGGTCCCGGAGGCTGGGCTGACATCGATGATGTCAGCCCGCACCGGGGGGCCGAGCGATCAGCCGGAATACCGGCTGATCGCGGCTGCAAAGGGAGGACGCGCGTCCTCTGCAGCGAAGTACCAATGCGGTTGGACGCGCTGAGCGCGTCCACCGCATTGAAGTGGTTAATTCCTGCAACATATGAATTATACATGTTACAGGGCTGATCATTCCCTGAGCTATCCCTCTGCATGAGTTAGTAATATATGTCCTGGAAAATATTGCCGATGTGGCAACCCTAGCGGCGGGCAGGATTGAACGCCACAGGATACCATAGCATGCCTCGCTAGCATCTATGACCAGTCTCTCGCCCCCCACATCATTGGCAGCCACGGGGCGGCTGAACTATGGCCGTCCCCCTGCAGCCAATGAAAGGCACGGGTGGGCCTTAGGAAGGGCCGAAGAGCCGCTGGGTGCACTAACTGGCGTTAAGACCCTCCCGCTGGGCACCTCCCACCTGGTGGGAGGGTTTAAACAGGGTTGGATCCCAAAACAACAGTCTCCTAGATTAAGGGAATATCCTCAAAGTGATGGTGGTTGCCTTTGTTGCATACAACAGTGAGAATCTACATTGTTGCGAATGCAACAAACTTTCGGCATTTCACAAAAAGGAAATTCCAACAGCAGCAGGAGAAGCTTCATTGATGGTTTGATATTTTCTTTTATATATCCCTTATAGATTGTTCTTTTGTGAAGAGGATCACTAAACTATATTGTTTCATCCTTGTTAGGCTACGTCTGTTCAAATGTATCCCCTTGTTCGCAATCTTGCCCAGCACTGCAGAATATGTTGACACTATATAAATGATAATGATAATAGTCATAAAAAATGCATTTGAATTCCGTAGAGAAAACCTCTGAGAGCTTGCGTAATAAATAGTTGGCTTGCCAGTGGCATGGTTGGAAGAGCATGCTTCACATTCTTTCTCTGGAGATTTATATTTGCAGAATTACAGTCAAACAATAAGGTAAGTGTTGTTGAATTTATACAGGAAATAATAATAAAGTGAAGAGGACAATGAAGCTCCTTTGAATAAATAGAATGGTAATTCAGTGCCTGTGTCATGGGAAAATGATTCTTATGAAGAGCAGAAAGCATGTTCCAATAACTCTGGACTGGTGATCTGATGTGTGCAATGATGCTTCTTACTGCTGGGTGTTCTTATTAGATAAAAGATTAAGATCTCTATGTGCCTGGAGCTGAATATTTTGGTGGCATTTTATGGAATGTAGTGGAATGAAAATATATTTTAGGTTATTTAAAATAGCAGATACAGATATATCTAACCAGATACGGTGTGAGGAAATTTCCATTCAGATTTCAATCATTTAAAGACTGTAAAATAATTTTTTCACATTTTATCATGCTGGGGGCAATATATCCAGGTGAGCTGGGGCAATATATCCATGTGAGCTTGGGGCAATATATCCAGGTGAGCTGGCCTGGGGCAATATATCCAGGTGAGCTGGGGCAATATATCTATGCGAGCTGGGGCAATATATCCATGCGTGAGCTGGGGGCAATATATCCAGGTGAGCTGGCCTGGGGCAGTATATCCATGTGAGCTGGCCTGGGGCAATAAATTCATGTGTGAGCTGGAGCAATATATTCATGTGTGAGCTGGGGGTAATATATTCATGTGTGAGCAGGGGTAATATATCCATGTGAGCTGGGGGCAATATATCCATGTGAGCTGGGGGAAATATATCCATGTGAGCTGGGGTAATATATCCATGTGAGCTGGGGCAATATTTCCATGTGAGCTGGGGCAATATATCCAGGTGAGCTGGGGCAATATATCCAGGTGAGCTGGGGGCAATATATCCATGTGAGCTGGGGCAATATATCCATGTGAGCTTGGGGCAATATATCCAGGTGAGCTGGGGCAATATATCCAGGTGAGCTGGGGCAATATAGCCATGTGAGCTGGGGCAATATATCCATGTGAGCTGGCCTGGGGCAATATATTCATGTGAGCTGGGGCAATATATCCATGTGAGCTTGGGGCAATATATCCAGGTGAGCTGGCCTGGAGCAATATATCCAGGTGAGCTGGGGCAATATATCTATGCGAGCTGGGGCAATATATCCATGCGTGAGCTGGGGGCAATATATCCATTTGAGCTGGCCTGGGGCAATATATTCAAGTGAGCTGACCTGGGGCAGTATATCCATGTGAGCTGGCCTGGGGCAATAAATTCATGTGTGAGCTGGGGCAATATATTCATGTGTGAGCTGGGATAATATATTCATGAGTGAGCTGGGGTAATATATCCATGTGTTATATCCATGTTTTATACATTGACTGGGCTGTTACTCCTGGCAGTTGCTGCCGCTCCGGTGAGTATGGGCATGACGCCATTTTTTCTGTATCTATGTATATCATGCTTGTAACACCAGTCCGTCGTTCTGCAGCTGTTCCGCTTTCCATGTTTTCGTTTTTGATCCCAAATGGGAAGTGTTTGGTGCGTGTATAAATAAAAGCCACTATCTTTGCCTCTCCTTGGCTGAAAAGCAGCTGGAGGGGCTTGGAGCTACTCAGTAGAGCGGCCTTTTGGTTACAATTGTTAGGTACCCACTCTAAAGAGGTGCCTTGAAGTGGCGAGTGGGCTTACGTTGCAATGGCCATTGAAACAAACAAAAACCTCATTTTTGTTGTACATGGAACACATAGAAACGAGCGCAGATGACACTCTTTTTCCTTGTTATGTTTTATACACTGACTGGGCTGTTACTCCTGGCAGTTGCTGCCGCTCCGGTGAGTATGGGCGCGACGCCATTTTTTCTGTATCTATGTATATCATGCTTGTAACACCAGTCCGTCGTTCTGCAGCTGTTCTTCTTTCCATGTTTTTGTTTTTGATCCCAAATGGGAAGTGTTTGGTGCGTGTATAAATAAAAGCCACCATCTTTGCCTCTCCTTGGCTGAAAAGCAGCTGAAGGGGCTTGGAGCTGCTCAGTAGAGCGGCCTTTTGGTTACAATCGTTAGGTACCCACTCTAAAGAGGTGCCTTGAAGTGGCGAGTGGGCTTACGTTGCAATGGCCATTGAAACAAACAAAAACCTAATTTTTGTTGTACATGGAACACATAGAAACGAGCGCAGATGACACTCTTTTTCCTTGTTATGTTTTATACATTGACTGGGCTGTTACTCCTGGCAGTTGCTGCCGCTCCGGTGAGTATGGGCGCGACGCCATTTTTTCTGTATCTATGTATATCATGCTTGTAACACCAGTCCGTCGTTCTGCAGCTGTTCCTCTTTCCATGTTTTTGTTTTTGATCCCAAATGGGAAGTGTTTGGTGCGTGTATAAATAAAAGCCACCATCTTTGCCTCTCCTTGGCTGAAAAGCAGCTGGAGGGGCTTGGAGCTGCTCGGTAGAGCGGCCTTTTGGTTACAATTGTTAGGTACACACTCTAAAGAGGTGCCTTGAAGTGGCGAGTGGGCTTACGTTGCAATGGCCATTGAAACAAACAAAAACCTCATTTTTGTTGTACGTGGAACACATAGAAACGAGCGCAGATGACACTCCTTTTCCTTGTTATGTTTTATACATTGACTGGGCTGTTACTCCTGGCAGTTGCTGCCGCTCCGGTGAGTATGGGCGCGACGCCATTTTTTCTGTATCTATGTATATCATGCTTGTAACACCAGTCCGTCGTTCTGCAGCTGTTCCTCTTTCCATGTTTTTGTTTTTGATCCCAAATGGGAAGTGTTTGGTGCGTGTATAAATAAAAGCCACCATCTTTGCCTCTCCTTGGCTGAAAAGCAGCTGGAGGGGCTTGGAGCTGCTCAGTAGAGTGGCCTTTTGGTTACAATCGTTAGGTACCCACTCTAAAGAGGTGCCTTGAAGTGGCGAGTGGGCTTACGTTGCAATGGCCATTGAAACAAACAAAAACCTAATTTTTGTTGTACATGGAACACATAGAAACAAGCGCAGATGACACTCTTTTTCCTTGTTATGTTTTATACATTGACTGGGCTGTTACTCCTGGCAGTTGCTGCCGCTCCGGTGAGTATGGGCGTGATGCCATTTTTTCTGTATCTATGTATATCATGCTTGTAACACCAGTCCGTCGTTCTGCAGCTGTTCCTCTTTCCATGTTTTTGTTTTTGATCCCAAATGGGAAGTGTTTGGTGCGTGTATAAATAAAAGCCACCATCTTTGCCTCTCCTTGGCTGAAAAGGAGCTGGAGGGGCTTGGAGCTGCTCAGTAGAGCGGCCTTTTGGTTACAATTGTTAGGTACCCACTCTAAAGAGGTGCCTTGAAGTGGCGAGTGGGCTTACGTTGCAATGGCCATTGAAACAAACAAAAACCTCATTTTTGTTGTACATGGAACACATAGAAACGAGCGCAGATGACACTCTTTTTCCTTGTTATGTAATATATCCATGTGAGCTGGGGGCAATATATCCATGTGAGCTGGGGTAATATATCCATGTGAGCTGGGGCAAATATATCCATGTGAGCTGGGGCAATATAGCCTTGTGAGCTGGGGCAAATATATCCATGTGAGCTGGGGCAATATATCCATGTAAGCTGGGGGCAATATATCCAGGTGAACTGGGGCAATATATCCATGTGAGCTGGGGGAAATATATCCATGTGAGCTGGGGTAATATATCCATGTGAGCTGGGGTAATATATCCATGTGAGCTGGGGCAAATATATCCATGTGAGCTGGGGCAATATAGCCTTGTGAGCTGGGGCAAATATATCCATGTGAGCTGGGGCAATATATCCAGGTGAACTGGGGCAATATATCCATGTGAGCTGGGGCAATATATCCATGTGACCTGGGGCAATATATCCAGGTGAGCTGGGGCAATATTTCCATGTGAGGTGGGGCAATATTTCCATGTGAGGTGGGGCAATATTTCCATGTGAGGTGGGGCAATATATCCATGTGAGCTGGGGCAATATATCCATGTGAGCTGGGGCAATATATCCAGGTGAGCTGGGGCAATATTTCCGTGTGAGCTGGGGCAATATATCCAGGTGAGCTGGGGCAATATATCCAGGTGAGCTGGGGCAATATTTCCATGTGAGCTGGGGGCAATATATCCAGGTGAGCTGGGGCAATATATCCAGGTGAGCTGGGGCAATATATCCATGTGAACTTGGTGCAATATATCCAGGTGAGCTGGCCTGGGGCAATATATCCAGGTGAGCTGGGGCAATATATCCATGTGAGCTGGGGAAATATATCCATGTGAGCTGGCATGGGGCAATATATCCATGTGAGCTGGCTTGGGGCAATATATTCATGTGAGCTGGGGCAATATAGCTATGCGAGCTGGGGCAATATATCCATGCGTGAGCTGGGGGCAATATATCCAGGTGAGCTGGCCTGGGGCAATATATCCAGGTGAGCTGGGGCAATATATCCATGTGAGCTGTGGCAATATATTCATGTGAGCTGGCCTGGGGCAATATATTAATGTGAGCTGGCCTGGGACAATATATTCATGTGAGCTGGGGCAATATATCTATGCGAGCTGGGGCAATATATCCATGCGTGAGCTGGGGGCAATATATCCAGTTGAGCTGGCCTGGGGCAATATATTCAAGTGAGCTGGCCTGGGGCAATATGTCCATGTGAGCTGGCCTAGGGCAATATATTCCTGTGAGCTGCCCTGGGGCAATATATTCATGTGAGCTGGCCTGGGCGAAATATATCCATGTAAGCTGGCCTGGGGCAATATATTCATGTGTGAGCTGGCCTGGGGCAATATATTCATGTGTGAGCTGGGGCAATATATTCATGTGTGAGCTGGGGCAAATATATCCATGTGAGTTGGGGGCAATATATTCATGTGAACTGGGGCAAATATATCCATGTGAGCTGGGGGCAATATATCCATGTGAGCTGGGGCAATATATCCATGTGAGCTGGGGACAAATATATCCATGTGAGCTGGGGCAATATATCCATGTGAGCTATGAGTTTGCAATCTAAGGGGGTCCCATGAGCTTACAATCGAAGGGGTCCCATGAGTTTATAATCTTAGGGGTCGCACGCATGAGTTTACAATCTAAGAGATCCTGGCCCCATGAGCTTACAATCTAAGCGTGGTCCTGTTCCCGTGAGCTTGCAATCTAAGAGGGAAGAGGAACCTGCTCTAATATATAAATGCCTTTGTAATGCGCTGTCAGCTGCGCGCACACCCATCACAGCTGCTCACTTGGCCCTCCTGTTGCGGATGGGATGGCGCCAGACAAGTTAAAAACACATTGATATATGGAGATACTCTTGGATAGGACATTGGAAAAACAAATATGTGGACATGAATTCTGAGCTGGCAATAACACTAGACTGCCCTCTGGGCAAAAAATGTTTCCCTTTATTTTTTTTAAATCGTCTTTTCTCTTTACTGTAACTGCCTTTTTTATTATCATTCATTGGACAATACCATCGCTTTCAAACTAAAAGTAAGCAAATTAGTGGTTTTTTTTTTGTTTTCTTTTCTTTTATATTTTACATGGTCACGGTTCATATCAATGCAAAGGCCAGACTCTGACCTGTTCAATGACACCTCCCTTGACCTTGTGAGGTATATAGATTTAAAATCTTGCTCTGTTAGAAAGAAAAAAATAAATAAATATTTATTATTTTATTTTTATTGTTACATACAACCTGGTCATGTTTGGTATCATTGGAAAGGCCTTGATCTCACATGGCCCTGTAACTGCTAAGGAGTTGGAGATAAAGAGGTCCAAACGCCCATCAATGCAGGCATAGTTATCCTTTCTCTTGGCTCCATCAGCCCTATGTTAATCCGGCCATGCTCGTACTGAGGTGCCTGCGTTGTGACACTTCAATGGGGCCGGCCGCACACTGTTTTTGCACACATTACAGCAGGCATGCTGCGCCCGTTCAGAAAGCCTCCCCATCGAAGAGTTACGATACACGTTCGACAGGGCTGCAAAGCACAATCCTCCATAGGAGTAACTGTACTCAGCGAGGTGGCCAGACGGGTTTCAGATGGGCGTCAGAGTGGAAGGAACATCCACTCTCACGGATGTTCCGTTCTGCAAAACGCTAGTCTGACCCCGGCCCTAATTTATTTTAATCGTTTTACAGGCTATGGACCCTCTATGAACTGTTTTTGATTAAGTGACAAAGGAACATATACCATACATAACAAGTAAAAAATACTGACAGCGATTGCAAATGTATATCTAAGATGCAAATGTATTAAACCTGAACACCAAAAAATATTACTGTTATCTCAGATTAGATATTGTATATGACATCGCTGTTGAATCAGATGTGAGTGACGTCGATGGCTTCACTTTTGACATCATTTTACACAACAGATAAACCATAAATATAAAAGTATATAAAGCATTGTGTACGAATGCATTTTTCTTATGGAAACAACTTTGTTTTGTAGCCAATAGGCCCTGACTAACGTCTGCAATAAGCATTACTCATTACTTTAAGACATCAACTCGTAAATTATATTTCCTACAGTTTGGACAAAAAAATTCATGCTTCTTTTAAAAACAATTGTAACAAATATCAAAATCCGCACGAGCGAAGCCGCCGGCAAGAGCTAGTGAACAATAAAAAAAATTATATTTTATACAAAAACAGGAGTTAAAGCTGTTGGCACTATTCCTTTATATGTCCAAAATATTGGCATTTCATTGCTGAATACACTCCTTGCCAGGGATGGACTGGGACAAAAAGTAAGCCCTGGACTTCATCCAGACCAGCCCACTTTAATTATGCAAACTCGCACAAAAATAGTATATAAACCAACCGGATCGCTCAACCAATTGCACTACAGATACCAGAGTTGCTGCACAGCGATTGGGTAATGCAACGCAGCGGCACTGAGGTTGACTGCACGCCATGTCTTCAGGTGAGGCAGATGTGTAGGGGGTCTCACCGACACAATGGCCCCAATATGAGACTGTGGCAGACTGCGTCTGTTTTACAGATGGTGAGGTAGTTCTCACCTCCCCCATTAAGGACCCTACGGCGAACAAGCATTCACTCTGGCCCACTGAGTCATCGGCCCACCGGGAATCTCCCTGTAGTCCTTATGGCAGTACATTATTTTTATTATTATTGTCATCATTTTATATAACGCAACTATTTCCGCAGTGCTTTACAATAACCAAAGTGAACGAAAAACATATAAACGGACATAGGATGGAAACAAGAGGTGTAGAGGGCCCTGCTCATAGGAGCTTACAGTCTAGAGGGATTGGGGTTGAGGAAGACAAGAGGAATTGCACTAGATAGCAGGATCATTAGTGCCAGTGGTTTGGGAATGGTGGGGCCATACAAGCGGCTTCAATAAAGTGTGAGTAGGTGAGTAGAGGTATGAGTTGCATCAGTGATGCGATACGCTAATCTGAAGAGATGGGTTTTGAGGGATTTCTTGAAGGCCTGAAGGTCAGGGGAGAGTTTGATAGGGTGAGGCAAGTCATTCCACAAGACTGGTGCTGCCCTTGAGAAGTCTTGGAGGCGAGAGTTGGCTGTGCGCGTGTAGACTGATGACAGGTGGAGATCACCTGCAGATCGGAGTTGTCTAGATGGGACGTGCTTGCTGAGTAACGAAGACATATAGGGAGGGGTTGAGTTATTGAGTGATTTGAACGCGAGCATCAGTATTTTACACTGTATCCTGAAACGTACAGGAAGCCAACGGAAGGACCGGCAGAGGGGGGAGGTACGCAAGGTGCGTCTGGTGAGAAAAATAAGCCTGGCCCCTGCAATTATAGATTGCAAAGGGGCGATACGGGAGTTGGGGAGGCCAATAAGGAGCGAGTTGCAGTAGTCAAGTCGTGAAATGACAAGAGCATGAACCAGCACTTGTGGTATCTTGTGTCAGAAAGGGGCGGACACGGGCAATGTTTTTGAGTTGAAAATAACAGGATTTGGTCACTGTCTGGATGTGGGAAGAGAATGTTAGGTCAGAGTCAAAAGTGTCTCCAAGGCAGCAAGCTTGGGGTGTTGGGCTAATGGGTGTTCCATTTAATTGTAGAGAGATAGGTGGTATTGGGTTCTTCTTGGAGGGAGGAATGACGAGAATTTCAGTTTTGGCAAGATTGAGTTTAAGGAAGCGGGAAGCCATCCAATTTGAAACAGCGGAGAGACAGTCAGTGACTCAATCCAGGAGACCTGGAGAGAGATCAGGGGAGGAGAGGTAAATTTGAGTGTCATCAGCGTATAGGTGGTACTGGAATTCAAAGGAGCTGATCAGTTTTCAAAGAGAGGCAGTGTAGACTGAAAAAAGTAGAGGGGCCCAGTACTGAACCTTGGGGCACCCCAACAGAGACAGGCTGCTGGGAGGAGGTACTTCCAGCAAAGGAAACACTAAACGATTGTTGGGACAGGTAGGAAGTAGGGATGTGCGTTTTGGGTTTCGGAATTTCGGAATTTTCACGAAATTTCCCGATTCGTGTTTTCGGATGCGGCCGAATTTCCGAAAAATTTTAGATCCGAAAAGTTCAGATCCGAAATGTTTTCCGAGCCGAAACGAAATATTTTCGGATTTTTTCGAATGGGCTTGAAATGTGGCAAACGAGGAGAACAGATTTTCCGAAAAACGAAAATTTTCCGAAAAACGAAAACTTTCCGAAAAACGAAAATTTAGTAAAAACGAACATTTTCTGAAAAACGAAAATTTTTCGAAAAAACGAAAAGTCGATACAAAAACGGGCAAAATGACACTAAAAATACGAAAAAAGGTCGATATGCCGAAAAATGTGCAATTCCGAAAAACGAAAATTTTCCGAAAAACGAAAATTTTGTAAAAACGAAAATTTTGTAAAAACGAAAATTTTCTGAAAAACTAAAATTTTTCGAAAAAACGAAAAGTCGATACAAAAACCGAGCACAGTGACACGAAAATACGAAAAATGGTCGAAATTCCGAAAAAAAAATGTACCCGAAAAACAGGTCGAACCGAATCGAATCGAAACCGAAATCGGTCGAAACGAGCCGAATCGAAAAGTTTAAAAATCCGAAAAATCGAACCGAATCGAACCGAAAAAAAAATCGGTGCACAAGCCTAGTAGGAAGCGAACCATGAAAGAACAGAACCTTGAAGGCCTATATCGCTAAGAGTTTGAAGGAGGATTGAGTGGTCAACTGTATCAAAGGCAGCAGAGAGGTCAAGAAGGATCAGCAGTGAGTAGCACCCATTGGCTTTAGCAGTTGCAAGGTCATTGGTCAGTTTCGCAAGAGCTGTTTCTGTTGAGTGCAGTGAGCGAAAGCCAGATTGCAGAGGGTTAAGGAGAGAGTAGGTGTTGAGGTAGTCAGACGGGCATACACAAGCTTTTAAAGGAGTTTGGAGGCAAAAGGGAGCAGGGAAACGGGGCAGTAGTTGGAGCGATCAGTCAGATCCAGAGATATTTTTTTAGGATTGGGACTACTGTGGCATGTTTGAGGGGAGCAGGAAAGACCCCAGAGGTTAACGACAGATTAAAGTTGTGGGTCAAGGATGGTACAAGAGAAACAGAAAGTGTTTTGGCAAGATGTGAGGGAACGGGGTCGAGTGGGCAGGTAGTAGAATGAGAGGATTGTAGTAGTTTAAGGACCTCTTGTTCAGTAGCTGAAGGGAATGAGTTAAACATGTGAGGATGGACATGGTTAGCATCTTCCTGCATGGGTGAAGATGGCATTGTGGAGATTTCAGTTCTTATCTGTTCAATTTTTGCTGTGAAAAAGCATACTAGGTCTTTGGCTTTGAGGTCAGTGTGAGGAACAGCAACCGCAGGACGGAGAAGGGAGTTGAAGGTGGTGAACAGGCGTTTTGGGTTCCGGGAGTGGGTGTGTATGAGGGCTGTAAAATATGACTGCTTGGCTAGGAAAAGCGCAGAGCTGTAGGACTGGAGGACTGAAAGTCGGAGTGGGAGCGGGTCTTTTTCCAATAGCGTTCAGCAGTTCTAGAACATCTTTTGGAGATGCCGGGTCAATTTGTTGTGCCAGGGTTGCAAGTTTTGTCGCCTCATTGACCAGTGTTTTGACGGCACCAACTTATCAAGGGTGGAGGAAAGAGTAGAGTTGTAGCAGGAAGATGGTTTCATTAGGACAGGAGAGAGATAGGACGGATGAGAGCGGTATGGATAGGTTGGCAGAGAATTGCTGTGGATCCAGGGAGTGGAGATTTCTGTGGGTCCGAGAAAGTTTGGGTTCAGATGGAAGAACGAGGGGAGAGCTGAGTTCACAAGTCAGAAGATGATGGTCAGAGAGGTTGAGAGGTATAATAGTGAGGTCAGAGATAGGGCACGAGTAGGAGAAGATAAGATCCAGAGTACTGCCAGCTGTGTGTGTGTGGGAGTTGCACCACTGAGTAAGGCCAAATGAGGATGTAATGGAGAGAAGTCGCGAGACAGCTGAGCTATGTGGCGACTCAACAGGGATGTTAAAGTCGCCAAGAATGAGGGATGGAATGTCAGAAGAAATGAAATGCAGAAGCCAAGATGAGAACTGGTCAAGGAAGAGAAGAGGTTGGCCAGGGGGTCGGTAGATAACTGCCTCCTCCAGCAGATCCCTCATCCAATAACCTCCGATCCAGGACCAGCACCTTATTTGCAATACCACAGTACAAAAAGAAAGTGGCTCGATCCTCATTTTCCTACAGAGCACCGCAAATATGGAATAACCTCCCAGACGCCATCAAATCTTCCCCAGTCTAAAGTCACTCAAGAGCTCCCTATTAACATATCTCAATACAGAATGCACCTGTAAACATGTAACATAAAGACTATTTTCTACATATTTATTTTCTGTTAATCTGTATATTTGTGTGTTTTTTTTTATATCTTGCATTGTATTACTTTGTATTTCTGTAACAACTGTAACATTTTAATGTTCTTGAACCCAGGATGTACTTGAAAACGAGAGAAATCTCAATGTATCCTTCCTGGCAAAATCCTTTATAAATAAATAAATAAATAATAAATAAATAAATACGAGCGGCTAGAGGCTTAAACGGGCGAATAGTATGGACCTCGAATGTGGGGAAAGTAAGAGATGACTAGGCTTGTGCACCGATTTTTTTTCGGTTCGATTCAGTTCGATTCGTTCGGATGTTTAAAATTTTCGATTCGGCTCATTTCGACCGATTTCTGTTTCGATTCGGTTCGGTTCGGCTCGTTTTTCGTGTACATTTTTTTTCGGAATAGACCATTTTTCATGTTTTTGGGTCACTTTGCTCGTTTTTTGTATCGACTTTTCGTGATTTCAGAAATTTTCATTTTTTTCGGAACGTCTGTTCTCCTCGTTTCAAAGTGTCTAACTCTATTCGTTTTGACGTAAACTACTATGGTTTACTTTTTTTATACTTTATATATTTTTTTATAATAAATTTTTGGCTTGTTTTTCGGATCCGATAATTCATTCTGTCGATACGATAATTCTGGCGATTCTATCGTGTTTTTTTTTATTAAATAAAGATCCTTTTTTTCTTATGAATATACATTTCACAACTTTATTTAATCATATTAAAATGGTATGAAAGGAACAAAAAAAAATGAACAAAACGATTTAAAAAACGCTAAACTGTCCCGAATGGTCTGACTTTAAAAATAAAAACCAGAACAAAAGGTTTTAAAACGGAAAAATAGTTGATCAAAATGATCTGAAACAAAAAAAAAACAACAAATAAAATGATTTAAAACAGACAAACAAAAATTAACCCTTTCGTGTGCTGAGGCATTTCACGGCTTCCCTTCACGCCTGTGTGCGGCACTGCGGTCTGCTGCTGAGCTAATTTTTAACAGTTTCGCTCCTCTTGTTTAAACGCGTTTTGAAGCCTTATTTTATAATATGACCCAGACATGTTATATATCGTTCTTTCCTGCAGACTCGGCAGATGATTCATAATATATGAAACGAGGGAATGTGGTACGGAGGAGGCGCTAAAGTGAATGGGATATTGGTATGAATATGTATGCAGCCTACTGGGAGAGGAACAAAAAACCTCGACAGAAATGTGTTTGAGATACGAGAAGGAGTGGGAGTTACTCCAGTGGCGCAGAGGGAGGTGATTTATGTTGAAACTCCGTGTAAATGGGAAACGGAAATATTCTAAAAAACAGTTTGAAGTCAACTGTAGGAGCACAGTCTAGGAACAGACCAATGGTAAAGTGCTATCTTAAGTGTACACTAGAAAAAAGTGCAATGCAATCGAAAGTGCATATGGTGCAAACAGCTAATAAAAGTGCTGACTAGGAGCACAGTCCAGGAACAGACCAGGGTGCTATTTTAAGTGTGCACTAGAAAAAAGTGCAAATGCAATCAAAAGTGCATAAGGAGCAAATAACAGCTAAAAACGTTGTGCACGTTATAAAGCGTATTGTGAAAAATGTGTTGAATGTTCGTATTAGAAACAGTTCATAAAACCATACATAAAGCACATAAAAAGGGCATAAAAAACAACACACACTTTTTGTGCAAAGTGCAAATGTGAAGTGCAATTGAAATAGCACAAAAATGGTATTAAAAATAGTCCAGAGATAGTGCAAAAAGTCTAAAAAGACAGTCTTATTCGTGAATAAATAAAAGGAGGGCTTATTGATAACTGTGTAGGCCTCTCACTTATAGCGTCCGTGTGCGAAGATCCTCCAAATGGGAGAGAAATGGATCTTATCCTTGTTGTCCTAGTGGATTCTGCGTTCTAGTAGATTCCACGTTCTCGTAGTACAGGGAAGGGGAAAAAAGGGGAGAGAGAAAGAAAAATAGTGCAATATTGTCTAGATATATTAGTCGTGGAAGGATGCAAGAAAAATGCACACTTACACTTTCCAGAGCCTATATGGTCCAGGCTCTGGTTCGAAGTGCACTGGGCCAAATATAGAGTGACCTCTTCCCTTCTTTTGAAATTATTGTTCACCTCGGATATAGAAAAACAAGGTATTCATAGCGCAACTTGAATGGTGACTAGGTATATTGGTAGAAATAGAGTTAGTCTCACTCACCGATGGTGGAGCCTTGTTCCAGGCTCGACTTAATGGCATGCAGTGCTCCTTTGCTCGGTGGGCACCGTCACCTCTTTAGATGCACCTCTTTAACGGTCTTCTACTGGCTCAGAAGGGTAAATGAAGTAAATAGACCAAAAAAACCTTAAAGGATTGCCCCTTTTTCTCTCATGGACTGATGAAGGCACGTGAGCTGCCGAAACGCGTATCCTCCATCATTATCATTTTTCTTTTTTCCCTTCCTCTCCCCCCTTTATTTTAGATTTTCTCAATAAACCACGTTATTTTAACTTACCAATTCTTGGTTTTGCTGCTGTTTTTTTGGTCTATTTACTTCATTTACCCTTCTGAGCCAGTAGAAGACCGTTAAAGAGGTGCAGCTAAAAAGGTGACGGTGCCCACCGAGCAAAGGAGCACTGCATGCCATTAAGTCGAGCCTGGAACAAGGCTCCACCATCGGTGAGTGAGACTAACTCTATTTCTACCAATATACCTAGTCACCATTCAAGTTGCGCTATGAATACCTTGTTTTTCTATATCCGAGGTGAACAATAATTTCAAAAGAAGGGAAGAGGCCACTCTATATTTGGCCCAGTGCACTTCGAACCAGAGCCTGGACCATATAGGCTCTGGAAAGTGTAAGTGTGCATTTTTCTTGCATCCTTCCACGACTAATATATCTAGACAATATTGCACTATTTTTCTTTCTCTCTCCCCTTTTTTCCCCTTCCCTGTACTACGAGAACGTGGAATCTACTAGAACGCAGAATCCACTAGGACAACAAGGATAAGATCCATTTCTCTCCCATTTGGAGGATCTTCGCACACGGACGCTATAAGTGAGAGGCCTACACAGTTATCAATAAGCCCTCCTTTTATTTATTCACGAATAAGACTGTCTTTTTTAGACTTTTTGCACTATCTCTGGACTATTTTTAATACCATTTTTGTGCTATTTCAATTGCACTTCACATTTGCACTTTGCACAAAAAGTGTGTGTTGTTTTTTATGCCCTTTTTATGTGCTTTATGTATGGTTTTATGAACTGTTTCTAATACGAATATTCAACACATTTTTCACAGTACGCTTTATAACGTGCACAACGTTTTTAGCTGTTATTTGCTCCTTATGCACTTTTGATTGCATTTGCACTTTTTTCTAGTGCACACTTAAAATAGCACCCTGGTCTGTTCCTGGACTGTGCTCCTAGTCAGCACTTTTATTAGCTGTTTGCACCTCATGCACTTTCGATTGCATTGCACTTTTTTCTAGTGTACACTTAAGATAGCACTTTACCATTGGTCTGTTCCTAGACTGTGCTCCTACAGTTGACTTCAAACTGTTTTTTAGAATATTTCCGTTTCCCATTTACACGGAGTTTCAACGTAAATCACCTCCCTCTGCGCCACTGGAGTAACTCCCACTCCTTCTCGATTCATAATATATCATTATCATATGTATGCGTCATGTCCTGTCTGTATATTATAACAACAAATGCAATAAAATTAGAATTTTCAATGTTTGTTTTACAAGGTGTAAAGTGTTTTTTTTTCACATTTTAACATGCGAGTGTTTGCGGTTATATTTTATGAGTTGCGTTTGTTAAAAAAAATTGAAATGGGGACTTGTTATATTTTTTTGGGTGAAAATTACACTATTTTTAACAAACGCACCCCATATAAAAATCCTTAGTGCAGCATCATTGTTCACATTATAATTGAAATGGCAACAATATTGCTGCATTAACAAAACAAAAACAAAAAACCTGTTTATTTTTTTTATATTTTATTATATTTAATTTTTAATAATTTTTAACATTGTCATGTTTGGTAATGTTGGACAGGCCATGCTCTGGTCGATCCAAAGATACCAAACATTAACCGATAGCTGCCACGGATCGGGAGATAGGGGGTTCATTGGAACCCCCTATCTCCACCATTGGTCGCAGTTAGGGGTTAACTCCAGAACTGACGTCATTGTGACGATGTCTTGGGACTGTCGGCAGCTGCCGTTCCCCCACGCTGTTGTCTTCCTGCAAAATCAGGACCATGTTGGCGGGCAGCGTCTTAGCGGGCAGCGGTGGGAGAGAGAGAGCTCATAGCTGGGAGGAGGTGTTGCGTGAAGCTGCAAACAGGGACAAATAAACTAGACTTGAGCCGCACTGTGGATCTTTGGGTTGTGTCGGAGAAGACTTCACGCAGTGCTGCCATCAATATTTTTTGATAAATTCTTGGTTATACAATGAATGTGACTGTGGACAAAAATCCGTGTTGTTGTGACATTGCCTAAGCTTAACAAAACCATGCCACGTCGGTAATCAAATCTCAAGGCAGTACAACAAGGTTGTGTTAGTGTGTGACATTTTTTGGCCACGCCGGAAGTGTAGAATGTGCACAGTCACATTCATGGCCACAAATATGTTGACAAATTTATGACAAAGGGTCCATAGAAATGTCAATAAATTTATGTACATATAATTTTAACAGTGTGGAAAAGAAACCAAGCAATACATATTAACTTATTAGGTAAGGAAAAGCAACGCACACAAACAGGAAAATATAGAAACAATATAAAATTTATTTACAACATGCCATATGGCATTGGCAAACTGCCCAACAGGGGCACAAACATAGGGGAGGAGGAGGCTGGTCTCTACTGCCGCTCCAGGATGTCAATGGCATTGTTAATATGCTGCCTGAATTCCTGGAGCAACTCCTGGATGGCTTTGAAGTTGGCGCCAGCCAGGCGTAGCTCGCCGATCGCCATCCTGACGCTGGACCTGTCAGTGTCCGGTCTGGCTTCTCCTTCTATATCCAATAAATGAAAGAAGGAAAATACAGTAAGTAAAGCAGGTTTCTATTTTTGACTGAAAGTCTTGAAAAATTATAACAGTAGTATATACCAGTGCTGGCGGCCTCCTGAGGCTCCGACTCCTCCGACTCCTCCTCCTCCTCCACCACCACCACCATCAGCATCTCTTCCGGTGCTATATCTAAGAAATTAAAGAAATAAAAAATACAGTAAACAACAAAACTGATTTATTTTTGAACAAAAGTCGATGCAAAATACAACAGTAAAAAAAAAACCTGGACTCGCGGCCTCCCGCTGCGACTCCGGCTCCCTCTCTCCATCGCCCTGCTCCTCCTCTTCCTCCTCCTGCTCCTCTTGTGCTATATATAAAAAAATTAAATGAAAATACAGTAAACAAAAAATGTTTCTGTTTTTGACCAAAAGTCATTGCAAAATAAAACAGTATATACCAGCGCTGGTGGTCGCCCGTGGCTCCCCCTCCTCCTCCACTGGGGCACTGGTGCCCGCCGGGGCAGATGCTGCCTTTGCCTTCCTGTCTTCTGCCAAATCCAAAAAATAACACGTAAATAATGCAGACTGGAAAAAATGGTATATCTATACAATATATTGCCGAAAGTATTGCGACACCCCTCCACTACCCACTAGCACTACCAGCTTGACCCACCACTACTCCCATCTCATAGGTCTAAAGTCACAAAATATTTATTAATTTCCCCTGCACACAGACATATATTACCGTTCAATTATATATTTTTTTCAGAAGTAAACATTACGTTTATTCAATAAAAACTATTATTTGTGTTGTGTGCGTACAAAACGCATTGTGCGACTGCTTTTAGTTATATTATAGATGCCTCAGTCTCAGTTTCACTTTCAGTTTCTGCAAATAAAACTGTGGATATTGCAGAAACAACAGAAATCCGCAATTTTGTTTTGAAATTTGCATCTAAAGCGTTCAATGACACTGCTGCAGCAAACTGAATTGCTGCGCTGCAAAATGCAAAAATGCATGTATGACGAGTTGTGAAAACGCAAAGCTATACACAATCACATTGCATGAAAAAAGGACTAGATAAATCAACGTATTTCTGTGCACATTAGCACATGCAAGCACATTATTATTATTATACAGGATTTATATAGCGCCAACAGTCTGCGCAGCGCTTTACAATATAACATGACACTTACGTTTGGCTATGACGCGACGGATGTGCCTCAGCTGCTCCTGCTCACGTGCCTTCAGATCGGACCAGCGTTTTCAGAGCTGGTCCTTCGTCCGGTCTTTCCCAAACAACTCCAGGATGGTGATTTGGAGCTTGTCAAGGATACGGTCCTTACGCGCATTATTCTTTCTGCCGTAAGGGCCCTTACGGCAGTCGTAATCTTTTTTGTCAAAGATGCGGACCAGCTCCAACATCTCCTCAAATGCCATGTTGCTGGCCCGCTTCTTCCTGGGTGGTGTCTCTGGGGTGGAAGCAGATGAGGACGAGGAGGTGTCCAAATGGGACTCTCTGTCTCGTCTTTCAGCCATGTTAAATTATAAAGAATTTCAATTTTTTTGGCCTGTCAAAAATTTTTCAAAACTAGCTCAATAAAGTTACGACATCCGCGCGCGCGCGCATGCGCGACCCGCGAACGAATCGGATCTGACCTGATTACGACAGAATTATCATATCGTCAGAATTATCGGATCATTGGAGACAAGAAAAAAGTGTGATACGCATTTACAAATACAAAATTTACAGAATCAGCGATATAACCGATAATAGTTAAAAATACGATGTCCAGAATTACCGAAATGGAACCGAAATCACGAATGGAACCGAAATCCTGAATAGAGCGAAAATAAATTTCGATTTGACACATTTCAAGTCCATTCGAAAACTCTGAAATTTTTTCGTTTCGGCTCGGAAAACTTTTCGGATCTGTCGGTTTTCGGGTCCGATCCAATTCGGAAAATCGCCCGAATCGGGAAATTTCGTGAAAATTCCGAAACCCGAAACGCACATCCCTAGAGGAATGTCCTGAAAGGAGCAGTGGGGAGAGAGTAAAAACCCCACACCGCCACCTTTTTTGTCACTCGGTCTAGGGGAGTGTGTCAGTTGGAGACTGCCAAGTATTAGCGATGCAGGTGTGGCAGTATCGCATGGAGAGAGCCAGGTTTCGGTTAAAGCAAGTAGATGTAAGGAGCGTGAGATGAAGAAGTCATGTATGGCAGTAGATTTCTTCGCATTACACACTGACCTAGTGTTCCAGAGTCCCAAGTGGAAGGTGGGAGTGGGGGTTGTGTTAATGTGTCTGAGGTTGGTTGAGTTTCTAGAGCTGGGGATTGAGTGGACGCTTGTATCACTGGGGGCCCAGGGTTGGGGGAGACATCCCCTGCTGCAAAGCCTGCTCCTTGCTGTTATTTCATTTTCTCCAGGTTTATCTGTAAAAGTATTTGTTGTGCCGGACAAACACATATCTTCCATATTATGTGAAGATCTAATGTATTGTTTGTTATGTTCTTATTCATGTTTTCTATGTTTAGATTCAATTTTGATCAAGCCACATTATAGGTTAAAATAACACTGGAATAAAAATAAATGTAAATAACTGTTTCTTACAGTGTGACCAAAAAGAGATCCAGGCAGATGACATGCATACTGTCACACATGCCACCCAGGTTGCGCTTCCCTTCCCACATCCTCAGCCATGGCCCTCATCCTTCTGGCCTCATTTACCCATAAGTGCAGCATTTCAAAGACACCTTTTGGCGTCAATTAATGAAGCGTCAATATGCACGCACATTCTGGTGTGCAACCCATGCAAAGGCCATTCAAGAGTAACCTGGGGTTTTATATGCCATCTTTTAGCATTCTGAAGTCCCCTGCTGTGCTTTACACTTCATCATGTAACTTTGTTACTCTGTTGACTATCTTGATTTTGACCTTTTGGCTCGGTTTACTGCCGTGGATGAGATTCTCTCCTGTCCTTGGCCTTTGTTTACTGTGGATGAGATTCTCTCCTGTCCTTGGCCTTTGTTTACTGTGGATGAGATTCTCTCCTGTCCTTGGCCTTTGTTTACTGTGGATGTGATTCTCTCCTGTCCTTGACACTTGGATTAGCTTGCTTTAGATATATCTCTCTCCATCCCTGGACTTTTGGATAGCTCTTGTCACGACTTAGCTACGCGCGCTGCTGCGCAGAGACGCCGGGTTAAGCCGCGCACTATCTGTCTATACTAGACCCAGATAATTACGCGCACTTCTCTACCCGTCCTGGCCACACTACCTCTCACAACAGGCATGTAGAGCGCGATATACTGATCCCAGGATTGCAACACAGCGCCAGTCTTCTCCTGAAGCGCAAAATAACTCCGTCTCCCACAATCCTGGAACTCACTTTCTTATTCTATTAGTAACGCTGCCACCAGTCCTCACGGACACAATGCGCGTCGCAACAGGAGACGCAGGACTTAGCAGCCGCACTATCCTAGACTCGGACAGTGACTACAATTCCCACAATTCCCTGCCGTTTCCTGACGACCGCAACACGCAATTTCTTATATATAACCGAGCTTAAGGCAAATAGCAATTCTCCCAATCTCTTAGTTAGCGTGGATTTCATCAGCCAGAGTCAAAACTTAAATACTTTTTTGTTTATTTAGGATAGAAAAATCAGTGCTTAGCTACATAAAAAATCATAACTAGAATAAATCAATTACTTATACAATACACAGCAGAATATAAAAGAAAATGGTTTAATCACAGAGCCTTACTTACGATACACTAATCAATAACTGGCATCGGTGCCTCCTGGGATCTGGAGATTAGAGCTTGGGCAAATCAGTCCTCTTTTGGAAGGAATCCCAAGTGATCAGCCCTGAGCCATGCTTGATTCAGAATATATATAGGGCTGGCTTTTTCTACGTCCAGCCTCCTAGCTGGCAGGGCTTTTGCCTACAATTCCCAGAATGCCCCTCTCTAGAGCATGCTCAGTAGCTTGTCAATTAATCTTTAATTGCCTAAAGGCGCCCCTCTTCCCTCCAGACCCCCCGTGAAGATCAAGGATGTGCTTCCTGTCTTTGAAGATGGTGTGCCCATATCTTGGGGCCGACCTGGCTACCAAGGTGTGATTTGCTATGGCAGTGTACAAAAGAAATTCCCTTTTTACAGCTACGTGTTACATCCTCCCCCCAAGGGAGAAAGCTAAACCTTTTGATTACATGTCAGCTGTGAACCCAGGAATAAACTTACCAAATGGTCAGACACAAATATGAACATAACTCTATATGGAGGAGATAAACACATATATACAGGCAGACCTTTATATAGAGATAGAAATATAGATCTAGTCTGCCACATCTCCCATACAAATGAAGACGCAGAAAGGGAGGCTAACTAACATGCCTCCCACGTGCGTCTTAACACGGGTTTGCCAACGGGTATCTGGCACCTGCACCAGTCGCCGGCGCTATGACAGAGTGGGGGACGCACAGGTGTCCGTGCACTTTGCCCACTAAAGCATGCCTTCCCTCTCGCAACCGCATCACACATTGCCCCATGTAGGCCTTTGGCGACTCCACCATTCTTCCCCACCTCTCCCAAACCGGGGGGAGGGGGTCACTCATACTGCACTCATAACATGGCACAGACTCGGGGAAGCCCCTGTGCTTCTGCAGCCCCTCGGGTGCAGCACGTGTGGCTGACTCTCAGCTCGCATCTCAGTCTCGCAGGCAGCAGAATCTCGTAGCCCGTAGCCTGCTCTGGAGCCATTCTTACAGCAGAGGGTATGGAGAAACAGGGTGAAGCGCCCCGCTCCCCAGTAAACGTTCCCCCTGCATCTGCCAACGGAGTCAGGCATCGTACCTGGCTCTGGGCAGATGGCTGGGAGGTCACAGGAGCCACACCAGGACCCGCTGCCTCCCTGTCTCTCACTGTCCCCGCACCTTCAGAATTTGGGGAACCATACAGATGGGGCACAAGATTCTCCACGCTCACCTCGGCCCCCATTGCACACAGTTTCCCCACTTTATCACACAGTTTATCAGGCACGTCTTGCTTCGTAACCGATGAGCATACAGCCGTATGCCACCCTCCTCTACAGGGAGGTTGCTCAGTACCAGATTCCTGTGGTACTGGGAATCTGGTTGGCTTTCCCCCAGGGCAGCACTCGTCCACCCCAGGCCCTTCCTGCTGACCACACAGCATGCGCTCGGTGCCACCCGCAGCCTCAGACACATGTGACACAGGCTGGCATACCACAGTATCCTGCCCATCCAGGATGTTCTGCCCTCCACTCCTTTCACCTGGCACGCCAACCTGGATGGTTCAGGCCCTGGATAACACTCTGCCACCCTAGGCCTCTCCTCCCGACCACCCAGTATGCCCTCTGCGCCACGCACAGTCTCAGACAACCGCAACACAGGCTGGCACACCACAGGGTCCTGCTCATCCCAGGCCTTCCGATGCACACACCTTCCCTCCAGCACCACCGACCCAGTTGGTTCAGCCCTAAAGGAACCTGCCTTGGTCCTTTGTTCTCCCTCCCAACCGCGTGGCGTCACAGACACACCTGAGTCTGGTCTAGGCAGGCACACCACAGTATCCTGCCACCCCTCCCAGGCATTCTGATCCACACCATTCTCACGGGCCACTAGAGTCCTGGTTGGTTTAGGCGCAAGCAGACCCGCAGTCATCCCTTGCCCTCGCTCCCAACCATATGGCGTCACAGACACACCTGAGTCTGGTCTAGGCAGGCACACCACAGTATCCTGCCACCCTTCCCAGGCATTCTGATCCACACCATCACACGACAGAGACGGGCCTTGTGCCCTACTCCCTGCCGACCGCCAGCGGGTACCCACTTCCACCATGGGCACCGCGGCCTCCCCACGCATGGGGTCCAGGGAGCCAGCTGACTCGGGTGCAGGCGGGCATTCACTCACCCCCTGCCTTTCTTCCCAGTCACACTGCCCCCTCATGCTACCACACAACACCTCAGGCACACCTGGCGCAGGCGCAGACTGACTCACTGCCATCCCCTGCCCTCCGTCCAGGAATCCTGTTGTGCACCCCCACACACAGCCCTCCCCACTGTACAGCCACTAGTGGGCCTGGGTAAATCCCCAGCATCCCTTTCCAGCACATACTGTGACACCAATTTACCCAAATCCGTGCCCAGCAACACATCTGTAGGAATATTTTCAGACACTCCCACCTCCCACAGACCTCTCCCCGCTCCCCAGTCCAGATAAACCCGGGCCATTGGCACCGCAGGACGTACCCCACCAAAACCCTTTACTGCTAGAGTCCTGCCAGGAATAAAGTCTGCAGGGCTGACTAACCCTGGACGCACCAAAGTTACTTCAGCCGCTGTATCTCTTAACCCACAGATACCTGAGTCCCGACAATGACTGCTTGCTGGTTCACGTTGGCACTGCCCTCCGATCTGGTCACAAACAGGACAGAGGGTGATGTTGAGGGGTATCCTCCCCCAGCTGTGGATGCAGGTTTTTTCCTCTGCGGGCACGCTGCCAGGAGATGATTGGTACTGTCGCAAATAAAACAGCGACGGCGCACACTTCTTCCAGGCGAAGAAGGATTTGCTCCCCCCTCCCCAGCAGAGACTGGCACAGAGGGGGGCGCTGCCGCCGTGATGTCGGGGGGTCGTGCTGAGTTGGGCTTCCATCCTGATGATCCTTTGGGGGAACCTCTGCTCTGGTCCACAGACGCTCTGTTGGCCGCATGGAAATCAGCCAGCTCACCAGCTTCCAGGGCCGTCTCGGGTTTGCGATCCAGAAGCCATTCCTGGATCTCAGGTGGGCACAGCTGCACAAACTGTTCTTTGATTAGCAGGTCTTCCAGGGCTTCCAAGGTATCAATCTTCAGCCCCCTGACCCATTGTCGAAATAGGGTGGTCAGGTGGCTCACAACTGCAGAGTAGCTCTCCGCGGCCCGCTTCTGCAAGGACCTGAACTTTTTGCGATATACCTCTGGCGTGAGGTTATAACGTCTCTGCAACGCGGCTTTAATCGCCTCATAGTCCTGGTCGCTCTCAGCCGGTAATTCTGCAAAGGCTTCGAGCGCTGGACCTTTTAGTCCAGGAGTGAGGTACCTGGCCCATTGCTCTTTGGGCAGCTGGTACTGTCGACAAGTCTTTTCAAAACTTCGCAGGAACACATCCAGGTCCCCATCTTTGTCAAGGGTGGGAAAGTTCTCTGCCCGAGGTCTGGGCGTAGAGAGCTCTGCAGCGCCCGCAGGGGCAGGAGATAATTGCGTTCTGCTTGCCTGTGCCAGAGCGAGCTGATGTGCCCGTTCGGCTTGGCGCTCCGCCGCTTCTCGGTCCGCTTGGCGCGCTGCTGTCTCTTGCTCAGCTCTGCGCTCCGCAGCTTCGCGTTCAGCTCTGCGCTCCTCTCGCTCTTGGTCCTGCTCGGCTCTGCGCTCCTCTCGCTCTTGGTACTTCAGGATGAGCTGAAGCCGCGTCTGCGAGTCCGCAGAGTCCACATGTTTTAAAACAGTCTGCAAGTAAACATCCAGGGCAGTATCACCCTTGGGCGAAGCACTTGACACTGTCCTTTCCACTGGACTTGCGCTTCCTTCGGCTGGGTCAAGCATGGTACCCTGCTCTGCTGCGTCCTGGACTGCTTGCCTCGCCTCATAATCCTCGAGGGCTTGCAAAAGTTCATCTTTCTTTTTATCCTTCGTCGAGATATTTTTGTCGCGACATAATTGCTCCAAATTCTTTTTCGATGATTGTTGCGACATTCTCACTCCAGCCAAATAAAAGATAGAAAAGAAAAACAAAGAAGGGGAAGGGAACTGCTGTGTATTGTGTAAATTCTAAAAAAAATGCACTGAGTTCTGCTCTGGAAATTGGAAAACCAATTTCTTTAGTATCTGGATCTATGTTGCTTCACAGATCCAAATACTAACCTGATATCCCACCGCTGCCACCAGTTGTCACGACTTAGCTACGCGCGCTGCTGCGCAGAGACGCCGGGTTAAGCCGCGCACTATCTGTCTATACTAGACCCAGATAATTACGCGCACTTCTCTACCCGTCCTGGCCACACTACCTCTCACAACAGGCACGTAGAGCGCGATATACTGATCCCAGGATTGCAACACAGCGCCAGTCTTCTCCTGAAGCGCAAAATAACTCCGTCTCCCACAATCCTGGAACTCACTTTCTTATTCTATTAGTAACGCTGCCACCAGTCCTCACGGACACAATGCGCGTCGCAACAGGAGACGCAGGACTTAGCAGCCGCACTATCCTAGACTCGGACAGTGACTACAATTCCCACAATTCCCTGCCGTTTCCTGACGACCGCAACACGCAATTTCTTATATATAACCGAGCTTAAGGCAAATAGCAATTCTCCCAATCTCTTAGTTAGCGTGGATTTCATCAGCCAGAGTCAAAACTTAAATACTTTTTTGTTTATTTAGGATAGAAAAATCAGTGCTTAGCTACATAAAAAATCATAACTAGAATAAATCAATTACTTATACAATACACAGCAGAATATAAAAGAAAATGGTTTAATCACAGAGCCTTACTTACGATACACTAATCAATAACTGGCATCGGTGCCTCCTGGGATCTGGAGATTAGAGCTTGGGCAAATCAGTCCTCTTTTGGAAGGAATCCCAAGTGATCAGCCCTGAGCCATGCTTGATTCAGAATATATATAGGGCTGGCTTTTTCTACGTCCAGCCTCCTAGCTGGCAGGGCTTTTGCCTACAATTCCCAGAATGCCCCTCTCTAGAGCATGCTCAGTAGCTTGTCAATTAATCTTTAATTGCCTAAAGGCGCCCCTCTTCCCTCCAGACCCCCCGTGAAGATCAAGGATGTGCTTCCTGTCTTTGAAGATGGTGTGCCCATATCTTGGGGCCGACCTGGCTACCAAGGTGTGATTTGCTATGGCAGTGTACAAAAGAAATTCCCTTTTTACAGCTACGTGTTACATCCTCCCCCCAAGGGAGAAAGCTAAACCTTTTGATTACATGTCAGCTGTGAACCCAGGAATAAACTTACCAAATGGTCAGACACAAATATGAACATAACTCTATATGGAGGAGATAAACACATATATACAGGCAGACCTTTATATAGAGATAGAAATATAGATCTAGTCTGCCACATCTCCCATACAAATGAAGACGCAGAAAGGGAGGCTAACTAACATGCCTCCCACGTGCGTCTTAACACGGGTTTGCCAACGGGTATCTGGCACCTGCACCAGTCGCCGGCGCTATGACAGAGTGGGGGACGCACAGGTGTCCGTGCACTTTGCCCACTAAAGCATGCCTTCCCTCTCGCAACCGCATCACACATTGCCCCATGTAGGCCTTTGGCGACTCCACCATTCTTCCCCACCTCTCCCAAACCGGGGGGAGGGGGTCACTCATACTGCACTCATAACATGGCACAGACTCGGGGAAGCCCCTGTGCTTCTGCAGCCCCTCCGGGTGCAGCACGTGTGGCTGACTCTCAGCTCGCATCTCAGTCTCGCAGGCAGCAGAATCTTCGTAGCCCGTAGCCTGCTCTGGAGCCATTCTTACAGCAGAGGGTATGGAGAAACAGGGTGAAGCGCCCCGCTCCCCAGTAAACGTTCCCCCTGCATCTGCCAACGGAGTCAGGCATCGTACCTGGCTCTGGGCAGATGGCTGGGAGGTCACAGGAGCCACACCAGGACCCGCTGCCTCCCTGTCTCTCACTGTCCCCGCACCTTCAGAATTTGGGGAACCATACAGATGGGGCACAAGATTCTCCACGCTCACCTCGGCCCCCATTGCACACAGTTTCCCCACTTTATCACACAGTTTATCAGGCACGTCTTGCTTCGTAACCGATGAGCATACAGCCGTATGCCACCCTCCTCTACAGGGAGGTTGCTCAGTACCAGATTCCTGTGGTACTGGGAATCTGGTTGGCTTTCCCCCAGGGCAGCACTCGTCCACCCCAGGCCCTTCCTGCTGACCACACAGCATGCGCTCGGTGCCACCCGCAGCCTCAGACACATGTGACACAGGCTGGCATACCACAGTATCCTGCCCATCCAGGATGTTCTGCCCTCCACTCCTTTCACCTGGCACCGCCAACCTGGATGGTTCAGGCCCTGGATAACACTCTGCCACCCTAGGCCTCTCCTCCCGACCACCCAGTATGCCCTCTGCGCCACGCACAGTCTCAGACAACCGCAACACAGGCTGGCACACCACAGGGTCCTGCTCATCCCAGGCCTTCCGATGCACACACCTTCCTCCAGCACCACCGACCCAGTTGGTTCAGCCCTAAAGGAACCTGCCTTGGTCCTTTGTTCTCCCTCCCAACCGCGTGGCGTCACAGACACACCTGAGTCTGGTCTAGGCAGGCACACCACAGTATCCTGCCACCCCTCCCAGGCATTCTGATCCACACCATTCTCACGGGCCACTAGAGTCCTGGTTGGTTTAGGCGCAAGCAGACCCGCAGTCATCCCTTGCCCTCGCTCCCAACCATATGGCGTCACAGACACACCTGAGTCTGGTCTAGGCAGGCACACCACAGTATCCTGCCACCCTTCCCAGGCATTCTGATCCACACCATCACACGACAGAGACGGGCCTTGTGCCCTACTCCCTGCCGACCGCCAGCGGGTACCCACTTCCACCATGGGCACCGCGGCCTCCCCACGCATGGGGTCCAGGGAGCCAGCTGACTCGGGTGCAGGCGGGCATTCACTCACCCCCTGCCTTTCTTCCCAGTCACACTGCCCCCTCATGCTACCACACAACACCTCAGGCACACCTGGCGCAGGCGCAGACTGACTCACTGCCATCCCCTGCCCTCCCGTCCAGGAATCCTGTTGTGCACCCCCACACACAGCCCTCCCCACTGTACAGCCACTAGTGGGCCTGGGTAAATCCCCAGCATCCCTTTCCAGCACATACTGTGACACCAATTTACCCAAATCCGTGCCCAGCAACACATCTGTAGGAATATTTTCAGACACTCCCACCTCCCACAGACCTCTCCCCGCTCCCCAGTCCAGATAAACCCGGGCCATTGGCACCGCAGGACGTACCCCACCAAAACCCTTTACTGCTAGAGTCCTGCCAGGAATAAAGTCTGCAGGGCTGACTAACCCTGGACGCACCAAAGTTACTTCAGCCGCTGTATCTCTTAAACCCACAGATACCTGAGTCCCGACAATGACTGCTTGCTGGTTCACGTTGGCACTGCCCTCCGATCTGGTCACAAACAGGACAGAGGGTGATGTTGAGGGGTATCCTCCCCCAGCTGTGGATGCAGGTTTTTTCCTCTGCGGGCACGCTGCCAGGAGATGATTGGTACTGTCGCAAATAAAACAGCGACGGCGCACACTTCTTCCAGGCGAAGAAGGATTTGCTCCCCCCTCCCCAGCAGAGACTGGCACAGAGGGGGGCGCTGCCGCCGTGATGTCGGGGGGTCGTGCTGAGTTGGGCTTCCATCCTGATGATCCTTTGGGGGAACCTCTGCTCTGGTCCACAGACGCTCTGTTGGCCGCATGGAAATCAGCCAGCTCACCAGCTTCCAGGGCCGTCTCGGGTTTGCGATCCAGAAGCCATTCCTGGATCTCAGGTGGGCACAGCTGCACAAACTGTTCTTTGATTAGCAGGTCTTCCAGGGCTTCCAAGGTATCAATCTTCAGCCCCCTGACCCATTGTCGAAATAGGGTGGTCAGGTGGCTCACAACTGCAGAGTAGCTCTCCGCGGCCCGCTTCTGCAAGGACCTGAACTTTTTGCGATATACCTCTGGCGTGAGGTTATAACGTCTCTGCAACGCGGCTTTAATCGCCTCATAGTCCTGGTCGCTCTCAGCCGGTAATTCTGCAAAGGCTTCGAGCGCTGGACCTTTTAGTCCAGGAGTGAGGTACCTGGCCCATTGCTCTTTGGGCAGCTGGTACTGTCGACAAGTCTTTTCAAAACTTCGCAGGAACACATCCAGGTCCCCATCTTTGTCAAGGGTGGGAAAGTTCTCTGCCCGAGGTCTGGGCGTAGAGAGCTCTGCAGCGCCCGCAGGGGCAGGAGATAATTGCGTTCTGCTTGCCTGTGCCAGAGCGAGCTGATGTGCCCGTTCGGCTTGGCGCTCCGCCGCTTCTCGGTCCGCTTGGCGCGCTGCTGTCTCTTGCTCAGCTCTGCGCTCCGCAGCTTCGCGTTCAGCTCTGCGCTCCTCTCGCTCTTGGTCCTGCTCGGCTCTGCGCTCCTCTCGCTCTTGGTACTTCAGGATGAGCTGAAGCCGCGTCTGCGAGTCCGCAGAGTCCACATGTTTTAAAACAGTCTGCAAGTAAACATCCGGGCAGTATCACCCTTGGGCGAAGCACTTGACACTGTCCTTTCCACTGGACTTGCGCTTCCTTCGGCTGGGTCAAGCATGGTACCCTGCTCTGCTGCGTCCTGGACTGCTTGCCTCGCCTCATAATCCTCGAGGGCTTGCAAAAGTTCATCTTTCTTTTTATCCTTCGTCGAGATATTTTTGTCGCGACATAATTGCTCCAAATTCTTTTTCGATGATTGTTGCGACATTCTCACTCCAGCCAAATAAAAGATAGAAAAGAAAAACAAAGAAGGGGAAGGGAACTGCTGTGTATTGTGTAAATTCTAAAAAAAATGCACTGAGTTCTGCTCTGGAAATTGGAAAACCAATTTCTTTAGTATCTGGATCTATGTTGCTTCACAGATCCAAATACTAACCTGATATCCCACCGCTGCCACCAGTTGTCACGACTTAGCTACGCGCGCTGCTGCGCAGAGACGCCGGGTTAAGCCGCGCACTATCTGTCTATACTAGACCCAGATAATTACGCGCACTTCTCTACCCGTCCTGGCCACACTACCTCTCACAACAGGCACGTAGAGCGCGATATACTGATCCCAGGATTGCAACACAGCGCCAGTCTTCTCCTGAAGCGCAAAATAACTCCGTCTCCCACAATCCTGGAACTCACTTTCTTATTCTATTAGTAACGCTGCCACCAGTCCTCACGGACACAATGCGCGTCGCAACAGGAGACGCAGGACTTAGCAGCCGCACTATCCTAGACTCGGACAGTGACTACAATTCCCACAATTCCCTGCCGTTTCCTGACGACCGCAACACGCAATTTCTTATATATAACCGAGCTTAAGGCAAATAGCAATTCTCCCAATCTCTTAGTTAGCGTGGATTTCATCAGCCAGAGTCAAAACTTAAATACTTTTTTGTTTATTTAGGATAGAAAAATCAGTGCTTAGCTACATAAAAAATCATAACTAGAATAAATCAATTACTTATACAATACACAGCAGAATATAAAAGAAAATGGTTTAATCACAGAGCCTTACTTACGATACACTAATCAATAACTGGCATCGGTGCCTCCTGGGATCTGGAGATTAGAGCTTGGGCAAATCAGTCCTCTTTTGGAAGGAATCCCAAGTGATCAGCCCTGAGCCATGCTTGATTCAGAATATATATAGGGCTGGCTTTTTCTACGTCCAGCCTCCTAGCTGGCAGGGCTTTTGCCTACAATTCCCAGAATGTCCCTCTCTAGAGCATGCTCAGTAGCTTGTCAATTAATCTTTAATTGGCTAAAGGCGCCCCTCTTCCCTCCAGACCCCCCGTGAAGATCAAGGATGTGCTTCCTGTCTTTGAAGATGGTGTGCCCATATCTTGGGGCCGACCTGGCTACCAAGGTGTGATTTGCTATGGCAGTGTACAAAAGAAATTCCCTTTTTACAGCTACGTGTTACATCCTCCCCCCAAGGGAGAAAGCTAAACCTTTTGATTACATGTCAGCTGTGAACCCAGGCATAAACTTACCAAATGGTCAGACACAAATATGAACATAACTCTATATGGAGGAGATAAACACATATATACAGGCAGACCTTTATATAGAGATAGAAATATAGATCTAGTCTGCCACAGCTCTTATGTGTTTACCTTGACCTATTCCCGGCAATTTCTAACTGCTCTCTGCCTAGCATGGCCACTTAAGGACTAGCTGGTCAGGTAGTGATTTTCCACTGTCTATTCAGGGGGTTTTTATGACACATACTAGACTGGCTAGTTTCTGGTGCAAGGAGCAGTATATGTATTGTATTTGTTCCATTCAGCGTATCAAAGTTCAGTGATGCCATTTCACAAGGTTCTTTGAAGAACTAAACATTTATATACAGTATGTTCTCTAGCAGAGGAAAGAGTGCTCAAACATAAAACAGGAATACAGGGACACCAGAATAAGCTTTGAGCAGTTGGAACATATACTAGTTCCTTTATGAAATATGTTTGTTTATCTTTTGATTTATTAATGAAGCTTCAGATGATAAACAAACATAATTGTCCAGACTGATAAAGCATGCTCCTACCATACACTCACGAGAACATGTTATGTTAAATGTTTACGTGAACCTGACAGTGAATCGTCACTCAATGGATATATTTTATCATCAATATCAAGATGATAAGAGTCTGCCTAGAATACTATGAATACAAATATAATAAACACAAGGGGGCATAAAGACACAAGAAAGGACATGTGAATGAATACCTAGCATTAGTCTCAAATCACAATTTGCCACTAGCACTAGGTATCCATTCACATTCCTTTTTTTAGTTCTTTATGACCCCTTGTATTTATCATGTTTGTATTTGGGTTGTGCCCAGGAATGGATCTGCGTACTGAATTAATCCTTAAATGTAGTAAGGTATCATAACTTAATTAGTAGAGGCAAGGTGCGTTTGCAGACATTAGGACTATAACAATCAAAGCCCTGCAATGCCAGCTGTTAGACTTACTGGGCTAGATAGTGGACACAGGATCTAGTGTCACGGTTCCCAGATCCCACCACGCAGTACTTAACGCCCCACACTCCACAGAACCCAGAAGCTACCAACAGAGTAGCCGTGAAAGATCTAACTGTCTGGTCCTTAGAATTGGCCAGGTAAACTAGCTAGACAGATAGGGTTAACAACACGGGGAGTAGTCAGCCGAGCCAGAATCAGGAATACAGAGTTCAGAATGGTCAAATGAAATAGCCGGGTCGATATCAGAGCAGTAGCGTAGTACAAGAAAATGGTCTAGGGCAACAGAAGGCAGAATAGTCAGAAACAAGCAGAGGTCAATAACGGGTTAATTCAATATAGCAGTCAGGTACAAGGAGCTCAGGTATGGATAACCACGATCTGGCAACTGCTGAGAATACACTGAGGGTTTTTAAAGACCTTCACCAGGCCACGCCCCCCACTCAAGCCGCGCCTCTTGCAACCACCTCCCTGCCTGTCTCCATTTAAACCGGGCTTTGGTCAGCGAGCAGCATCAGACATGCTGCCCTCAAGCACAACGGTAGGGCTGGAAGCTTCCAACGTTACATCTAGCCACAGTTTCTTGTAACTCAGGTCTTAAAAACACATTTACAACGATTAATGGATTGAAGCAGTATTTTCAGTCTTCTCACCACTATAAAGTCACTTGCTTCTGCAATCTAGCTAGAGTTGAAGCCTATAACCGCGTAAACGCCCTGGTCTAGCCCAGATTATATATAACTCACAAGGTATTTGATACATTGCACTGAATAAACTAATTACACTCAATAAAGAAACAAAATAGCTATTTAACTGACTTTTCATACCATTTAATAACCCTATCCATTATCAGAAAACCAGGTGCAAATTTGTCTCAAATCTGACTGGGCATGCAAATGAAAAATGTTTACAAAAAGTGCTTTTAACATTCAGTCAGCAAAATATGAAACGCAAAAACAAAAAGAATAATGCCTAGCTAAATAAATAATGACTCCCCATCTCAATTAAATGTCTGTTTAACCCCCAATACAGCCATGAATAACAATTTAAGGCCGGTGATAGACGATCGCACTATGTGCGCCGGTACTGACGTGCCTTCCGGCACCCGTTGCAACGTTGTGACGAATTATGTGGGCTACAGCGGACATGCTGAAAGCCTCCCCGTCAAAATGCTACAACGCGCTTTTGAGGGGCTGCAAAACATGATCCTCCATAAGAGGATCGAGCCTGGCAGCGCTGAGCGCACTAACTGCACTGAGCGAGGTGGCCAGATGGGCGTCAGAGTGAAAGGAACTTCCACTCTCACACATGTCCCTTCCACTCCGAAAAACGTTTGTCTGACACTGGCCTAAGGATTAAATGGAAGAGTGAGTACAGTAGGCACAGCAGTCCATCAATACCCATCCTACCTCTGTGCAACAATTGAATGCCTCGATTTAAACCTTCCATTAGCTAAACCCACTACTCAACCCCTACATTACCTCATCTACCACTACTTAACCACCTCATTAACTTCTACAATACCCACATTCCCACTACCTAACTTTCTCAAGTAAACCCCTAAACTTCTAAACTCCATCATCATAAGCTCCCCAGTAACTAACTGGGGAGTGGCTATCCCTACACTATTCACACCACCACTACTTAACTCCCATCCACTATTTAACCCTGTACTGCCTAAAAAAAAACTACCTACCTCCATGGCTGGATTTAGGCTAGGGTCAGACAAACGCATTTTGTACGGACTGTGCGTCCGTGCAGTACGGACGTACTTTCTGACTGACAACAAGGTAGTGACCACACAGTCTGTTTTTGTGACTGATGTTATTTTTGACGGATGTAGCAGGGAAAATAAATTAAAATGCAACACCATTTTGTCCGTCAAAAATACTGGACGTATAAATGCAGTCCGTCGGACCTCGACCATCACTCACACACAAAGCTATGCTGACGTTGCGGATGTGGCGCACTCCGCACGTCCATCCTAGCGGTTCGACGTTCTTGCTAACCTGCGTCCGTTTGCCGCGTCCGTAGTGCATCCGCACTTCCGTGCGGGCATACTTCGTGTGTGGGCCTTCATTGGTCATGATTATCTGCTACCCCGGATGTACTAAAGTGAGGCTACACGGACGTTAGCACTGGTTCGCCTGACCCCAGGCTTAGAGTTAGGCAAAGTAGGCATATGCCCACCGCAAGTGAGTGCCTTGCTATGTAAAACTAAAAAAAAATCTTCACATTTTTAGCTTTACCAAGTAATACGCCCCCTCTAGTGAAACTTTCTATATGAAACTAAAACATAAATTTTTAAATAAATTAAAAAAAAGATTTGAAAATATATTTTTCATTTTAATACATTTAAATAATTTTTTTGACTTACAGATAAAGGTGCCTTTCCTTTCCCTGTCTATATTTGCACCCTAAGCCCAATCATCATTTTGCCCCATTACCCATCATTATCTACCCTTGTGCCTGCCTGTTCACACTCAGAGTACCGGTATTTCAATTTTTTTTAGAATATATTTTGTTTTTCCCAACCAAAAATGTATGTACTTAACTCAATTGCACTTTTTTGTATGTGTGGTTGGGGGGGGGGCTCTGGATTTCTGTGCCTGCACTCTCTTGAAATGTAAATCCGACCCTGCTTACCTCCACATTTCAAGCAGATCTGGGAAAAAAGGTTCGTTTGTCTTTTCTTGTATTTTGCCATCTGAACACTAGGTGGCATGACAGACTTAAAGTCTGAATTGACTTTTATCATTCCTAGAGGAAAATATCATTGAAAAGCCCCAGTCTTCACAGAATCAAGCTTTTTAGCCGTTTGACCATGGTTTAATGGTGTGTTCCAAGTGTATAATGTGTTTCCATTTAAGCTTTAAATCACATCCATCAACACTGTTTTTTATGTTGTTACATTGAAAATGTTCTGTCATGTTAGACTGTGTACTTTTGAGGGGTTATTATTATGATTATTATTGTCATCATTTATATAGCGCCAACAGTTTCCGCAGCGCTTTACAACAACCAAAGGGAACGAAATACATATAAATGGATATAAGGAGGAAACAAGAGGTGTAGAGGGCCCTGCTCATAGGATCTTACAATCTAGAGGGATTTCGGTTGAGGAAGAAAAGAGGAATTTCACTAGATAGCAGGATCATTAGTGTCAGTGGTTCGGAATGGTGCTGCCATAGTAGCAGCTTCAATCCTGTGTGAGTAGATGAGCAGAGGGATGAGCTGCATCAGTGATGTGGTACGCTAATCTGAAGAGATGGGTTTTGAGGGATTTCTTGAAGGCTTGAAGGTCAGGGGAGAGTTTGATATGGTGAGGCAAGTCATTCCATAGGACTGGTGCTGCCCTTGAGAAGTCTTGGAGGGGAGAGTTGGCTGTGCGTGTGTAAACCGATGACAGGTGGATATCACCTGCTGAACGGAGTTGTCTAGATGGGACGTGCTTGCGGAGTACCGAAGACATGTAGGGAGGGGTTGAGTTATTTAGTGATTTGAACGTGAGCATCAGTATTTTACACTGTATATTGGATCGTACAGGAAGCCAATGGAGGACCGACAGAGGGTGGGGGTACGAGAGGTGCGTCTGGTGAGAAAAATAAGCCTGGCCCCTGCAATTACAGATTGCAAAGGGGCGATACGGGAGTTGGGAAGGCCAATAAGGAGTGAGTTGCAGTAGTCAAGTCGTGAAATGACAAGAGCATGAACCAGCACTTTTGCAGTATCTTGTGTCAGAAAGGGGTGGACACGGGCAATGTTTTTGAGTTGAAAGTAACAGGATTTGGTAACTTTCTGGATGTGGTAAGAGAACGTCAGGTCAGAGTCAAAAGTGACACCAAGGCAGCGAGCTTGGGGTGTTGGGCTAATGAGCGTTCCATTTACTTGTAGAGAGATAGGTGGTATTGGGTTCTTCAGTAAGGGACAAACTTGTCACCAAATTGAACTGAATGGTGAATTTCAGAGTACGGTGCAATTTCGTAGCAGTTTGTCCATTCACTAAACTGTCAATTCTTCAAATACTGGTGAATAGACAGCCAAATTGTTACGACTTCAGCCCCCGCGGCGCTGCCTGGGGGGTCTGGGAGCCCGGCGGCATCGCTGGCTGGCTGGGTGCCAGGAGGTAGAGATGGCCGATCGGTGTCTGAGGGGGCGAGGCTTGACATGGTGACAAGGAACCGCCAGCCTTAAATGCAGGGCGCGAGGATCTGCTCGTCACCCTGACGTGGAGTTATTTTAACGCATCGCCAGCTTACTCTTGAGTCTGTCTCTTTGATACTTTGTATTTCGTTGCCGATCTCTTGCTAGTACGAGGACCTTGCTTCTGTTAATTGACCTGGACTGCCCACTAACAATTCTTACGCTTAACCCCTGTGTGTATGTTCTGTGTTACATTACATAGTTTCATATTTACATAGGCTGAAAAAAAAATGCGTCCATCGGGTTCATCCTCTCCCACATCATCTACTGCTGTTGATCCAAAAGAAGGCAAAAAGCCCAGTCTGAAATGCTCGCCAATATGCAACATACTGGGAAAAAATTCCTTCTTGACCCCAGAATGGCAGTCAGATTTCTCCTTGGATCAAGAAGCTTTTACCCACATATTAAATATTATAACCCTTAATATTTTGTGTCTGCAGGAAGTCATCCAGTCTTTTTTAAAAGTCTGTACGGACTCTGACCCAACCACCTCAACAGGCAGAGAATTCCACAGCTTTATTGTTCTCACCGTAAAATAACCCTTCCTGTGCTCTAGGCTAAATTTTCTTTCTTCCAGTCTAAATGGATGACCCCTTGTCCTGTGTATAGTCCTGTTAATGAATAGGTTATCAGACAATGGTTGATAATGGCCCCGTATATATTTATATAAGGTTATCAGATCCCCTCTAAGGCGCCGTTTCTCTAAACTAAACAGGTTTAAGCTTGTTAGTCTTTCCTCATAACTTAACCCTTCCATCCCCCTTATTAATTTAGTTGCCCGTCTCTGCACTTTTTCTAGCGCTATAATATCTTTTTTTAAGACAGGTGCCCAAAATTGCACGCATATTCAAGGTGCGGTCTGACCATTGATTTATACAGAGGCAAAATTATGTTTTCATCCCGAGAGTGAACTCCCCTTTTAATGCATGCCAATACTTTGCTGGCCTTGGCAGCTGCTGTTTGACATTGCACATTGTTACTTAGTTTGAAGTCTATGATTATTCCCAAATCCTTCTCCTGCTTGGATTTCCCTAACTCCGTACCATTTAGGGTATAAGTTACTTGTGTGTTCTTCACTCCAAAGTGCATAACTTTGCATTCATCTAGATTAAATTTCATCTACACATTCTTTTGTTGTACCGCATGATTTTGCTTGGGAGGTCTGCCCTGCAGGTCTCTCAGTCTATCAAACACTCAATCTGTCTCTCGAGTACCAGGCCTCGTTATACACTACGCTGTATGGTCTCAGTGTATCGGCCTGTCCTCCAGGTTGCTAACAACAGTCCAAGTTGCCTGGCCAACGTCCGGTCTGATTATAAAGCATATCGCATGGTTTATGATTGTAGGTCTGCCCTGCAGGTTGCGAAACCTGACAATCTTTCAAGGTATCCATTTAACATCAAGTCTCGGTACAGATCTCATAACATTCTTTCTGATTGTAGGCCTGCCCCGCAGGTTGCCGAATACAGGGAGTATTTACTCTATATGGTTGAGAACAAGTATAAGAGTATTACCCTTGTTATATATCATGCACGTACCACAACTATTAATGGTACTGATCTAAAACCTACAAAAAATCACTCTTGTTTTGTACCTAGTTATGCTCATGTCTCAAATCACTGTATCTATGTGAATAGAGTTAACGTGCTTTCGCTCAGCGGCCTCTTGGTCTCGAAACCAATTGGGGCTGAGTGGTATTCTGAATCTTGTATTGCCTCTCTGGTTTGGGATACTAGTTATAATAGTCCTTATTACTTTGAAAATCCGTACCATAGAAATCTGTCCATAAAGATCCAAACAACGCTGATCTGGGGTGAGCGCCATAGCGCACGTAACACAAATTCATTCATATTCCTTTTTTTAGTTGTTTATGTCTCCTTGTATTTATCATGTTTGTATGTGGGTTGTGCCCAGCATCTGCGTACTGTTCGCCGCAGATTGCTGATCTTCGTCAGTCTTCTGCAGCAGTGCAATTGTCCCATAGAAAAGTAATGGTTAAGCTATTCACAGAATGCCAAACTGCACCGAAGTGTCAGAGAAATGCCCTGCTTTCGGTGATTCAGTTCGACAGGTTTAAACAGGCGAATCCCATAGGATTCAATATAAAAAATATTATAGTTTTTATTCCAATTTTTTTTATTCAACCATTAATTCTTTTTATTTTCAGCAGTCTTTTTATTTATTTTTTGGAACACCCCTTGTTTTTTTTAACCCCTTACCACCCCTGGGCGTACTATGGTGGGAGGGCTTTGAAGTCGCAGGGCGTACAGGTACACCCTACTGTCTTCAATGGGTCACTTCAGCCCCTCTTGCAGCCTGCGTGCTGCACGTCTTTGGCTGCACGGGGATGACCTGAACTCAGACTGTCCCCCTGCAGCCAAAGATGCATGCAGCGCATTGGCTGCGGGGAGGGCCGCAGTCTGCAGCGCGCAATGGCATCTGTCCACGGTACCTGTACACCTCGCCGGCGTTAAGCCACCCCCAACGGGCGGTGCCCGTCCGTTGTTAAGGGGTTAATGAAATTTTTAATTCCTGATATAAAAGGTATTTTTTTATGTAAAGGACTTTATTATTTAGACACATTTTAATGCATTTTGTATTGGTTTAAACAGTTATTGGAAGAATAAGAGAGTTCTGCTTTTTTTTGTTCTTTTGCAGTTCGGTGGTCTTCAGCGAAGCCATCTTCAGCACACTTTGATGACCCTGTGGATTCACCGCAGGGTCACCGAAATGGAATAGCTGAAGCGCACCGAAGTGAGCCGAACAAGAAGGCACTGAAATTTCAGTGCTTTCTGAATAACCCCTTTGGTTTTGTTGCCTAAAATTAGTATTTTAAACACTGATGTAAATAGACTGGTATTATTTATTTGAAAACATAGGATGCACAGGTAACAATTAAATATAGGGTAAAATAAACATCTTGTACATTACATTCTGAGATAGTGAAAAAATGTAAGTAATGTAAATAAAATTTTTCATGTATTTGTTTATCCTTTACAGAAATACTGCTGGAATGAAAGATTCAGAACTCTGTACAGTGTCCTTTATCTTGCAAAATTTAACACAGGGTCTGCGTAATCAGCATACAGGCAGAAATAGCCATTGTGTCAACTACACTATCAGGGTTATACCAAGAGATCCGAATTGTTGCCGAAAGGTAACCGAACAGTGAAATTCAGCATACGGTTACCTTTCCTGGCCATTCAACTATTCAAAGAGCAGACAGTTCGCCAAATCTTGGCGAATTGCCTGCACATACGGTGCCTGTTCGGTGCCTGTTCGAGGGCAGTGAAATCCCCATAGAGAAACAATGCTTCGTCTATTCAGAGAACACAAAACAGCTGAGAAAGGTTGCCGAAATGCCCTGTCATTCGGTGGTTTCATTCGACAGGTTTATTCAGGCGAATCCCATAGGCTTCAATGTTAAAAATATTCCCTTTTTAATACAGTATCTAATAAACCGTTGATTATAATATTCTGCAGTAAAGAGTCTCTTTATTTATAGATTTTTTAGGATCTTTTAAGCATTTTTCAGGATTTTTTGGGGAATTTTTTTTCCATTTTTTTTAAATAATTTCTTCTTTTTTCTGTAACAGCCCTTTTTATTATCATTCATTGGATCTTATATATAAATTTCAGACAGTTTCGTTCTGTAGGTTCTTTGCAAACATCGTTTCACTTTTCAAACATTCAAGAGTACTGTTTTTTTTCACTTCATTCGTCTGCGTGTTGGCTTTTTCCGGCGGCTGCTCTGCACTGTGATCGGCGGCTGCTCTGGTTTCTCCGGCGTGTTTGGCGGGGTTAATCCAGATGTTTTTGCAGGTTTCGGTGTGTGTTCGTCGGGTTTTGCGGTGAGTTTTCATTGGGTTTGCTGCGTCTTTTCCCTGCACTTCGAGAGGCTTGTGGTGCTTGCTGAATACACCGCAGGGTCGCCGAAATGGGATCGCCAAATCGCACCGAATTGAAGAGAACGAAAAGTCACCGAACGTATGGTGACTTTTCGATTCTCTTTGAATAACCCTGACAATTTGATAAAGATACATAGTAAAACATGTTCTGATATCCTGCTTATGGGAATTTGAAGTGATCATAATGAGATTATTAGCAACGCAGCTTCCACAAATAACAATATAAAAATAATATTTGTATGTGGCATGATGTCTGTGTATGGAAGTTACAGTAACACCTTGTATCTGTACTGTACAGGGATTTTCAGCAATTATTATAACCTCCTGAATTTTATCCTTGTACAGTAGTGAGTGACCCCAGAGGTCTTCCTGTATTCAGTCGTCTCCCTGACCGTTGTAATGCAGCAGAAAAGATTGTTTTGCCGTTTGCTAGAGTGAGGTTTGGCGCTAATATTTGCAGCTTATTTAAAGTAGTACACGTTTGGTGCAATTTGGTGGCAAGATTGTCGCTTATTGAATAACCCCTTAAGTGTGTTGGCTTCTTTGCAACATCATTGAGCTTGCATAAAATATTACCAAGATCTGGTCGATAATAAGTTGGTAAAATTGCTTTCACAGTCAGTCCACTTCCCCAGATGACAAGTCTGACATGTCCCCAGGAGAAGGAATGGTAGCATTGCAGCAGTTGGCAAACCACACAATGTATGGCCCTTTTATTGAGGAGGGTTCGCTATTCTTTTAGCATAGCAAAGCATAAGATTAAGAAAGTGCTTAGAGCACCAAGGACGTCTACGGAGATAAGGGTAATGGTAGTAAGAAGTGAAACCTGTGATATGGATGGGATACCAACATGACAGTATTGTGACAATACCCTATAGACCTATAGACAAGTGTCACCATTTGTAAAGATGCCTTCACTTAGGAAATGGTAGATATTTATAGTGTTGGCGTGTGACCTTTGTGCTCTCACTATCTGCCATTTTATCATTTTGCTTTTTAAACACAGAGCGATCCATGTCAGTCTTCCGATAAGGCAATACACAAGATTATGTATGAGAACAATAAATTCACAGTGGTGTCAGTGATGTAGGTGTGTGTGTATATATACACACATATATAAACTGTATATGGTAATGATATTAATAACAATTATTCTTGGGAGTCTGATTCAGAAATTCAGTTGCTATTCATGGAAGATGGTGTTCTTCCATAATATAATCCTTCCCAGCCCTTTTTGTTCCAGAAATAAATTCTTACATTTTTAAACTGTTTCAACAGCAAAGAAATTAATTGAATAGAAACCCACGTATGATTCCATTTGATAAAAAATAATTTTTGTGCATCATTTATAGAATTCTTTTAGACACGTCATCTTTTTATAAAGAGCAAGTTATAATATATTTGGCAAATTAGATTAAGTGCCCTGAATCTTATTAAAAACAAATGAAGTAAAACGAACCGTAAATCTCCCTTACCAGCCATTAATTTTCCCTGGACTCTTTGGGCGCTGACACAGAATGGAGTTGAGAAATGGCTTTAAAGGAAATAATTTAACAAAATAAATTGTCAAGATGAAAGGTTTTCATTGAAATATTCAGAACAACTAGCACGGAAAACAATCTGTAATGTTCCCACGTCATAGACAGTTTCACAGCTGTCTGCTGATAACCTCTTCATTTTTGGGTCACACCGGTAGAAGGTGAATGGTTAGTCTTTGTAAGTGCATGATCTCAATGAATGTAAATGAATGATAATAATGATTATTGTGTTCTTCTGAAAACACATTCTGAACGTTTTCTAAGGCACAGTGAATGTGATATGTTATATCTGGGGTACACGACCTTGGCCCTCCAGATGTTTTGGAACTACACTTTCCACAACACTCTGTTGAGCTACTGAATGGTTGAGTATCGTGGTAGATGTAGATTCGAAACATCTGGAGGGTCAAGGTTGAGGACCCCTGTGTTATGACGATTACCATGAGATAAGAAGGGATATCGCCAAACACTTTGTGTGTTTTTACATAAAATGCTTAACAATAAAAGTTATTATTACATAATAAAATAATATTTATACATCACTGGCGCCAAAACTGGAAAATACTGATTATATATACATACCATACTGGAAAGCAGCTAACTATAGGATCATACTGATTGTGCTTAAATTTCATAGTTACAAACCAAACGCAGGACCAGCACACGTTGAGACATAGAAAGACCCATGTAGGGCTAAAACATCGCCAGTTTTTCCCAAAAATTTGCCTTTGTTGGAAGACTGAGTGGCTTCTTCTCCTTCTTTCCATAAAGTATAAATTCAAGGTTGTGGTCACACGAGCGCACTGAGTGCGTCTGTGTGACCGCACCTCCCTGCATCCTTCACAGCTTTGTGACGGCTCGACAGGGACGGCCTCATGGTGTACCGGACATGATTTAAGCCTCTAAGAGGATCTAGCTTTGTAGCGCTGAGCGCACTAACTGTGCACAGCGAGGTGGCCACATGGGCGCAGAGTGGAAGGAAAATTCACTCTCACGGACGTTCCTTCCGCTCTCAAGAACGCTTGTGGGACCGCAGCCTTACAGTTAGTTTGTACTTAACCGTGGGCTCACTTATGTTTTTAATTTTATTTCTTCTTTTGGGGAATAATTGTCACAGTTATATACAGAGGCCCAACAAGCATAGGACAAATTCTATCAACTCAGGAGATAATGAAGAGCCACACTCAAACACTTCCCCACACCAAATAGCAGCTTGCAGCGCTGTGTATCACAATGGAGGTTTCCCCAAAAAACAAAAGATCAAGAAATCACAGAAAAAAGGTACAGCGCAAACTACCTCTAAACAATGGTATGAAGAGGTTATAAATATCATACATCCATATTCAAAAGGATATCCTCCTCAATATTTCAATCGTTCTCCCATAGGAACCAAAAAAATAGGACAGACAAAAACAATATAGTGCAATATATTTGTATATCATATAGCTAGTTGATATATAACTATACATAACTATACGTTTATCATATAGTTAGTTGGAATATTGATTCCTTTATTAACTCACACAACTCTGAGCCTTAAATCGGCTCGAGGTATATGTGCCAATGGGTGTTTTCTTCTATCACATCAGGTACCCATCCATCTATACTGTCTCACTCTTCATTTTTCTCTTGGTGGAGCCCTCCTTGACTCTTATAGTGATGAGCTGAATACCCCCGTGTTCGGTTCGCATTCGAACTCGAACAATTTCAAAAGTTCGAGTTTGAACTCGAACACGAACCAAACTCAATGCAAGTCAATGAGACTCAAAAGTTCGATTTTTAGAGTGCCCTCCAAGAGATATATGCAAAAAAATTTTTAAAGGAACAGTGAGTTTTCCATGAAATAAAGATTAAGAATAAAAACAAAAAATTCCTTCAAATATCGTGCCTAGGAGGTCCCCATAACCTGCCCGTGAAGTGGCGGATTTGTAGGATGTATAGAAACATTTAAAAACAAAAAAATGACATTTCAAATGACGGTAAATGGTTTTCCTTTAATCTATTTATAAACAACTGCTTGGGTGGCAGTCTGTATGAAAAGAGGAGACATTTTAGGACGCACAGAACAAGTTTAGTGATTTTTTGGCTAATTTTTGGTGAAACTTATGCAGGCTTTGGATGAAAGTAACAATAGATGCTTTAAAATCGGGCCTTTAGTGTCGGCAACAGTGCCGTCACACCGTAACCCCTCTGTGGTATTGTGGAAGAGTGCAGGGTTGGACCCTGCGGTCAAATATTAAAATGATATGAATCTGGTACAGGCGTCAGTGCACCCAAATATTTTGCCTTTGGTGGCAGCAAGTGCCTTCACACCGTAAGTAACCCCTCTGTGGTATTGTGGAAGAGTGCAGTTGTGGAGGTTTTGGTAATGCAGAAGAGATCCCCGATCTATTCAGTTACATCAGCAGCTATAACAAAACCGGGTCAGCAATGTTTAGGCACTTGTACTGCGCTACTGTATATGGTGAGAATCGGCGCACACCAGTGGTAACAGGAAGCAAACAGAACAGGCTGGCAATACACAGAGAGAATAGTCAAATGGCAGGCAAAGTAGGCAACAGATTGGGTCCTCAGAACAAGCAGAGTCAGTAACAAGTATACAAACTGATTCGGTAAGCTAGCGATTCGGGAATAAAGGCTGAGACACACTGAGCGTGTAGCGACGCACAGCATAGTGAAGCGAAGCGAAGCAAACATTTTGTACACTTGACTTCACTCCGCTCCGCCTCGGAGCGAGTCTACACTACATTACGTTTGCTTCTCACCGCACTGGACAGGAATCCACTAACTAAATTAAAATGTACACACAAAACCGTTTTATTTTCACAAAGCACACGTTATATAGGCAAAAAAAAGTTTCTACTGAATTAAATACATCAAAAATTACTGTTAATTTAATAGGAATAGTATAAAAAAAGAAAAAAAGGTAACCCCATATCATATATATTATAGGGACACGGAGCGCCGTGTATAAAGTAGGGATGCATTGATACCACACACAGACATATACCTATATATATCAACACGCAGACCTATATATACGTATATATACGCAGATATATATATATATACCCAACCACAAACCTCAGACCATATATACACATACGCACATGGGGGGGTGGCATGTGGACAATCTCAACTAAATGCGCCCCCCATTTGGCTGATCCCTCCAGAAGAAATGTTGAACCTGACAGAGCAGAGAATATATATATCATTTCTTCTGGAGGGATCAGCCAAATAGGGGGGGGGGCAATTAATTGCCAAACTGTGTGTGATACACAAGTCTGGATATATATATTATAAGAATATAGATATATATCTTATCTACTGTATATATATATATATATATATATATATATATACTGTATCATACCTGCCCTTACCTTCCCCTATAAATTTGCTAAAAATATACACACAAAAAAACAAACCACATGCCACCCCCCTCTACCTGGCTGAATGTATCTAATATATATAATTAAATACATTCAGCCAGGTAGAGAAAGAAAAAAAAAGTTTTATTTTATGTTCCCGGGGACATTTAAAAATGTCCTCGGATTTAATTTTTTTTAGAAATGTGTCGACTTACCTTAGCCTGGTGGTCAGTGGGGGCTCCCTGGATCCTGGTTGTGGGGGGGGGTCTGCCGTGCCCGCAGGTGCAGTGGCTCCCTCCCTGCGCTGCCTGCCTCTGCCACATGCACCCGGGCGACTAGCGCGCACAGTGGCAGCTCTGCCATCCGGCGGCCTCATGCTCCTCAAGGGGATCCTTGGGAGGCCCCTGCAGGCTGCCCTCTACAGTTCCTGATTAGAGGGCCGTGTCTGTCTGATGTTTTAGTAACAAGAATGTTTTATCCCATAGGCTTCAATGTTTAAAATATTCCCGTTTTAATTCAATATCTAATAAACCGTTGCTTATAATATTCTGCAGTAAAGAGTCTCTTTATTTCTAGATTTTTTAGTATTTTTTTATACTTTTTTCAAATTATTATTTTTTTTTCGAACTTTTGGCGAACGTCCCAAAAAGTTCGAAATTCGCAGACTGTCGAACGGCCGATGTTCGATGCGAACTCCGAACAGATCGAACCGAAAAGCTCATCCCTAGACTCTTAGTCATGTTCTTATGGATTTTTTAAAGGGAAGAAAATCCACTAAACCAACCTCACACAATACATGGTAGGCTAATAATAAATAAAGAGCTTTTAATTAAATCAAATTAAAATGCAAACCAGGACGTGTTTCAATGGTAATCTGGCTTCCTCAAATGAAGGAAGCATCAATGAAACAGAACCAAATAGTATCAAAGGACCAGAGCTGAGATTCAGGGCAAGATAAACTCAGGGAGTCAAGGACAATAGAAACATACAGGGGTACACAGAAACATGACAGGTCATTGAGACATCTGCAAAACCAGAGCTAAATACCCCAAGGGTGGCTGCTTTTGGTTGGTGGTGTTTATTTAAGTCAAATGCTGTGAAGGTTTAAATACACATGGTGGAAAACAGCACTCAGTAAGAACTGTGGCAATTCCAGTGGACTGACAACCAGAAGGGTACCAGGAAGAGGCATAAGGACCTGAGATCCCAGCAACCACAAGTAAGGTATTAGGGACAGACCTGACAATGATACTCATGGAGTAGACAAGGGATAAAAGAATGTAGGGCAAGTATGATGGGTTTTGACGAGACGTGGGACTCGTGATGCTGGGATAGTGAGTGCCTTCTAGGTGCACGAAGAGCAAAATCAGTATTCAAAATTGAAATCAAGAGGATGTGTTGGGGTTGGGGTTCTCAATTCTGAGAACACAAGAACTTCACTAGTGGAGCTCAAGAACAATGACTGCAATGGACTATTGTATAGAGCAATTCACCTTTCATGACCTATGGAATTCTTTAATTTCCATCTTGCAGCAGCAGTAATCTGTTTCATGATCTCAGCTAGAAATATTGTTAAAGACACTGCACACAGACAATATAGATTCCCAAAAAATATATTGAAAACCCTTAAATCCGGTGCAGTTAAAGACAAAAAGGTTCATAATGTCATCAAGATGCAATGCAGCCAGCTGCCATATTGCTATAATAGAAACACTCACGTTAATGATAATGCTGCTAATGGATGTTGTGGCAATGGTGCCCTGAAGACCCAGGTACCTGAGGACATTGGGACTGAAGCATCCGTCAGCAACAGTGATGTGCATTAAGAGGCTCTGGCCCACACAAGTATATTATTTTCCCATTTTCTACATACCATTTGACTCTCACTTTTTACGACATCTAATACCCCCACCCATGTGACCCTTAATGTCCTAATGTTCATTCTAGGAACTGATCAGTAAGCATCCAGACCTGAGGAAGAGAGGAATTCTCTCGAAAGCTTGTCTTTTAAATGTAACGTTAGTTCAATAAAAAAGGTATCACTACGTACTGCTATACTCGCGATTTTGGCACCTGGACTAACACGGCCTATCGAATTTATATATATACAGTCAGGTCCAGAAATATTGGGACATCGACACAATTCTAACATCTTTGGCTGTATACACCAAAAAGAAGGAACGCACCGGTGAGCTCAGCAACACCAAAAGACCCGGGAGACCACGGAAAACAACTGTGGTGGATGACCGAAGAATTCTTTGCCTGGTGAAGAAAACACCCTTCACAATAGTTGGCCAGATCAACAACACTCTCCAGGAGGTAGGTGTATGTGTGTCAAAGTCAACAATCAAAAAGCTGCGGTTCTGTGGCGGCGAAACATGTCGAGGAGTGAGGTTCTTTTAACAGTTTAATATTGTGGGTCTGGTCACTTTTGCCCACTTTGGCATTTATCAAATTTTGCCCCTAACAATGAGGGCATAGCTATCTCTGTTGTATGGCCTTTGTGCTGTTGGATGGTTCTATGGTTATAAATCTATGCTGTATCGCTGATTTAGCAGTTTCTATGATTGCACAGTTACATTTTTTTTTTTTAAAGACTTTATTTATGGAAGTCAGGACAGATCACAGAAACAGCAGTACACATGTTGATTGAATGGTAGTCTGACCCCGACCCAACGTATCAGTATTACAAAAGCAAGACATACTGCAGGAGGTAGAAAAATGGGAAGAGAGGACAACAGAGGGAAGATATAACAGGGGTAGACAACACACAAAGAGGAAGAGGGGGGGACAGGGAACCAGACACCCAATGAACAAAACACTACCGGACAACACGAAACATAGACAGACATGACAAACAGACAAACAAAGGCACTAAAGGAGTCGAAAACATGCCGGGATTTGATCATATGGTGTTTACAAGCCAGGCAAACCCACTACTCCATTACATCCCCAAGGATTCCCAAACATCCCAGACTTTCCGGTACGCCGGCATTGTATGATGCACTTTTGCCGAGAGTTCGTCCATCAACTGGATATGGTCCATGATCTGTAATAGACGTCTCTGTGAAGGAAGCCTCGGGACCTCCAGGATTCAGCTACTGCTTTCCGTGCTGCAAGTAAGATTTTGGAGAGGAGGCGGTTGTGGTGCATGGTAAAGTCCGGAACCGGATTAGCGAACAGGTATGTCCAAGGATCTTTTGGCACTCTGGTTCCAAAGACCTGTTCTAAAAGGGCCTGCACCGAGTCCCAGTACTTCGAGATCGCGGGACACGACCACCACATATGGGCCTGAGTGCCTCTTTCCCCGCAGCCCCTCCAGCAATCATCAGGAACAGCTGCGTTGGTTTTATGGAGGAGCACAGGTGTGGTGTACCACCTCATCATAGTCTTCAGCCCCTGCTCCTGTAAGGTCGTGCAAATGGATACCCTCCGCGCTGCTTCCCATATGTCCAGCCACTCATCCCCCTCGAGGGTCGATCCCAGGTCCCTTTCCCATGCGGCCATGTAGGTAATGATAGGCAAGGAGGGTGTGCTTACTATGTGGGCATAGAGTCTAGAAATAAGGCCTCGGGGTGGGTCTCCGGACAGGCACAAACGTTCGAAGAAAGTGAGCGGAGAGGAGCCAGCTGTTTTGTTTTCGGTAGTAGAAGCAAAATGATGGAGCTGCACATATCGGAAAGAATCCCGCGGGTGTAGCCCGAGCGGGCTGATAGGGAGTCGAAGGAGTATAATCCAGCGCGATCCCGTAAGTCTCTGAGCCTGAGGATGCCCCCTCGATAAATCTGGAAAACTGGTCCGGAGCTTGCCCTGGTGGGAACTGCGGATTTCTCCATAATGGGAGCATGGATGACGAAGCTTGGCGCAGCTTTTTGGAGGAGGCGAGAGAGTCCCACAATGCGATGGAGTGACTGAGCGGAGGGCACGGTACCGGTGCTTTGGGACGCAGGTTTTTCGGAAGTCACATCCAGTATTTAGGATTCTCCGGGAACATGCATGCTGATTCAAAGTCTACCCAGCGATGGGTGTTAGGCGGGGAATGTAGTGTTACCACTTGGGACAGTTGCGCCGCCTGGAAGTAACATTGTATGTTAGGAAGTCCGAGGCCCCCAATTCCCGTGGGCGGTAGAGTGTAGAACGTGCCACCCGGCGCCTCCCTCCCCTCCACACAAATGCATCGATATGAGATTGCAAAAACCGGAGGTCACTTGGGTCGACGGGAGATGGAAGCGCCTGGAACAAGTATAACAAGCGAGGTAAGAGATTCATTTTAATGCAATGTACACGTCCGAGCCAGGAGATACACTCCTTATTCCACGCCTCCATCTCCCGTCGAAGTTTAGCATATAAAGGAGGGTAATTAACCTTGTATACAGTTGTGTTCAAAATTATTCAACCCCCACTGAAATTGAGTGTTTTGGCCAGTTTGACATTGATTTTGATCATTCAGTCATCTTGCTTACAATTAAATCAAAGAGGCACGTGTAGGTCAGACAAATATAACATAACATTTATAATGAAATAACCACAAATGTCTTTTCTGTGCTCACATCATTATCAGTTTTATTCAACCCCAAGTGACATTCAATCTTAGTACTTAGTACAACATCCTTTTACAGTTATAACAGCTTTTTAAACGTGAAGCATAGCTTGACACAAGTGTCTTGCAGCGATCTACAGGTATCTTCGCCCTTTCGTCATGGGCAAAAGCCTCCAGTTCAGTCACATTCTTAGGCTTGCGCACTGCAACTGCTTTCTTTAAGTCCCACCAGAGGTTCTCAATCGGATTTAAGTCAGGTGACTACGATGGCCACTCCAAACAGCCTTTAATCTGCAACCATGCTCTAGTGGACTTGGAGGTATGCTTGGGATCATTGTCCTGTTGAAAGGTCCAACGTCTCCCAAGCCTCAGGTTTGTGACGGACTGCATCACATTGTCATCCAATATCTCCTGGTACTGAAGAGAATTCATGGTACCTTGCACACGCTGAAGCTTCCCTGTACCTGCAGAAGCAAAACAGCCCCAAAGCATGATTGTCCCCCCGCCATGCTTTACAGTAGGCAAGGTGTTCTTTTCTTCATAGGCCTTGTTCTTCCTCCTCCAAACATAGAGTTGATCCATGGCCCAAACAGTTCTAATTTTGTTTCATCAGTCCACAGAACACTATCCCAAAACTTCTGTGGTTTGTCCACATGACTTTTGGCATACTGCAGTCGACTCTTCTTATTCTTTGGAGACAGCAAGGGGGTGCGCCTGGGAGTTCTGGCATGGAGGCCTTCATTACGCAGTGTGCGCCGTATTGTCTGAGCTGAAACTTCAGTACCCACATCTGACAAATTTTTCTCAGTTCCACAGCAGTCACACGGGGACTTTTCTCCACTCTACGCTTCAGGTAGCGCACAGCAGTCGAAGTCAGCATCTTCTTTCTGCCACGACCAGGTAGCGTTTCAACAGTGCCCTTTGCCTTGAATTTGCGAATGATGCTTCCTATGGTCTCTCTTGGTATTTTTAACATCTTTGCAATCTTCTTATAGCCATTGCCCTTCCTGTGAGAGTAATCACCTCTTCTCTTGTCTTCCTGGACCATTCTCTTGACTTCACCATGTTTGTAACCACACCAGTAAATGTCTAGAAGGAGCTGAGTATCACAGTCATTTTAAAGCTGCCTAATTGGTGCTTATTATGCTTTATTGCTGCTCCGTGACATCCACAGGTGTTTTCAATACCTGATTGAAAACACTTGAATGAACCTCTGTTCTTCAGAGTGGTAGTCTTTAAGGGGTTGAATAATTGTGTCAATGAAGAATTCACAAAAGAAACATTTACTACTGTATTACAAAACCAATTGATGTCATTTTAGTTGCATATGGTTCTTTAAAAAGTCCTTGTAGGATTTCATTCTGAATACAATTACAAATGTACACTAAATTCCCTAAAACCCTTTACAGCATTGGGGGTTGAATAATTTTGAACACAACTGTATATCCTCATGCTTATTCGGTAAGTGTATACCCAGATAAGGGATTGCGGTAGAAGCTATCTTAAACCCGAATACCGCAGTGAGGGCCTGCGTCTGATGTCGGGAGAGGTGGAACGGCAAAATAACAGATTTGTCAAGGTTAACCCTAAACCCAGAAACAGCTGAAAAACGAGACAGTAATGTGGAAGTGGCCGTCAGTGAAGATTCTGGGGAAGTCAGGGTAAGCAGGACGTCGTCCGCATAAGCGGATACCTTAAAGGAGCTGTCCTGGACCGTCATGCCTTTGATATCAGGGGAGGAGCGTATATGCGTCAGCAGGGGCTCTAGGGTGAGAGCGAAAAGAAGAGGGGAGAGAGGACAGCCCTGGCGGGTGCCATTATGTATAGAAAAAGGGGCCGCCTGTGAGCCGGGTATAGAGACATCAGCCCTGGGATTATGATATAGGGCCTGAACAGCGGAGCAGAATTCAGGGGGGAAGGACATATGTTCCAGTAGGGTAAACAGAAAAGGCCATTCGATACGATCGAACGCCTTCTCTGCGTCGAGTGATAACAACAAGGAAGGCTGACCCTCCTTCTCTAGGTGCCATATTGCGCCCGCCGCCCTACGGGTGTTTTCGTATGCCTGACGTCCCTGAATGAATCCCACCTGGTCAGGGTGTATTATAGATGGTAACAGTGGGTTGAGTCTGGTAGCCAGCACCTTGGCATAAATCTTGACGTCCAGGTTCAACAGGGATATGGGGCGGTATCCTGATGGGTCGGAGAGGTTTTTGCCCGGCTTAGGAAGAACTACCAGGGACGCCAGTAGGGAGTCAGACGGGAAAGGGTTGCCCGCTTTAACCGCGTTGAATAAAGTGACTAAGTGGGGGCCAAGTATCGGAAAGAATGTTTTATAATAACGGGCTGTGTATCCGTCAGGTCCGGGGGCTTTTTTAGGTTTAAGTGAGGCGATAGCTTCGGATATCTCCTCGAGAGTAAAGTCTTTCGCAAGCGCTAACCCTTGAATGGATGAGAGTTTGGGCAAATCAACGCTAGAAAGAAAGGAGTTAATATCAGTTAGGTGGGAGGCCGTGGGAGGCGAGTGTAGTGGGGAGTGATTGTAAAGAGAGGAGTAGTAGTCCGTAAAGGTTCGCTTAATATTTTGTGGGGATTTGATCGGTCTACCTGCCGAGTCTTTGAGGGAGGTAATACGGGTCACCGGAGGACGCGGTCGTATCTATCGTGCCAAAAGAGTGTCCATCTTGTTTGCGGATTCGTAGAATCTACGCTTAGACCAGGTCATTGCTTTCGCTACATCGTCGAGCAATAACCTGTTTAGGGCATGTCGGGTGCCTTGTAAGCGGTCAAAGCCTTCCTGAGAGGGTGTCGTTTTATGTTCTAATTCCTGCGCCCGTAACGTATGCTGCAATTCTAGTACGCGTTGTAACTTAAGGCGCTTGCGGTAGGAAACCTTTTTAATAATTTCTCCTCTCATTACAGCTTTATGCGCTGCCCAAACGGTGGAGAAGGAGATGTCCCCCGTGACATTATCTCGGAAGTATGCCTCCAACTCCCCCTCTAGTTCCCTGACCAGCCCCGCATCCTGCAGTGTATGGGATCCGAGCCGCCAGTTCCACGCCGGGGAGCAGTCAGGGAGGCTAAGCTCCATGACCACATTCGCGTGGTCCGACCAACTAATCACCCCAATAGAAGCCGCCGTCACCCATGGGAGGAGGGAGGGAGAGATAAGGATGTTATCGATTCTGGAGTAGGACCCGTGGGGGTTAGAATAGAAGGTAAAGTCTTTAGGAGATGGGAGACCCGCCATACGTCTATCAAGGCCCTCTGATTTAGGAAGAGCCAAACAAGACGTCCTGTCTAGAGCCCACAGTTGGGGTCTGGTTGGCGGAAGGGCGTGACCGGTCAACTGCGGGGCAGGGGACCGCGTTAAAGTCCCCGCACATAAGGATCTCCCCCGAGGCATGCCGGTCCAGGTCAGCTTGGAGGGCATCCCAGAAGTGTTTATCCGGTATATTCGGGGCGTATACATTTACTAAGGTGACAGATCGTGTACCCAGGGTGCCAGATAGAATAACATAACGTCCGGCTATGTCAGTATGAACATCATGTTTTGTAAAAAGGCAATTTCTATGGATAAGGATAGCAACTCCGTTTTGTTTGTTGAGAGCGCAGGAGGAAAACACCTGGGAGAAACGGGGATCACGTAGTCTGTGCGAGTCCTGCCGAGGTAGTCTGGTTTCCTGGAGGAACGCTATATCTACATGTTTGCGTCTAAGATCGCGAAATAACACTCTCCGTTTCTGGGGGGAATTTAAGCCCTTCACATTAAGTGAGAGGGCCATCACCTTATTAAGTTGCATCGTAACTCCCAGGAACGAGGTGATGTTGTACTCCAGCGCTCTCAACCCACATCAGTGCCATACTCACACATAACATGGACAGGACAACAGGGGAACAAGGGAAACGAATAAGAACAAGACACAGAAAGGAAATAACATAAGGGAAAAAGAGGGAACACATAAAGGTAGAGAAGGAGAGCCCGAGACAATCTCAACAAGGTCTCGGGTAATCCCTCGAAAGGGGGACGGATAAGGAGGACATGTTATCTATACATGTCGCCTCCTTAGTTGACGCGTGAAGCGGCATATATATGAACTAAAAAAGAACCCAAAAATAAAAGATATGACAATATGAAGTATACGCAAACCATAAAAACAGATTATCAATCAATAAACTTGACTCAAAGTAAAATAGTGGGCAAAAGCCCCGCAAATGCCGTGGGGAGGGGGAGGCATGACACCTCCACCCCAGCAGGGCACTGCCACCCAAGTGACCACAGGCTCACCACTCCCAGCGCCACCCAAGGCGCACATAAACGTTGGCCATCAACAGGGCTAGTTCAGCCCGAGGAATAGGAACCAAATCGATAGTGCATCCCAATGCCCCACTCATGGTGGAGGGCGAGGAGAGCCCGATGCGGGGATACACTCCCACTCCACCTCCACCGGTTCCAGAGGTTGCCGGGAGGTATCCGGAATTTGGAGCTCCAAGGCCGGAAGGCCAAGCTGGGCCAAGAAGGCGGGAGCCCCCGCCAACGATGCACAAATGGTCGTGGAGCCATTCTGGAAGGCCATCATCTTCAGGGGAAAGCCCCAAGCAAAATGAACCCCGTGGCCCCTTAGGTGATCAGCAATGGGTTTCCAGGGACGGCGTCGGGCCAGCGTGCTGGGGGCTAGGTCTTGGAAGATCTGAAGCTCTGCATCCTGATAGACAAGTGGAGAATGACGCAAAGCCCGCAGCACTGCCACCTTGGAAGTAAAATAGTGAAAACGGAAAATCACATCCCTGGGGCCTGCCGGAGGGCTGCCCTCGCTCTCAGGGCTCGGTGCACCCGGTCAAGTAGCAACTGGTCCGCGGTGTAATCGGGTAACAGGGTCATTAACATAGTCATTACCGTCTCCCCCAAGGCGCTCGAGGCACCGACTCCGGGAGCCCCCGGAGCCGTAAATTATTGCGTCTTGACCTGTTAGAGAGGTCCTCTACCTGCTGCTCCAGGTGTTGAATGCGCTCCACCAACATGTTGGACCTGTCGATTGCCGCGTTGTGGCCCCTAGAGAGCGTAGTCACCGCTTCCTCTAAAGCGGAAGTTCTGGCACCAAACAGCGTGTATCTCCGTGCGGATGGCGCGTGCCGATTTGTCCAGCTCCCCCACGATAAATTGCTGGACCTCGACCAGCCGGCCGAGGATCTGTTGAATATCCCCCTTGGTAGCCGCCTCTGGAGGCCCTCCGGGGCTGGAGCACGCGGAGGAGGCTGATGGAGAGTGCCGGCCGCCATCTTGAGGAGCAGGCCCAGAGGACAGGGGGCGGAAGATCGGGGCTACCAACGTGCCTGGGGTCCCCTTCGTCCGGGAAACCTTTGCGGGAGACATCACACGGAACTCGGTTGCGATGGGAGTCAGTGTGGAGGAGATCTGCTCCGGTAAAAATTGGGTTCTCAGCTCGTCAGGATGGAGAGATCAGCCTACACGTCTGCTCTCATCTCGCTCCAGGCCACGCCCCCGCACAGTTACATTTTTTAGTACAATTTTTGTCTCAATGAATGTACATCAGGCATATATAGGAGTCAATTGTTAGGCTCTTCATAGCATTGATACTTTACACAGTCTATATACTATCTTGCTACTTTATGCGCATAATTATGCACATATCGGTCGACCTCTATACCCATTTAAGGTGGTCCTCCGAAGAGTATGAATTATTCAATGCTTTTTGATTTGATTGTATGAATGCCTGGCATATTGCTAACTGCCGCTCAGTAGCCTACATTAGCTAGACTGTGTTACTCAGATTTACTTTGATTTGAATGCACAGACCAACAGGATTGCCTTAGTGAGGTTACCATCCCTCATTGGGTGGTTTCAATTCGTGACCTATCTAATTCATTATATATGTTTTTTTATGCGTTCGGTGTTATGTTAGTTTTCTGTACACATATTAAAATTTATATTGGGTAGTTGGTGTCTACCACCTTTTTTCTTCTTTAACAATCAAGAGAAGACTTCACCAGAGTGAATACAGAGGGTTCACCACAAGATGTAAACCATTGGTGAGCCTCAAAAACAGGAAGGCCAGATTAGAGTTTGCCAAACAACACCTAACAAAGCCTTCACAGTTCTGGAACAAGATACTATGGACAGATGAGACCAAGATCAACTTGTACCAGAGTGATGGGAAGAGAAGAGTATGGAGAAGGAAAGGAACTGCTCATGATCCTAAGCATACCACCTTATCAGTGAAGCATGGTGGTGGTAGTGTCATTGCGTGGGCATGTATGGCTGCCAATGGAACTGGTTCTCTTGTATTTATTGATGATGTGACTGCTGACAAAAGCAGCAGGATGAATTCTGAAGTGTTTCGGGCAATATTATCTGCTCACATTCAGCCAAATGCTGAAGAACTCATTAGACGGCGCTTCACAGTGCAGATGGACAATGACCCAAAGCATACTGCAAAAGCAACCAAAGAGTTTTTGAAGGGACAGAAGTGGAATGTTATGCAATGGCCAAGTCAATCACCTGACCTGAATCCCATTGAGCATGCATTTCACTTGCTGAAGACAAAACTGAAGGGAAAATGCCCCAAGAACAAGCAGGAACTGAAGACAGTTGCAGTAGAGGCCTGGCAGAGCATCACCAGGGATGAAACCCAGCGTCTGGTGATGTCAATGCGTTCCAGACTTCAGGCTGCGATTGACTGCAAAGGATTTGCAACCAAGTATTAAGAAGGGAAAGTTTGATTTATGATTATTATTCTGTCCCATTACCTTTGGTCCCTTAACAAGTGGGAGGCACATCTGCAAACTGCTGTAAATCCTACACCGTTCACCTGAGTTGGATGTACATACCCTCAAATTAAAGCTGACAGTCTGCAGTTAAAGCACATTGTGTTTGTTTCATTCCAACTCCATTGTGGTGGTGTATAGAGCCAAAGATGTTACAATTGTGTTGATGTCCCAATATTTCTGGACCTGACTCTATGTATATATACATATGTACTGTCCCCCCCCCCCCATAAAGCCTTTCAGGAGCGAGGGTTCTTCCCAGTATCATTCAGCAGCCCTGTAGTTGTGTGCCTCACCATTCCGAGGATCACTTTGCTGCCTTTTCATGCCCTCACTTTGCCCCAGGTGATTTATTTATAAAGGATTTTACCAGGAAGGATACATTGAGATTTCTCTCGTTTTCAAGTATGTCCTGGGTGATGTGAGCGACCCGCACATCATTCCATGTACTCATTGATTGTGACACAAATCACTAACTTTCTGTGTCCTTTTGTAAACATTCTAGACAAACAACACACAACCCAATGTTACTGCGTCATCGTCGGGCCTGAATATTTTAGTGCACGGAAGTAATGCCCCTAGAAGTGTGGTTCCATTTCTATATAAACCACTGACCTGTGGTTTTCCATTGACCCAATATCACATGTATTGTTTTATGTTTAATACTGTGTACTCAACCAGCTTTCTCTCGTCCAATATCTGGTCTGTTGCCCCATGTATTATGACCTGTATATTGTCTGAGCCTCGATATGTGTTCCCGTGCAATGACCCCGCTTGTCTCCTCTCAATTGTCCTCTTTATGACCGACCCTGGCTCAACTTCAACTTTCTTTTTGGGTAACTGCTTTTACAGGACCCCAGTGGTGTATTTAGGTTTTGTGCTGCGCTAGGCCTGACTAAACTTGTGCACCCCCTAATTTAAATTTGACACCCCCTTCCTGTCAAGGTCACACCTCATCCTGTTTAAAACCCACCCCTTCCTCTCCAGCACTGATTGTATACTCAGCTTCCTGCACGATGACTGGGTCTGCTGGAACCGATCCTGATGGGGGATGGGAACCACAGGACTGCCGTGGATAGACAGAATAGACTGTAAACTTGAGATAGTAAAATAACCATACATTTAATCAGTATTAATTAAAACCATATATGGACATGTAAATCTGAATTGTTTCGTCGCACAGTGGCAACTTTCTCAAGGATAATATCCTTTCAAAATATATACATTCTGTATATATATATATATATATATATATTCTATCCCCCTTAGAACAGTTAATTGAAGACTGGTGCTTAGAGTTGCCACCTTTTCTTCAAGCCAAACCCAAACACTCTAGTGCTAGGCTTGGGCGGCATTTGTTTTTCTATATATTATGCCACGTGGTATGCATTGCATGGCAGACTGCTATGATGGCACACTGGTATGCATGGCATGTCAGACTGCTATGATGGCACACTGGTATTACAGCACACTGGTATGCATGGCATGTCAGACTGGTATTACAGCACATTGGTATGCATGGCAGACCGGTATTATGGCACACTGGTATGTATGTCAGACTGATATACACACTGGTATTAGGACACATTGATATTATGGCACACTGGCTGGTATGCATGGCAGACTGGTATTAGGGTACACTGGCTGGTATGCATGGCAGACTGGTATTATGGTGCACTGGCTGGTATGTATGGCAGACTGGTATTATGGCACACTGGGTGGTATGTATAGCAGACTGGTATTAGGCACACTGGCTGGTATGCATGGCTTACTGCCATGTATGGCAGACTGGTATTATAGCACACTGAGTGGTATGTATTGCAGACTGGTATTAAGAGAGGTGGGAGGGATTTACTTATCAAGCTCAGATTAATTTGGTGTCACCATGATTCTTGGAGCCTAAGGAATGGATCCAGATCCCTGAATGATTGCAGCAGGCACAGCTCAGAGCAGCTCGTCTTGAGAGTCCTGCTGCCTCTCTCAACTTGGTCACGTGTGCCTGAGCGGGAGCAAGTGGCTGATGGGAGGAGGAGGACCTGGCAAAGTGAGGAAGAAGAGACGTTCACCGCACCACCCTCACATGTCAGTGACTGGTGATGCGGAGCGTCTCTCACTCCCAGGCAGCCTGCCCTGCGTACGAGGGAAGATTTGAGGAGCAGGCAGCACAAATGGTCTGCTCTCCTCTGCAGCTGTCCCTGTAATAGCCAATCGGCAACGGTGCAACATGCTTAAGAGGGATGCGGGTCCTCTACCAGTGCTTCTTGTTTCCCTGTCACCTCCATCTTGGAATGCCCCTCCGAGGGACGCGTTTCCAGTCCACGTGACTAGGCGGCCGATCCTTGCTCTGGTCACTTCTGGTGGCCATCTCTGTAGTTCAAATAAAGGGATTTTTGTAGTTTTTGGCGATCATAACTTCCAATTCCCATGTTATACAGTCTCCATGCGAGCCCAAGGCTTTTTTTGCTGCCCCCCTAAAAAGTGCCACCCTAGGCCTAGGCCTTGTTGGCCTAAAAAGGGGAAAAGTCGGTGTTCGGCGTGTCCGCATACGCGGTAGGGGGAAATATCTAATACTAAAACGAAATGAACATGCAATGATTGTAAGAGGAGATAACATACAATATAGACAGCTGGGTTAGATGACTCGAAGTTCGTCAAAATGTTCCTAAAAAGGAAAAAAGAGTATAATAGTGAAGTCCAGTCATTAAAAAATGAGAAAATGAAGGGGGGAGATGGATCCACTCACACTTTCCAGAGCCTCGTTAGGCTCGATCACCTCGCCTGTGGGTGTTTACGTGGCTCACCCAGTAGCTCTCAGGGGTAGACCCGTCTCACAGCCTTGGTGTCCTTTCAGGATCCTGGGTCATCCACAGGTTCTCCAATATTTAGGTGCCAATGGTTCTCAACAACTCACTTATCTCAGGCCTTGGCATTCCTTTGGGGTCCTGGGTGTTCACAGGTCGTAACTTGTAATAGCTTGTAGAAATCGTCATATGAAATGTCTTTTTTTTTCTTTTTAAATGTTTCTTGTAACGGATGCCACTACTCGGAGGGAGTAGATACACCTTAGATGCCGGGGTAGCGCTGCAATGAGCAGAGGTAGCGAGCCGGCGTCAGGTTCCTTGCTGGAATATATTGAGTCAGCCAGGAGGAAATACCTAGAAGATAATCACTCTTCCCAAATACTCGTTGAGATGCAGTATAGGTTGTAGGTAAATCAGAGTGTTGGCCTAAACCAAGATACTGCACTGCAGGACCCCATCCCATTACACTGGATGCTTGCACTGTGACCTGTTAGAAGCCCAGGCACTCCAAGGTACATGCTTAGTGTGAGTCTAAGAGTATTGTAAAATATTTACAGAAGATGGAGTTACGAGTTTTAAAATGTAAAATCTGGAATTTTAAGTAAAATTGTGTACATATATATTACATTTAGATTGTGAGATAATGTTAAATGATAGAAATGCCTACGTGTTTTTTTTTGCTGATATGCATCCCAGCCAAAGTATGTGGTTTGATTCCGTTTGTTGATGGTCTACAGTAGATTATGTAATCAAATCCTGAAAGGTACGGGGAACAGCACAGCCGCATACCATAGCCTTATTTGGCCCTACATAGAACTATTCAGATTTTTCACATATGCCAATATTGTGATGGGAATTCCCCAGTAGATGTCCCCATTCTTCCAATTCTTGAGGCTCTGGCTTTCTCACATAGCATTGTAAAAAAGAGAAGTGATTGGAGAGGAAGTCAAAGGTGAGGGAAATGTTATTCGCTGAGTTGCAAGAGAAAGTCACCAGTACCTATTTTTTTAAATCATATGATGATTCTATGGCCCCATTCCGATGGAGTCTCTAAATGCAGCTCACAAATAGATAAACTGCGCTTGAGATGTTATCATTTGCAGCTCGTTATTAATCACGCTGTTCATGACAGCTTAATCATCTTGATAATTAACTGCCGCCTTTCTTCTCCAATGACATGACAATGACTTAGCAGCTCAAGATGAAATATTTAAGAGCCGCTCATAGATATCGGCAGTAAAGGACTCCATAGAGCCAACCAGCACAAGCTTGCACAATTGGGATTGTGCTGAGGCAGTGGAAGGATACTGGGAACTAAATGTTCCCCGTGTTCTACTTTTGGCCAGAGGAGGTGACAGATCATGCTGCCCTCTGCACCATGGGGTCAGGTTACATTTGGGATTATTTATGATATTATTATTTAATCACCAGGGTCTGAGAACCAGTATTGTTTATTCTTCTCGGTTTGAGGTGGTATTATGCAATCACTTTGGAATAGCTCCTTCGTCATCAGCTAAACACAAATTAGCAGCTCCTATACAATGTAAAGAAGCTATTCATTTACAGAAACCTGCTGCAATTTAGGAAACGCTTACGCTCGCATGGAATAGCGGCTTGAGCCGTTAGCTCTTTTGCTCAATTGGAATAAGGCAACTGTTGTTAACAAGTGTAATAATTCCTACTTAATTAAAGTAAACCATAATCCCCACTTAAATGGATCAGACAAAATTATCTAAGTGTAGAGTCTACAGTTTGGAATAATCTTAATATATCTTGATATTCCCATCTGCTTTGATTTAAATCTGATTATGCCACCTGGGTGCAGAAACCAAGGCATGCTTATTCAGATCTAATGGAGCTAAACAGATGGAGCTTAGCATTCTGCCGATTGTGTTTATAAGCTAATATTTTGCAGTGTGTATTATACTTTAAAAAGGTATTAACTTGCATGCTCCTAAAGGTTGCTATTGGTTTGATCGTACAAAATGTTTCCTAAGTTGTCAATGTTTATTTATTTATATAGTATTTTACCAGGAAGAATACATTGAGATTTCTCTCATTTTCAAGTATGTCCTGAGTTCAAGAACATTGAAATATTACAGTCGTTACATGTTTACTTGTAGGTAGATATTTCTGATGACTTCAAACAAACCAAACAAGTTTATTTCAAACACAGAAAGTTCATTAATTGTCAGAGAATCCTTTCGAATTTCAGTCCTTATTGCATGTTTTGTTTCTGTAGCCAAAGGGCCAAATTACATTCTTCACACAAACGCACGCACAACGCGTGAATTTGTGCGCCAAGCGTTTAACGTTACTGCGTGTAAATCACAGCTGGAATTACAATCCCTGCGCATTTTTTCATCCGTCGAGCAATGACGCGCGTAAAACGGGCGTGCACAAATGCTCGCGCAGTAACGTTGCATGCAGAAATCAGTGTGCGGACTGTTTTTTTCACGCGATTCAGCCAATCAGAATTAAGAACCACAATTATCTCACATTACATTTTTGCACCTGTCAGTCAATCTAAGCATATATGCTTCAGCAATAATACATGCACACACAACTTCTCCATTTTATTGGTTTGGCATGAGTAGAATGTGTAACTATACTTTGCTGCATATTTTTTTTTTTTGGGCTGATGTATTTGGTTTCGGCCAGGTTGATAGAATTTGCCATTAACACCAGCTTTTAGGAGTTGCTAAAATTATGCGCGCAAAGGCTATGCGTTAAATCCTGCGCATAGATTGTAATACCATCCGCGTACCTGCGCACATTCACGTTTGCGCTTACAATGTTAAGTATAGGACACGCGCAGTACAATTCACGCAGGTTCAACCGCGGTAGACGATTACGTGCATTTGTTGCGCTGACAATGTAATACGACGTTCAGCGCAAAGGGTTTTACCCCTTGCGTTAATGGTCTTTTGCGCCGGCACAAACGTTTAAGCGAAGATTGCAATTTGGCCCAAAATAAATTATGTAACAAAAAACAAGAACATTCTATTAATCACCACTATTCTGGAATTGGATGTATTTTACCTGAAACACATTTTGAATGTGGATTCATGCTTCTACCATTGAACACGATTGAAGAAGTATCTCTTTGTAAAAATAATTTAATACTAAATTGATAATTTATTGAATTAATCTATAAAATGTCCTCTTCCAACACCCAACTGAAGACCTCTACTCACATTGTATAGACTAGGACCCCTATTCTAGCCAACATCAGGGAGCTGCAAAGACTAAAATTCGACATAGCTGTTAAATTTTGCAGCACTTCTATACCGGCTTAATTAGACGTCAGCCACTATGTAAGCACATGCTGCCACTGGTATTCTCTCCTGAAGTCCATAGGTCTCTCTTGAAAGACAAATAAGCCCTGCCAAGAACATGTGTATGCAATAATCTTTCTTATGAATGACCCTTATGTAAAATGCATGTTCAGGGTGAGTGCAGCTATTCTGGTTTTGTACATTACAGCTCGTGCTTGGTCATCCTGTGACACCACATTGTCTGTAAATGCTTTAACACATAAGAGACATGGGACCTGAGCCTATCAGACACGGAAGAACTGCCTAGTTTGGTTATTTGCAAATTCCCTCATTACCAGGAGCTTTAATAATCAGAAAGAAGGAAATAAACATTACATTGTTTAGTTAGCAACAGTAGTCTTAAAGTGCTCTAATTAAAATATGAGAAAAGCTCCTTACAGCTGGTAGTTCTGGAATGTGGTATTTAAGGAATGTTCCCTTCCTGTGCTCATTTGTTTCCTTTCTATTTGCATTGAACGTCTATAAACTTGTATCTGTGGTTTTCCAGGTTCCCACACTCTGACAGTGTGAAGGAAAAACAATGTGTAAAAATAATAGAACTACTTCATGTATTAGAAAATAAATCAATATGCTTTTTTTAAACAGTTAATGAGACATACTGTATGTTAACTCAAGAGCTGAGATTCTAGTGCTGCCATGCAGGCCACAGAACAAGCAGCCAAAGCCAGAAATGAAGCCAAACCATTCTATACACAACAAACTCCAAGTATTACAGTATATCACAGAAGTGAGTACACCCCCTCACATTTTTGTAAATATTTTATTATATCTTTTCATGTGACATCCCTGAAGAAATGACACTTTGCTACAATATAAAGTAGTGAATGTACAGCTTGTATAACCGTGTAAATTTGCAGCACCCTCAAAATAACTCAACACACAAAAGGGAGTACACCCTTAAGTGAAAATGTCCAAATTGGTCCCAAATGTCAATATTTTGTGTGGCCACCATTATTTTCCAGCATCGCCTTTACCTTCTTTGGCATGGAGTTCACCAGAGCTTCACAGGTTGCCACTGGAGTCCTCTTCCACTTCTCCATGACAACGTCACGGAGCTGGTAGATGTTAGAGACCTTGTGCTCCTCCACTGTTCGTTTGAGGATACCCCAGAGATGCTCAATAGGGTTTAGGTCTGGAGACGTGCTTGGCCAGTCCATTGCCTTTACCCTCAGCTTCTTTAGCAAGGCAGTGGTTGGCTTGGAGGTGTGTTTGGGGTCATTATGATGTTGGAATACTGCCCTGCGGCCCAGTCTCTGAAGTTAGGGGTTCATGCTCTGCTTCATTTTTCAAAAATAAACAAGAAAGTGGAGTGTCTACACAAAGGGGGTAACCCTAATAATACAAAATATATTCAAGTAATTGATAAATTTATTCAAAATCAAACACACAGTCAACAAACAATTAATGTGAAAGGATTTTACCAGGAAGGATACATTGAGATTTCTCTCATTTTCAAGTATGTCCTGGGTGGCGAGTATGTACCGTTAGGTGTCTTGCCAAGGACACTTACTGGAGAGGGTGCTCGCCGGGATCGATCCCATGACTCCCCAGGCTCTCTCCACGCATAGCAGTGATGTTACCTCTACTCCACCCAGCTGGCACAATGTGAATCATTAGAAGCATTTCTGGCAACAGATGGATATTTAATCAGTTTAGGAAACCTCTTTCATTAATCATTTAGAGGTTCACACATTGGTATTAGAATCTCATGCCGATAGTCTAATTTATTTTAAATTACTACCTCAATAGGCCTTAAAAGGTATCTACCTCAACCTTAAGGTTTGATTCTAATATCAATAAATTATGACTGATCAGATTAACACCATATAGGAAAAACATGGAACTATAAAACATGATGATTAAAGCAGACACTGCCATGAGTGCAATGTAATAATTCTTTAATAATCCTCCCTAATGTAAACAGCAAAGAATTCTTTCTGGTGACAGATGTAGCAAACATACTATTCACCAATAATAAGTAAAAATACTGGTGCTTCTGCTACATCATCATAAAGGAGAAAATGCAAGGATTGGGGGAATTTAGCTTTAAATAAGCAATTCCAAATTATAATAAAACGTGATTAGTACTGAGAAAAACAACTATGTCTAAATGAGCTGCACACAGCTGCACACACCACCCTGATATCCACAAAATTCAGAAGAAAAGAGGAAAATAAATAAATGAGTGCTGGCGTTGCGCTGAATATAAAATAAAATATGCCAAGTCTTTACAAAGTATCTCCAAATGAGCCAGTCATATAGATAAAAAATACTTATTTTTTTCATCCAAAATCTTTTTTTCTTTTCTGGATAATCTCAGTTCCTGCTGAAAATAATTTGTGTATCACGATATTTCCAGACGAAAAAACACTTCTCAGAGATTCTCACCAATTGGATTATAAATCTCAAATATCATGCAAGAAAAAGAGATTCTGATAGTGTTATACCCTTTATTTAATGGGTTACCTGCTAAAAGCATATACATACGTACGGAATTGCAAGTGGGCTGTTGAAGTGATCTCACCCACTGCCAAGCAAAGTATATAAAACAACCGCGTCTAAGTATCCTTGAAAGCCGCCAGGAGCTCCCGGTCTGCATCCGTGGTGGTAACTAGAATGCGTGGATCTGTGGTGATTTGGTGACGTGGTGCCGACACGTTTCGTCCCGCCCTCGGGACTTCATCAGAGCATCCGTTTGTTTTATATGCTTTGCTTGGCAGTGGGTGAGATCACTTCAACAGCCCACTTGCAATTTCGTACATATGTATATGCTTTTAGCAGGTAACCCATAAAATATAGGGTATAACACTATCAGAATCTCTTTTTCTTGCATGTCATTTGAGATTTATAATCCAATTGGTGAGAATCTCTGAGAAGTGTTTTTTTGTCTGGAAAGATCGTGATACACAAATTATTTTCAGCAGGTACGGAGATTATCCAGAAAAGAAAAAAGATTTTGGATGTAAAAAATAAGTATTTTTTATCTATATGACTGGCTTATTTGGAGATACTTTGTAAAGACTTGGCATATTTTATTTTATATTCAGCGCAACGCCACCAATCATTTATTTAATTCCAAGTTATACATCTCCAAACTAATATTAAGCTGCCTGATGACTGTATATATCTATAAAACACTTCTGGCATTTCCTACTTTGACATGAAAGATTTGAAAATAAGATGAAAAAAAGTCAGAAAAGACTTAACCCACCTCACACACACATGTCCACACTCACACTAAAGTTCCAATGAAAGAACTTTGTGAGAGACAGGCTCTACAGAGCCAGCATGTTGCTTGCTGATTGCTGCACAGGGTGTTCCTTGTGGTGCTGCACTCCTTGGAGGAGCGTCAGACTGTGGGTGGTCCCAACCGGAGCAACAAGAGATAAGCAAAAATTAGGTCCAGAAAACTCCAGTTTTTGGAGTCTTCTGGACTTAGAAATTCTGCATATCAGGTGCCCAACCTTTAGATTATTTAATGTGTAATCAGGCTAAAATAATACTTGGAGGATAGTGTGTACAGCACCCTTCAAAAAAATGGATTTAACTTTTAACAAAGACTAGAAATAGAGATTTCACTTATTTTGGACTATGTTTATCAATGTAGTATTCAACTCAACACCAGTATGTAATAAGATGTCTTTTGAAACAAACTCAAAACGCACAGTCATACTAAGACATATAATTTTAAACAGGCCAACTTCATTAAAATAAGGGAAGTTTTCAATCTCATTGACTAGCAAAAACCTTTCCATAGGAAAACCACATGAGATAAGTGGAATATCTTCAAACTAACACTAGAAAAGTACACGTCCCAATAAATTTCAATGGGTAATAAATATAAAAGAAACAGACTGAAACCAATGTGGCTCAATAGGATGATAACCAAGGAAATGAAAAATAAAAGGAAGGCATTTAAAGCTTTTAAATCCAATAAATCTGAGGCATCCTATAAAGCATATAAGGCCGACAATAAAGCATGTAAAAAAGCAATTAGATGGGCTAAACTAGAAAATGAAAAAAGAGCCAAAGAGAGCAAGACCAACCCTAAAAGATTTGTTAAGTAGTGTATATAAAAATTGTAAAAAAAACCATCAGTGACAGTGTAGGTTCACTAAGTAATCTGGTTACAGCTTATGTAAGTGGTAGCATCACATTAAGGCTGGGGTCAGACCAGCGCACTTTTAACGTGCGTTCTGGCGCACATAATTACGGCCGCACTAGCAGCAGATGACGGGCAATGACGGCCAATATACGATGTACGGCCGCACAAAAGTCCGGCCATGCAACGCAGGTGGAATTTGAACGCATTTTTCTGAGAACGCTGAACCGCTAGTACTGACGTACTGAGTGCGCAGCTGCGGCATAGCGGCGTGTGTGCGTGATTAGGAGATGTCAGACGCTGCTAATGTCCAGCCTACATAACGTCCAGATGCAAAAAGAGTTTTATTGATGATCCGTACAAAATCACGCCCGAAAATGCGTGTCGTCTGACCGTTTTTGCGCATTCCGTGAAAAAATACGTCAATGCATTCGGATGCACTTTTTCACGTTCGCGGGGAAAAATGTTTTTCGTCTGACCCTAGCCTAAGCAGAAACGTTGTCCAGTTAATATCCAAGAAAGCTGCCGCTATGGGACCTGGGTGCCTAGTCTCCCTTTAACCTTTGGAATGAGTTACTGAACCCCCTTCTGCTTTGAAATATCAACTCTGGTTAGTGTGTTTTTTGATCCATCGAATATGTATCTTCATCATTATTTTAATTTGATGCAAAAAAAAGTAGTTACAAAATCTACATATATTCTCACTCAAGGCTTGGGTTTGTGGCCATACTTTTTTTTTTCCTTTTTAGACTGTAACCATTTGAAAAAAATGTTAAAGACCCTAACACATCATAGAGCTTGATCTTGCTTTGTAAAGAGCAATGCTAACTTCATGGGAAAAAATCTACAAAGGGGTAACATCTTGATTATAATGCAATGGTTTAGTCTTACAGAGCGGAGCCTGGGAAATCCAGAAATAGTGCTATAGAAATTACTGGTAAAATAATAATATAAGAACTGACACGACTTATAAATTGGCATGTGAGCTCCTCTGTATTATTTCCATATCTGTCCAGTATGTTTGTGTCTTAGATCCGCTTTCCTAGATGCATAGCAAGTATTGATGTATTTTTAAATAGTGGTTTTATTCATTAGGGCCACATAATTAGGTTCCGTTAACAAAAAATATGTCCTGAAGAGAGAATTCCTAATAAAGCAATCATCTATTAAAAGCACAGGTGTAATTACTGTCGACAGACACTAAAAGGGTTATGCAAAGAGCACAGAATCGGCCACGAAATTGAACCGAATAGTGAATTTCCCCCATACAGTGCAATTTTGTGGCCATTCAAAAAGCTGGCAATTTGCCAAATATTGCAGTGAAATCCCCATAGAGAAGTAACGGTTAATCTATTCAGAGAACACCAGTTATTAAGGTGATATCTACAAATAACAATTCAGATTATGATGACGATTTTTTAGGGTTAGAAATTTCAATATCTTTTTTAAATAAACGTCTAGTATAGGATGTGTGTTAATATGAGAAAAGAATGTATCCCCCTTCACCACCATTTAAGGAAAAAACAGAACCCCATGTTGTTCAGCTTCAGCACCTTGGATGACATGTCCAAGGTTTTGAAAATTTGGGGATACATTCTGGAGTCCATTTGGAAATAAATTTTGTTTGCAGTAAATTAAATTCCTATGCATTGCTCCAGAATATGACCACAACAAGTTTATTGGAAGTTGGGTTCCTGAAGCAGCTTTTAAGGCAGTTGAAATGAAGCACAGGTGTTCTCTTGGCCCCATACAATGGATCTGGTCAGCAATGTTGCTCCTGTTGCAGTAGGCTCTATTATGATACATATGTATCCTTTATCCACATATACCCTAATTTTAATACGTATACTGCCTAATGTTAAACATTTTATGCAGAGGTTATTCATAGTATGTAAGCAGTTGATTATTATGATGACTGTGTGGACCATGTTTAAAGGGACACATGGATAAATCTTGCCCTGAAACATGTACAGTATTATTTATATGCTACAGCAGGGAAATTATTGTCGCTCACCTGGCCTTCCTTTTGGATCTATTAACCCTTTTGCTGCTGAGGCATTTCCCGCCTCTGTGCTGAGGTCATTTTTACCGATTTTGCGCATCATGTTTAAACGTGTTTTGAAGGCTTATTTTAGTATATGACCCAGACATATTATATATCGTTCTTTCCGTCAGACTCGGCAGATTCATAATATGTCATTATTATAAAGTATACGTCATGACCTGTCTGTATATTATAACAAAAAATGCAATAAAATATGAATTTTCAATAATTTACAACGTGTAAAGTGTATTTTTTTCACATTTTAACATGCGAGCAATTGCAGTTTTATTTTGTATGGGGTGCGCTTGTTAAAAAAATTAGAGATGGGGTCTCGTTACATTTTTTTTTGGGGAAAATTACGCGATTTTTAACAAACGCACCGCATGCAAAAATCGTTAGTGCAGCATTATTGTTCACATTATAATTGAAATGGGAACAATATTGCTGCATTAACGAACCAAAAAAAGAAAAAAAAACTTGTTTATTTTTTTTTTATAATTTTTTATAGATCTATAAAAAAAAATGTAAAAACTTTTTTCATACTCATGTTTGGTATTGTTGGAACGGCCATGCTCTGGCCGATCCAACAATACCAAACATTAACCCTAACTGCCACGGATCGGGAGATAGGGGGTTCATTGGAACCCCCTATCTCCACCATTGGTGGCAGTTAGGGGTTAACTCCAGGACTGGCGTCATCGTGCTATGCACGATGACGTCAGTCCTCAGGGGGCATTCCCGGAAGCTTTCCCGACATCCAAGATGTCGGCCAGCTCCGGGAAAGGATCACGAACCGGCGCTTTTCGGCGCCGATTCGTGATCCAGCCCCCATGGGGTTAATGCCAGGTACCATTTGGAAGGGCAGGCTGTGCCCTTCCAAACGGTGCCTGGGTTAACCCCCTGCACACCGCCAATCGGGAATGAGAGAGGTCCGAAGGACCTCCCCCCTCCCTTTCAGACACCTCCTCCGCACATGCGGGGGGGCGCCTGAATTAGGTGTCATCGCGCCCCCGCGATGATACCTAATTACTCCGGCGGCGGTTCCGGGTGCTGGGCTGACATCGAGGATGTCAGCCCGCACCGGGGGGGCCAGCGATCGGCCGGAACCTGGCCGAACGCTGGCCCCAAAGGGAGGACGCGCTCAGCGCATCCTCCGCAAGGAACAATACTGCGGGTGGACGCGCGTCCTCCGCAGTGAAGTGGTTAAATACATTGTAATGATTCTACATGCTGTTGAGTGGCATTTATCATGCAATGCCCCTCAGCCTTAATGAATATATGTGTGCATATAAACATGGATAATATGAAACATAGAAACATAGAAACATAGAAAGATGTCGGCAGATAAGAACCTTTCGGCCCATCTAGTCTGCCCAATTACATGGATACTTTACCTGGATTTATCTTTTGTTTAGGATAGCCTTATGCCTATCCCATGCCTGCTTAAATTCAATTACTGTTTTGGCCTCTACCACTTCTACTGGAAGACTGTTCCATGTATCCACCACCCTCTCAGTAAAATAATGCTTCCTGATGTTACCTTTAAACCTTTGCCCCTCTAATCTAAGACTATGTCCTCTTGTTTTGCTACTTTGTTTCCTTTTAAATATACTCCCTTCCTCTACCTTGTGGATTCCCTTTACGTATTTAAATGTTTCTATCATATCTCCTCTGTCTCGTCTTTTTTCCAAGCTGTACATGTTAAGATCATTAAGCCTTTCCTGGTAACTTTTCTCCTTCAAGCCGTACACCATTTTAGTAGCCCTTCTCTGAACTCTCTCTAAGATGTCTATATCCTTCTGGAGATAGGGTCTCCAGTACTGCACATAGTACTCCAAGTGAGGTCTCACCAGTGCTCTGTACAGTGGCATGAGCACTTCCCTTTTCCTACTGCTAATACCTCTCCCTACACAACCAAGCATTCTGCTAGCATTTCCTGCTGCTCTATTACATTGACTACTTACCTTTAGATCCTCTGAAATAATAACCCCTAAATCCCTTTCCTCAGATGTTGAGGATAGGACTGTATCAAATATTCTATATTCAGCCCTTGGGTTTTTACGTCCCAGGTGCATTATCTTGCACTTATCCACATTAAAACTCAATTGCCACAGCTCCGACCATTTTTTTAGTTTACCTAAATCATTTGTCATTTGGCTGATCCCTCCAGGAACGTCAACCCTGTTGCAAATCTTTGTGTCATCAGCAAAAAGACATACTTTTCCATTAATACCTTCTGCAATATCACTAATAAAAATATTAAATAGAATGGGTCCAAGTACTGACCCCTGAGGTACCCCACTGGTAACAAGACCTTGCGCCGAATAAACTCCATTTACCACAACCCTCTGTTGCCTGTCACTCAGCCACTGCCTAATCCATTCAACAATATTGGAATCCAAGCTCAAAGATTGCAATTTATTGATAAGCCTTCTATGCGGAACAGTATCAAAAGCCTTACTGAAATCTAAATAAGCAATGTCTACTGCACCACCTGTGTCTATTATTTTTGTTACCCAATCAAAAAAATCAATAAGATTAGTTTGGCATGATCTCCCTGAGGTAAACCCATGTTGTTTCTGATCCTGTAATCTATGTGTTTTTAGATGTTCAACAATCCTTTCCTTTAACATGGTTTCCATTAATTTCCCCACTACTGACGTAAGACTAACTGGCCTATAGTTCCCAGATTCCTCCCTACTACCCTTCTTGTGAATGGGCACAACATATGCTAATTTCCAGTCTTCTGGGACGACTCCCGTTAGCAAGGATTGGTTAAATAAATATGGGCACCTTGGAGGATTTTAATCATGCAGGGGTGTGAGATATGTATGTGTTCATACTTATACAAGGTTCTATCCGTACAAAACCGCATTAGCGCTGGATCTCAGCCTGGGTCTTAGAGTTCCCTAAACAAACTTGTACGCGGACTCTCGTGGACAACGTGATCTGTTAGTAGGTCGTCAGGTGCTAAGTTTTAGCGACTTGCACTAAATTTATTCTTTAGCGTTGGCATTTTACCTCACACCAGGTGATAGGGCTCCATGTGTCTGCATCATCATTTTGATTTGATGCACACAAAAAAGGAGTAGTTACAAAATCTGCATATAATATTCTCAGTCAGACTTTATTAGCCTGTAAACATTTGATACTCCCTCTCTACTCTCCCTACCAAAGTCACTGATAGAGCTAGCACTGGCTCTAGTCTTTCTGCGATGCACTTTCGTTTGGTGGTTTGGACTCTTGACTGGAGAAAGCCCCTGATGGTGGTCCTGGATATACATATAAAATACCCCACAGAAATGTATCCTCCCATTTGCCTTTTAAATGTCAATATGTAGCTTTAGGCTGGTAGAAACAAAAGACTGATTTGTATCCGTATGGCGGATCATGGTATGTCACTTCAAAAGCTGTCACGCGTCCGTGGTTATTGAACAGTGTTCCAGGGTTGATATCTCATAAATCCAAAATTATGTCAGCACGCTATTGAATGCTTTTCGGATAAATTGACTGGTTGGATGAACCAAAGTTAATTTGAACAGTAATGGTAACGGTGCCCAACTCTGATCTTTAGATGTTGTTATAGCATGGTAGCGAAATATTGAAGTACTAGTGCATTAAGATATGACGAGGTGGGGGGACCCATGAAATAAAAAGAGTTAGCACTCCATTATGTTTCTGCTGAGCTTGCTTTGCTTTGTTTTCTTGCAAAATATGGTTTAACAGCATGCTCAGAATAAGTTCCATATAATAGCAATGTTTTTTTGTTATTGTTTTTTTTTTTGTGGATTTTGGATGATGATAATTACCGAGAAGGTATAAATGAGCTTTGTATCTTGCAGCTGGAAAAACATGAGGACACCAGTCCGTTGAATAATTGGACACTCAAACAAGCTTTAAATGGAACACGAGGTGCAAATTAATTCTTCCTGTTGGGATGCTACATGTTAAAATAACAAATTAAAATTACAAATAACATCAGCTTTCTGCAATTTCATTTTTGAAAAGAAAACGTTCCTCTATAAATTATATCATTATGCTCTAATTTTTATTTTCTGCAATCACTTTGTTGCTAAATCCCATCACTTTCAGACATGCCATAGATGCCTTGGATCCAATCTGAGATGAGCTAAATAAGATTATAAAGTTATATGGCACAACAAACTAAGGGCTATATTACAAAGCTGGTGCTAACTTAACCAGAGCTGTTGTAAACTTCCCAGAGCCATTATAGCCTATGGAGGTTTTAAGTTTACAACAGCTCTGGTTAAGTTAGCACCAACATTGTAATACTGCCCTAAGACTTTAGTGCTGAGATAAGACCAAACACCAAAACAAGGCCTTGTTGGGATGCTCATTATCTACCTTTGTCATGGCATATTACAAGGTTGCTGTCACATTTTATTTGGGGTTCAGGATGGCGAGATAAGAATCCGTTATTTCCTTTCTTGACCATTGGTGATTGAATCTTAGTCCAATCTCAGGCTGTAACAATTTTCAGGGCTATTCAGAGAGAGGTGAAAACCTTGAGAATAACTGGAGAATTGAAAATTCTAGATCAAAATAGTCAAACCAGAAAAATTATCCCATTTATCTCACTTTCCAAATTGGCTATTTGGTCTAGATTGTTCATTCTCCTGGCAATTCTCAAGGTTTTCAACACTCTCTGAATAGCCCTGTTTCATTCGAGCATAACAAACATAAATGTCACAACTCCCTCAGTTTCAGCTAGTGGAATTAAATGAAAACCCTTGAGACGCTGAACCTAGCATTACCCTTTCTCATGCTGACATAGCCAAATTTAAAGTTTTATTTAAAGCTTGCTATTTTCAGAATTTTAGTATCTGTCTTATCTGAAATCTAATGGGTAAAATGGAAACATATACAGGGTTATTCAGAGATTCAAAATGTCAATGCACCTTCGGTGACCTCTTGTTCCCCGCACTTCAGGGCGATTCGGCGAATCTAGTTCGCCGACCCTGCGGTGTATTCAACAAGCACCGCAGGGTCCCCGTAGTGCAGGGAAAATCCACCGCAAACCCGATGCACACTCACTGAACACCCACCGAACACTTACTGAAAATCTGCAGAAACCGCCGCAAAAACCACGCAGAACACGCCGGAAAAACCCGACGAGCCACCGATCACAGCACAGAGCAGCCATCGGAAAAACCTGACTAGCAGACGAACATGGTAAAAAAAAAACAGTACACTTAAAAGTTTCAAAATTGAAACGCTGTTTGCAAAGAAACTACTGAACGAAAATGTCTGGAATTTTCATATAAGGTCCAATGAATGATAATTAAAAGGGCTGTTATAGAAAAAAGAAAATACGATAAAAAAAAAATTTGCCGAAAAAAAATCACGAAAAATGCCTAAAGATCCTAAATAATCTATAAATAAAGAGACTTTTTACAGCAGAATAAAATAATAAATGTTTTATTAGATATTGAATTAAATCGGGAATATTTCTAGCATTGAAGCCTTTGGGATTCGCCTGAATAAACCTGCCAAATGAGACGACCACCGAACAGCAGGGAATTTCGGCAACTTTGCTATTCGGTGTTCTCTGAATAGATGAGCTATTGCTTCTCTATGTGGGATTTCACTGCCCTTGAACAGGCACCGTACGTGCAGGCAATTCGCCAGAATTTGACGAACTGCCTGCTCTCTGAATAGCCAAATGGCACCGAAATGTCCCCGTACACTGAAATTCAGTCTCCGGTTACATTTCGGATCTCTCGGAATAACCCTGATTGTTTTATTTATTTTTTTGTACCTGTGAAAGATGCTTCATCGCAAAAACAGAAATGTGCTCTTTCCCAAGGCTATAAGTGAATAGGCAAATGGTGGTATACAACCTTTTAGATCTCTAAAGCGTCTCCTCCAAACGACGTACAGTAAACAAAACAGAAAAATGGGGATAGAGATCTAGAAGGAACAGGAATGGTACATAGTGTAATACTGTAAAAACAGTTGCAGTAACACGAAGCCTCTGTTAGAATCTCACTCACAAGATATAAGGGATATCAATGCATGTAGCGTTATCTTTGATTGGCCCGGAATGCTATCCTGCGATCTCACCAGATTCCATGTGACTCCACTGCTCCTTGGATGGATGCCAGGGCTGCGCTCAGCAAGGAAATTCCACGATGGTGGAGTCTTAATGATTCAGGCTCAATTTCAGGGAGCACTGCATGCTATGAAATTGAGCCTGAATCATTAAGACTCCACCATCGTGGAATTTCCTTGCTGAGCGCAGCCCTGGCATCCATCCAAGGAGCAGTGGAGTCACATGGAATCTGGTGAGATCGCAGGATAGCATTCCGGGCCAATCAAAGATAACGCTACATGCATTGATATCCCTTATATCTTGTGAGTGAGATTCTAACAGAGGCTTCGTGTTACTGCAACTGTTTTTACAGTATTACACTATGTACCATTCCTGTTCCTTCTAGATCTCTATCCCCATTTTTCTGTTTTGTTCAAAGATGCTTCATCTGCTTGTCATATCTTAGCTTCAAATGTAGATTGTGGACTCCTGAAATAGGGGTGAAAATAAGAGGAGGTTTTCCAAGCTTTGTTCAGTGGGGCAAGTACTCATGGTTAATTGTTATAATAACTCTATAATTTATGATTTCATTGATTCTAATTGCCAGGAGACAGCCCACACCTGACATGGCAACCTCCCTCCTATCATCCCAGCCCAGGTTTTGGAGCGGCCTGGTACTACCGTTCCAGTCCTCAGTACGCCCACCCCTGGTTTGCTCTGCCTCAGCGCACACAGATGACGAATTAAGCACTCGCTGCTTTCAATAAAAGGCTACGCCTCCCATCAGTCAGTGCTCCAGCATTTGTGCCCTCTAGTTCAGAGACTAGACCTGTGTTTTGCTGCTCTGTTACTTGCTATTTACCCTGCACTTCTAGCCATTTTCCCCAGCCTCTCCAAGTGTCTCCTGATCTCCAAAGTTTCTCGTTCATTCAAAGTTCCACGTGTCTACAGGCTCTTGTGGTCAGTTCCCAGCAACTACATTTCCCACCATTCTCAGTATTCCTTTAAGTATTTGGTAAGCCCTCTTTATGTCCTGCCCCTCGTCCTCAGCCTGTTTTTTTCTGCATCCTGTGTGTGTGTGTTGCACTGCATGCTGGGCTCATAATCCAGCTAAACCAGTACGCTCCCGGTATCAGCACCTGACACTAATAGAATTGGGACAATTCCAGTCGAACTGTTAATAGCGGCTCACAAATGAATAATCTTTGCGAGCCCATATCCAAATTTGGCTTGCTATTAACGGCTCTATTCCAACTGAGTCATTGTATTAGTGGCTTTGAGTCACATGGTATTGGCTCATGGAGTCCATGTGACTCCATGGAGGCAAGCATGACCCTGCACAAGGTTGCGTGAGCAGGCGATCGCTGTGTGACACTGGGTACTATTTGCTCTGATTGTCCCACAAATTACAGCTAGAAGAAATGTTGGATCACGCTGCCGTCTGCATCAAGGGATCAGGGTTAAGAATGGATTTTTTAAGCTATTTACATTTAAGTATTGAGTGTTTTGGCAAAAAAAAATCATTTAATACCAGGGTTCGAGAGCCAGTATTCATTTCTGAATAAGAGAACTGAGAACAACAAGCCGCAAAGAGAGAAACTATTGGATGAGATTTATATTTATTGTAACAATAAAGTGTTCATATAACAATGAGTTATATTAACTGGGAGACTTGGTTATACTTACGTCTTGCCATTCATTTAACTGGGAGTAGGTATATACAGGTATTTTTTGTTTATTATAGGACCATTTCATGAGTGTTCTTATGTTACCTCAGACTCCCTCACCACATAAAGATGAGCAGGACTTCAACAGTAGAATACATCATGTGATCTCATCCACATAGCAATTTCATTATATCTCATATTCAAAAAGCACCAACAAGCCCTGTAATCTGACAGGGTCTGTGTGATCGGAAGGAGACAGTTCATAGTCTGTGTCATTGTTTGGTGAGGGGGGCAGGATATGTGTCTGTATGCGTTAATCGGGATGTTCAGGGTCTGTGTCAGTGAGTAGGGATGAGCTGTTCGGTTCGGAGTTCGCATCGAACATAGCCTGTGTAGCGCTCACTCCCGGAGGAGCCGCTGAAATTGAACCTCGGGTCAGTCTCCCCGCACTAGGGAATAAATATACTCCAGCACCGTTGTGGATTTTATAAATTATATAGTTTACTAGAATAAATGGCATATAATGAATAACACGGTGTTCGTATATATATTTACAGTACTTCGTAATGCGGAAAACGCGCAGCGGAAAAGAAATACGATGCTTCGTAATTCGAGAAACGCACAGCGGAAAAGAAATAAAAAAATAAATCTTTAACCCCCTTTTTGTGTTTGGGGAGTGAGTCCCGCACAGGTTATGTCCCAGAATGTAAGTGTGTGTGTTATGGTACCTGGGTACAATATTCAACTGGCCAGTGAATTGCTTATGAGGTATCTTCGACTAGTCAAGTTGGGGCCCTGTGGGTTTTGGAAACAAACAGCAGCATGCTTTCTTTATTCACAAACTGCCTGGAAGGCCTCTCACCCATCCGCCAGATACTTGGTGCTCCGCTCGACCCGGGACGTCTCTCCGCTCGATCTTGGCTGGGATTCTCTGGGCTACCGGATCCGCTGTCTTGCCTTTCTGTAGCTGCTGCAAGATGTCCAGCTCACCGCCTGCTCTCCCTGTCCGATCGATCTGCGGTGCTCCTAACTCGGGGTCTTCCAGCTTCCGCAATCTCAGCGTGGGTAGTCTTGCGAATCTCTGGGTCTTCCTCTGGTAAGGCTGAATAACCCGGTCTGTAACTCTGTCAGGCCCCAGCTGTGCTCCGGCCTAGTCACTGTCTCGTTCTGCTGCTCTGCGTCTTGCTTCTCTCACTCCCTGGCGCGCTCTGCCAGCTCTCTCCACGAGGCTCAGGATGTAACTCTCTGTGTCCCACCCACTTCCTGTGTCCACTCCCAAAGCATGCCGGGAAATGTAGTCCCAATGTTCAATGTCTCTCATCGCGCTGTCTCCCTCCGGTGGCCAAAAATAGGTACTGCCACAACAGGGAATTAAACCCAGCGCTACACCTGTTCATTTGTTCGCGAACTACGAACATTTCCGCGTGTTCGCCGCGTGTTCGCCCACAATGCACCACAATGGACCACAATGCACTTTTCCACTGGCCTGAAGCTTGTAATTGGCTACAGCCTTGCACCTGACCACAGGTCAGGTGCAAGACAGGTTCAACACTATGCCAATCACGGCTCAGAGTCCTGATTGGGCAAATTTTGCCCAATCATGGGCTCACAGAGCTAAGTCCCGCAGCACACTATATAAGGTTACCACACAGCGCTTCTGCACGCGTTTGAGAGGAGATTTCATAGGAGATTGTTGTTGAGTTAGTGTGTTCTTACTGCCAGTCTGCCACCAGCTACTGGCGGGGTCTCATTTCTACCAAATATCTGGGAATTGATGTAATCATTGTGCTCAGTCCCAGCAACTATTTTGGGTGCTCAGTAATTTCTGCAAAATATTTGGGACTTGAGGTGATCTGTGTCTTGTCACTGCTAGCAAGTATATTGGGGGTCGCTAATTTCTACAAAATATTTGGGAATTGAGGTGAACTATGTCTTGTCACTGCCAGTGCCACGCAGTATTTTGGGGGTCACTAATTTCTACAAAATATCTGGGAATTGAGGTGATCTGTGTCTTGTCACACAGCCAGTGCCACGCAGTATTTTGGGGGTCACTTAATTCTACAAAATATTTGGGAATTTAGGTGATCTGTGTCTTGTGACTCACTGCCAGTACCACGCAGTATTTTGGGGGTCACTAATTTCTACAAAATATCTGGGAATTGAGGTGATCTGTGTCTTGTCACACAGCTAGTGCCACGCAGTATTTTGGGGGTCACTAATTTCTACAAAATATTTGGGAACTGAGGTGATCTGTGTCTTGTGACTCACTGCCAGTGCCACGCAGTATTTTGGGGGTCACTAATTTCTACAAAATATTTGGGAATTGTTATAATCTGTGTGTTCTCACAGGCTGCCACCCATCAAGGGGTCACACTGATTTAAAGGAGGTTTCTGAGACTTGTAATCTGTGTCTTCTCACTGCCAGCTATCAGGGGGTCCCACATACTTCTAGCAGATTTATGTGAATTGTAATTTGTGTCTTCTCACTGCCACCCATCAGGGGGTCACACTGATTTATAGGAGGTTTCTGGGAATTGTAATCTGTGTCTTGTCACTGGCTGCCAGCTATCAGGGTGTCTCACTGAGTTATACCAGAGTTCTGTAAATCTTTAATCTTTATACCAGAGTTGAATCAGAGTTCTGTATATATTTAATCTATATATCACTCACCATGTCTGAAAGAACAAAAAGGACAGGCAGACGCTCCCAGACACAGATAAGAAGGCAAGCAGCCCCTGTGTTGGGAGGCTGTGCCTCTGGTCGTGGTGGACATGGGGCATCCTCTGCAGGGGCACGCTTGTCCTTTCTAACTGGTGCTGGCCGTCTTCTTAACCCTTTCACTGCTGAGGACGTGTGGGGAATGTCCTCATTGACTCCTAAGGAAAGATAGGGGTGGAGATAAGTGTTCCTTTGAACCCCAATATCTCCTGACTGTTTTCAGCTAGCAGGGTCATATTTGGTATCATTAGAAGGGCCAGAGCATGACCTTTCCAATGATACCAAAGATGACCATGTTTAAAGTAAATAAAAAAAATAATAATAATAATACAAAAAAGAAAAATGTGTTTTTTAAGCCGTGAAATGGCTCAGCAGTGAAGGGGTTAAGCAGCAGCAACAAACAGAGGATTTGGTGGATTGGCTAACCAGGCCATCCTCATCCTCTGAGTCCTCTGCCAGCCAGGCTTGTAGTGCTTTACAGTCCACCTCAGCTGCCAAAGCATCTAATGCAGCCTCCATGTCCACAGCTACTCCTGCCGTAGCCTCGCTATCGCACACGGAGGAGTCAGCTGAATTGTTTGACTACAATGACAGTGACATGCTGCTTGAGGATGTGCAGCAAGTACAGTGCTCTGATTCAATCTCTGAGGTTGAGGAAGGGAGTATAATCAACCTAGAGGAAGGGGGTGCCAGTGATGACACACAAATAACTGGCACTCATGTTGCCCCAGCAGCTGCAGCATACTGCCAAGTTGGCTCCAGTGACGAGGAGTTAGGGGGTGATGATGACAATGATGATGAGGTCACTGACTCCACCTGGGTGCCAGATCGAACAGAGGAATCAAGTGAGGAGGAGGGGAGGAGGAGGAGGCACAGAAAACACAAGGCACAACATCCTCTATGACCAAGCGTAGCACTAGCCAGTCCAAGGCATCAGATGTCAGAGCTGCTCCGGTGCAGAGCGCTGTTGTCTCAAAGCACACATGCAGGAACTCTGCTGTCTGGGAGTTCTTTAAGAAATGTGCAGCAGACCCCACTGTTGCTATTTGTAATCTATGTCAGATGAGGCTCAAGCGTGGGAAAGACACCGGATGCTTGGGTACCACATGTTTGAGGCGACATATGACCTCCTGCCACACATCCCATTGGCGCAAAACTTTGCGTAGGTCCTCCTCCTCCTCCTCTGTCTCTACCCCCACTGTATGTCCTGCCATGTCATTGCCTGCTACAACCTCCACTGACAGGGATGATGCTATAGTAATGGATGTACCAGGTCCTTCCTCTCAATGTGACAGCATCCAATCAGCTGAAGATTTATGCAGTCAGATTATGTTGCCCCAGCTGCTGCAGCGTAAGAAAAAATATAGTCCCAACCATCCCCAAGCACAGCGTCTAAATGCCAGCTTAGCAAAATTACTCGCATTGCAGCTGCTGCCTTTCCAGCTGGTGGACTCTGCTCCCTTCCGTGAATTTGCTGAATGTGCTGTACCACAGTGGCAGTTTCCAAAACGCCATTACTTTTCACGGAAGGCCATTGCAGCACTATACCAGCACGTGGAAGACAATGTTATTGAGTCATTGGGAAAGGCAGTCAGCAGCAAGGTGCATGTGCCTGTAGACACGTGGTCCAGCAAGCATGGACAGGGTCGTTACATTTCCTTCACGGCACACTGGGTAACTCTGATTGCAGCTGGGAGGGATCCAAGATGGGGCTCTGTGCTGGAGCTTGTTCATCCACCACGCCTCCAGAAAGCTGCTTGTATGAGGTCTGTCTGCTCCACCACCACCTCTCCCTTTTCCTCCTCCTTCTGTGTCTCTGGCGAAGTGGCAGTTAAACCGACGCCTGACAGGGTCTACGCAATGGCTCAAGCAAAAAGAAGCCATACTGTGCTTGAGCTGGTTTGTTTAGGGGACAGGAGCCACACCTGGCCAGAAAAGGAGGAGGAAGAGGAGGAGGACTTAGCTAATGCCACCTCCAACCTATGCTGCATGGGCTCCCTTATAATGCAAAGCCTGCTAAAGGACCCCAGGATTCGTGCTATCAAGGAGAGGGATCATTACTGGTTGGCAACCCTTCTTGATCCACGATACAAGGGTAAAGTTGCAGAGCTCATCCTGCCCGCACAGAGGGAGCACAGGATGGAAAAACTTGAGGATGCTCTAAAGCGACACTTGTGTAACACCTTTCCAGGCACTGGTAGGTTACCAAGTGATGACACAGGTGCTTCTGAGGCTGCGGATGATCAGAGGAATAGTGGTGAAGGCCAGGGCCGCTTGACTGATGCATTTTTAAAAAAATTTAGTCCACGACTACCAGGGATGTCAAATGTAGGCACCCATTGCCAGCGTCTTCATCATATGGTGCAGGACTGCCTAGGGGCAAGGGCAGACCTGGATACCTTTCCAGCAGATGATCCACTGGCTTACTGGGTGTTGAGATTGGATCACTGGCCAGAACTTAGCCAATATGTTATGCAGCTACTAGGTTGCCCTTCATCTAGCGTGCTTTCTGAAAGGACAGTCAGTGCCGCTGGAGGTTTTGTCACAGACAAAAGAGTGCATCTGTCGACCGACTCTGTAGACCGGCTGACATTTATAAAAATGAATCAGTCCTGGATCAGCAGTTATCAATCCCCTGATGCTGACGTACGGAATAGATCGGGGATGTCTTCTGCATTCACAAAACCTCCAGCACTGAACTCTTCCACAATACCACAAAAGGGTTACGGTGTGAATGCACTTGCTGCCATGAAAGGCACAATATTTGGCTGCACTGACGCCTGTGCCAGATTTATATCATTTTAATTTTTTGAACTGCAGGGTCCACCCCAGCACTCTTCCACAATACTACAGAGGGGTTACTGTATGATGGTACTTGCTGACCTGGCAGTCTAGCACCAAAAGCACAATATCTGGGTGCACTGACGCCTTTACCAGATGCATATCTTTTTAATATAGGACCGCAAGGTCCACCCCTGCACTCTTCCACAATACTACAGAGGGGTTACTGTATGATAGTACTTGCTGGCCTGGCACCAATGCACAATATTTTGGTGCACTGCCACTGACGCCTGTATCAGATTCATATCCTCAGAGGGGTTTCTGTGTGACGGCACTGTTGCTGACGCTAATGGCCCAATTTTAAAGCACCTATTGTTACTTTCATCCAAAGCCTGCATAAGTTTCACTATAATTTAGCCAAAAAATCACTAAACTTTTTCTGTGTGTCCGAAAATGTCTCCTCTTTTCATACAGACTGACGCCCCAAGCAGTTGTTTATGGATAGATTAAAGGAAAACCATTTACCGTCATTTGAAATGTCATTTTTTGGTTTTTACATATTTCTATACATCCGAGAAATCCACCACTTCACGGGCAGGTTATGGGGACCTCCTAGGCACGATATTTGAAGGAATTTTTCGTTTTTATTTTTAACCCTTATTTCATGGAAAACTTACTGTCCCTTTAAAAACGTTTTTTTTAAAACTTTTTGTCCTTGTTTCCCGTCCCCCAGGGCACTACCTGGACCCCCATACACCTTTAATGGCAAATATCTAGCATATATGCCCTCTTGGAGGGCACTCTAAAAATCGAATTTTCAGTCTCATTGACTTGTATTGAGTTCGAGTTCGATTCCGAACATTTGAAAAGTTTGAGTTCGAGCGCGAAGCGAACTCGGGGGTGTTTGGCTCATCCCTATCAGTGAGTGTGTTTATAGGTAATCACAATCGGTGCCAGTGTTTGTGTGTATGGTGGTTCATGGTCTGTAACAGTGTCGGTATGGGGGTTCAGGCTCTGTGTCAGTGTATGTGTGTGTGTGTGTGAGTATGAGGGTTCAGGGCCTGATGGTGTGTGAATAGGAGTTGAGGGTTTGTGTGTGGGATGGTTTCAGGGTCTGTATCAGTTTCAGTCATTGGCTTATATGGCTATGGGTATTCAGGACCTGTCAGTGTGTGTGTTTAATGGTTCAAGTTCTGTTTAAGTGTGTGTATGTATGGGGTTTCAGGGTCTGCGTCAGCACATGTGTGTATGTATGGTATTGCCAGAGTCATCACCAGGGCACCACCTCAACTGAGGAGCAGTTCCATAACAACACGGAAGGCATGGTAATGGTTCCCATGCCTCCCCTACAATTTTGTTCAGTAGGTACAGCATGAAACACGCTGGAAGCTGGCCAACCTCAAACTGCTCCCTTTCAATGATCTGATGCTCCAATACCTGGCCATTCTACAGAAGCAAAGGGTAGAGGTGCCCAAGTGAACTTGAGCTGAGCTCCGGCATCGCAGTCTCTCTCTCCACCGGACTGTAGCTCCTCTTCAAAAGTATTACACTCTGCACATAGTGGCTCAAAAGAAGATTTGACAGAGCCCCTATGTGTGTTTTTGTTAATGTATGTCAGTGTGTGTCTCTATTTATGTGACGGCCAGGACGGCACAGTTGATTAATGTCACATGACGACATGGTATTGTGATGGAAAGGCTGCTTTTAGACACTGCACAAGGACACCCTTATTGTTGTTTGTTGAGAAAGTATTTTCACCAGAAAGGATACATTGAGATTTCTCTCGTTTTCAGGTATGTCCTGGGTGGCGAGTATGTACCGTTAGGTGTCTTGCCCAAGGACACTTACTGGAGAGGTGCTCTTGCCAGGATCGAACCTGTGTCTCCACAGTCTCCACGGTTATAGAGCAGTGATGTCACCTCTACTCCACCCAGCCGGTACATGAAGATGTTAATTGTATTAAGATTACATCGAAATATTGGATAACAAAATTAAAAAAATGGTCAGATACAACTGGCTGGTTCTGTTGCAAGTGGGCCTCTTACTTGTTTTTGACACACAGGCCAAAATTGGTATGAGGTGTCATATGAGGAGTTGGTGGATTAAATGAACATTGGAAAGAAGAGAACAAGATACAAGGATTTTCAAGCTTGTTTTTAATTTTTTTTGTACAAACTCCAGGAAAGACAAATTAATATTCTTATACTTTACAGTAGTGAATGCATTTTTGAAAAGATCATCTTTTCCCCCTTGAATATAAAAAAAATTGCACATATTTAAATCAGTGAACTTCCAATTTAAATCTCAAAGATACCTTTTTTTTTTAGCTCTACACAATAACATGTCTTTGTAGCTCTGTGTGTGGTCCAAACAGATGGTTTATCAAATTGCTTTGTAATCCTCTACCACAATTTTACCTCACACTAAAACTCACTGTTTAAAGGTCTACACGGAAGGGTTGTTGGTTGGATTGCCTGTTGGGTTCTCCGAATACCTATATTAAGGTAAAAAGAAGCTGCGTGAATAAAATAATTATACCTTAAATGACTTTACAGTAAGTGCCTCGATTTTTGCATCATATATCTACTTATCCATTGTTTTCTTTATCCCCTCTGACGTTCATTTGGTATATTGTGTCAGAAAGATGCATTAAGAGGCCTTTTGTGATTTTAACAGAATCTATGAGTTGGCTAAAAAAACATTTAGCAACAAAAAAAAGTGCCACTAACAGTAAAAAGCTCACTAAATAGCTCCCTGAATGAGAAAATTACACACAGTATGGTATATTTCATTTAAATAGCTCGGTACAAACATTATTTAATGGCAAAGAAGTTGCCGTTCTGTACCTAGAAACACATCATGTACATTGAAAGCTTTTAACAGAAGCAAATTAATTGCACTATTGGCCCTTATATTCAAAAAAGGTTCAAAATGTCTGCCTGAGATTTATAGACCTGTTAGGTTATCATTTGTGGCTGGGAAAGTATTTGAGGGGTTACTAAAGGATAATATTCAGGGATTCAGTGGGAGGTATAATGTCATTTGCAGGAATCGGCATGAATTTATTATACAGATCACGTCAGACTAACCTAATTGCATTCTATGAAAAGGTAAGTAGAAGTATAGATCAGGGGGTCGCAGTGGATGTGATTTACTTGGGTTTTGCCAAAGCTTTCAACACAGTTCCACAGAAACAAATTACTAAAAGATAGAATACAGAGAGTGGTTATCAATGGTATATTTTCAAGATGGACACCAGTAGTAAGTGATGTCCCTCAGGGTCTGTTATAGGACCGATTCTATTCAATTAATTTATAATTGACCTTGAGATAGGTATCGATAGTTATGTATCAGTGTTTGTAGATTACACAAAGCTAGGAAAGGTAATACAATGTGAGCAGGATGTTACTTCGCTTTTGATAGATTGGGGGACTGGGCACTCAAATGGCAGATGAACGTCAATGTAGATAAATGCAAGGTTATGCACTTTGGAGTGTAGAACACACAAGCAATTTATACTCTAAATGGTACGGAGTTAGGGAAGTCAAAGCAGGAGAAGGATTTGGGAATAGTCATAGACTTCAAATTAAGTAAGAATGTGCAATGTCAAACAGCAGCCGCCAAGGCCAGCAAGGTATTCGCATTAAACGGGGAATTTGTCTCGGAATGAAAACAGAATTTTGCCTCTTTATAAATCAATGGTAAGACCGGACCTTGAATATGCCGTGCAATTTTGGGCACCTGCTTTCAAAAAAAGATATTATGGCTCTAGAAAAAGTGCAGAGATGGGCAACTAAATTAATAAGGGGAATGGGAGGTTTAAATTATGAGGAAAGGCTAACAAGCTTAACCACTTGGATGCTGAGGACGCGCTCAGTGCGTCCTCAGCATTCCCGCTGGTATGCGGAGGACGCGCTGAGCGCGTCCTCCCATTGGGGTCAGCGTTCGGCCGGGTTCCGGACGATCGCTGGCCCCCCCGGTGCGGGCTGACATCCTGGATGTCAGCCGCGCATCCGGGACCACAGCCGCCGGTATTAGGTGTCATCGCGGCAGCGCGATGACACCTAATTCAGGCGCCCCCCCAGCATGTGCGGAGGAGGCGCCTGAAAGGGAGGGGGGGGAGGTCCTTCGGACCTCTCTCCCTCCCGATCGGCGGCTCTGCGGGGGTTAACCCAGGCATAATTTGTAAGGGCACAGCCTGCCCTTCCAAATGATGCCTGGCATTAACCCCTGGGGAGCTGGATCGCGAATCGGCGCTGAAAAGCGCCGATTCGCGATCCTTTCCCGGAGCTGGCCAACATCTTGGATGTCGGCCAAGCCTCCGGGAACTCCCCCTGAGGACTGGCGTCATCGTGCGTAGCATGATGACGCCAGTCCTGGACTTAACCCTTAACTGCCACCAACGGTGGAGATAGGGAGTTCCAATGAACTCCCTATCTCCCGATCTGTGGCAGTTAGGGGTTAAATTTTGGTATGGTTGGATCGGCCAGAGCATGGCCGTTCCAACGATACCAAACATGAAAGTGAAAAAGTTTGTAAAAAAAAAAAAAAAAAAATTAAAAAAGAAAATTATAAAAAAAAAAAATAAACACTTTTTTTTTTTTTTTTTGGTTTGTTAATGCAGCAATATTGTTCCCATTTCAATTATAATGTGAACAATGATGCTGCACTACCGATTTTTGTATGCGGTGCGTTTGTTAAAAATCGCGTAATTTTCCCCCAAAAAAAATGTAACGAGACCCTATCTCTAATTTTTTTAACAAGCGCACCCCATACAAAATATAACCGCAATTGCTCGCATGTTAAAATGTGAAAAAAAACACTTTACACATTGTAAATTATTGAAAATACATATTTTATTGCATTTTTTGTTATAATATACAGACATGACATAACGTATACATATAATAATGACATATTATGAATATACCGAGTCTGACGGAAAGAACGATATATAATATGTCTGGGTCATATACTAAAATAAGCCTTAAAAACACGTTTAAACATGATGAGCAAAACCGGTAAAAATGACCTCAGCACAGGGGCGGGAAAAGCCTCAGCAGCGAAAGGATTAAACCTGTTTAGTTTAGAGAAACGGCGCCTTAGAGGGGATCTGATAACTTTATATAAATATATACTAGGCCATTATAAACCATTGTCTGATAACCTATTCATTGACAGGACTATACACAGGACACGAGGTCACCCATTTAGACTGGACGAAAGGAAATTCAGCATAAAGCATAGGAAGGGGTTTTTTCTACAGTGAGAACAATAAAGCTGTGGAATTCTCAGCCTGTTGGGTTATAACATTTAATTTGTGGATAAAAGCTGCTTGATCCAAGTAGAAATGTTTACTGTCATCTGGGGTCAAGAAGAAGTATGTTACATTTTAGTGCTTCAGCTTTTGTTTTTTACTTGTTTTGGATCAACAGCAGTAGGTGTGTGAAAGGCTGAACTCGATGGATACATGTCTTTTTTTTGGCCTATGTAACTAGGTAACTATGTAATAATAAACTATCAACTTTCAGCAGAAACATGGATAGTTTGGCATTCATCCTCTTCTAGCTTTTTGTATATTTAAATATACAAATACACTGATTCACGAAGATTTGAGAACTATCGTTATGTTCTTGGCAAAGACCAGCATTCTTATAAAAGCTGAAGAATAAAAACACATTTTACACAATTATCTATAATGCACCTGCTTCTTTTTCAGGGCAGGTTAGATAATATCAATGCACCCATTTATACTAATTAAATGAAAATAACCATATGCCACCAGGACAAGCAGATTGTGGTCCATGATGGTACATTTCAAGCAGATTAATGAGACGAAAGATGGATATCTGTGACTCCCAAGGACATGGCAAATATCTAATACATAATAACGGGAAGGGATTGGAGAGAACATAAATGACCTTGTATAAATTGTTATTGTAGCAAACACAGCTTTCATTAAATATCAATCAATATTTACAGCATGAAACAAAAAAGGTGGCTGTTAAGACACTCAGGGCACTATTCCCTGGTTGCCGCTAACGTTAACTTCTCGATATGTAAGCGTTACTGCCAGGATAAGTGTGTTTAACGCATGCCATCCATATTACATTCCTGATGTTACCCCGTTATTCATTTTTTGAGCTAGCTTGCGTGAGCTTACTGTACTTTGCGCATCCTATACTTAACATGGGGAGAGCAAACGTACATTAGCGTTTTGATAATAAAGGTATTACAAAAGTGCTAGCACTAATTACCGCAGGGATGCGGACAGTCAAATTTTAACACCAAATAAAAGCTGGCATTTGCAGAATCACTTAACTCCCCTAAAAACTCCCAATAATTTTGATACGTACCTCTCATCCCGTGGCGAGAATGATGGCCCGATCCACTGTTTCTTCTGGCCGTGAGCAGAGTGAGACTCGGAATAAATAGTTCCCAATCTCACATGGTGGCAACTTCACGGCGCTGTGCAATCTCGCAGCCCGGAAGTACAACCCTCCCTGGAGTCCTATGAGGTGATACTCGCATTGGTGCGGAAAGTGCTACCGTGAGTATCCGAGTGGGTAGCGCCACTGGTGTATTTTGGCCTAGGCCGACTAGGCCCAGGCCTAGGGCGGCACTTTCCAGGGGGCGGCGGCCCGCACTGGGTGGCCCCACCCCTAAAAAAAATAAAAAATAATAATTTTTTTTTACTTTTGCAAAGTATTTTACCAGGGAGGATACATTGAGATTTCACTAATATACACTTTCAATTTCACTTTCCAGGGGGCAGCAAAAAAACCTCACCACTAAATGGGTTACTCACAGAGCACCAAAATGACGCCAACGTTTTGGTGTTCTGTAGTTCCCTGCACTTAGGAGAATAAAATTTCCCCACCCTGCAGTGAATTCACCATTCACCACAGGGTCCCCAAAGTGCATTGAGTCGGCCGCTGAATGCTGCCACCGCAAACCCGTGGCCTGCTGTTTTCAAAAGAACTACTGAACGAAAATGTCTGGAATTTACATATAAGATCCTATGATTGATAATAAAAAGTTCTGTTACAGAAAAAAGAAAAACCGCTATTAAAAAAAAGGGGGGGAATTTTGCCAAAAAAATCAGAAAAATGACTAGAAGGTACTAAAAAAAAATCAATAAGTAAAGACTTTTTACTGCAGATTAAAATAATAAATGATTTATTAGATATTGCATAAAAACGGGAATATTTTTAACATTGAAACCTATGGGGTTCGCCTGAATAAACCTGCTGATTGAAACCACCGAACATCAGGGCATTTCACTGCCATTTCTCTGAGTCTCAGTACCACATGACTGCCTGAACCACGTGAAACGCACGCGCGCAGCTGCCCGCCCTTTCGTTAACACAGACTCTATTCTGGACTGAACACCCACCGGGAAGGGAATCAAAGCCACGGTGCACCCTCTGGCAGTGGCACCCCACTGCTGACAAGATGGCTCCACAGCATAATTGCTGTGTGCTCATATACACTCGGTTTGCTGGGAGTTTTACTGCAGTGGATTCTGATGCACTCATACACACCGCACATTGCATTGCTGGGAGTTTTATTGCTGTGGATTCTGATACGCTGACACACACCACACATTGCATTGCTGTGAGTTTTATTGCTGTGAATTCTGATGCACTCATACACACCGCACATTGCATTGCTGGGAGTTTTATTGCTGTGGATTCTGATACGCTGACACACACCAAACATTGCATTGCTGGGAGTTTTATTGCTGTGGATTCTGATACGCTGACACACACCAAACATTGCATTGCTGGAGTTTTATTGCTGTGGATTCTGTGATACACACTGCATATTACTGTGAGTTTTATTGCCCTGGAGCTCTGGGATACGCTCATACACACTGCAGATTACTGTGAGTTTTATTGCTGTGCAGTTCTGTGATATGCTCATACACACTGCACATTTCTGTGGGTTTTATTGCTGTGCAGCTCTGATATGCTCATACACAGTGCCCATTTCTGTGGGTTTTATTGCTGTGCAGCTCTGTGATATGCTCATACTGTATGCAGTGCACGTTTCTGTGGATTTTATTGTTCAACCAATTAGAGCGGCTGTGATCCAGTATACTTGACATGTGTGGCTGTTCTTTGTAAAAATGCTTGAATTTAAACATTTCATAATTTTATTTATCGCAATAGGTACATTTGAAATGGTATACAAAATATACAAGTAGGCACTTGGTATCCACTTTTAATATAAAGAGAGGAAAAGGCGGAGCTCTAAGAGGAAAAGGTGGAGCTTAAAGAGGAAGGGTGGGGATTAACCAGGAAGAGGTGTGCCCTTGACAGGAAGGGGTGTGTCAAATTTAAATTAGGGGGTGCACGAGTTTAGTCAGGCCTAGGGCAGCACAAAACCTAAATACACTACTGGGTAGCGCTGAGTTCCGGGGTGAGGTGCTGAGGTAGTGCCTGCCGTAAAATCTCTCGGTATCATGGGGACACTACAGGGAAATCTGCAGGCATGGCAGAACTTCAAAAGTTTTGTTAAGGAAAAAATGAAATTTTTTTAAAAAAAAATTTTGAGAAAGGATTTTACCAGGAAGGATACATTGAGATTTCTCTCCTTTTCAAGTATGTCCTGGGTGGCGAGTATGTACCGTTAAGTGTCTTGCCCAAGGACACTTACTGGAGAGGAGCTCTTGCGGGATCAAACCCATGTCTCCACAGGCTCTCTCCATGCAGAGCGGTGATGTTACCTCTACTCCACCCAGCCGGTACAGAATTCAAGCTGGTAGAGAAGTGAATATAAATAGACATATAGCTCCAATAACAGCAAAAGGTGGTTTTACCTAGAGGTGTGCGTTTCATTTCGTAATGAATCGTAATTGGTCCAAAATTCCATTGATTCGTATTTCAGAAATACTTCCGAAACAATGAATCGATTTCATATGAAAGTCATTGGAAAGAAACAAAACAATATCTAGCAAATGGATTTGAAACGATTAGTTATAAGGATTTGTTATGACGTTTATACAATAATACAATGTAAACAGGATGTTACTTCGCTGCAGAGGGATTTAGACAGATTGGGGGACTCGTCACTTAAATGGAAGATGAAATTTAACCCCTTAGTGACCGGGCGGTTTTACACAAATCCGTCTTTTAGTGACCGCTGCTGTTTTTACGTTTCTGCGCTGTTAGTGTTTAGGTCAAATTTTCCTCTTACTCGTTTATTCAACCCACACATATTATACACCCTTTTTCCCGCCATTAAATGGACTTTCTAGAAATACCATTATTTCCATCATATCGAATAATTTACTATAAAAAAATATGAAATATGAGGAAAAAAAATGGTAAAAACACACTTTTTCATAACTTAATCCCCAAAATCTACAACCACCCAAAAAGACCCCGGCTAAATAGGTTCAAAATTTTGTCCCGAGACTAGAAATACCCAATTTTTACATGCGTTTGCTTTTTAACCCCTTCACTGCTGAAACAGTTCACCTATGTGCGCTGCGCTCATTCTGACCATTTTGTGCTAATTATTTTTAGATGGCAGCCTAGGTCCTATTTAATTAAACTCCCCACAGACAAAAAAAACTTTTTAAAAAAAACCTTTTATTTTATTTAATTTATTTAAAAAAAAATTAAACCAAACCTGGTCATGTTTGGTATCATTGGAAAGGCCATAATCAGGCATTTCAAATGATGTCAAATATGAGCATCTAGTTGCCATGGATCGGGAGATATGGGGATCCTTAGGATCCCCTTATCTCTACATGGCAGCTAGATGGTTAACTGGCCCACTGACATCCTCACACATATGGTGAGGTTGTCAGTGGGTGGGGGGGACCTGGAGGCTTGGCTGACATCCAAGATGTCAGCCCCCCTCCAGGTTTGAATCGCGTTTTGGCACCAATTGGCGCCGAAACATGATCCGGCAGCAAAACTGTTAATGCTATACACCGCTGAAAAGGGGAGACTCTCCCCTTTTCAGCGGTGCAAACAGCATCTCCCTAGCTTCAATGGTTGGGGAGATAGAGGGCTCCAAAGGAGCCCCCCGTCCCCTCCATTGAATTGCATGGGGACGCCTGCTGATGACGTCACCACGCAGCCTCGCCTGCCCACATCACATGGGCAGGCTTCCTCCCTGCCAGATCACCGAGGGATCCAGTGAGGGAGGTGAGTATCGGGCGGGAGGGGGATTAGGCGCCGCTGACGTACCTTGTACGTCCGCGGGTCTAAGGGAGACCTGTGGACAGGACGTACAGGGTACGTCAGGGGTCCTTAAGGGGTTAATGTACATAAATACAAAGTTATGCACTTTGGAGTGAAAAACACACCAGCAACGTATACCCTAAATGGTACTGAGTTAGGGAAATCAAAGCAGGAGAAGGATTTGGGAATAATCATAGACTTCAAACTAACAGGGTTATTCGAAGAGAATCGAAAAGTTACCACCCGTTCGATGACTTTTCATTCTCTTCAATTAGGTGCGATTTGGCGATCCCATTTCGGAGGCCCTGCGGTGTATTCAGTAAGCACCACAGGGCCGTCGTAGTGCAGGGAAAAGTCACCGCAAACCTGCCGAAAACTCACTGCAAAACGAGGGCGAATGCACACCGAAACCCGCAAAAACATCTGAATTAACCCCGCCGAACACGCCGGAGAAACCCAAGCAGGAGCCGATCACAGCGCCGAGCAGCCGCCGGAAAAACCCAACACCACAGACGAAGGAGGTGAAGAATAAAAAAAAAAATCAGTTTGCTTGAATGCTTGAAAAGTGAAACGCTGTTTGCAAACAAACTACTGTCTGAAATTTACATATAAGATACAATGAATGATAATAAAAAGGGCTGTTACAGAAAAAAGAAAAAACGATTTGGGAAAAAAAAGTTTGCAAAAAAATCCCCAAAAAATGCTTAAAAGGTCCTAAAAAATCTAAAAATAAAGAGACTTTTTACTGCAGAATATTATAATTAACGGTTTATTAGATATTGAATTAAAACAGGAATATGTTTAACATTGAAGCCTATGGGGTTCACCTGAATAAACCTGCCGAATTAAACCACCGAATGGCAAGGCAATTCGGCAACCTTTCACTGCTGGGTTTTGCTCTCTGAATAGCTGAAGCATTGCTTCTCTATGGGGATTCACTGCCCTCGAACAGGCACCGTATGTGCAGGTGATTCGCCAGGATTTGGCGAATTGCCTGCTCTCTGAATAGCCGAATGGCCAGGAAAGGTAACCATACGCTGAATTTCAGAGTTCGGTTACCTTTCTCCAGCAATTCGGAGCTCTTTGAATAACCCTAATAGTAACAATGTGCAATGTCAAACAGCAGCCGCCAAGGCTGATAGATATTTCTGATAGATATTTATAAAATGTTTATCAGAAATATACGGAACTAAATTACTAATTGGTATCATGTATGCAACGTATTATTGGCTAAATTTGTAAATGTGTAGTGATCAGCAGAAACAATCCATTGATTGGATTGTTTAGAGTTTGCTCTACATTTATAATGCTGTCTCTTTACCATATTTTATACATTCCCCTTTATCTCGGGAAGAGAGACCTAATACTTAATACATTCTGGGCCCACTTCTCCAATAAATATCATTTAGTTTTATTCCCAGGGATACAGTGTGTATCACATTAAAAGGTACGTAGGGTTGTAGCGGAGGCTTTGGATCCCCGGTATACGAGGATGTACGTATGAAACAGATCAGGGAAGATCTATAACAAATGCATGCCTTTCAGCACCATTGTGTATTCATGGTTTCTAGTTACATACAAGTAAGTTTGCCTTGCATAACTAAAATGCGGACTACAAATGGGACAGCACAAGGTTAAAGACAGAGGGTATTCTGTGCAGGGTAAATTAATCTGATCTGGGATGTACAAAAATCTGGCATTTAGATCTCCAGTGGTTTAGGAAACGGTGGGAATTGGCTTGAATTCAGATTGTATCTGTTCTATTTAAGGCTGTTATTTTTTAAGAAGGAGCTTGAGTATAAAAGTCTCATTTTCTTAGTAATCTTAGCTGGAAATCTTTTCTGTTTGTTGAAAGGCATGTTGTAATGCAAATAGACATTGGACGAAGAAATTGTGAGCCGTGACTATCTGATGATCAATTACAAAGTTAAAAGGACATTTTGTTTTAATCTGATTTTCATCTAATAAAGGGGACCTATCACCCTCTGATGTTCTCTTTACCGTAACCAATAAATACCATCAGGCAGTGCATGCATTGCCTTAAAATAATGCATCTGGTACAGCAACTTCCAAACAGCGTTCTTTTTATTATGTGTAATAAAATGCTATATTGGCCCATTTGTCATTGACACTTACCTAATATTCAACATTTAATAAGGTATCTTGGACTTTATCTGTGCATGGTATGTTCTATTATTATTATCATCATCATTTATATAGCGCCAACAGTTTCCGCAGCACTTCTAGATCAGTGGTTCCTAGCCTTGGTCCTCAGGTGCTTCTAACAGGTCGTGTTTTCCAGATATGTGAAGCAAAGCACAGGAGATATGATTTGCAGCTCAGTGATTGCAGGATTCAGTCTGCATTTTTCAAGGTAAACCTTAAAATCTGGCCTATAAGGATAGGGTCAGGATAAACGGTTCTAAATCTTAACCATTGTCCAGGAGTGGTGTGTGTGTATTGTTGCATAGCCTGACTTTGTTTAAAACTGTCTAGCAGGGTATTGTACGGCATGTGATGCAGCAGACATGTGATGCAAAAACGTGAGAAGTGTTCGACTGCATTTGCATAATCTACCCAGAATTCCCTGCTACATACAGGAAGTGTGGCAAAGGAACTCCAGTGGCAGAACCAGTCTCTGATTTCCTTAGACATTTAAATGTTTTTCAAAATAACTTATATTCTCTCTAGATCAGATAGTAACACTGTTGTTAAATGCTAAGTGGATATATACAAATATAAATTTAAAGCTGCTTTTAAATCCCTATATCAGCTCTAATCAAGATATTTCATTTTCATATACAGTTAGGTCCAGAAATATTGGGACATCGACACAATTCTAACATCTTTGGCTCTATACACCACCACAATGGAGTTGGAATGAAACAAACACAATGTGCTTTAACTGCAGACTGTCAGCTTTAATTTGAGGGTATGTACATCCATCTCAGGTGAATGGTGTAGGATTTACAGCAGTTTGCAGAGGTGCCACTCACTTGTTACGGGACCAAAAGTAATGGGACAGAATAATAATCATAAATCAAACTTTCCCTTCTTAATACTTGGTTGCCAATCCTTTGCAGTCAATCACAGCCTGTAGTCTGGAATGCATAGACATCACCAGACGCTGGGTTTCATCCCTGGTGATGCTCTGCCAGGCCTCTACTGCAACAGTCTTCAGTTCCTGCTTGTTCTTGGGGCATTTCCCCTTCAGTTTTGTCTTCAGTAGACATGTGCACAGCACAAAATTTCGTTTTGAACTAATGGATTAGTCCTAAAATGCAATTTATTTAGTTGCTAAAGAAATTCGTTTTCAGTTCTTTAGTATGAAAACTAATTTTGTTCATCCGAAAACCAGTGGATACAATTACTATTGTAGTGGTGGCTCCTCAGAGGGCTGAGATCGCTGCTTGTTACAGTATCTCTCACTCTCAGCACAATGTGGGCCATATTACATAGTTGGTGCTAACTTAACCAGAGCTGTTGTAACCTTCCCAGAGCCATTATAGCCTATGGAGGTTTTCAGTTTACAACAGCTCTGGTTAAGTTAGCACCAACATTGTAATACTGCCCCGTGTCAGGCAAAGCTGTTACAATAACTGACTGCTGCTCATCACAGCGCTCAGTTTCTGTAAAACTAGTAAATAATATTTTTATATATAAGAGGTTAGAACAATATTATTTCCTTGTTTTACTGAAACTCTGAGCGCTGTTACAGTCAGTTACTGTTACAACTGAGCCTGATACATTGTACTGAGAGATAATGTAACAAGCAGCCGATCTCAGCGCTCACAGCCACTGGATTTAAAGGGCTAAAAAAAAAAGGCTCCTCTCTGTATAATGTTTAGAACATCCTCCTGCATTAATTAATACCCCTCTTTGTATAATGTAGATAACATCCTCCTGCATTAATGTCCCTCTCTGTATAGAACATTCTCCTCAATTTATACCTTTCTCTGTATAATGTATATAACATCCTCCTGCATTAATACCCCTCTCTGTATAATGTATAGAACATACTCCTGCATTAATTAATGCCACTCTCTGTATAGAACATCCTACTGCATTGGCATGTGGAGTGTGCAGAACTTCGGATGTTGCGATCTTCATTGCTGGTCTCCTTCACTCATCAATGTAATATCACAAAAAGGACTGAAACTAAAATGTAGTGCATTTTATTTTAGTTTCTTTCGTTTTTTGTACTGAGCAGTTTCGTTTCTCTTGAGTCATACTAAAACTAAATTATCCCAAAATTCAGACTAAATCGTTTTAGTACTAAAACGAATGCACATGTCTAGTCTTCAGCAAGTGAAATGCATGCTCAATGGGATTCAGGTCAGTTGATTGACTTGGCCATTGCATAACATTTCACTTCTGTCCCTTCAAAAACTCTTTGGTAGCTTTTGCAGTATGCTTTGGGTCATTGTCCATCTGCACTGTGAAGCGCCGTCCAATGAGTTCTGCAGCATTTGGCTAAATGTGAGCAGATAATATTGCCCGAAACACTTCAGAATTCATCCTGCTGCTTTGTCAGCATTCACATCATCAATAAATACAAGAGAACCAGTTCCATTGGCAGCCATACATGCCCACACCATGACACTACCACCACCATGCTTCACTGATGAGGTGGTATGCTTAGGATCATGAGCAGTTCCTTTCCTTCTCCATACTCTTCTCTTCCCATCACTCTGGTACAAGTTGATCTTGGTCTCATCTGTCCATAGGATCTTGTTCCAGCACTGTGAAGGCTTTGTTAGGTGTTGTTTTGCAAACTCTAATCTGGCCTTCTTGTTTTTTGAGGCTCACCAATGGTTTACATCTTGTGGTGAACCCTCTGTATTCACTCTGGCGAAGTCTTCTCTTAATTGTTGACTTTGACACACATACGCCTACCTCCTGGAGAGTGTTCTTGATCTGGCCAACTGTTGTGAAGGGTATTTTCTTCACCAGGGGAAGAATTCTTCGGTCATCCACCACAGTTGTTTTCCGTGGTCTCCTGGGTCTTTTGGTGTTGCTGAGCTCACCGTTACGTTCCTTCTTTTTGAGAATGTTCCAAACAGTTGTTTTGGCCACGCCTAATGTTCTTGCTATCTCTCTGATGGGTTTGTTTTGTTTCTTCATCCTAATGATGGCTTGCTTCACTGATAGTGACAGCTCTTTGAATCTCATCTTGAGAGTTGACAGAAACAGATTCCAAATGCAAATAGCGCACTTGAAATGAACTCTGGGCCTTTTATCTGCACATTGTAATTGGGGTAATGAGGGAATATCACACACCTGGCCATGGAACAGCTGAGAAGCCAATTGTCCCATTACTTTTGGTCCCATAACAAGTGGGAGGCACATATGCAAACTGCTGTAAGTCCTACACCTGAGTTGGATGTGCATACCCTCAAATTAAAGCTGACAGTCTGCAGTTAAAGCACATTGTGTTTGTTTCATTCCAACTCCATTGTCATGGTGTATAGAGCCAAAGATGTTAGAATTGTATTGATGTCCCAATATTTCTGGACCTGACTGTATGGCCTTCAGAGGCTACATTGTTATGTCACAGCTATTCAATTATTGGACCATAAGGTATACTTCTAAGGCTGGGGTCAGACGAGCGTCATTGGAGAGCGGAAGGAATCTCCGTGAGATTGGATGTTCCTTCCACTCAACGCCCATCTGGCCACCTCGCTGAGCCCAGTTAGTGCGCTCAGCGCTGCAAGGCTCGATCCTCCTATGGAGGTTTGCACTTTTCAGTTCCAACAATGCGCGTCCTAGCGCTTTGACGGAGAGGCCTGCTGCACGGACTCAGCACAGTTGCTGTTGCACGTGCAAATCGTGCACGAGCAACAGCGTCTGGCCGGCCCCGTCGCAGTGTCGCAAGACTGTGACGGATGCCAAAACCACGTCAGGGGCGCACCTAGAGCGCGCGTCTGACACTGGCCTTATACTGCAAGTTGCCACGGCAGCTGACCAGTACCAATAAGCTGCACTCTGTGTAAATAGTAATGACAGGTAGAATGGCAAATGAATATTAAAGAATAAATGCGTTTGAGAGATTTAATTTTGCTAGTCTGATTATTTACTGACACATAGCATGATCATTAAGCATGAGCATGACGGATCGGTGTTGCCCGTCAGTCAGAGGTTAACACCGGTGAGGCATACAGATACACATCGCTGACAGGTGCTGCCGCGAGCCACTGATTTCAGTCCGCCCTTCAGGCAATGCATGCCAGCTGCAGGGAGGGGCCGAGGCGGCCCATTGAAGACAGCGGGGCATCAGTGGTGTATTTTGGCCTAGGGTGGCACTTTCCAGGGGGCGGAACTTTCCAGGGGGCAGCGGCCCGCACCGGCTGGCACCACTCCCCTTTTGCAAAGTATTTTACCAGGAAGGATACATTGAGATTTCACTAATTTTCAAGTATGTCCTGGGTAGGCAAGGCCTAGGCTTTCCCTTTCCAGGGAACAGCAAAAAACCTCACCACTAAATGGGTTACTCACAGAGCACCGAAATGACGCCAACATTTTGGTGTTCTGTAGTTCCCTGCACTCTGGGGAATAAAATTTCCCCACCCTGCAGTGAATTCACCATTCACCGCAGGGTCACCAAAATGCAGGGAGTCAGCCGCTGAATGCCGCCACCGCAAACCCATGGCCTGCTGTTTTCAAAAAAACTACTGAACGAAAATGTCTGGAATTTACATATAAGATCCTATGATTGATAATAAAAAGGTCTGTTACAGAAAAAAGAAAAACCGCTATTAAAAAAAAGGGAGGGAATTTTGCCAAAAAAATATCTGAAAAATGACTAAAAGGTACTAAAAAAAAAATCAATAAATAAAGACTTTTTACTGCAGATTAAAATAATAAATGGTTTATTAGATATTGCATAAAAACGGGAATATTTTTAACAATGAAAGCTATGGGGTTCGCCTGAATAAACCTGCTGATTGAAACCACCGAATATCAGGGCATTTCACTGCCATTTCTCTGCGGTTTGGTGTTCTCTGAATAGATACAGGACATACTTGAAAACGAGAGAAATCTCAATGTATCCTTCCTGGTAAAATCCTTTATAAATAAATTAACCATTACTTCTCTATGGGGATTTCCACTGCCTTCAAACAGCACCGTACTTGCTGGCAGTTCGCCAAACTTGTGTGTGAGCATATCACAGAGCAGTGGTGTACTTAGGGGAGTGGCGGGGGGCAGGCCGCCCCAGGTACCAGTGATTATTGGGGTGTCATTAGGGGGTACTAGAAGGTGCCACTGTCACTGTGTGTCAGCTTTGAGCTGTGTTCTCAAACAACGAGCAGTGGAGCAGGGCGTTTGCATAAAGAATAAAGTCTAATAGAAAAAAAATCCCCCTCTCCTCCCTCCATAGCTCCTCCCCTGCCCCGCAGCAGCTCTAGGAGAGAGGAGGGGGATGTGATTTGTGTGCAGAGAGAGAAGATGACAGTAAACGGCAGGTAAAGGGGTGGTATCAGCAGAATATGAAGCCCTGTCTGCTTACTGCTGTTTAAAGTGGACCTTTCCTTAACCAGTACTGCAGTGATCAGAAATTTGTCATTGAGCTGCCTGGCTCTTGGTGAGGTTCTGCATAGAGGGGGCCAGGCTGCATTCACTGCATCACCAGTGAATAGGCAGCCCAGGGTAAACAGGGACAGGGAAGAGGGAGTCTACACTCACCTCTTATTGCACAGAGGACACATGATCCACCATCGGCAGATTATATATGTATACATCATGTCCTGCCAGAATGCTATAACTAAAATTATTTTTGAAAACATTAAAAAAGTGTGATTTTTTTATTTATTTTATTTTTATTTTATTTTTTTACATTTTAAAGTTTTGGGGGGGTGCCAGATATAGGATCCGACCTGGGTGCCAAATGTTCTAGTTATGCCCCTGGCAGTGATGTTACCTCTACTCCACCCAGCCGGGTTGAGGGGGGGCCCGGATTCCATGCTAAATTGGAGGCGGTCCAGCAGTTCACGGCAGCAGTGGGTGTCCAGTCTGAAATAGAGTGAGAGTCCGTGTTAAAGAAAGGTCCGGAGGCTGCGTGCATGCAGGTCACGCGGTCCGGCCAGTCAGGTGGTACTGAGTCTCAGTACCACCTGACTGGCTGAACCACGTGACACTTATGCACGCAGCTGCCCGCCCTTTCGTTAACACGGACTCTCACTCTACTCTGGACTGAACACCCACTGGGAAGGGAATCAAAGCCACGGTGCACCCTCTGTCAGTGGCACCCCACTGCTGACAAGATGGCTCCACGCACAGGCATAGCCGCGATCCTAACGTGGCCTGGAGGGACCTCCTGCTGAGTCCGTACACAGTCCCTGCTGACTCTGCACACAGCCCTACCTACCGCGGACGGAGACCGGTAAATATAGAATAAATAATTGCTGTGTGCTCATATTCACTCAGTTTGCTGGGAGTTTTATTGCAGTGGATTCTGATGCACTCATACACACCGCACATTGCATTGCTGGGAGTTTTATTGCTGTGGATTCTGATACGCTGACACACACCACACATTGCATTGCTGGGAGTTTTATTGCTGTGAATTCTGATGCACTCATACACATAGCACATTGCATTGCTGGGAGTTTTATTGCTGTGGATTCTGATACACTCATACACACTGCACATTTCATTGCTGGGAGTTTTATTGCTATGGATTCTGATACGCTGACACACACCAAACATTGCATTGCTGGGAGTTTTATTGCTGTGGATTCTGTGATATACACTGCATATTACTGTGAGTTTTATTGCTCTGGAGCTCTGGGATACGCTCATACACACTGCACATTACATTACTGTGAGTTTTATTGCTGTGCAGCTCTTTGATATGCTCATACACAGTGCACATTTCTGTGGGTTTTATTGCTGTGCAGCTCTGATATGCTCATATTCTGTCATGCCCGGGTACCGGGGTGGCACCGGGATGTAGGGGATATGAACCCAGTATGCAGTTTCCTGCACAGATGACCGGGTGGGTAAGGTTTGGAAGGGGATGAAATATGGAAACTGACCGGATGAATTCTGCAGGATGGTGGGAAGCGTGGTGGAAACAAATGCAGGAACCAGGAAGACAAAAGGAATAGGTTTTTGCAGAGCAACAGGTAACAGGACTTCACTCTAGGCATTCAAGAGCTGTAATGATTCAGCAATTGGTCAGTGTGGGGTGGAGTACTTTATTTCGTGTGTGTGGTGTGACGTGCTTTGGTGTTAACTGTTTAACTGCTAGTTGCTGGATGTAGGATGCAGGTTACAGGGCAGGAAGTACACCACCAGGGGGGGGGGTTCTAGGATGAAAGCTGGTTTGCAGAGGATGAAAGCTGGTTTGCAGAGAATGAATGTTGAATGCAGGTTCAGGGGTCCCCAGGATGGAACATGACAGCTGGATGCAGGTTGCAGGGCAGGAAATGTACCATCAGGGGGTTGTCAGGGTGGCTGCTGCCATGGGGCATGACATATACACAGTGCACATATCTGTGGGTTTTATTGCTGTGCAGCTCTGTGATACGCTCATACGCAGTGCACGTTTCTGTGGATTTTATTGTTCAGCCAATTAGAGCGGCTGTGATCCAGTATACTTGACATGCGTGGCTGTTCTTTGTAAAAATGCTTGAATTTAAACATTTCATAATTTTCTTTATCTCAATAGATACATTTGAAATGGTATACAAAATATACAAGTAGGCACTTGGTATCCACTTTTAATATAAAGAGAGGAAAAGGCGGAGCTCTAAGAGGAAAAGGTGGAGCTTAAAGAGGAAGCGTGGGGTTTAACCAGGAAGAGGTGTGCCCTTGACAGGAAGGGGTGCCTCAAATTTAAATTACGGGGTGCACGAGTTTAATCAGGCCTAGGGCAGCACAAAACATAAATACACCACTGCAGGGCATACCTGTACGCCCTGCGTCTTCAAGGCCCTCTCCCTGTGAGTACAGCATAGCAAGAATTGCCCTTTTGACAGGGAAACTCTCCAATTATATACAGCATTTTTTGCTGATCTAAATAATGTAAAAAAAAATGGAGATATTCTGTTTTGAAGTCTCTCCCCACTCCTGAAGCCTACGTCATGTTCCAAGGGGAGGGGCTACAGTGTGCAGAGTGCTGTCATCCAGGATGACCCCTTGCATGGTCAGTATGCTGCCACTCAGATCATGACGGGCAGACAGCACAGCACTCACAGCGAGCAGAGGGCTGTCCTGTAGGTTGGTTGTCTGCTCACAGACATCCTCCTAACTGTGGCATGCTGCATTTACGTGCAGGATGGTGAAACTTAAAAGCACAATATCTCTCTGTTTTACATTATAAAGGTCAGCAAACAAAATGCTGATCTATATAAAAGGAGATAAAAGGAGGCATGCCCTGTCACATGGGCAAAAATAGTTGGCACTTTAACATAAGTAGGTCTGGTAACAACAGCATCCATAATACAGAATACTTCCATCTTTAAAATACACACATCGTATCTCGTAAAGGCATCTGTGTGAGATTTCAAACAAGCAATAATTTTATATACTTATCACAGCCAAGACAGCAACCCAACATGAGTAACGCAGGGTGAATTGTATCAAAATCGCAGATCGAGAAATGATTTGGTTGTTCCGTATTAGACCATAATAACTGATAACACAGTTTAAAGCATTTAAGAGCAGGACCCACTTAGGAGAAATCATAAGGAAAATAGCATAATGCTATAAAAGTCACACAATGGATTATTATGACTCATGGCATAGAAAGCAAAAAATGGTTACATTCTGTACAAAAGCTTCAAGGAGTGTATAATATGTGTGCAGCTTACGTCTAATGAAATGTTGCTAGCTGATGACATTTAAATGTTTAGTCAAATATCACAAATTATTCTGCACCCAAGGACCATGGATTGAACAGGGTGTTTTAAGACAGCACAGGATTATAGGCAGGGCCACATATCTGGAAGGCATCATCATCAATTATATGACACAGGGTAAATGTTGTTCTAGGGCATTTGCCAGTAACTGTGAAATATATAACAAGGAAAAAAAGTGTCATCTGCGCTCGTTTCTATGTGTTCCATGTACAACAAAAATTAGGTTTTTGTTTGTTTCAATGGCCATTGCAATGTAAGCCCACTCGCCACTTCAAGACACCTCTTTAGAGTGGGTACCTAACAATTGTAACCAAAAGGCCGCTCTACTGAGCAGCTCCAAGCCCCTCCAGCTGCTTTTCAGCCAAGGAGAGGCAAAGATGGTGGCTTTTATTTATACACGCACCAAACACTTCCCATTTGGATCAAAAACAAAAACATGGAAAGAGGAACAGCTGCAGAACGACGGACTGGTGTTACGACGCCATTTTTTCTGTATCTATGTATATCATGCTTGTAACACCAGTCCGTCGTTCTGCAGCTGTTCCTCTTTCCATGTTTTTGTTTTTGATCCCAAATGGGAAGTGTTTGGTGCGTGTATAAATAAAAGCCACCATCTTTGCCTCTCCTTGGCTGTAAAGCAGCTGGAGGGGCTTGGAGCTGCTCAGTAGAGCGGCCTTTTGGTTACAATTGTTAGGTACCCACTCTAAAGAGGTGCCTTGAAGTGGCGAGTGGGCTTACGTTGCAATGGCCATTGAAACAAACAAAAACCTCATTTTTGTTGTACATGGAACACATAGAAACGAGCGCAGATGACACTTTTTTCCTTGTTATGTTTTATACATTGACTGGGCTGTTACTCCTGGCAGTTGCTGCCGCTCCGGTGAGTATGGGCGCGACGCCATTTTTTCTGTATCTATGTATATCATGCTTGTAACACCAGTCCGTCGTTCTGCAGCTGTTCCTCTTTCCATGTTTTTGTTTTTGATCCCAAATGGGAAGTGTTTGGTGCGTGTATAAATAAAAGCCACCATCTTTGCCTCTCCTTGGCTGAAAAGCAGCTGGAGGGGCTTGGAGTTGCTCAGTAGAGCGGCCTTTTGGTTACAATTGTTAGGTACCCACTCTAAAGAGGTGCCTTGAAGTGGCGAGTGGGCTTACGTTGCAATGGCCATTGAAACAAACAAAAACCTAATTTTTGTTGTACATGGAACACATAGAAACGAGCGCAGATGACACTTTTTTCCTTGTTATGTTTTATACATTGACTGGGCTGTTACTCCTGGCAGTTGCTGCCGCTCCGGTGAGTATGGGCGCGACGCCATTTTTTCTGTAACTGTGAAATATAGCCTTATGGAACTAATCGTTATTATTATTGTCCTCTGGGTTACAGGTATGTCCAAGACTCAAGGATTAGGCACAAATTTGTCTTCATGCTTTAAATATTTATATGTACTGAATCTAATGGAGTTTAGAGTGAGGGTAAAATGAGCGGACAGTGTAAGATGAGCATACTAAGGGAGATTGAGCACCCTGCAAGAGGACCTGTACGTCTAGTTCATGACAGATCATCTAGAGTTCCCTGATTGCTCTACATGAGTTTTTAGGCCAGATAGAGGATGTGGGGTTATAATACAATATCCTGTCCCCATACTTCCCCGTGTGTTTGGAGTGCAGACACAATGAGACTTGAGGGATTTGCATGGCTAGTGAAAGCTGCTTTAACCACTTTACTACTTAGCCATTTCACCTCGTTGTGCTGAGCTCATTTTTACCAGTTTTGCTCATCATGTTTAAACGGGATTTGAAGTCACGTTTTATTATACGACCCTGACAAATTATATATTCTTTTTTAAGGCAGACTCAGCAGGCAGTCATCATAATATATCATTATTATATGTATATGTCATGCCCTGTCAGAATGCTATAACAAATGTAAAAAAATTTGAATTTCCAATTATCTACAGCATGAAATATTTTTTTTAACATTTTATCATCTGGGCCTTTGCAGTTATATATTCTATGGGGTAAGCTTGTTAGAAAAATAAAGTAACAGGTTCCCAGTTCTAGTTTTTTTGAGATATTACATAATTTTAGCTAAACAAAAACACCAAAAAAATAGTTAGTGCACCATCATTGTACACATTATAATTGAAATGTGGACAACACGTTTTTATTTTTTTTAATTATATATATATATATATAATTTTTTTTTTAACTTTTAACATGGTCATGTTTGATTGCATTGGAAAGGCTGTGCTCTGGCCTTTTCAACGATACCAAACATTAACCCCTAGCTGCCACCGATCGGAAGATAGCAGGGTCCATTTTACCCATATCTCTACCATAGGTGTCAGCTAGGGTTAACTTCCAAACTGATGTCATCGCGTCCATGCGCAATGACTTCAGTGGATGGGGGAAATCCAGGAGGCTTGGCTGACATCCAAGATGTCAGCTGCCTTTGGGAGAGGACCCCAATTGGCGCTAAATCGCAATCCAACCCCTAATGGGTTAACGACAGGCACCACCGAGAAGGGCAGACTGTGCCCTTCCCAGTGGTGCCTTCCTTTATTTGCTGGCACTTACTGATGGTGAGAGAGAGTGGTCCGAAGGGCACCCCCTCCCCTTCAGGCACTCTCCCTGCTCTGGTGGAGTGGGGTGCCCGAAATAGGCCTCATCGCGCCCGGCAATGTGTGCACCAGCCGAAATAACGGCCGATCGCTGGCTGCTAAGTGAGGACGCACTCAATGCATCATCCACATGCTGTTCAAGACAACGCGTTGAGCTCATCCTCCGCAGCCAAGTGGTTAACCATACTACAAGTAAGGCAGGGGGTCACAAACCTTGGTTCTCCAGATGCCTTGCAGGCGTAGGATTTCCCTATTAGCGTCCCTGTTTTAGCGTTAGGGACAGAATAGGGCCCTGATAGTTTAAAAATTGGCCGCTATGTTCTCATAATTTCCAGCGTGCTAAAAACAGAATATTGGTATTCAAAGAGTGCTTGTGTGTAATACAGAAAATCTTTATTTTGGCCCTGTGTGTGTAACAGACATCAGTCCATGTATTCTAATCATGATATTGCAAATAGGTTTTAGGTTATCACAAAAAAAGAACATTGTTTTTTATTGCTTTGTAATTTGAGAGCAAAATAGGACTGAAAAGGTTTATAAATTCATACCTTGCAACTGAAAAGATTTTTCTGAACCAACCACCTAATGGATATTGAAAATAACTTTAAACAATTGAAAAAAAATCCCTGTTACATACGCCAGACTTACTCTTAACAGACCGACTTTCTGATAACCTTGAAGAGCACTTAAGTGTTCTATCCACCCTCCGTGCATGACCTGTGATGGAGGATCAGACACAACGTATATCTTAACTTGTCAAGATGTTGAAGGTGACTTTGACAAACAATAGCTCTTAAAAGTTTGACCTTGTCAACACACACTTACAGTCTTGTACAGCAGATTGTCACATATTTTAATATACATATCATCTATTTCTCAGAGTGCTTGTTTTCTATGTTGCTCTGAAATACTTCTAGGTAGACATGTGCATTCGTTTTAGTACTAAAACGATTTAGTCCGAATTTTGGGATAATTTAGTTTTCGTATGACTCAAGAGAAACGAAACTGCTCAGTACAAAAAACGAAAGAAACTAAAATAAAATGCACTACATTTTAGTGTCAGTCCTTTTTGTGATATTACATTGATAAGTGAAGGAGACCAGCAATGAAGAGCGCAACATCCGAAGTTCTGCACCCTCCACATGCCAATGCAGTAGGATTTTCTATACAGAGAGGGGCATTAATTAATGCAGGAGGATGTTCTATACATTATACAGAGGGGTATTCATGCAGGAGGATGTTATTTACATTTTTACAGAGGAAGGTATAAATTGAGGAGGATGTTCTATACAGAGAGGGTTTTACTGAAACTCTGAGCGCTGTGATGAGCAGCAGTCAGTTACTGTAACAGCTTTGCCTGATACGGGGCTATATTACAATGTTGGTGCTAACTTAACCAGAGCTGTTGTTGTAAACTGAAAACCTCCATAGGCTATAATGGCTCTGGGAAGTTTACAACAGCTCTGGTTAAGTTAGCACCAACTATATAATATGGCCCACATTGTGCTGAGAGTGAGAGATACTGTAACAAGCAGCGATCTCATTCCTCTGAGGAGCCACTACAATAGTAATTGTATCCACTGGTTTTCGGATGAATGAAATTTAGTTTTCATACTAAATAACTGAAAACGAATTTCTTTAGCAACTAAATAAATTGCATTTTAGGACTAATCCATTAGTTCAAAACGAAATTTTGTGCTGTGCACATGTCTACTTCTAGGGACTTTCTAAGGCTGGAGTCAGACCAGCGCATTTTTAACGTGCGTTCTGGCGCACTTAATCACGGCCGCACTAGCAGCAAATGACGGGCAATGACGGCCAATATACGAAGTACGGTCGCACGAAAGTCCGGCCGCGCAACGCAAGTGGAAAATGAACGCATTTTTTTGAGAACGCTGAACCGCTAGTACTGACGTACAGAGTGCGCTGCGCCCGCTAGCGGTGTGTGTGTGTGATTTGGAGACGTCAGACCCTGCTCGTGTCCGGCCAACATAACGTCCAGATGCAAAAAGTTTCCTGGTTTGGATCCGTAAAACATCACGCACGAAAATGCGCATCGTATGACCGTTTTCGCCTATTCCGTGAAAAAATACGTCAATGCGTTCGGACACACTTTTTTACGTTCGCGTGTAAAAATGCTTTCATCTGACCCTAGCCTAAGAGTATTTAAAAGGGCACTACCACTTACATAAGCTGTAACTAGATTACTTGTGCATGACAAATAAATCCACATTATAAAACACATGCTGCTGTTATTTTCTCTTTGAAGTAACTGCATGTAAAAAGGAAAATTAAAATTAGGGTTTTTTTTTATCTCCCTACCATTTTTGTTGTTTTTTCCCCATGAGGCAACATTTACCAAAGTTTGTTTCTTTACCTCTGTGGTTTATCCAATCAACAGTATTTAACAGTTTAATGAGATGGAGGAGGGAATGTTTAGATAAGGTTGCCGGAGCCTATAATTTTTCAGGCTACTCAAAATAAGCGGATGGCAGCTGAATAAGATAAAACAGGGAGCTTAAAACACTTCGGGCACTATTACAATCCCCGTGCTAAACCGGGGGCGGTAGGGAGAAAAAACTGCGCCCGCAGTTTTCCCCCTACCGCCCTCGGTTTAACAGAGGATTGTAATGCAGGTGCAAACCATTTTCTCTGGTTTGGCTATTTTGACCTAGAATTTTCACTTCTCCAGTCATTCTCCTGAGTTTCACTCATTAGTGCAGTGGTTCCCAACCCTGGTCCTCAAGTACCCCTAACAGGCCAGGTTTTGCAGATCACCTTGTGGAAATACACCTGCAATCACTGAGCAGCAAATCATATCTCCTGTGCTGTGCTTCACATATTTGCAAACCTGGCCTGTTAGGGGTACTTGAGGACCACGGTTGGAAACCACTGCTTTAGTGAATACCTGATAAGAGTAAAATTTCTTAACTAAACAAGAGAAAAAAAAGCACATGTAAGATATCAGCAACATAAAATAAACACAATAAGGACATTTCATTTTTTTGGTGGTAGTGGCCCTTTAATGTAGCTTTAAAGGAATATTATAGAAGTGTTTGAGTCTAACTTGTATATATTTAATCTACTACACATGGTGTCATACTTTTCTTTACATAGTTGAAACGGATTTCCAAGTAATAAAATGATTTACCTTCTTATTGGATGGATAGTTTGTTTTACTGCTGAGCTATTTGTCTCCTCATTTGGTAACGCATTCTGAAACTCACAAAAACTCCTTTTAACACCTTAGGGCCGTGTCAGACGAGCACTATGTGCCTCCCGGCATCCATCACAGTGTTGTGACGCTTTGATGGGGCCGGCCACACACTGTAGCGCATGCACGAATTGTGTGTACTACAGCAGGCATGCTGCAGTCGTGCTGAAAGTCTTCCTGCCGAAGCGCTACGACGCACGTTCGACAGGGCTGCAAAGCACGATCCTCCATGGGAGCGCTAACTGGAGAACACTAACTGCACTCAGCGAGGTGGCTAGACGGGTGTCAGACAGGCGTCAGAGTGGAAGGAGCATCCACTCTAACGGGCGTTCCTTCCGCTCTTAAAAATGCACGTTTGGCCCCGGCCTTAGTGACCAGGTGATTTTACCATTGTCTGTCCGAAAGTATCCACTGCTGCTTTATTTTCTGTCTTAATCTGTATATTAGTGTTTTGTTTTTTTTAATATCTTGCATTTTATTAATTTGTATTTCTATACCGTACTGTAACATTTCAATGTTCTTGAACCAAGGACATACTTGAAAACAAGAGAAACTTCAATGTATCCTTCCTGGTAAAATACTTCACAAATAAATAAATGTATCTATGTATATATCTATCCAGGGCCACCCTTACCAGTACCAGGGCCAAAGGCAAGACAAATTGACAGAGCACCACCCCAAAAATATTGCCTGTGCTGTTAGTGCTTTACCCTGCATTGTCTGTGATGTGGGCAGGCAATAAGTGCACCTGCTGTCCCACTACGCTCAGCCAGCTGTGGGATGTCAAGCGGCAAGCTGCATAGCTCTGTACATTTACTGATTCAGCTAAGCAACTCATTACATAATTTGAATTGTCGGGTACAGCAGAATCTTATAGGGGCCCCTGAAAGTGTGGGTTCCAGGGCCTGGGCCTGCTTGCCACACCCAAGCGGCAGTCCTGTATCTATCTGTCTATATGTCCATCCCAGTAATGAGGTATTAGGTGTTCCGATCGACTTTCTATGCAGTATAAATTTGCTGGAATAGTCTCCATCTTAATAACTTTTATCACTTGCAGCTTCAAGCCGCCAGATCGGTGATGACTGATGGGATTTTATTATCTGTTAGCACTAATTGCTGATGAAAAGATTGTCCTGCGGTTAAGCATCCAAGAAGATTTATAGAGAGAGCCAAGAAGATCGAACCTACGAATCAGAGATTGAGCGCACATAGGAGCATTGCTAGGTTCCAAAACTGTGATCTAGAAATGTGATCGGACTGCTGTAATCGAGAATATCTAGACTACAAAAGCATACAAATATATGAATGTGCATGAACCAACCTGTTTCAAGTCTAAACTTATTTCAACTTCAGAAACGACCATACGACATCTAGGAAAAACACATACCGGACATACAGAGACCTAGCTAAAGGAATTTAAACCTGAAGTAAAACCCAGTATTTTCGCGGAAAGCATGAACATGTAAAACAATATATAAAGCTACATATTACCTGCCCATGATTGGTTGAGAAGAAACAGACACAATCAGTGGCGTCACTAGGGTTGGTGTCACCCGGTGCGGTAACTTATGGTGTCACCCCCCCCCCACCGAGTTTTACAGATTTTTTTTAACTACTCTTACTCCTAAATCAGTACTCCCATATAACACTGAATGCTCATACACGGCGCACATTACTGTGAGGTTTATTGCTGTGGAGCTCTCTCATATGCTCACACAACTTTTTGCCAACTGCCAGCAAGTACGTTGCCTGTTCGAAGGCAGTGAAAGCACACATGGATATATATATTGTCCCCAGCAACTCTGGATATATTGCCCCCAGCAGCTCTGGATATATATTGCCCCCAGCAGCTCACCCATGGATATATATTGCCCCCAGCTCACATATGGATATATTGCCCCAGTTCACAGTTATATATTGCCCCCAGCAGCTCACCCATGGATATATATTGCCTCAGCTCACATATGGATATATTGCGCCTCAGCTCACATATGGATATATTGCGCCTCAGCTCACACATTGATATATTGCCCCAGACCAGCTCACACATGGATATATTGCCCCAGACCAGCTCACACATGGATATTGCCCCAGCTCTCATGAATACTGCCCCCAGCACACAGGATATGCCCCAGCTCCTCTCATGGATATTGCCCCAGCTCCTCTCATGGATATTGCCCCAGCTCCTCTCATGGATATACTGCCCCAGCTCCTCTCATGGATACTGCCCCAGCTCCTCTCATGCATATACTGCCTCAGCTGCTCTCATTGATAATGCCCCAGCTGCTCTCATGGATTTTGCCCCAGCTCATGGATATGCCCCAGCTCATGGATATTGCCCCAGCACATGGATATGCCCCAGCTCATGGATACTGCCCCAGCTCATGGATATACTGCCCCAGCTCCTCTCATGGATTTTGCCCCAGCTCATGGATACTGCCCCAGCTCATGGATATACTGCCCCAGCACATGGATATACTGCCCCAGCAGCTCATGGATATACTGCCCCAGCAGCTCATGGATATACTGCCCCAGCAGCTCATGGATATTGCCCCAGATCATGGATATTGCCCCAGCACATGGATACTGCCCAGCACATGGAATGCCCCAGCAGCTCATGGATATGCCCCAGCACCTCATGGATATGCCCCAGCAGCTCATGGATTTGCCCCAGCAGCTCATGGATTTGCCCCAGCACCTCATGGATATGCCCCAGCACCTCTCATGGATTTGCCCCAGCTCATGGATATTGCCCCAGCTCATGGATAATGCCCCAGCTCATGGATACTGCCCCAGCTCATGGATATACTGCCCCAGCTCATGGATATACTGCCCCAGCAGCTCATGGATATACTGCCCCAGCACATGGATACTGCCCCAGCTCATGGATATACTGCCCCAGCTCATGGACATACTGCCCCAGCTCATGGATATACTGCTCCAGCAGCTCATGGATATACTGCCCCAGCAGCTCATGGATATACTGCCCCAGCTCATGGATATACTGCCCCAGCTCATGGATACTGCCCCAGCTCATGGATAATGCCCCAGCTCATGGATATGCCCCAGCTCATGGATATGCCCCAGCACCTCATGGATATGCCTCAGCAGCTCATGGATATGCCCCAGCTCCTCATGGATATGCCCAAGCAGCTCATGGATATGCCCCAGCTCCTCATGGATTTGCCCCAGCACCTCATGGATATGCCCCAGCACCTTGTGGATTTTCCCCAGCACCTCGTGGATTTTCCCCAGCACCTCGTGGATTTGCCCCAGCACCTCGTGGATATGCCCCAGCACCTCATGGATATGCCCCAGCACCTCATGGATTTTCCCCAGCACCTCGTGGATTTGCCCCAGCACCTCGTGGATATGCCCCAGCACCTCGTGGATATGCCCCAGCACCTCGTGGATATGCCCCAGCTCCTCGTGGATTTGCCCCAGCTCCTCGTGGATTTGCCCCAGCACCTCGTGGATTTGCCCCAGCACCTCGTGGATATGCCCCAGCTCCTCGTGGATATGCCCCAGCTCCTCGTGGATATGCCCCAGCTCCTCGTGGATATGCCCCAGCTCCTCGTGGATTTGCCCCAGCTCCGTGGATATGCCCCAGCTCCTCGGATATGCCCCAGCTCCTCGTGGATATGCCCCAGCTCCTCGTGGATATGCCCCAGCTCCTCGTGGATATGCCCCAGCTCCTCGTGGATTTGCCCCAGCTCCTCGTGGATATGCCCCAGCTCCTCGTGGATATGCCCCAGCTCCTCGTGGATATGCCCCAGCTCCTCATGGATTTGCCCCAGCACCTCATGAATATGCCCCAGCACCTCATGGATATGCCCCAGCACCTCATGGATATGCCCCAGCACCTCATGGATATGCCCCAGCACCTCATGGATTTGCCCCAGCTCCTCATGGATATGCCCCAGCACCTCATGGATATGCCCCAGCTCCTCATGGATATGCCCCAGCACATGGAATGCCCCAGCAAATGGATACTGCCCAGCACCTCATGGATAATGGCCCCAGCTCACCTCCGCCGCGTGTTCGCTCCCTCTGAGCGTCCGGCGGCGCGCAGCTTGGGCGCTCGCCTGGGGGAGCCACGTGACCAGCCGCGATTGGCTGGTGACGTGCTTTCCCCAGGCGAGCGCCGAAGCTGCATGCTTCGGACGCTCGCAGGGAGCGAATACGCGGCGGAGGGTGAGACACCCGCCCTTAGGGTGACGGTGTCACCCTAAAGGCAGGTGTCACCTGGTGCGGGCCGCACACCCCGCCCCCACGTTACGACGCCACTGGACACAATATAATATATAAATTAGTGGCTCACATCCCATTCTTCACTCATGTCTAAGGGTTATTGAAGAATAAAGTTCTCTTTTTTGCCCTTAAATAATTGGGATGGGGCTGCTGCCACCCCTTTTCCTTTTTTTCTGTTTTTAGGCTATTTTACTTACCTTTCGTCCCTCGTCACACACTGCTCCTCCTCTTCGGCTCAGGATCTCCTGAAACCAGAAGTCCCTGAAGCTTTTCTGCACAATTTGCGATCCTACGCAACTTACGTAGCATAGGAAATGCAAATTGTGCCCCGCTACGGAACTTGCAAACTTTACATTGGCAAGTTCCATAGCGCCTGCGCAGAATGATGGATCAGGGCTGTGTGCGTGTGCTGATCCGAATCATCGGCTGCCTCTGTGATCCTGCTTGCTACAGTGATTGTTCTGTCTGCATGCTGACATCACTAGTGACCGATTTGGTCACCGGCAGCTGGGAAATTCAAAAGTCCTGGCTGCTGGTGACACTGGATGAGGTGGAAAAAACTCCTCCACTTCACCCTTTGTTTTCTGCCAGATCGGGGTAGCTGGGGGGGGGCACTCCTCACATCCTGACCACCTTTAACACTATTAAGTGGTCAGGATGAGTAGAGAGTCAGACGAGCGCACTAGGTGCGCCCGTACTGTTGTGCCTCCCGACATCCGTCGCAGCGTTGTGACGCTTGGACGGGGCCAGTCACACGCTGTAGCGCATGCATGAATTGCGCACGCTACCAGCGTCCGTGCAGAAAGCCTCCCTGTCAAAACATTAGACGCACGTTGATGAGGCTGAATAGTGCGAACCTCCATAGGAGGATCGAGCCTTGCAGCGCTGAGTGCACTAACCGCGCTCAGCGAGGTGGCCAGACGGGCGTCAGAGTGGAAGGAGGTTCCTTTCACTCTCAAAGACGCTCGTCTGACCCGACCTTAACTGTTCCCTATCTAATACAACTGTTGAGGTCAGTTCAGAAATACAGCTGCAAGGTTAGAGCTACATGCAATGAAAAACTGCAGATTTAAGATTTGTATTTGCAAATTCAACATTAGTGGTTGGTATTGGTAACAAAACATATTTGAAACAGATGTACATAGATTTACATCTATCTATTCTTTTGACGCCTTGCATAAGGTCAAGGTGGGTCGAGTTTATAATGCACATATTATAAACATGAGTATACAGTATACTATATACAGTTGTGTTCAAAATTATTCAACCCCCAATGCTGTAAAGGGTTTTAGGGAATTTAGTGCACATTTGTAAATGTATTCAGAATGAAATCCTACAAGGACTTTTTAAAGAACCATATGCAACTAAAATGACATCAATTGGTTTTGTAATACAGTAGTAAATGTTTCTTTTGTGAATTCTTCATTGACACAATTATTCAACCCCTTAAAGACTACCACTCTGAAGAACAGAGGTTCATTCAAGTGTTTTCAATCAGGTATTGAAAACACCTGTGGATGTCACGGAGCAGCAATAAAGCATAATAAGCACCAATTAGGCAGCTTTAAAATGACTGTGATACTCAGCTCCTTCTAGACATTTACTGGTGTGGTTACAAACATGGTGAAGTCAAGAGAATGGTCCAGGAAGACAAGAGAAGAGGTGATTACTCTTCACAGAAAGGGCAATGGCTATAAGAAGAGTGCAAATATGTTAAACATACCAAGAGAGACCATAGGAAGCATCATTCGCAAATTCAAGGCAAAGGGCACTGTTGAAACGCTACCTGGTCGTGGCAGAAAGAAGATGCTGACTTCGACTGCTGTGCGCTACCTGAAGCGTAGAGTGGAGAAAAGTCCCCGTGTGACTGCTGAGGAACTGAGAAAAGATTTGTCAGATGTGGGTACTGAAGTTTCAGCTCAGACAATACGGCACACACTGCGTAATGAAGGCCTCCATGCCAGAACTCCCAGGCTGTCTCCAAAGAATAAGAAGAGTCGACTGCAGTATGCCAAAAGTCATGTGGTCAAACCACAGAAGTTTTGGAATAGTGTTCTGTGGACTGATGAAACAAAATTAGAACTGTTTGGGCCCATGGATCAACGATATGTTTGGAGGAGGAAGAACAAGGCCTATGAAGAAAAGAACACCTTGCCTACTGTGAAGCATGGCGGGGGGTCAATCATGCTTTGGGGCTGTTTTGCTTCTGCAGGTACAGGGAAGCTTCAGCGTGTGCAAGGTACCATGAATTCTCTTCAGTACCAGGAGATATTGGATGACAATGTGATGCAGTTCGTCACAAACCCGAGGCTTGGGAGACGTTGGACCTTTCAACAGGACAATGATCCCAAGCATACCTCCAAGTCCACTAGAGCATGGTTGCAGATTAAAGGCTGGAACATTTTGGAGTGGCCATCGCAGTCACCTGACTTAAATCCGATTGAGAACCTCTGGTGGGACTTAAAGAAAGCAGTTGCAGTGCGCAAGCCTAAGAATGTGGCTGAACTGGAGGCTTTTGCCCATGACGAATGGGCGAAGATACCCGTAGATCGCTGCAAGACACTTGTGTCAAGCTATGCTTCACGTTTAAAAGCTGTTATAACTGTATAACTAAGATTGAATGTCACTTGGGGGTTGAATAAAACTGATAATGATGTGAGCACAGAAAAGACATTTGTGGTTATTTCATTATAAATGTTATGTTATATTTGTCTGACCTACACGTGCCTCTTTGATTTAATTGTAAGCAAGATGACTGAATGATCAAAATCAATTTCAAACTGGCCAAAACACTCAATTTCAGTGGGGGTTGAATAATTTTGAACACAACTGTATGTCAATTATCGACTTGGCCCACCTGATCTACATAAACCTTGTACATGAAGTCAAAGGTTTATCTTCAAAAAAGCTGAGAATGGTGTTTGCTAAATCCATGGCAACTAGATAAAAAAAAGCAACTCGGTACATTCGTATAAATAAATGCAACTCCTACACAATAGAGCTGTGAAAACGGCTTCAAGGTTCGGTAAAGGAATGCATGCTTACATCATGTAATGTGGTGAAAAATCTGCAGTAGATTGCTACAAAATTTGCAAATTCTTTCTTTGCTTTCTATATTTATATGTGCGCTGCCCTAAATATCCTGTATTCTAACTTATTTACATAGTTTCGAGTAATGATAGTAATGAAATGTACTCATTTTCATTATTTTCATATTGTGGGAGCCTCACAGTAGTCACTCATATGAAAGCTCGGGCCCACCTTACAGATTTCTACTTCGAGTTTATTATTGTGCCACGGTCAGTAATAGCTAACTTTGCATCCAAAATGTTTAGTATCTACGGACCTATTCCAGTGCTCGCACAAAAAGGGTTAAGTTAAAAAAATCTGTAAGGAGATTTTACTTACAGGGTTATTCAAAGAGCTCCGCAATTGCTTGAGAAAGGTAACCGAACGCTGAAAATCAGCGTTCGGTTACCTTTCTTGGCCATTCGGCTATCCAGAGAGCAGGCAATTCGCCAAATCCTAGCGAATTGCCTGCACATACAGTGCCTGTTCGAGGGCAGTGAAAACCCCATGAAAACCACTGCTTCGGCTATTCAGAGAACACAAACCAGCAGTGAAAGGTTCCCGAAATGCCCTGCCATTCGGTGGTTTAATTCGGCAAATTTATTCAGGAGAATCCCATAGGCTTCCATGTTAAAAATATTCCCGTTTTAATCCAATATCGTTCCAATCCAATAAACCGTTCTTTATAAAATTCTTCAGTAAAGAGTCTCTTTATTTATAGATTTTTTAGGATATTTTAAGCAATTTTCTGTTTTTTTTGTTTTTTTTAAAAAAGTCTGATTTTTTTTTTGATTTTTTTTATAGAATGTTTTCTTCTTTTTTTCTGTAACAGTCCTCTTTATTATCATTCCCTGGACCTCATATGTAAATTTCAGACATTTTCGCTTAGTAGTTTCTTTGCAAACAGCGTTTCACTTTCACACATTCATACAAAGTGTTTTCCTAATTTATTCACTGTCTCTTCTGCAGTGTCGGAGGCTGCGATCGGCTCCTGTTCGGGTTTTTCTGTGGTTTTCGGTAGGTTAATCCAGATGTTTTTGAGGGTTTTCGGCGTGCATTCGTTGGGTTTTGCGGTGAGTTTTCGTCAGGTTTGCGGCAGCTTTTCCCTGCAATTCGGGGACCCTGTGGTGTTTGCTGAATACACCGCAGGGTCACCGAAATGGGATCGGCAAAAGGAACCGAATTGAAGAGAACGAAAAGTCACCGAATGTGCGGTGACTTTTCGAATCTCTTTGAATAACCCTGTTACTGTCTCCCTTTTACCGCAGCTATTCCAGGGTAGGTGCTTTATTAGTGCCCGGGCTCGGAAGGAAGCGGAGGCGCAAAGGGATACTTGCAGCCCAGTGCATCCCTTTGCAAGCTCACACCCAAAAATGCAGAATAACTTAACACCAGCTATTTTGTGTCAATATTTCTTTGAGAAATACTTGGATAGAAGAATGAGCTTCTATCACTGAATAGCTTGTTTTTCTATTCTAAGGATAACATTAACCCTCCTATACAAAGTATAAGAGACGTTAATTTAAAGTAAGAAAGCGCTATGTCCTAGCCTCAAGCAAAACTTGTGCCAAGAGTGGAATAGCGATTTCTGGTGATAAGAAAACTGCTAGAGACATTATATGTAACATCTCGATAAGACCTCGACCTCTTATAGTCAACCCTGGAATAGAGCTCTTGTAACGGTTTCGGAATGTCTCTAAAGAAACCTAAATGTAAAAACCAAGAACCCTTTACGTCATGTGCGGTACCAATGTTTGATATGGCTGGATTTCACAATGATAGAAACAGAGGAAAAGACTAGCACGCAGTGAATGGATATACACAGCCAATCCTAACCTCCAGTCCTTACTTTGGCCAGATATAAAGAAAGAAAGAAAACAAAGTAAAACAATAATGCCAAAAAGGGAAGAGGTGAATAAACAAGCCTAGATAGCAATAGTACAGACTATTACATGTAGCTAAGGTCAAATGGGGATAGAGTTAAAAAAAATGTAGTAAATATAGGCTAGGTCAAAGAGAAACAAAGTATTACACAATTGGGTTAATGTAGCCAAGGTCAAAAACATAAAATCTGTCTGAAATATAGAGCTCAATAGTTGGAATTATGGGATGGAATATAATGAATGGATACAGGAAGTTACCATATAAGGACAACGCTATGGCGAGAGAAAGAATCAGAGACTTTTTTACATTATATAAAGGAATGATGGGAAATGTTATACTATATATTTTTTTGATTTGATTTTCCACTGTTATTGCCCTTGAAAAAGTCTAGAGATAGACGAAACGTGTCAGGGTTTTATCTTTAATTGATTTTATTTAATAAATATCTTTTATTATTGAATTGATTTTATTTATTTTATTCATTCCTGAACGATTGGTTCCTCCTCTATATATTGGTGCACCCACAGATACTGAAGCCTCCGTGTTTTTTCTATATATGAAATAGAGTGGACTAACTGGTCAAGAAGAACCACGTTACGGAAATGTGTCTTAAATTGTGTGCACCCCTCCTGATTGAATGTGGATTTTGATCTGTTTAACATCTGTTTCAGTGCTTTGCGTTTCGGCCCATTTCACCCCTTTTTGTGATTCCATGTTGTTGAAAATACAGTGATTCACTAGTGAACAGTCACTGTATTTTGCCGAAATTGGAGTCGCCAAAATAGTTAACGGACATTGGCAAAAACCACCGAATTGGCAACACCGAATTCCACCGAGCTGCAAAAAAAATCTCTTCTTCTAATAAGAGCATAAATCAATAAAAAATAATAAAAAGGTCTGTTACAAAATAAAGTCTTTTAAAAAATAAGTATATGAAAATTGTCGTCTAAAACATAAAAAAGTTTTTTTCAAAAAAAGGAAAAGAATAGACGGTCTATACTATATGGGACAGTTTTGCTGCCGCCAAAGACCACCGAACGTTGCCGAATTGTGGCAAAATGCACTATTTGCTGTCAATTCACCAGTTTTTAATGAATAAATTTGTTCAGGCAAATACCGATATAAATATTTCTATACCCTACTGTGTTTTACTTTTACTGTATCTTGAGAGTAACCTTGAAACTTATTTTATCGAAACAGAAACTTTGAATCAGTTAAGGAGAATGTTTAGAAGCCGAAGAAGAGGCACAAGGGCCTGTGGCAATAAGTGTACCAGTAGTAATCATCCAGCACCCAATGTCAAGTTCTTTGAGCTGGCTCACAGCTGCTAGGCAAAGATGAAGAAACCAACTGGGAAGTTATCAATCCAGGTGTGTCAGTACAGGAAGATTGGCAATTCAAAACATCCTTAAAAGAAGTACCAGGACCAACTCCATATGCTAAACGCAATGTCACATCCGAGAGTGTTGCTAGTGCTTGGCGCCTCTTTGGTGCCTCATATCAAGAGATGAACAGAAGCTGAAGATAGAAGGAAAGGTGAAGAAGACTGGAGTATTTCACTGAAAGAGATTGAAGCCTTTCTTGCTATTCTTTTTGCCTGTGATGTTTATGGACTAAGCTCAATGGATTATGATCTGCTATGGTCAAAAATGTGGGGACCAGCCTTCTTTCCCCAAACAATGCCCAATCTTCCTGTACTGTTCACACCTGGTTTGATGGCTTTCCAGGTCATTGCTTTATCTTTGCCAAGCAGTTGTGAGCCAGCTGTAAAGGACTCTACGGGCCCTATTACAATCTTCGCGCAGCGTGTTTTACATGCGCAAATGCGCATTTGCGCGAGGGGCAAAACCCTTTGCGCTGAACGACGTATTTCAACGTTCGCGCAAACGATGCACATTATCGTTTAACGTGGATGGACCTGCGCGAGCGTGATGAACTGTGCGCGTCCTATACTTAACATTGTGAACGCAAATTCGTTCGTGCGCTGGTACGCGGATGGTATTTCAATCGATGCGCATCTTTTTACAACATACGTTTACACGCATAATTTTAAAGTCTTTGAAAAGCTGGTGGTAACTGCAAATCGGAACGTTCTGGCCGAAACGAAAAACACCAGCACCAAAAAAAAAAAATACAGCACAGTATAGTTACACATTCTACACATACCCAAACCAAAAAATGTTGAATTCGTGCATATTTTTTTTATTGCTGCAGCATATATACTCAGATTTACTTTGACAGGCACAAAAACTTAAGTGAGTCAATGAAGGTAAATTGAGGTCAATGAAGGTTCTTAATTCTGATTGGCTGAATCCCGCGAAAAAAACAGTCCGCACACTGATTTACGTGCGCTACGTTACTGCGCGCGTATTACACTTCATTTTGTGCGTTGTTTTTATGAACGTTATTTTTTGATGGATGAGAAAATGCGTTCGGATCTGAATGCTGCGTTAATTTTTGCGCGAAAACGCTGGACGATGCGCGCAAAAAAATTTGCGCTGCGCGAACGAAATTGTGAGAATAATGTAATAGGGGCCTACATGGGGTACTGGGTGGTTTCTACTGGTACACCTACTGCCACGGGCCCCTGTACCTCTTTGGCTTTTAAAAGCTCCCCTTTGATGATTGAAAGTTCCTGCTTAGATAAAATAAATTTCAAGGTTAGCCCTAAAGATACAGTAAAAGTAAAATACAGTATGTATAGAAATGTTTATATTGGAATTTCCCTGAACAAATATATTTATATCGTAAACATTTAACATGTGTATTTTAACGCTACAAAAATGTTAAATAAAAGTTACCAATATTATATTCAACGCTTATAAACACTTTTCTATTGATCTCAACAATTAATATATGTGTTTTTATAACAGTTAATTAATAAAAGCAGCATTTAAAATGACTGTGGCACTAATAGGAATGGGAGGCTGTCTGGCTCTTCTAGTGTTAACCCTATACCTAACCTAAGCGCTAATCATATGACACCCAGAAACTGTAACCCTAGCCTAACACTAACTCTAGCCCTAACCTAACCTGACCCTATCCCTGACCCTAATCATATGACACACAGAGACTGCCAACCTAAACCTAGCCTTAACCTAAACCTAAACTTAACCCTAGCCCCAGCCCCCAACCCTATGCTAACCCCCTATCCAATTTTTTTTCCATACATTAAAAAGGTACCAAACATCGGAAACGACCGTATCTATATATATAGGATGTTTCCGATATTCCAAATTGGTCTGATAGTGTAATATAAGAGCTTAAAGAGGTGCACAAGGCATGGCTATTAGAATTATTCTTCTGAAGTCATAAGGGAAGATAAAAGGCAATTATGAAGAGCAGGTGGACAGATGAGTTAGAACATTCAAGGAAACACATTGAAACTCACTGCACTCATTTCAGATACGTATTAATCCACTGCTGCTTAAGGTTCCTGTCTTCTGTGAAATCCAGTCAGTATCCAATCTGTATGGCTGAGGTCTGAAGTGTAATATCAGAACAGGATTACTGGGTAACAGTTAATAGTTAAACCAGAACAATGACTTCATTCTTTTGGGTGATATCTATAGTGTAAAGTCTTACAAAGCAACAGTTTAGTGATAGAGGCGGTAAAATTAACTTTGCCACAAGAGCTGGAGAGCACATTCCTTTCCTTATCTCTAGCTTCCAAATAAATATAACAGGATGGAAAGTATGCAGAGAATGACATAACTTTCCCCACTTCTTCACCTGAATATTTATAGCTTACTGTATTGTCTTCAGCATTGTGAAAGAATAGATCACTTTCCACAGGTGGGTGATGCATTGGGTGAAAATAGTTACTCAAAATTTTATTTACACATAATTATGAGTGTTCTTTTAAAGCAGAAAAAGAACAAATGTTAACTCATGAAATTATCAGTTTCCTTCAAATTACACAGGGGCCCAGCCAAAAATTTTGATTTAGATTTTTCAAATATCGCAGATATTCGGTGAATATTAAATTGGTCCAAACAGAACGGCGCAAGTCTACTTGAGATCATATGATTGACAAAGGTTCCAGTGGGAACCAAAAGGTTGCGCCACACTCCAATAAAGATCAGCTCCTTATTTATTGCACTATAGAATGACTGGCTATTCTTGTCCACTTTTTTTTTTTAGAAATTATTTTACTAGGAAGGCTACATCAAGATTTCTCTCATTTTCAAGTATATCCTGGGTGGTGAGTATGTATCATTAGGTGTCTTGCCCAAGAACACTTACTGGAGAGGTGCTCTTACTGGAGAGGTCGGGATTCAAACTAGACTTGTGCACCGATTTTTTTTCGGTTCGATTCGGTTCGTTCGGATTTTGTAAATTTTAGTTTCGGCTCGTTTTGGCCGATTTCCGTTTCGGTTCAGTTCGTTTTCGGTTCGTTTTTCGTATCGACTTTTTTTCGTGATTTCAGAAATTTTTGTGTTTTTCGGAACGTCTGTTCTCCTTGTTTCAAAGTGTCTATTCGTTTTGACGTAAACTAATGGTTTTTCGGATCCGATATTTCTGTCGATACGATAATTCTGTCGATACGATAATTCTGCCATTGAGATTTCTCATGGTTTACAAGAAGGATACATTGAGATTTCTCATGTTTTACAAGAAGGATACATTGAGATTTCTCTGGTTTCCCGGGAAGGATACATTGAGATTTCTCATGTTTTACAAGAAGGATACATTGAGATATCTCTGGTTTTACAAGAAGGATACATTGAGATTTCTCATGTTTTACAAGAAGGATACATGGAGATTTCTCTGGTTTTCCAGGAAGGATACATTGAGATGGGAATGATACAAAATTACAGAATCAGCGATATAACCGAAAAATACGTTGTCCGAAATTACTGAAATGGAGCCGAAATAACGAATGGAACGAAAATGATTTTCGATTTTACACATTTCTAGTCCATTCGAAAAGTTTTCGTTTCGGTTCGGAAATTTGTTCGGATCTGCCGTTTTCGGATCTAAAAATTTTCGGAAAAACGGCCGAATCCGAATGCACAAATCGGGAAATTTTGTGAAAATTCGGAAGTTCCGAAACGCACATCCCTAATTCAAACTGGTGTCTCCATGGTCTCCACAGTGATGACTGCTCGCTGTGACGTTACCTCTACTCCACCCAGCTGGTACTTGAAGCGGATGCTGGGCTGGCTGCCTGAATTGTCTGAAACCCATTGGTTACCATGCTGTGGCTGCCTTGTTTGAACACAAGATTGAACAATAGATATAACAATTTATTTTCATTATCTGTTAACCAAGGTAGTTAATCAAAACACAATGTCTTCATGAACTAGTTTTTGGCTATCAATGCCATAAGTTGGCATTTTCATATTTTCATGCTACTTCCCAAATCAAATTGGTGTGGTGATGATATCCAGGGTCAGTAGCATAAGGGTGATGGAATCAGTGGGTATAGCTGATACCTGACTTCATTGAGCAAGCTTTAATTTTTGAAGGACAGATAATGGAATGGGGCTGTTTTTCAGGGGTTGGGAAAGGTCTTTTTTTTATTACAACATGATTGTATGCTAGTCAAAGGCGACTCTAGACTTTGCAAGGCCTTAGGCAAAACTCAAACATGAGGCCCCTACTGACACCCATAATGGAAAAAATGCAAGCGATACAGAATTAACTGTATAAATTGTGTATTTTTAAAAAGACAAAATCGATTGATCCTATAATTCATAGCTCCAGCTATGTACGCAATTCCAGCTAAGGTTGAGCCTGTGCCCACTGGCCAACTTCCAGGATGAAAATCCAGGTCTTAGCATATCTAGGACAGTGGGGTACTATTGTAGGTTTGTCTCTGACTACAGTACTATCACTAAATTCCCGACCGACCTGACGAAAAAGAACCTTCCGACAGGTCCTGTGGTCCCCAGAGTGTGAGGCTGTGATCCAGCACCTTACAGGCTTTAATTTCTGCTCCTGTACTTGCTGCTCTTGACCCACGCAAACGCTTTTGAGATCATGTAAATGTCTCCACTTTAGAGCTGGGAGCCGTGCTAAGTCAAGTGGGAGCCAACGGCATTAAGTCACCTAGAACAGTCGCAAGTTGCTGCCCCGGGAAGTAGGGAACTCAGCTGTAGAGAATAAATGTCTGTCGCTGGTGTGAGCCCTGAAAAAACTGCAACCATATTTGTACAGACGGTCCTTCACAGTGCTCACAGACCACAACCCTTTGAACTTGCCGAGCACAGTCCCTGGGGCTAATGGACGTTTACTGCGATGGAGCCAGGCCCTGCAGCCCTACAATTTTACCGGCCGGGGAAGCAAAATGGCAATGCCTTTCACGGCACACTGACTTGTAATCCCAGTCAGCCCCAAACTGACCTATAATAGTCTTACAGACTTGTACAGCCCTACAATTTTACTATTCAATAACAGTCTGGGAAGCAAAATGGCAATGCAGATGGCCTTTTCCAACAGACTGACTTGTACTCCTGGACAGCCCCAAGGTGACCCATAATGAGTTGAGCCGGGGCTGCCAGACTACGGAACAGGGGGCCAGCATTGTCACCGATCCTAGCTGTAGTGGCCTATGTTACCAGGAGTTTCTGCTCCCATGTCCAAGTCACCCTGGGCCTGTAGGGGTTCAGGGTGTCTGTGTTATGTGGTAATAGTGTTAATATCTTTATTGATAATGGTTATGTGGTACTGTTATTATTTTTTACATCATTACAGTGTGTGTCACTACAGCCCCTTCCAACCTCCAGGATCGTGCTTAAACTAGTTCTCCCTGCCCCCATTGATTAAGCCTTCTGTTTTCCAGGGAGTGTGTGTGTGTGTGGGTGGGAGGCTATTGGGAGGCTCTGCAGCTTGGAAATGCTGGGGCATGTGTTCCATTGAATCCTGTACATTCCTCCTGTGTGTGTTTTTCCAAATGATATCTGTAAATAAAATTAATTCCCAGTTTTGTTTTAACCCTGCAAAGAACTCTGACTATTGACTAGGTGACTTTGGGGCAAAATCAGTACTCCTTCGGGATACTGACAGTGAAAGCCTTTATGCGCGTGAAAACCCATCTTGGGTGCTGATCCCTAAGTTTCAAATGTCTCTTATACAAAGTATAGGAGACATTAATGTACAGTAAGCTCCGCAGGGAATCAAAACACTCAAGTCGAAACCCAGTTTGAACCAAACATGGATTAGAGAATCCCGGCGGTAAGATAACTACATGAGATATTATGGGCAATATTACAAAGTTGATGCTAACCTAACCAGAACTGGTGTAAACTTAACAACCCTATAGACTATAATCACTCTGATAAGTTACAACAGCTCTGGTTAAGTTAGCACCCGCTTTGTAATATTGCCCTATGTGTGACGTCTCCTGTAGATATCTTTTCTACAACTATGGAAAAGGGCCCCAAGTTGTAAACATAACCAAAGCTCTAGATAAGAGGCCGCTAACCGGGGCTTACTAGTACGCCCTGCCAGCGTTAATCCCCTCCCACCAGCACCACCCACCTGGCTTTAAGGGGTTAAAGTCTATGGAGTTGTAAATTTACCAGAACCTTGGTTAAGTTTAAGCCTGCCTTGGAATCTAACCTTATTAGTTTTCAGTGTTGAGGAAAGGGGGAGGGGGTTTAGAAAACACTTCCAGAAAGAGAAATGTCATTTCCCATGGACATTAACATTAACATTAACCCTTTCCCACCTCAGGGCGTACCATGCCATCTGTGGTGGGTGGGCTTTGAAGACATGGGGCATTCTAGTACACCCTGTTGACTTCTATGGCCCACCTCGGCCCTGCCCAGCAGTCTGTGTGTGCCGTCCCCCTGCAGCCAATGATGCACGTCGTATGTCAGTAGCTAGGCTGGCCAAAGGAGGTACCCACTGAAGAGGCCGGCAACCGGGGCATACTAGTACGCCCTGCCTGGCAAGTTTAATCCCCTCCCACCAGGCACCACCCACCTGGCATTAAGGGGTTAAAGTCTATGGAGTTTGTAAGTTTATCAGAACCTTGGTTAAGTTTAACAAGGAAAAAGAGTGTCATCTGCGCTCGTTTCTATGTGTTCGATGTACAACAAAAATGGAGGTTTTTGTTTGTTTCAATGGCCATTGCAACGTAAGCCCACTCGCCACTTCAAGGCACCTCTTTAGAGTGGGTACCTAACAATTGTAACCAAAAGGCCGCTCTACAGAGCAGCTCCAAGCCCCTCCAGCTGCTTTTCAGCGAAGGAGTGCAAAGATGGTGGCTTTTATTTATACACGCACCAAACACTTCCCATTTGGGATCAAAAACAAAAACATGGAAAAAGGAACAGCTGCAGAACGACGGACTGGTGTTACAAGCATGATATACATAAATACAGAAAAAATGGCGTCGCGCTCATACTCACTTATTTTTGGAGCGGCAGCAACTGCCAGGAGTAACAGCCCAGTCAATGCATAAACATAACAAGGAAAAAGAGTGTCATCTGCGCTCGTTTCTATGTGTTCCATGTACAACAAAAATGGAGGGGGTCAAGTAGGGAATTGGAGGACAGGAAGATGGAGAGGCGGTTGAAGACTAGTTTTTCTAAGAGCTTAGAGGTAAAGGGAAGCAGGGATACAGGACGGTAGTTGGATGGAGAGTTGGGATCTAGGGATGGTTTCTTTAGTAAAGGGGTAACTAGCGCGTGTTTGAAGGCGGATGGAAAGGAGCCAGTGGAGAGAGATAGGTTGAAGATGTGTGTGAGAGCAGGGGTGAGGGAGGAGGAGAGGGGAGGAATTAGATGTGAGGGAATGGGGTCGAGCGGGCACGTGGTGAGATGTGAGGAGGACAATAAGGAATTGACTTCCTCCTCAGTGGTTGGGAGGAAGCGGCAGAGGGTGGCAGATGGGACCTGTGGGAGTGGAGGTGGCAGATAACTATCTTGTGTTGGGATGTTGCTTCTGATAGTTAAAGTTTTACTGAGGAAGTAGTCTGCCAGGTCTTGAGCGCTGAAGGCAGCTGAGGGGGGAGGTGCAGGTGGGTAGAGGAGGGTGTTGAAGGTGGACCAGAGCCGTTTAGGATTGGAGGACAGTGTAGATATAAGAGATGAGAAGAAGGATTGTTTGGCCAAGTGGAGGGCAGAGGTGTATGACCGGAGAATAAACTTGAAGTGAACAAAATCAGCTTCAGAGCGGGATTTCCTCCAGGCACGCTCTGCGGTGCGGGAGCATCTTTGCAGGTAGCGAGTCTGGAGGGTGTGCCAGGGCTGAAGCTGGCGGAGTGGGGCCTTACAGAGTCGAAGAGGAGCAAGAGTGTCTAGAGCAGAGATAAGCGTAGTGTTGTAGTGATTAGTGGCAGCATCAGGGCAGGTGAAGGATGAGGTATGAGGGAGGTGGTGAAGTAGGTTGGAGAATTGATGGGGGTCCACAGCCTGTAGATTTCTGCGAGTGTGTGTGCGGGGTGGGGGGAGCAGGGTGTTTAGGAAGTCCAGATAGGTTGAAAGAGAGAAGGTGGTGGTCAGAGATGGGGAAAGGGCGACAGTTGAACTCAGAAATGGAGCAGAGGTTGGAAAAGACAAGGTCAATAGCGTGACCATCGCGGTGGGTAGGGAGGAGGGAGGATTGTGTGAGTCCAAGGGAGGACGTGAGTGAAAGAAGTTTGGAGGCAGCAGGGGCGGAAGGATCGTCAATGGGAATGTTGAAGTCCCCGAGAACTAGGCATGGAAGATTAGAAGACAGAAAGTGAGAGAGCCAGGTAGCAAAGTGGTCAAAGAACTGGGAGGTTGGTCCCGGTGGGCGGTAGATGACTGCCACCCTGAGGGCCAGAGGAGAGAACAGGCGGATGCAGTGTGCCTCGAAGGAGGAGAAGGAGAGGGATGGGGGTGGAGGGAGATGCTGGTAGGTGCAGGTGGGAGAGAGCAGGATTCCGACCCCGCCACCATTTCTCTCACCTGGTCTGGGGGTATGGCTCAAGTGTAGACCGCCATGTGAGAGAGCAGCAACGGAGGCCGTGTCAGAGGGAGTTATCCAGGTTTCAGTTAAAGCTAGGAGGTTGAAGGAGTTTGAAAGGAAGAGGTCATGGATTGCTGTGAGTTTGTTGCACACAGAGCGAGCGTTCCAGAGGGCGCAGGAGAAAGAGGACAGGCGCTGAGGGATTATGGGAATGAGGTTGCTGGGCTTGCAGGGAGGTGATTTATGTGCGATGGAGATAGGATGAGAGGGAAGTATTGGATGTGTTGTGGGGCCAGGGTTAGGGGATATGTCACCTGAAGAGAGTAGCAGCAGGAGGGTGAGAAAGAGAAGGTGGGAATGGGATTTGTGGGAGTGGGAGTGAATGGCAGCGCGAGAGTTAGAAGGAGACCATGTTCTGAGGAAACAAAGGAGCTCATGCGAGGCCATCATGTGGGACGAGAGGAGGGAGGGAGAGATGCAGATAGTGTAGGGGTCGGTGGTAGAGGGGCAGGAGTTCCATTTAAGGAGAAAAGTAGAAGTAAAGAGTAGAAGCGTGAGAGAAAGCATGATATAGACGTGAGTTTACCGGAGTAGAAAGTGGGCCTGGTAACACCAGTCCGTCGTTCTGCAGCTGTTCCTTTTTCCATGTTTTTGTTTTTGATCCCAAATGGGAAGTGTTTGGTGCGTGTATAAATAAAAGCCACCATCTTTGCCTCTCCTTCGCTGAAAAGCAGCTGGAGGGGCTTGGAGCTGCTCAGTAGAGCGGCCTTTTGGTTACAATTGTTAGGTACCCACTCTAAAGAGGTGCCTTGAAGTGGCGAGTGGGCTTACGTTGCAATGGCCATTGAAACAAACAAAAACCTCCATTTTTGTTGTACATGGAACACATAGAAACGAGCGCAGATGACACTCTTTTTCCTTGTTATGTTTATGCATTGACTGGGCTGTTACTCCTGGCAGTTGCTGCCGCTCCGAAAATAAGTGATTATGAGCGCGACGCCATTTTTTCTGTATTGGTTAAGTTTAAGCCTGCCTTGGAATCTAACCTTATTAGCTTTCAGGAAAAGGAAAGGGAAAGGAAAGGGGGAAGGGAAAAAGGAAAGGGGGAAGGGGTTAGACACACCTACAGAAAGAGAAAGTGAGAAAAAACTAGCAGAACCTTTAGTGTACTCAACTGTAATGTCAAAAATAAGATGTCATTATTGGGAAAGGCTTTTCAGAGTTTTAAAGAGAATTATTGTGCACTTGGTAGTAGTTAGAATATATTTAAGGTACAGTTAAACAATACAAGTATATTTAGTATATTCTTTTAAAGATGTTAATACATTTCCTTTTTATCTCACGCTTAACCCCTTAAGGATGGGAGTAATTTTACAACTTCGGCGCTGTTTCGGAAGTAGAAGTTTGCTGAGCTCATTTTGACCATTTTTAAGTCACGTATTATTATACCACCCAGACAAATGATATATCGTTCTTTCCAGCAGACTCGGCAGATTAATAATATATCATTATTATATGTATATGTCATGCCCTGCCAAAATGCTATAACAAAAAATGTAAAAAAAAGTAAAAAAATTTGAATTTTCAATAAAATTTCAATCTTCCACAGTGTGTAAAGTGTTTTTTTTTTTAATTTTATTATCCGAGGCTCTGCGGTCATATTCTTTTTTGTTAAAAAAATTAGAACGGGAACCCATTTTTTTTTTGGGGAGAAATTGCGTGATTTTAGCTAAACCCCCCAAAAAAAATCATTAGTGAAGCATCATTGTTCACATTATAATTGAAATGTGAACAATAGTGCTGCATTAAAAAAAAAAACACGTATTTATTTTTTAATTTATTATTTTTTTATTATTTTTATTTTTACTTTTTTTAAACTTTTATTTTACTTATAACATGGTCATGTTTGATATCATTGGAAAGGCCATGCGCTGGCCTTTCCAGCAATATCATACATGACCCCCTAGCTGTCACCGATCAGGAGATAAAGGGGTTCAAGAACCCCCCTATCTCCTCTAAGGGGGGTTCCCCGGTTAACTGACATCATTGCGCATGGCGCGATGAGTCAGTTGACGGGGGGGACCCAGAGGTGGGGGCTGCCATCCAAGATGGCGGCCCCCACCAGAAATAGGCCGCGATCGGGCACAATTAGTGCCCGGTCGCGACCTGGCAACTAAGGGGTTAACCCCCCCATACATCGCTGGAAAGGTCAGGCTGTGACCCTTCCAGCGATGCTGGCCACAGCCGCCTGGTCCCCGGCGATCGGGAGATAGAGGGATCCAAAGGATCCCCCCCTCCCCTTCAGGCGCTTCCCCTGCTCCGGCGGGGGGGACGCCTGAAACTGATGTCATCGCGCCACTGGCGCGATGACGTCACTGCGCCGGAGGAGGGATTCACACTGATCTGACTCCGCGGGAGTCAGAGCAGCGTGGGAGCGACCGGAGGAGGTGAGTATTAACGGAGGGGGGCTGTAAACGCCGAGGACGTACATTTACATCCTGCGGCGTCAAAGCCCGCCTAATGCAGGGCGTAAATGTACGTCCTGCGGCGTTAAGGGGTTAAACCGTGTAAACATAATATATGTAATATATGCAGTTTATTGTACACTGTCTATGCATAAATGTAAACCAGTAATAACTATGTCCTCTCCCTCATCCACTTTTTTTCGCCTCATCTTGTGTTGTTCTGCTCTCTCTCCCCTCTTCCTAGTATGTACTCTCTCCCCCGCACATCCTACACATTATTCCTTCTTATAGCCTTCTGTCATTGTGTGTGTGTGTGTGCTGCTGGCGGAACTGCCTCGATTCTGCATTTGCATGCTGTACTCTGGCTGTGATCTATTATATACTTAGATGAAAGCCTATAATACAAAGTACATTTTTTTTGTCAAAAGCATTGTTAATTTATTATTGAGTTGAAGGATATTCTGTATGGATGTGGATTTAAGAGGTATCCTTTTCAAAGTCATTTAACCTTGTTTTTTTATCTTTTTATATAAGAGTGGATTAGGAAAATTTAATCATCTCTACGGTGCTTTGCGATGGTGTTGGTTTCACCAGGGGTCAAGTTAAGCATGGAGCCCATGTGACTATTGATTCTTCTCTATATTTACAGGCAGAACTTATTTTCCATGTGGTTCTCCATCCAAAAACCTTAATTCTTTCCTTTTCAGTTATATCTTACAGAATTCTCCAAAATTAAAAGTGATACACAATATTCCAATGATACAGCGAGGCCCCACGTCGGACCGCCGCTCTCCTCAGCGCCTACCTGGTGCATCCTCCTGATCCTAGGAAGCCCCCACTGTGGTATTCGTGGTGCTGGCCGAGCCGGGGGATCCTCCGCTCCGGTGTTGAGTGTATCGGGCTGGCCCAGGTGGTTATGGGGTTCCGCTACAGCACCAGATCCTGCCCGGCCTTTGGGTCTTCAGGGGTGCTGTGCAGCGTACGAGCGTACGACTCTCTGACGCTTCACTCAGGAGGCTGGTTCAAAGGTGGCATCCAGAATAAGGAATCCCCTATGAAGCGTTGGGGGCATGGCAGCTCAAGGGTTCTCCGGGGAGAAGCTTTACTTTCCAGGTATGGGCCAAGAGGAAGGACAGGTGTGTCCATCTGATGGGTGTGACTACTAGGGATGAGCTGTTCGGTTCGGACGATTCGGAGTTCGGACCGAACTTAGCCTGTTTGGTCTGCTCGCGAACTCCAAACATTTCCGGGTGTTCGGCGCATGTTCGACCACAATGCATCACAATGCACTTTCCCACTGGCCTGAAGCTCGTAATTGGCTACAGCCGTGCACCTGACCACAGGTCTGGTGCAAGACAGGTTCAACAGTATGCCAATCACGGCTCAGAGTCCTGATTGGGCAAATTTTGCCCAATCATGGGCTCACAGAGCTAAGTCCCGCAGCACACTATATAAGGTTTCCACTCACCGCTTCAGCATGCATTTGAGAGGAGATTTCATAGGAGATTGTTGTTGTGTGTTCTTACTGCCGGTCTGCAACGCTACTGGGGGGGGGGTCTGGGGGGGTCTCATTTCCACAAAACATTTGGGAATTGAGGTGATCTGTGTCTTGTCACTGGTGCCAGCAAGTATTTTGGGGGTCTCACAAATTTCTACAAAACATTTGGGAATTGAGGTGATCTGTCTCTTGTCACTGCCAGCAAGTATTTTGGGGGTCTCACAATTTTCTAGAAAACATTTGGGAATTGAGGTGATCTGTGTCTTGTCACTGGTGCCAGCAAGTATTTTGGGGGTCTCATAAATTTCTACAAAACATTTGGGAATTGAGGTGATCTGTGTCTTGTCACTGGTGCCAGCAAGTATTTTGGGGGGTCTCATAAATTTCTACAAAACATTTGGGAATTGAGGTGATCTGTGTCTTGTCACTGGTGCCAGCAAGTATTTTGGGGGGTCTCATAAATTTCTACAAAACATTTGGGAATTGAGGTGATCTTCTGTGTCTTGTCACTGCCAGCAAGTATTTTGGGGGTCTCACAAATTTCTACAAAACATTTGGGAATTGAGGTGATCTGTGTCTTGTCACACAGCCAGTACTCGGGCGTGTTCGGCTCATCCCTAGTGACTACCTCATCTGCCTTTAAATGCTCTGCAGCTCACTCACTCAGTGCTTAAGCGTTATATGCACACCTTCTGGTGCTATATAGTGGAGCATTTACCCTGATTGATTCTTACCAGACCCTAGATTGTTCCCTGATTTTGCCTTCTTGTCAATGTCACCTGCTCTGACCATGACCTATCCTCGACTACGCCTTCTAGATTGTCCTATTTTGTACTGCGAACTGGCACCCAACTCGCCTGTTGTGTCATTGAATAGTGGTTCTTGTCCTCCCACAATCAAAAAATCAGAAAACTATGTGGAATGCTCATTATTTTTCACTGTAACTTTTTTCTTGTAATTATGGCACCAATATTTTCCCCAGCCTTTTACAATAAAAACTGGAGAATTCAAACTTACGAAATGAAAACCAAAAGGTGTAGCGCACTCTATAGCTCAGCAAGCATTTTAAAACAGGTATTTTACTACTTGACATTATTTCTTTCCTACATATAGTAAGTTATTCCTAGTTGAAGTTAACCTGTCATGAAACAAAAACACTTTTATGTACTATACCATTATGTCATGACTATATGCTTGACAATAAGAACCCCTGATCTATATGGCTGGTTTAAGATCCTTATGGGCCAGGAGGTGAAGATTTTGGTAAGTCTATTTTTGAAACCTGTTTTATCTTATATAACCAGACAGATACGAATATACAGCTGGGTGGATAGACATATAATTATCTAACTGGCCAGATAGGTCTGTACACCTTAACAAATATATATAGGTCTTGAAAATGTCTCGAAATGATGATTTTTGACCATAAAAGGATTGCTTTTATTTATGAAGACTGATGATCACATTTTCCCTAAGAGTTACTGTATATGTATATATGTGTATGATGGTTGTGCCAGGGCTTATCTACTTAATGGTGAGTAACATCAGGCTGCTCAGTCCTGGAAGAATAAAATATATGTTACTGCTAAAGTGGAGAAATCAGTTAGTCTGCAGATTAACTAGGAAATGTGCAGATTAACTAGGGTGAGCCGTTAAAGTGCCGAAAATTGTGTCATTTTCCAAATTACCTAGATAATCTGCACATTACCTACTAGGCACTCGTTAAAGTGCAAATAAGATCTTTGCTGGAACAACAGCAACGTGTTATTTAAAAAACTATAATAGAAAGAATCAAACGGTTTAATGTTACTTATTTATCGAATCAAGTTAATACAATCAAACAATCAACAAATTAGTTGATAGAAAGTATCAAACGGTTTAAAATATTATTACAATTAAGGAAATGAATTTGCAAAACATGATACAATTATGCTTACTTATTAGTGCACTCTAAAGATTGGTGACACTTTGAAATACATAGCAATTGTTTTTTGCGACAAGCACACCTGTTTGTGGTACATTTAGATTTGCAATTGCATTTTCTGAAACCCTGCCCATTACCAAGGGATTGTTTTGTTGCTGTTTGACGTAAACATATTTCTACAGCAGGGACATCTCCTTTCGTTAAAAATCTCTCTTTGCAAACACTGAATTCAGATTTTGCATACGATTGTTTTAAAATACCCGTTTTAGTACCAAGTTATAAAAGCCATCCTCTGTTTTTCTAAGAATCACAGCTAAAATTGAGCGGGCACCAGTTTTTGCTCTGTCTACTTCGGGTACTTTAATTCTCAACAGTGACATCTTCATCGACATTTGGTTGCTTTGCATTAGAAACTGATAACATTTTCTTTGCTTGCTTCTCTAAACCTTTCTTGGCTTCATCACGCTGTATTTTCTGATCCATAATCCATTTTTTTTTAAATATTTAAATTTTTTATTTTGAGTAAAAGTCATATAAACATCAACATAAGGCCTTGCCAGGGCCACAATACTCAGCAATAAGTAACACAGCAAAATGCAAAGAGAATTATCTAGACATCAGCAAGAACATATTCTTTTTAAAGATGTTGCACAATACATTCTTACCCTTCCTCTTTAGGATCTATTTCATCACAAATTACGTGAACAAACATATCACACGATTTACACTTGTGAGCACCTGATGCTGCTATTGAGCAAACAATACATACCATGTCTCCTCTTTACAGGCTCTGTACGAAACTGTGATGGCGATTCTGCTGAAGTTGAGGGTAACTCAGTGATGACTAGGGATGAGCCGAACACTCCCCGAGTTCGGTTCGAAGCCGAACCCGAACTTTCCAAATGTTCTGATCCGAACCCGAACCCGAACTCGAACACCATGCAAGTCAATGGGGCTGAAAATTCGGTTTTTAGAGTGCCCTCCAAGAGGGCATATATGCTAGATATTTGCCATAAAAGGTGTATGGGGGTCCGGGTAGTGCCCTGGGGGACAGGAACAAGGACAAAAAGTAAAAAAAAAAAGTTTTTAAAGGGACAGTGAGTTTTCCATGAAATAAGGATAAAAATAAAAATGAAAAATTCCTTCAAATATCGTGCCTAGGAGGTCCCCATAACCTGCCCGTGAAGTGGCGGATTTCTAGGATGTATAGAAATATGTAAAAACCAAAAAAAGACATTTCAAATGACGGTAAATGCTTTTCCTTTAATCTATCCATAAACAACTGCTTGGGGCAACAGTCTGTATGAAAAGAGGAGACATTTTCGGACACGCAGAAAAAGTTTACTGATTTTTTGGCGGTGAAAAGCAGGAGAATGGAAACTTCTAGACCAAAAAGCCGATTTGGAAAGTGAGATAAATGGGAGAATTTTTCTGGTTTGGCTATTTTGACCTAGAATTTTCTCTTCAGTCACCCAAAGTTTCCTGGTTTGGATCCGTAAAAAATCACGCCCAAAAATGCGCATCGTATGACCGGCTTTCGCGCATTCCGTGAAAAAAATATGGCAATGCGTTCGGACGCACTTTTTGACGGTCGCTGCGAAAAATGCGTTAGTCTGACCCTAGCCTTATCTCACTTTCCAAATCGGCTATTTGGTCCAGATTGTTCTCTTTTCCTGCCATTCTCCTGGTTTTCACCTTTCTCTGAACAACCCTGAGAGAGAGGTGAAAGCCAGGAGAACTGGCAGGAGAAGAGAACAATCTAGACCAAATAGCCAATTTGGAAAGTGAGTTAAATGGGAGAATTTTTCTGGTTTGGCTATTTTGACCTAGAATTTTCACTTCTCCAGTTATTCTCCTGCTTTTCACCGCTCTCTGAATAACCATGTGAATGTTTAATCCCGAGGTGAAAAATAACATTGCTTTTTATTTTTTTCAAACACCAGTTAAATGCAGCATATTAGGATGTTTTAGGGAAATTAATTCTCAAATCTCAATCAGAAGCAGACACCACCCCACCCTCAGTATTTTGTACAATGTATAAAATTGATTACCAGACTAAAAACACCTGGTGTTATGCCCGTTTGTGAACAGAGGTCATTTAGAGTTAATAATCTTTCCACGCACACATTAGTTTTTAATTCAATATCTAATAAACCGTTGCTTTTAATATTCTGCAGTAAAGAGTCTCTTTATTTCTAGATTTTTTAGTATTTTTTAAAGCATTTTCTATACTTTTTTCAAAATTTCTTTTTTTTTTCGAACTCGAACCGAACACGCCCACAAAGTTCGAAATTCGTGAACTTTCGAACTGCCAAAGTTCGGGTCGAACTCCGAACCGTCCGAACCCGAACAGCTCATCCCTAGTGATGACTTCTTCAACATGCAGAGGTGATTCCTTGGAGGTGCAGGGTAACTTTATTATTATTATTATTATTATTATTTATTTATAAAGCGCCAGCATATTCCGCAGCGCTGTACAATAAGCACAGTACAGACAGGGTTACAATACATTGAACAACATTTCACAAACAGTACAGGAGGAGATGAGGGCCCTATTCCCGTAGGAACTCACAATCTAGGAGGGTTGGGGTTGGAAACAGGAGGAGAGGACTGTAAGGTGAGAGGGATTGATGGTTGCGTCAGTGAGTTGGGTGGTAGGTTTCCCTAAATAGGAATGTTTTCAGGGAGCGTTTGAAGGAAGAGAAGTTAGGGGAAAGTCTGACAGCACGAGGGAGAGCGTTCCAGAGAGTGGGGGCTGCGCGTGAGAAATCCTGCAGTCTATCATGGGAAGAGGTGATGCGGGGGAGAAGCTAGGCGCAGGTCACTGTTTGACCTTAGGGAGCGGGCTGGGGTGTATTTGGTGATTAGTGAGGACAGGTAGTGGGGAGCTGAGTTAGTGAGGGTTTTGTAGGTAAGGATAAGGATTTTGAACTTAATTCTGCAGTGGATGGGGAGCCAGTGAAGAGACTCGCAGAGGGGAGCGGCAGAGACAGAGCGGCGGGTGAGGTGAATTAGCCTGGCGGAGGCGTTCAGGATGGATTGTAGGGGGGAGAGGCGGGACAGAGGGAGGCCAGATAAGAGATTATTGCAATAGTCGAGTCGGGAGATTACCAGGGCGTGTATGAGTTGTTTTGTGGTGACAGCGGTAAGAAATGGCCGAATTCTGGAAATATTACGCAGTTGGTATCGGCAGGAGGAGGAAAGAGACTTGATGTGGGGGATGAAGGAAAGAGCAGAGTCCAGTGTAACTCCAAGACAGCGAACTTGGTTTGATGGGGAGATGGTGATACCCTCCACCGTGATAGAGAAGTCAGGAGGTGGGGAGGCATTAGAGGGAGGAATAAGTAGGAGCTCAGTCTTTGACATGTTGATCTTTAGGTGGTGGGAGGCCATCCAGGAGGAGATGCCAGATAAACAGTCACTGACTTTTGAAAGGACAGGGGGAGAGAGATCAGGGGTAGAGAGGTAGATCTGAGTGTCATCAGCGTAGAGGTGGTAATTAAAGCCAAAGCTGTTGATGATTTTGCCCAGGGAGGAGGTGTAGATGGAAAAGAGCAGAGGACCAAGGACAGAGCCTTGAGGTACACCAACAGATAGAGGCAATGAAGAGGAGGAGTTACCAGCAAAGGACACACAGAAGGACCTGTTGGATAAATAGGAGTCAACCCAAGCAAGTGCAGTGTCACCGAGACCCAGAGAGTTGAGGGTCTGTAGAAGGAGGGGGTGGTCAACAGTGTCAAAAGCAGCCGAGAGGTCAAGCAGGATGAGAATAGAATAGTGGCTGTGTTTTTTAGCAGTTAGGAGGTCGTTGGTGACTTTGGTGAGGGCAGTTTCAGTTGAGTGTAGCGGACGGAAGCCAGATTGCAGGGGGTCAAGTAGGGAATTGGAGGACAGGAAGAGGGAGGGCGGTTTGAAGACTAGTTTTTCTAAGAGCTTTGATGTGAAGGGAAGCAGGGATACAGGGCGGTAGTTGGATGGAGAGTTGGTGTCTAGGGATGGTTTCTTTAGTAAAGGGGTAACTAGCGCGTGTTTGAAGGCGGATGGAAAGGAGCCAGTGGAGAGAGATAGGTTGAAGATGTGTGTGAGAGCAGGGGTGAGGGAGGAGGAGAGGGGAGGAATTAGATGTGAGGGAATGGGGCCGAGCGGGCACGTGGTGAGATGTGAGGAGGACAATAAGGAATTGACTTCCTCCTCAGTGGTTGGGAGGAAGCGGCAGAGGGTGGCAGAGGGGACCTGTGGGAGTGGAGGTGGCAGATAACTATCTTGTGTTGGGATAACTGAATATTCTTCATAACTGTATCCTCAATCAACGGTGTAGAAGGCAGTTTCAGATTACTATCGATAAATTCTTGTATTTCTGTAGGTGATTCTGTAGAAGCAGGGGATAACGGAATGTCCTCCTGAGTAATATTTGACTGTGATCCCATAATCACAATCTCTTGTGAATCTTCTAATTTTTCAAGGTCTTCTTCAGTATTTATCGAAGTAATACACTTTGTGGTATAATAGAAGAAGACAATCCCACTTTTGCGGGACAACCGAACATGGCTTTGTATGGACTTCTTTTAATTGCAGAATGATAGGCACGATTCTTCATAAATTGTACAAATCGTACGCCCTCTCTCCACTTGTTAGTTTGGTTATCAGCCATCCAAGTAGTGAGCATGTTTTCAATGTCTTGATTCACTCGTTCTACACTTCCTTGACTTTGGCTGTGTCTAGGTTTGCCATTAACCATTTTGATTTCTGGCCACAACTGTTTTACACTTTGTAAGATTTTATTACAAAATTTGCGTCCATTATCAGAATGCAAAATACTTGGAGCGCCAAAAAGGAGAAAAATATCAAGCAAGTTATAGGCTACTTCATCCACCCGTTTTGATGTGAGCGGCTTCAATACAACAAATTTTATTAAGTGGTCTTGGTACACGAGAAGAAACTTAAACTTTCCATCTGGTTGAGATTGGTAATCGATGAGATCCACCTGGCATCTGCTATTGAAATGCGATGAAATAATCGGCTTTACAACAATCCCTTTTTTCCGCACTTTTTTGTTTTCGTTGACAAGGTTCGCATAAATCCAAAAACATTTTTATTTGGCCTTGGATTATGTTGTTATAAAGTGTATTTAGTTGCTTGATCATTCTGTCTCTTCCACCGTGGCCAATTGACAAATGAGTAGAATACAATATGTCAAACAATTCTTCGGCATGGACAAACTTTTTACCACTTTCTCGCGCATCCGACAACGGCTCAATGAGTTTTTCACAGCCTTGTACAGTCAACACATCATACCTTTGAATTATTCGATAATCTCGACATGATTCTTTTTTCTTGGAAAAATTTTATTTGCTTTACATCTTCAATTATGGAATCATACTTTCGTTTTGTCGTTAAAACACTATTAAATTTTGAATCTTCGCTAAAGAGGTTTGCGAAGAATCTTTTCTTCATTTTAGGCTAGGGTCAGACGAGCGTGATTTCTACGGACTGTACGTCCTTGCACAAGGACGTACGTCAGTACGGAAGACGCAGTAGTGGCCACACAGTCCGTTTATTCACTGATGTATATTTTGACGGATGTAGGCGGGAAAATAAAATAAAAAGCAAAACCATTTTGTCCGTGAAAAATGCTGGACGTATAAATGTAGTCCGTCTGACCACGTTCCATCACTCACACACAAAGCTATGCGGACGTTGCGGACGCAGCGCACTTTGTGCGGCCGTTCTAGGGGTTGTACATTCTTGCCTGCCTTGCGTCCGTGGGCCGCGGCCGTTGTGCGTCCGCAGTTCAGTGCGGACGTACTTCGTGTGTGGGGCTCCAATGGGCTTCCTGTCATGCTATCACGGACGTACTTTTAGGCGCAATGACGGACGTGAACACTACGCTCGTCTGACCCCAGCCTTAGTCACCAAGTCGGTGCTTGTTTCCAAACTAGGAGTTAAATTTATTTGCTTTAAATATAATCACGACACAAAGTCAACGAAGTCACGCGCTAACAGGCAGAAACGAAAGGTGGAGGGAGAGGGGGAAGGTGTAGGGACAGGAAATGAGGGAAAGAAACCTTTGAACTACGAACTTTTGCACTTTAACAATACGGAAGCCATTAATGTGCACATTACCTAGGTAAACTGCGGAACACTCTTGATTCCGCACATTAACGCCGGTGCAAATCAGTTAATCTGCAGATTGGCAAGGTAATGTGCACATTAACGGCTTCCGCACTTTAGCGGTAACATATATATGAATCCAGGAATATGCTTATATATAACCTGATACTTATATAGATGGGCACATCTAGCTGTATAGATATATAGGTGGGCAGATTTCTAGGTGGGCAGCTATAGAATGGTGCATATTTATTGATAGGCAGATTTAGAGCTGTATAGGTAAGCATATATAGCTGTTTAGCTATAACTGGGCAGGTATATAGTTGTATAGAATTATAGGTTGTATACAGACAATATGTGCACCTTATACAACCTATAGTTGAGCTATATACACATCTCCTACACATACACAAGTAGGCTTACACATACTCCGACACACAAAAACCAGGCATACATATACTAAAGAAATCATCAGCAGCCATCAATGTGTAGCACACCCAATATATAAAATTTGGGAACATTACTTAAACACGGGTATCCAAAGATTTATATAGTAAAAAAAAAAGAGAACAAAAACATCATGGTGCAATATAACAATCTAAAATCGTGGTCCGTTTATTCCAATGACCCACTTGAAAAGAGCACAGGAGAATATCCCCACTTCTACATATCCATCTGGGGGGGTAATACTTCTGTTTTTCAATACTTTTCTGCATGTCTAGAGTCTCTTTTCCTCATAGGAGATTAAGCACATATACATAAACGAGTAAAACAAGAAATACAGTCTATATCAAAGATATACCAATTTCAGTGTGTATTAAAAATACATGTTTTTAAGAAAAACATGGCATACCTCGAAATCTAAATTTAGGCTCCTAGGCGTCATAGTATCCAATGTATATATCCATCCCATCTCTTGGCAATTGAATTTATTAATAAAATTCTCCTGCACCGTTTGAGTGGTTTTATCCCTTACTTCCATTTGATTGTCCACTCTTGCTGCGCTATGGTATTTTTTTCTTTGAAAGAAAATGTGGTGATAAAGTGGAAGAAAGTTTGATGATCCATAAGGGCAGTTGGGTGGGCTTCAAGTAACCCATAGGCTGATATTTTGATCCGGAATAGGCTCTTAAGAATGCGAGTAATGCTCAGGAAATATTTGATATGAACTTTTTAGATTGTTATATTGCACCATGTTGTTTTCGTTATGTTTTTTTTTTTAGGTTAATATATAAATCTTTATATATTGTGCGCTACACATTGTTGGTTGTTCATGATTTACTTTGTATACCGTTACTGGGCGATAAAAGTAAAATTTCTTGTGTATAGCAGAGCCAATTTTTAATAATTACCTTGGGCTTAAGGTTTCTTTAGCGCTACACATTGACAATCTTTTACTATAGATGTACTAAAGGGTCTATTCTCCTAGCACCGAAATTGCATGATATTTAAATTTTTTGTTATGTTTCGCCACATTTCAGCGAACTTCGGCAATTCCATTTAGCCGAAAATATGGCAAATTCACTATTTAGCGAATGGTCAATGTATTTTGCCAAAATTGTTATCACCAAAGCAGTTATCAGATGTCAGCGAAAACAACCAAAATAAGCAAATGACCACCAAATTTCACTGTATAAATTATAAAAAGGTCCTTTAAAAAAATAATGAAAAGGTCTGTTACAAAATTTAAAAAGTCTTTTCATATATAAAAAACTAAAATATCATCTAAAAAATGCAAAAAGGTCTTTTAAAAAATAGAAAAAGTATTTTTGTAATAGAAAAAAAGAATAAACGGTCTTTAAATATTTTTTAAAAAGATATTACTTTGTTTTACAATGATCCTATGGGATTCACCTTTTTAAACCCGTCGATTTGAAGCACCAAAAATCAGGGCATTTTGCCAGAATTTCAGTGCAATTTTGCATTCTGTAAATAAAAAACATGGTAGTCTTCTATGGGCCAATTTTTGGTGCAGCCGAACTCTGGTGAGTTGCACCATATTTTGCTGTCAATTCGGCTGTATTTGATGAATTTGCAGCTCAGTGAATAGACGAATTGACCCAAAATTGCACCAAACGGTGCAATTCAGGACCAAATCGGAGGTTAATGAATTATCCCTTAAGGGTTGGTACAGGTTTTGGGGGGCACCCATCCCTTCCCTGTTCTGTGTTGAAATTTGTAAATTTAAGATAAAGTGTTATTACATTATATAAAGGATATTAAGAAAAAGGGACAAAACAAGAAAACAAAATGATAGAAGAATGGAAGAATGGGGAACAAAGAAAAAAGTAAAAGTAAAGAGGAAATTCACAACATTTTATGTTTATCGACTCCATCAACTAATAACAAAACAAATATAATGGCAGTGAAATGAAAAGGACTGTATAGAAAATGAAAAAGTGAAAGTTCGGGAATATTTAATTTAAACGGAGATGATACTGGTCTGGAAATAAATGCAGAATAAAGCCAGTACAGAAGAGGGCACTATCATCCTGGGACCACCTAAACATCAGCAGCCTCAACTCATACCACCATAAAGCCCAACTGGCCAACAAGGACCACCCCAAACCATGTGGGCTGCAACAACTCATATCCACCCTGATCATCCAAAGCCCCCATGAATGCAACCTGACAAAATATCAAATAAAGGCCCTAATTAACGATTCCAGGGAAAACTATATCAGAGAATGGAGACATGATATAGCAAACTCCAGAAACTCACCATTTACCAATCATTACAGAGGGAAACACAAACTGGCCCCATACCTGGAGGTACTACAAGACCCCAAGGACAGACAGATCCTGAGTCGTACAGACTGAGCACCCACAGCCTGGGAAATCGAATCAGGGTGGCATAGACAGACCTACAAGCCCAGGGAGAATAGACTGTGCCAGCATTGTGACCAGGGGGCCCTGGAAGATGAGGTCCACTTCTTCCTACAGTGCCCCAAGTGCTCAGCACTGAGGGTCTCTCACTTCCAGAGACTCTCCACTCTCATCCCGGACTTCATCTCTATAGAAGAGACGAGGAAACTCCACATCATACTGTGAGAAGAGGAGCCGGCGGTGAAAATAACTGCTCAATACGTCACAGACTGAGAGGAACATGAGAGATCCCGGAATTATAAATCCCCAACACGGACTCGCCCCCATCCCCCTTCACATTATCCCTTACCCCTGATAATGTCTATGGACTTGCCCATTCCCCCCATATTTATCCCACTACCCCCCATCCCATATAACCTCCCCATATGCTTTGGCAATGCTAAAATGTATTTGGTCTTCCAATAAAGCTTATTTGAATTGAATTGAATAAAGTCCCATTCCATCTAAGGGAAACACAAGGCAAAGTTTTTGAGAATGTGATGTTTTACTGTATCATGTATTGTTAGAGAATGTTTAGTGATAGTAAGGATCTCACTTATACAATAATGGACGTAAAATAGGAAAATGTTTGCTTTAACATGCTGAATTAATACACAAACCTGTAGAAGTCACTTTAATTCTTTTTTGTAAGCCATCATATTGAGAAGGTATATAAATATGGTAAAAAAAAAAGGTTTGTCAAGATCCTGAGTACGATCAACGCTAGTGGCCTGCTCTACGGTGGGGCCAGCTCAGGTCTCACAAGGCTTTAGCTCGATTGTGCCATTACAGGGACAACGACTCCATATGCAAATCAGACTGCAATTACCCAGAAAGGGTGGCCAGTACTGAAATTACATCCTCCCTGCACGGGAGGTGCAGCAACCCTGACGATAGTTTCAGCCTTGTTAGGCCTCATCAGGAGGTTATAGCTGACAATACTCTGCACCTCGAGCAAGGGGTCCATGTCTGGATTACCTTGTAAATTTTAGGAGAAAAAAAAGCAGTCTGGGAGGGTCCTGAGGACATGTAACGGCACTAGTGACCTGCTTTACGGTGGGGCCCGCTCAGTACAACGGTCCCCACTGTAAAGCAGGCCACTAGTGCCATTGCTTATCCTCACTCTCAAACCTCTTTTTATTCTTATTATAAATATGGGCAACACAGAGCTAGAGATGAAGGAGGCCCAAAATATCAAGTTCTGTTTATAGAGAAAATGGTTATATTATATCTTCAGTATATCTGTATTTGGTTGAATGAAGAAATTCTTTAGATTAGTGATTCGATTAGATTTACATTAGTGATTACGCATCTGTGAAAACCACTGCTTTATCATGTGTTTGTGTGTTATATGTAAATGTAAGGTTCCAAATACATATAAATATTCTGTTTTGTAAAAGGTGGTAAAACCTGGTGTTGTGTTGAAGAGGTTAGTTGGATTTTTCACATATGTTCTGTTGAAATATAAATTCACGATTAGCTTCATATCGGTATGACCGAGTTTCGCGAAAACATAACGAGCCTCACCCACCACAATTAAAAGAACCTTCCCTTATGCTGCTAACAATAATTAAAGAGAGAAAAAGTCTGCTAGTCACATCTAATTGCTGCAAATGCAGTTAAACGTATTTGGACTTTAATGGACGCTACGTTTACACTGCAATAAAAACATTTAGATTTTTCACTAGCTCTGCGCTGTGCATACCTGTTTGGAATTAACGCTGGACAATTAATGATTTATTTAGAAAATTTTAGCCATAAATTAGTTAACCCTTTAACTAGCAAAAGTGTTTATACCGGATTTGAAATGCAGTGAAGAATGAAAGTTGCCAAATAAAACTCATTTTGCATATACACTATATTGCCAAAAGTATTTGCTCACCTGCCTTGACTCGCATATGGAAGGGTGAGCGAATACTTTTGGCAATATAGTGTATATTTTATGCAAGCAGGCATGTACTGGCCATGAGGACTACAGGGAGATTCCCAGTGGGCCGATGGCTCAGTGGGCCAGTGAGAATGCTGGTTCACCACACTGTGCACTGCCCTTAATGGGTGAGGTGAGAAATTCATCACCGTCTGTAAAACAGACGCAATCTGCCACAATCTCATATTGGGGTCACGGGGCTGGTGAGACCCGCTGTGCATCCGCCTCAGCTTAAGACATGGTGCGCAGTCATCCTCAGTGCCGCTGCTTTGCTTTACTCAATTGCTGTGCAACAACTCCGGTATCTGTAGAGCGATTCGTTGGTCTATATACTATTTTTGTGCGCGTTTGCATAATTAAAGTGGGCCTGTCTGGATGAGGTCCAGGGCTGATTTCTTGTTCCAGTCCAGCCCTGAATACAAGAATAGCATTACCATAGAGGAAACACAATATTGTGCTCTCACTCCTGTCACCCTGTACTACCGTAAAGAAGTAACAAGGAAGAGCCTTCATCCTCACTGTAACAAAAAGCTCAATACAGGGATCAGACAAATGACAAATGATTTAGGTAAACTAAAAAAAATGGTCGGAGCTGTGGCAATTGAGTTTTAATGTGGATAAGTGCAAGATAATGCACCTGGGACGTAAAAACCCAAGGGCTGAATATAGAATATTTGATACAGTCCTAACCTCAACATCTGAGGAAAGGGATTTAGGGGTCATTATTTCAGAGGATCTAAGGGTAAGTAGTCAATGTAATAGAGCAGCAGGAAATGCTAGCAGAATGCTTGGTTGTGTAGGGAGAGGTATTAGCAGTAGGAAAAGGGAAGTGCTCATGCCACTGTACAGAGAACTGGTGAGACCTCACTTGGAGTACTGTGTGCAGTACTGGAGACCGTATCTCCAGAAGGATATAGACATCTTAGAGAGAGTTCAGAGAAGGGCTACTAAAATGGTGTACGGCTTGAAGGAGAAAAGTTACCAGGAAAGGCTTAATGATCTTAACATGTACAGCTTGGAAAAAAGACGAGAGAGGAGATATGATAGAAACATTTAAATGCGTAAAGGGAATCCACAAGGTAGAGGAAGGGAGTATATTTAAAAGGAAACAAAGTAGCAAAACAAGAGGACATAGTCTTAGATTAGAGGGGCAAAGGTTTAAAAGTAACATCAGAAAGCATTATTTTACTGAGAGGGTGGTGGATACATGGAACAGTCTTCCAGTAGAAGTGGTAGAGGCCAAAACAGTAATTGAATTTAAGCAAGCATGGGATAGGCATAAGGCTATCCTAAACAAAAGATAAATCCAGGTAAAGTATCCATGTAATTGGGCAGACTAGATGGGCCGAAAGGTTCTTATCTGCCGACATTTTCTATGTTTCTATGTAATTGCTGCATTACAACAGCGAGCAAAAGGGCAGAATACAGGTAGAGCTCTGTGGCTTCTCGCTGCTGTACAGGTATAGGATTCAGGAGTTTATAATTGCTGAAAATCCTTGTAGAGTTCAGATACAAAGTGTTGCTGGAACTTCCACACACAGGCATTATGCGACATACAGATATTGTTATTTTCTTTTATTGGTATTTTTTGGAAGCTGCATTGCTAATAATCTCATTATGATCACTACAAATCCCCACAAGACGGAGATCTGACCATTTTTACTATTTTTCTGCATCACACTTACTGTATGAAAAACTATACAAAACCGCGTTAACTCGATTTTGGGTGTGAAGGAGTTACTGTTATAATATTTGTTCTACAAATAGTGCTTGGTAATGAAAATGGTGTGTGATCATGTTATGGATTTCAGTAAATCACGATGCTATGTACCATTTATCAATGACTTTGTAAATAATTTAACAGTTTTTTCAAATTCTCCTTCTGACATGACGGTAGGCAGGTAGTCAGCACATAAACAAGGCATCTTACCAGTCGTATATGACTTACTGCGATATGCCACGTCCCTCATGTATAGCAGAGTTGACAAATTGAAAAGCACTTAAGGGCGATCTATATCGATTTGTGCATCTTGACTTTATTGTTGCAAATAAATAAATAATATAAATATCGGAAAAACCGTGCGACCTTGCGACCCCAGTAAATGTAATAAAGCACATACACATTCCAAAAAGAAGAGGTGAGGATATAAAAAAAAACAGCTGGCCTCGTATCACATATCAAACAAACACTTCCTCAGCAGCTAACTTGTATTATTAAGACAATAGTTTAGATCGGAGTCATTATTATGTATGTGGCTTCTGCCTCTGGACCCAAACACATAAATAAAGACAGCGTCAGCATTTATTTAATTGGTAATGATACTCTGTTACAGAAGAGCATGACTGGTTTTCATTGTACTGTAATAGTTTTTTTGGACAGTACCATCATTTCTTTCTCTCGTTAGCTACCCTGTACATAAGGACTTTATAAAGAAGTGAGCTATATATTACAAATAAAATTCTGCATTACTAAGGCCTACAGGACGGCTACCTTGCGAGCATGGAATATTGATTCAATACAGGATCTTGCAGGTTCGATGACATCATCTGACCTACAGATAGGGTCATTGATTAACATAAGCTAAATGATGTGGAATTGTCACGAGAGTGTGATGAGATGGGGAGCGAGGCAATGGTGTAAGGGGAAATGGGAAAAAGAGAGGGCAGTGGCTTACTTGTAGAATCTTTCACTGTAACCGAAGAAAAAGGTAAAGCAAGGGAAACGCCAGAAATGGCAGTAGAAGAGGACTGAAACTTTGAGGTATATGAAGAGGGTTAGATTCTTCTTATTATTAACATCATCATTTATATAGCGCCAACAGTTTCCGCAGCCCTTTACAATAACCAAAGGAAGCGAGATACAGATAATAAACAGTCATGGGATGGAAACACTCGGTGTAGAGGGCCCTGCTCATAGGAGCTTACAGTCTAGAGGGATTGGGGTTGAGGAAGACAAGGGGAATTTTACTATATAGTAAAATTATAATTGTGATGTCACCAGTGAGGATTTAAAAAGATGCATAAAATAGCATGACCTTATTGCTGATCCCCTTCGGCATTTCTTCCTATTAATGCCACATACAAATACAAAAATACAAAATAGGGGACATGCAATCTATAAAAGAGACAAGGAACATCTCATAGTGCAGAGGGTATAAACTTTTGGTACATTAAAGGCCCCCGCTTTAAGAACACTCACAGAATAATAAAAGATATTAAGCACGTAGTAATGCCGTTTACCGCTCCCACTGGAAGATCTCCGTTACGTTCACCCGCCGCCACAGGAAGGAACTACGCGGATACTATCCAAAAACAGAAATTATTGTAAAACAGCATACAGATAAAATAAAATAAAAATCTCCAACGCGTTTCGTTTGTCTATCCGCAAACTTCATCAGGGAGACAGCACAAAAAAGAAAGAATACCAACAACCACCCCTGAGAGATGCACAAGTGAAACCGGAAGCGACAACGTCCAAAACTAAACCGGAAATGATAACGGCAGAAGATCGAACGTTAGCCAGTATTAAAAGTCGGCGAGGGGTGGTTGTTGGTATTCTTTCTCTTTTGTGCTGTCTCCCCATTTAGCACAAGTGTATGTACGGATCGAGCTGGCAAGGAATATCGCGTCTCCAGGCACACTGCCAGCGGTGGCCTGGGCAGGGGGTTACATCACAATAATCAAAGGTATAGGTAGCCACATGAGTGTTAGACGAGTTATACATAAATACAGAAAAAATGGCGTCGCGCCCATACTCACTTATTTTTGGAGCGGCGGCAACTGCCAGGAGTAACAGCCCAGTAAATGTATAAAACATAACAAGGAAGGAGAGTGTCATCTGCGCTCATTCCTATGTGTTCCATGTACAACAAAAATGAGGTTTTGTTTGTTTCAATGGCCATTGCAACGTAAGCCCACTCGCCACTTCAAGGCACCTCTTTAGAGTGGGTACCTAACAATTGTAACCAAAAGGCCGCTCTACTGAGCAGCTCCAAGCCCCTCCAGCTGCTTTTCAGCAAGGAGAGACAAAGATGGTGGGTTTTATTTATACACGCACCAAGCACTTCCCATTTGGGATCAAAAACAAAAACATGGAAAGAGGAACAGCTGCAAAACGACGAACTGGTGTTACAAGCATGATATACATAAATACAGAAAAAATGGCGTCGCGCCCATACTCACTTATTTTTGGAGCGGCGGCAACTGCCAGGAGTAACAGCCCAGTAAATGTATAAAACATAACAAGGAAGGAGAGTGTCATCTGCGCTCATTCCTATGTGTTCCATGTACAACAAAAATGAGGTTTTGTTTGTTTCAATGGCCATTGCAACGTAAGCCCACTCGCCACTTCAAGGCACCTCTTTAGAGTGGGTACCTAACAATTGTAACCAAAAGGCCGCTCTACTGAGCAGCTCCAAGCCCCTCCAGCTGCTTTTCAGCAAGGAGAGACAAAGATGGTGGGTTTTATTTATACACGCACCAAGCACTTCCCATTTGGGATCAAAAACAAAAACATGGAAAGAGGAACAGCTGCAAAACGACGAACTGGTGTTACAAGCATGATATACATAAATACAGAAAAAATGGCGTCGCGCCCATACTCACTTATTTTTGGAGCGGCGGCAACTGCCAGGAGTAACAGCCCAGTAAATGTATAAAACATAACAAGGAAGGAGAGTGTCATCTGCGCTCATTCCTATGTGTTCCATGTACAACAAAAATGAGGTTTTGTTTGTTTCAATGGCCATTGCAACGTAAGCCACTCGCCACTTCAAGGCACCTCTTTAGAGTGGGTACCTAACAATTGTAACCAAAAGGCCGCTCTACTGAGCAGCTCCAAGCCCCTCCAGCTGCTTTTCAGCAAGGAGAGACAAAGATGGTGGGTTTTATTTATACACGCACCAAGCACTTCCCATTTGGGATCAAAAACAAAAACATGGAAAGAGGAACAGCTGCAAAACGACGAACTGGTGTTACAAGCATGATATACATAAATACAGAAAAAATGGCGTCGCGCCCATACTCACTTATTTTTGGAGCGGCGGCAACTGCCAGGAGTAACAGCCCAGTAAATGTATAAAACATAACAAGGAAGGAGAGTGTCATCTGCGCTCATTCCTATGTGTTCCATGTACAACAAAAATGAGGTTTTGTTTGTTTCAATGGCCATTGCAACGTAAGCCCACTCGCCACTTCAAGGCACCTCTTTAGAGTGGGTACCTAACAATTGTAACCAAAAGGCCGCTCTACTGAGCAGCTCCAAGCCCCTCCAGCTGCTTTTCAGCAAGGAGAGACAAAGATGGTGGGTTTTATTTATACACGCACCAAGCACTTCCCATTTGGGATCAAAAACAAAAACATGGAAAGAGGAACAGCTGCAAAACGACGAACTGGTGTTACAAGCATGATATACATAAATACAGAAAAAATGGCGTCGCGCCCATACTCACTTATTTTTGGAGCGGCGGCAACTGCCAGGAGTAACAGCCCAGTAAATGTATAAAACATAACAAGGAAGGAGAGTGTCATCTGCGCTCATTCCTATGTGTTCCATGTACAACAAAAATGAGGTTTTGTTTGTTTCAATGGCCATTGCAACGTAAGCCCACTCGCCACTTCAAGGCACCTCTTTAGAGTGGGTACCTAACAATTGTAACCAAAAGGCCGCTCTACTGAGCAGCTCCAAGCCCCTCCAGCTGCTTTTCAGCAAGGAGAGACAAAGATGGTGGGTTTTATTTATACACGCACCAAGCACTTCCCATTTGGGATCAAAAACAAAAACATGGAAAGAGGAACAGCTGCAAAACGACGAACTGGTGTTACAAGCATGATATACATAAATACAGAAAAAATGGCGTCGCGCCCATACTCACTTATTTTTGGAGCGGCGGCAACTGCCAGGAGTAACAGCCCAGTAAATGTATAAAACATAACAAGGAAGGAGAGTGTCATCTGCGCTCATTCCTATGTGTTCCATGTACAACAAAAATGAGGTTTTGTTTGTTTCAATGGCCATTGCAACGTAAGCCCACTCGCCACTTCAAGGCACCTCTTTAGAGTGGGTACCTAACAATTGTAACCAAAAGGCCGCTCTACTGAGCAGCTCCAAGCCCCTCCAGCTGCTTTTCAGCAAGGAGAGACAAAGATGGTGGGTTTTATTTATACACGCACCAAGCACTTCCCATTTGGGATCAAAAACAAAAACATGGAAAGAGGAACAGCTGCAAAACGACGAACTGGTGTTACAAGCATGATATACATAAATACAGAAAAAATGGCGTCGCGCCCATACTCACTTATTTTTGGAGCGGCGGCAACTGCCAGGAGTAACAGCCCAGTAAATGTATAAAACATAACAAGGAAGGAGAGTGTCATCTGCGCTCATTCCTATGTGTTCCATGTACAACAAAAATGAGGTTTTGTTTGTTTCAATGGCCATTGCAACGTAAGCCCACTCGCCACTTCAAGGCACCTCTTTAGAGTGGGTACCTAACAATTGTAACCAAAAGGCCGCTCTACTGAGCAGCTCCAAGCCCCTCCAGCTGCTTTTCAGCAAGGAGAGACAAAGATGGTGGGTTTTATTTATACACGCACCAAGCACTTCCCATTTGGGATCAAAAACAAAAACATGGAAAGAGGAACAGCTGCAAAACGACGAACTGGTGTTACAAGCATGATATACATAAATACAGAAAAAATGGCGTCGCGCCCATACTCACTTATTTTTGGAGCGGCGGCAACTGCCAGGAGTAACAGCCCAGTAAATGTATAAAACATAACAAGGAAGGAGAGTGTCATCTGCGCTCATTCCTATGTGTTCCATGTACAACAAAAATGAGGTTTTGTTTGTTTCAATGGCCATTGCAACGTAAGCCCACTCGCCACTTCAAGGCACCTCTTTAGAGTGGGTACCTAACAATTGTAACCAAAAGGCCGCTCTACTGAGCAGCTCCAAGCCCCTCCAGCTGCTTTTCAGCAAGGAGAGACAAAGATGGTGGGTTTTATTTATACACGCACCAAGCACTTCCCATTTGGGATCAAAAACAAAAACATGGAAAGAGGAACAGCTGCAAAACGACGAACTGGTGTTACAAGCATGATATACATAAATACAGAAAAAATGGCGTCGCGCCCATACTCACTTATTTTTGGAGCGGCGGCAACTGCCAGGAGTAACAGCCCAGTAAATGTATAAAACATAACAAGGAAGGAGAGTGTCATCTGCGCTCATTCCTATGTGTTCCATGTACAACAAAAATGAGGTTTTGTTTGTTTCAATGGCCATTGCAACGTAAGCCCACTCGCCACTTCAAGGCACCTCTTTAGAGTGGGTACCTAACAATTGTAACCAAAAGGCCGCTCTACTGAGCAGCTCCAAGCCCCTCCAGCTGCTTTTCAGCAAGGAGAGACAAAGATGGTGGGTTTTATTTATACACGCACCAAGCACTTCCCATTTGGGATCAAAAACAAAAACATGGAAAGAGGAACAGCTGCAAAACGACGAACTGGTGTTACAAGCATGATATACATAAATACAGAAAAAATGGCGTCGCGCCCATACTCACTTATTTTTGGAGCGGCGGCAACTGCCAGGAGTAACAGCCCAGTAAATGTATAAAACATAACAAGGAAGGAGAGTGTCATCTGCGCTCATTCCTATGTGTTCCATGTACAACAAAAATGAGGTTTTGTTTGTTTCAATGGCCATTGCAACGTAAGCCCACTCGCCACTTCAAGGCACCTCTTTAGAGTGGGTACCTAACAATTGTAACCAAAAGCCGCTCTACTGAGCAGCTCCAAGCCCCTCCAGCTGCTTTTCAGCAAGGAGAGACAAAGATGGTGGGTTTTATTTATACACGCACCAAGCACTTCCCATTTGGGATCAAAAACAAAAACATGGAAAGAGGAACAGCTGCAAAACGACGAACTGGTGTTACAAGCATGATATACATAAATACAGAAAAAATGGCGTCGCGCCCATACTCACTTATTTTTGGAGCGGCGGCAACTGCCAGGAGTAGACGAGTTAGACGAGTTATACCAGAAGGTAGTCATTCAGTTTTCCCGGGTGACAGCCACCTGTTGTCCCCCTACACCCAACCCCAAACAAGAAGGCTATACACTGTAGCGCTCACTCCCGGAGGAGCCGCTGAATTTAACCTCGGGTTAGTCTCTCCGCACTAGGGAATAAATATACACCAGCACTGCTGTGGATTTTATAAATTATATACTTTACTGGTCTCAATAAAGCGGCATATATAATGTAAGCGCGGTATATAGAAAACAGGATTTCGTAATGCGAGAAACGCGCAGTGGTAAAAGATAAGTTTAACCCCTTTGTTTCTGGAGTGTAAGTCCCGTGCAGGTTATGTCCCAAAAAGTGTGTGTGTGTGAGCTTAGGTACCCGGGTACTATATTCGACTGGCCAGTGAATGGATTTAATAAATCTTCGACTAGTCACGTTGAGGCCCTGTAGATTTAAGCAATACTGTAGCGTGCTTCGTTAAACTCTGACTGTGGCCTGGAAGGCCTCTCACCCATCTGCCAGACAATCTGTTCCGCTGCCCGATCAAGGATGCCGCTCCGCTGAATTACACTGGGACTCTGTGCCACCGGATCCGCTTTTCCCGCTTGTCCGTCTTGTTTCACAGGATCTACGGCCTACCGCCTGCACTCCCAGTGGATCATCGCGGTCTCCTAACTCGGGATCCAATCTGGAACTCTGTGTCTGTGCAAACCTCTCAGCTCTGGCAAGTCACTGTATCGATCCCCAGCGTCGGCAAGGCAGCGCCTGCTCTCCGGCCTGGTAACAATCGATCACAGTCTCACGTGCGTCTTACTCTGTTCACCCCTCGGCTCACACTGGCTCTCTTTCCACGAGGCTGCAGATGTCCTCTCCTCCTTCCCCACCCACTTCCTGTCTCTGCCCCAAAGCATGCTGGAAAACGTAGTCCCATTGTGTCCAATATAGTTTACATTGCGCTTGTCTCCCTCTAGTGGCCAAAACTGAGCAATGCAGCAACAGGGTTTTAAACAGCGCTACAACACGATCATGGTTGAGTTGCGGCCTGGTCCGCCTCAGGTGTGCAGGTCTTTTTGAGAGGCGTGGATCCAGGTGGCCTTTCCTTCCAGCTTTACAAGATTCTTGTGTTGAAGTGGACCTGGAAAGGGCCGTCGTATCTGGGTTCCAGGGGATTTTTCCGAAGGGATTTCTTGACCAGTACCCAATCTCCTGGGACCAGTTGATGCTCTCGGGGTCTGGAATGGAAGAAAACACCTGGCCATGGATATCAGTTAGTACGTCAGATACACCAATGACGTAGTTGCTGGGGGAAATAGCACTCTGGTCTGGGGGCTGTGCCAAATAGTATTTCAAAGGGTGACCGATTGTGTAGGCCCCCGGGGAGTATACCTGATGCTGAATAGGGCCATGGACAGACTCTCTGGCCAAGGCGGACCTGATTCCTGAACCATTTTAAGCATTCTAGATTTCAGGGTACCATTTAGCTTTTCGACTTTTTCACTACTTTGCGGGTGGCAATTTCTTTGCTGTAGTCCTAGCGGTCATATTAGTCACTGGGTAGACTTCGGGCCATCCTGAAAACATATCTATGAGCACTAGGGCGTATTCGTATTTTCCACTTTTAGGCATCTGAATATGGTCTATTTGAACCTGTTGGAACGGATATAAAGGCCAAACCAGGTGTTTTTTCGGGACTTTCCAAGGTCTACCAGGGTTACATTTGGCGCAGATAGCACAGGATTTACAGTACGAGGCAGTGAGAGTAGAAATGCCTGGGGCGTAGAAGTGCTGGCCGATGAGGGCATTCATCAGCATTTTGGAGAGATGTGAGGGCCCATGGGCCCATTGCACAACAGCCGGACAGAGGTCCTTTGGAAGACACACCTTTTGTTCTCATGCAGAGGAGCCCATTTATGCGTGTAGCCCCCTTTTTACCCATTCTCCCCTTTCACTGCTTGATCCAGAGCCTTGTAACTGTGTTATTTTTAGTTCTGTGATGGGGTCTGCACTAGCAATGGGACTGGCTGCTCGTGCTCCTTTTCCTGTGACTGGCCAGCTGCCTGTTTTGCCGCCTGGTCCGCTAGGTGATTGCCTCTGGCTTCTGGGATGTTTATCTACCAGACCCGTCCACGAAACGGGAGCCATCAACATACAGTGTCAGGTCAGGGGCTGTGAGGGGAGTCTCGCACACAGAGGGCTGTCTCTCCGAGACCATGGCTTCGAGGCAATCATGACGGTAGAAGGGGTCCATGAGGGTCTCGCGGTCATCATTGTCATCACCCTATCCCCCCTCAGGAAAAGGAAGGAGAGTAGCCGGGCCACGGCACGGGCCACGGCACTGGCACCTGGTAAGGGAGACGTAATCAAGGAGCATGAGTAATAGGCGATCAGGCGGTTCCGTCCCCCACGCTGCCGGGTAAGGACGCCAGTGGCATGGCCCCCCCTTCTTGGACACAAAAAGTTTAAGAGGTTTCTGGTAGTCTGGCAAGCCCATGGCCGGTGCAATGGAGACCACTTGTTTGACACTGTCAAGACTAGTGATGGCTTCATGGGATCCAGACTGCATCCAAGAGCTGAAGTATGTCTCGGGCAAATTGTACCCGTTTGCCTGCTGAGGTTAGTAGGCCTCGGTCCTGGTAGAGGGCTCCATCTATGTGGACAGTCATGAATGCGCACTTAGCACCCTCTTGTCTTTGGCTAATCCCAGGCCTCATAAGTGCAATGATTTCCACCAATTGGGCAGATGTTACTGGAGCCAGAGGTTCCGCTTCCAGTATTTCATCGAAGTGAATCTGAAGTAAGACCATTGGTGATAATCCGATGGGTTGTACCCCAGGCTGTTGTGATGGGCCTGGTCTCTGGTTAATCGTAGCACAAGTGACACACTGTTCCATGGCAGTCTTTCCTCCATGGGTGCCGGCATGTAGTGCCCAACCAATCTCTTGTGCCAATGTGGCAGGTAGGAATACTTGTCTGCCGGTTAGCTGGAACCATCTATCCTCTCTGAATCTTACATAGTGCAGGAGTTGTGGGGTCGCACCTATTCCCCGAAGGGTTGGCTGCAACCACCAAATGCATCCAGCCCAACAACATGTGTAGAACATAACAAAGAAAAAAATGTCATCTGCGCTTACTCCAATTATACCGTGTGAAACTAAACACAATTAGAGGTTTGGTTTCTTATTAATGGCCATTATAAGACTAGCTCGCCCGCCAACGTCACGGCACCTCTATAAGGGCGAGTCCTAACCAAAATGAAACCACAGGCTGCTACATAGCAAACCATACCTGCTCATGCTGCTGTTTCTGGGGGAGCATAAATAAAGGCCCACCAGTCTACCTCATGTTTGACAAGCAGCATGAGCAGGTATGGTTTGCTATGTAGCAGCCTGTGGTTTCATTTTGGTTAGGACTCGCCCTTATAGAGGTGCCGTGACGTTGGCGGGCGAGCTAGTCTTATAATGGCCATTAATAAGAAACCAAACCTCTAATTGTGTTTAGTTTCACACGGTATAATTGGAGTAAGCGCAGATGACATTTTTTTCTTTGTTATGTTCTACACATGTTGTTGGGCTGGATGCATTTGGTGGTTGCAGCCAACCCTTCGGGGAATAGGCGCGACCCCACCCCTCCTGCACTATGTATGTACTTCAAAAAAGTTTGCAGAAAGGCAGGAGTAAGGGTGTCCGTTAACACCCTCTAAAATATAGAGTAATTGCACAGCTGCAGCTGAGTATTGACTCCCTCTCACAGCATCAAGGATGAGACGGTAAATAATTCGCAGGAAGACAAAGTAATACAATACCAGCGCTGCTTGAATAGGGTCCACTCGTGACACCCAGTTTATTTCCAGTGAGGACAGGAAAATACACAACACAGACGTTTCGGGGTCACAGCCCCTTCCTCAGTGCGTAGTGCCCTAACCCTTAACAGACAAAACCCATATATATATACAATCACATAACAGGTAGGACAGCCAGACCTCCCCTCAGCAGGTGAAAAAAATCTCCACAGATAATTAAGACAAAATGGTTTCACAATACTCTTACCAATTTTCCATGTGTGTATGTATTGAAAACAGCGATAGCGGGCGCCATTGCGCATCCGCAAAACAGCCAGATTAGCACGCAGGACCGGAAGAGCCTGCGGTGAGCTGGCAGGAAGTAACCAGGATCAGGAGAAAGAAATGGCCACACACGCGGCCATATTTGTAGTTTTTTATATTAATGATGATCACAGGGCGGAATACACTCCAACTATCCATCCTGGTCACACTGATAACGCTGACAGGGTTAGAAAGGCTAAAAATAGCCAGGTCTGAAAAATACAAAAATAAGCCACACAAATATACAACAACCTAAACCAATGTGAAAAGTAACATGTAAATATGTATACAAAGTGTATAAAAATATGTAAAAATAAAAAATAAAACACTGGGAAATAAATATAAAAAATGACTGGCTCAGCATTTAACATTAATTATTAGATCTAAAGTCATAAAGAAATGACACCTTCCAAGTAACCTTCCAATGTACTTCCAGCCAGGTCATCCCTGCAGCAAGACTCCGCTCCGTGTCTTTGTTTTGATCCCAAAGTGGATTTTGTTTCTGGGGGAGCATAAATAAAGGCCCACCAGTCTACCTCATGTTTGACAAGCAGTATGAGCAGGTATGGTTTGCTATGTAGCAGCCTATGGTTTCATTTTGGTTAAGACTCGCCCTTATAGAGGTGCCGTGACGTTGGCGGGCGAGCTAGTCTTATAATGGCCATTAATAAGAAACCAAACCTCTCTGAATCTTGCCTGTTCCTTTAGAAAACCACTTCTGTTCCTTCTCAGAGTATACTGGAGTCCAGTGGGCAAGTGGCGGTGGCAGCAAGGGGCTTGTCAGGGAGAGAATCTTCTTGTAACTCTGGCGTTTCTCCCTGGGTGCCCAGATGAACTCACTTTACGGTTCGCATTTCTCCCATGCGAAACCTATCAGGTTGCCTCGTTCCCTTCTGTTTTTCATGGTAAACATGAAGTAGTTCAGGATGCTATCCTTTACATTCCGCAGACATTTTTTATCAACCAGTGTTTCTATCAGGAAGAATTTCACCAGGGGCCTGGTATATCTTGGCTCCCAGTTCTCCCAGACACTTCAGGAACCGGGTAATCCGTAGGTTGGAGGGACTGTTGGAATTCAGGTTTTCAAATCTTCCCTTGACGTTCTCAGACCGTTTTTCCTCCCCTGTATCTTCTCTTGTTAGAGTAATGCCAAAATATATTTTGCTGAAAAGACACTTTATTCTTAAAGCCAAACTAACACACACACAAATGAGCATTTTTCTAAGCCTTTGGTTATCATTAAAGCAGAGACATATTTCTTGTCCATAACAAGATTGCATATCCCCTATTTTGGATTTTTGAATTTTACTATATAGCAGGATCATTAGTGCCAGTGGTTTGGGAATGGTGGGGTCATAGAAGCAGCTTCAATCATATGTGCATAGGTGAGCAGAGGGAAGAGTTGCATCAGTGATGTGGTACACTAATCTGAAGAGATGGGTTTTGAGGGATTTCTTGAAGGATTGAAGATTAGGGGAGAGTTTGATAGGGCGAGGCAAGTCACTCCACAGGACCAGAGCAGCCCTTACAAAGTCTTGGTGACTAGAGTTGGCAGCGCAGGTGTAGAGAGAGGACAGACGGAGATTGCCAGCTGACTGGAGTTGTTTAGACGGTTCGTGCTTGTGGAGTAATGAAGACATACTGTATAACGAGGGGTCGAGTTACTGACTGATTTGAATGTGAGCATCAGTATTTTAAACTGTATCCTGAAACATACAGGAAGTCGATGGAGGGACCAGCAGAGGGGGGAAGTGCACAAGGTGCATCTGGTGAGAAAAAGTCTAGCACCTGCATTCATTACAGATTGCAAAGGGGCACAACGGGAGTTGGGGAGGCCAATAAGGAGCGAGTTGCAGTAATCAAGTCGAGAAATGACAGTGCATGAACCAGAACCTTTGCGTTGTCTTGCATCAGAAAAGGGTGGATGCGGGCAATGTTCTTGAGTTGATAGTAACAGGATTTGATCACTGTCTGGACGTGGAGAGAGAAAGTTCGATCAGAATCCAAGTGACACCAAGGCAGCAAATCTGAGGCATCAGGCTAGTGAGGTTCCATTTACTCGAAGAGAGATAAGTTATGGCTATGGAAACCAGGACAGTCAACAGAAAATATACATTTAGAATCTGCCACGCTTACAGTATAACACATACATCACACTAGCTAAACAGACTAAAGAACTGAGTCCCTATACACAAATGGAATACACAAGCAATGGCTCGTTATGGATTGACAGACACAAGAAGCGTTGTTCATTTGTTGTAATGCCCCAAAAACAATGCATTCAATTAACCCACAGATGAATAATTTGCCATGTTTTCCATCACTTACGTTTTCATTTTAAGGACCATAATTGTGGTGTCTAACTTCTCCAAAAATCAATTTATAATTTTAAACCTTTCTCTACCAAAGTCTTGTTAACTCGAATTTGCATTGTAATGCATTGACAAGCAATTCTTAACATATCAAAAACCATTTGCAGATCTCTTTAAGGCCGGATTAGTGTATCCCCACGGAGAAACAAAATTCACAGTGAAGCTGCACTCCAGTCTCTCTATTACTGTAAAACAATCTGCAAATGGCAGCCCCAAACCTCAATGTAACAAAAAGCTGAAGGAACTTGCTGTTGCATAACAATAACCAGGGACAAGTCAGAATACAATGGGAGCACTGGGGTCACTCACTGCTGTACGGAGATAAGATGGGTCATAATGACTGAATGACTGAAAATCCCTGTACAGATACAAGGTGTTACTTTAATTTTCATACACAGGCATTATGTCACATATAGATGTTATTTTTATTTTCTATTGTTATTTTGTGGTAGCTACATTACTATTGACCTCATTATGATCACTGCAAATCCCTATAAGAATGAGATCTGACCATTTTATTATCTATCTGTATCACATTTACTGGATCTGACACAAAGGCTATTTCTACCTCTATGCGATAATGCAGACCCCATGCAACATTGTGCAAAGATAAGGGACAACAGCTAGAGTTCAGGGTCTTTCATTGTAACAATATTTCTGTAACATCTAAACGAATACATGAGTAATTAACCCCTTCACTACCGAGATTAAGATATCTGGGGCTTGAAAGGTACCATCTGGTCGATATCTCGATCTGCAGCTCAAAAGCTAATGAAATTAGTTTGCTGAAAACTAATTTTGTTTGGTTTTAGGCTGCAGCAGGTGTTCCCAACGTTTTAGCCTTGTGAGCATAATGCCCAAAGAGTTAAAACTGTAAAATCAGCTGTTGAATGCTGTGAAATATCAGGCCTTCAGCAACAGTCAGCAGCCGATACAGGGAGAAAAAAATAGACCTACTGCTCAAACCAATGTAACTCAATCTGGCAGTTGATGGTGGCATCTACTGGCCAAATAGTTTATTTACAGTAATAGCTATGTATTACTGTATAATTAATTAGACATGATTTTACCCAATAAACCACTGGTTTCTGACAATGATTTTTTGGAAAATCACTTGGTAGTGAAGGGGTTAAAAGTGAGCAAATTTACATTATTTACATTTTTTAGCTATTTCAGAACAATATTTGTGCAAAATTTAAATTTTACAGTATATTTGCTAAGTTTATATCCACGTTTCAAATAAATGTAATGATATATTTTTTTACCAGCTAAAAGCACTTATTAGTGAAGGGGTTAAACAAATGTCTACTTACAGCAGTGTTTCCCAAACCTGTCCTCGGGACCCTCTACCAGCTCAGATTTTACAGATCACCTTGTGGAAATGCAGACTGAATCCTGCAATCACTGAGCAGCAAATCATATCACCTGTGCTGTGCTTCAGATATCTGCAAACCTGGCGTGTCAGTGGGTCCTGAGGACAGGTTTGGGAAACACTGACTAAGGCTAAGGTCAGACGAAAGCAGTTTTAATGTGCGTTTAGCCGCACGAAATCACGGCCGTGCTAGCAGCAAATGACGTCCAATGCCGGGGAACATACGACGAACGGCCGCACGAAAGTTCGTCCGCGCAACGCAAGTGGCAAACGAACGCATTTTTTCGAGAACGTCAAACCGCTACTACTGACGTACAGAGTGCGCTGCGGCCGCATAGCGGCGTGTTTGCGTGATTGGGAGACGTCAGACGCTGCACACGTCCGGCCAACATAACGTCCAGACGCAAAAAGGGTTTTATTGATGATCCGTACAAAATCACGGACGAAAATGCGCATCGTATGACCGCTATCGCGTATTCCGTGAAAAAATACGTCCATTCGTTCGAACGCACTTTTTCACGGACAACGTGAAAAATGCGTTCGTCTGACCCTAGCCTTACAGCTTTCATTTGGAAGCAGTTAATTCAAAAATGGCTGTGTCCAGTGATATCTGGTTATATTTGTTATTTCTAACCCTCTAAAAGCATCTATATCCAACACATTAGTATCAAAACAATATGATACACATTATGTGTTCACATTGTACGTGTAAAAAGTAATTTTATAAAGCACTTCCTCTGAAATCACTATATTAGTTGTTTTGGGTTCATCTCTTATTTCTAAACTCAAATAAAATGATTTTCCCACATTACATTCAGTCATACAAAACTGTAAATAGTGGAGAATATCTAGTGATAAGGTATGTGATGTTAGGATGTCTAGACATACAGGGTTATTCAGAGAGAGGTGAAAAGCAGGGGAATGGCAGGAGAATGGAAAATTCTAGGTCAAAATAGCCAAACCAGAAAAATTCTCCCATTTATCTCACTTTCCAAATTGGCTATATTGACCTAGAATTTTCCATTCTCCAGCCATTCTCCTGCTTTTCACTTCTCTCCGAATAACCCTGTGGGTGTGCATACTTTAGCCCTAGAACGAGGTGGATTGTCAATCATTCGGTCTTTTCCAAGAAGGTAAAATAACAGCATTTGCGGCATCTTATTTTCTTTTTACAATACATTGTAACAATAAGGCTGGTGTCAGACGAGCGTAGTGTTCACGTCCGTGATTGCGCCTAAAAGTACGTCCGTGATAGCATGACAGGAAGCCCATTGGAGCCTGACACATGAAGTACGTCCGCACTGAACTGCGGACGCACAACGGCCGCGGCCCACGGACGCAAAGCAGGCAAGAACGTACAACCACTAGAACGGCCGCACAAAGTGCGCTGCGTCCGCAACGTCCGCATAGCTTTGTGTGTGAGTGATGGAACGTGGTCAGACGGACTACATTTATACGTCCAGCATTTTTCACGGACAAAATGGTTTTGCTTTTTAATTTATTTTCCCTCCTACATCGTCAAAATATACGTCAGTGAATAAACAGACTCTGTGGCCACTACTGTGTCTTCTGTACTGACGTACGTCCGTGTGCACGGACGTACAGTCCGTAGAAATCACGCTCGTCTGACCCTAGCCTAAGATACCTTGACCATGATGGGATTAAAGTTGCGATACTCGCAACAGAAGAGAATTGGACATACTTGTTCCATCTCAGCTACATCAAATAATAATCTTTTCTTTGTAAGACCAAAGAACGATGCTTTGAGCGTACAGTAACAAGGCTGTGTACGTAAGCTCGGTCAAACTTTCCATACAAGTCTGGCTGGGCAAGGCAAATTGCTTTTCAATGTCAATCGTCCAGAAATAAGTTGTACAACTTTTCCCATCCATGCTCACAATACAAGCCCCTACTTGTGCGCTTTTATTTTGTTAAGAATATCCCATAAGAGCCAAAATGTACTGTGAGCTTTGCAAAGCATGCGTACTATTTCTGCTCATATATTAGCAGCAACAAAAAGTGGACCAGGATACACACGTGCGCTTATTTACTTGGTATTTCAGCCTTTGGTAACACTTTAGACTTTGTGTCATAATTCAAGTTCTCATTTAGTTTACTTGCTGAAAACTACAAAATCATGAGGAGAGACCTAAACGTGTCCCTATGATACTTTCAGAGACCTATGATACTATGAATAGTGTTGTGGATCTTGTAGCTAAAATAATTTTGTCCAACCGATTTCATCCACGGCCTCTGACCCTTTTCCCACAGACGGATCCTGAACTGTTGACATTTACAGTAAAAATGGGATAACTGTAATATATAATGTATGTATTACTTATACACTAGTTATTACACGTTTTGTTCTCTGAATTTCAATCACACGGGGCCATGCAACGTCAAATCTTGGGTGAGAACTGCCTTCCCTCAGCCAGGGCATTGAAAATAGGTCGTGCATGGGTATTCCAGCATGACAATGACCCAAAGCACACAGCCAAGACAACAAAGGAGTGACTGAAGAAGACTCACATTAAGGTCCGGGAGTGGCCTAGGCCCTAGCCAGTCTCCAGACCTTACTCCCATAGAAAATCTGTGGAGGGAGCTGAAGGTTCGAGTTGCCAAACCTCAGCCTCGAAACCTTAATAACTTAGAGAGAAACAGCAATGAGATGTGTGCAAACCTGGTGGCCAACTACAGAAATGTCTCACCTCTGTGATTGCCAACCAGGGTTTTGCCACCAAGTACTAAGTCATGTTTTGTGAAGGGGGTCAAATACTTTTTTCACTCATTAAAATGAAAATCAATTTATATTTTTTTTAATGAGTTTTTCTGATGTTTTTGTTGTTATTCTGTCTCTCACTGTTAAAATAAACCTACCATTAAAATTATAGACTGATCATTTCTTTGTCAGTGGCAAGCGTACAAAATCATCAGGGGATAAAATAATTTTTCCCCTGACTGTAAATGAGTAAATTACCCCCATTGAAGCCTCTCTCTTGCAGCGCTGTGTGTATAGACAGCCCAGCGCACCTCATGCTGCACTGAATCAGCAGAATAATGCGGAGGGGACATTGCCCACTGCTCTAGCCTTTATATTGTAAATTTATTTTACACTTAGAACTGGAAAACCATTAAACAAAACATAAATGTTTACACATCTCTGCAAACTAGGCTGTAGGAGATTTAAATGTGAAATGATATACATACTTGCTTATCACTCTGCTACATCTCTGGCTCTTGCACATGAATAAAAATTATTAAATATAAGGTGACATTAATTGGAAGAATTTCCAGATACGATGATCTCTTGTTAATTTTATCATTGCTTGTCGTAGCAATGGTGCCAGGCTGACATTCCTTTATCATTGCCCAGGCAAGATGTCTTACTACATTTATATTTGGACGGCACCGCTCCAGGAAAGGGATCTGATATCATCCACTACCTAGAATGGTTGTCTATATCTAGAATGGGTGATGCATTGAGCAATTAGGCTATATTTATTTGCATTTATTTAAATCTAGATTTGATATTTTCGCCTCTTTCTATTTGCATCTGAATATCCATAAATCAAGGTGGTGTAATGAAATGCTTTTTTTTTTTTTAAAACTACCAATAAAAACTGGTCTGCCTTTTTGAGGACCTGATCAAGGTTATAGGAAGTCTTTGAAGTGAATAACAATATTTAAACCTACAAAGTGCAACTTAGAAACACACAAATTATTTATTTATGAACCAAATCAAGAGTTTTTTAAATTATTATTATGCAGGTACATTTTGCAATTTATCATTCCGAGCTAAACATAATATATCTTATCCTGGATAATGAAATGTTCATATTAGCATGATTTTATTACATGATACTATAAAAATGATTTTACTATTCCCCGAGGAGTATGTATCCAAAATTCTGACTATATTACAATGACTTATAAAGGACCAACAAATTACACAGTGCTGTACATTGGGTAGGACAAAACAAAACCAAATGAACAGACACAGCCGTGAGGGTAATAGACTAGAGATCAGTAATTCAAAACATTAAAAATCTTAAAACATTAAAAGCACAAAGGAGAGGAGCAGCAATTTAAGACTATTGTGTATAATGAGAAGTAATAGGCTATTACATATTCAATGAGGAATATACATAGTACAGGAGGAGCGGGTCACGCCTATTCCCCGATGGGGTGGCTGCAACCACCAAATGTATCCAGCCCAGCAACATGTATAAAACATAATAAGAAAAAAAGGTGTCATCTGTGCTTATTCCTATTACACCGTGTGAAACAAAATATTAGAAGCTTTGGTTTCTTCTTTTAATGGCCACTAAGAGCGTAAGCTCATCTGCCGAATGAGGAATATAACCTACATTCCATCTCTCTTCAGCATGTAGATGGCAAAGCTAAACCTTTTGTTTACCCTTCGTTCCTCCATAACTATTAACCCCTTCACTACCGAGATCGAGATATGTCAGGCTTCAAAAGGTACCATCCAGGGCCCTGATATTGAGATATCTCGTTCTGCAGATCCGCAGCCCAGAAGCAAATCAAATTAGTTTTTGCTCCAAACTAATTTTGTTTGCGCTTAGGTTGCAGAAGGTGCCCCTAAAGTTTAAGCCCTGGGGGCATAATGCCCAAAGAGCTGAAATTGTGTAAAATTGGCTGATGAATGCCCTGACATCGGGAATTCAGCAGCCGATGCAGAGGGAATTTTTTTTTTAGCTGCAGCTGTAATGGCTGTAACTCAATTTGGCAATAGATGGCGGCATCTACTGGCCAAATATGTTATTACAGTAAGAAATACCCTGAGAACAAATCTATATATTTCTTACTGTATAATTAATTAACCCCTTAAGGGCCGCTGACGTACCCTGTACGTCTTGTCCTCAGGTCTCCCTTAGACCCGCGGACGTACAGGGTACGTCAGCGGCACCTAATCCCCCTCCCGCCCGATACTCACCTCCCTCGCCGGATCCCACGGCGATCTGGCAGGGAGGAAGCCTGCCCATGTGATTTACATGGGCAGGCGAGGCTGATGACATCGCCACGCTGCGTGGTGACGTCATCAGCAGGCGTCCCCATGCATTTCAATGGAGGGGAGGGGGGGCTCCTTCGGAGCCCTCTATCTCCCCAACCATTGAAGCTAGGGAGATGCCGTTTACACCGCTGGAGAGGGGAGAGGTGTATGGCATTAACCGTTTCGCCGCTGGATCACGTTGCGGCGCCAATTGGTGCCAAAACGCGATTCAAACCTGGAGGGGGGTTGACATCTTGGATGTCAGCCAAGCCTCCAGGTCCCCCACCCACTGACAACCTCACCATATGTGTGAGGATGTCAGTGGGCCAGTTAACCATCTAGCTGCCATGTAGAGATAAGGGGATCCTAAGGATCCTTTTATCTCCCGATCCATGGCAGCTAGATGGCCATGTTTGCCTGATTATGGCCTTTCAAATGATACCAAACATGACCAGGTTTGGTTTTAAAAAAAAATTAAAAAAAAATTAAATAAAAAAAAAAATTAAATAAAATAAAAAAATGTTTTTTTTTTAAAAGTTTTTTTGTCTGGGGGGGTTTAATTAAATAGGACCTAGGCTGTCATCTAAAAATAATTAGCACAAAATGGTCAGAATGAGCGCAGCGCACATAGGTGAACTGTCTCAGCAGTGAAGGGGTTAAAAAGCAAACGCATGTAAAAATTGGGTATTTCTAGTCTCGGGACAAAATTTTGAACCTATTTAGCCGGGTTTGTTTTGGGTGGTTGTAGATTTTGGGGATTAAATTACAAAAAAGTGTGTTTTTACCATTTTTTTCCTCATATTTCATATTTTTTTTATAGTAAATTATTCGATATGATGGAAATAATGGTATTTCTAGAAAGTCCATTTAATGGCGGGAAAAAGGGTGTATAATATGTGTGGGTTGAATAAACGAGTAAGAGGAAAATTTGACCTAAACACTAACAGCGCAGAAACGTAAAAACAGCAGCGGTCACTAAAAGACGGATTTGTATAAAACCGCCCGGTCACTAAGGGGTTAAAAATGATTTAAAAAAAAAACACTGGTTCCTGACAATGGTTTTTTGGAAATCACTTGGTAGTGAAGGGGTTAAGTAATGCTTTACATAATCTCTGTTAGTGAATATGAAGTGGATTGGTGTTAGCTACCAGTCATATTATTGCAATTAATCCCATTCTACGGTAGACCTACCATAGTGATCGTATTAACGTATAACTGTTACCATCATTCAAAGAATCGTTATTTCCACTTTAACCCCTTTACTACCAAGTGATTTTCCAAACAATATTGTGAAAAAGCAGTGTTTTTTTGAAAAATCATTTTTAATAAATTGTACAGTAGTACATATCTATTACTGTAATACCCTATTTGGCCAGTAGATGGGGCCATCTACTGACAAATTGAGTTACAGAGTTTTTAACAGCAGGTCTATTTTCTTCTATTTCTCCCTGCATCAGCTGCTGACAGCTTCTGAAAGCCCAATATTTCAGAGCTTTCAGCTGCCGATTTTATAGTTTTAGCTCTTTGGACATTATGCGCACAGGGCTAAAACTTTGGGGGCACCTTCTGCAGCCCAAAAGCTAAAGAAATTAATTTGCAGCAAACAAATTTCATTTGCTTTTGGGCTGCTGATTAGCATATTGAGATTTCTCGATATCGGGGCCCTAGATGTGCCTTTGAAGCCCGTGATATCGGTATTGAAGGGGTTAAAAACATTGCTCGTATCCCCCACTTTGTGGCAAGATATGGCTAAGGTGGTCAGCCATGGACTTATTATATCACAACTTGAGTACTGTAACTCGTTCATTATCGACCTCTATAATGCCCGCATTGCCCCCTTGCAATCTGCAATGAATGCTTGTGCCATATATAGAACGTCTAATATGTTCGAAATATACAGTATATCTACCCTGAAGAACAATATGAAAAATTATAGAGTGCCACTGATCACCCAAATGGATGTGTTGTAAAGGCGCTACAAATTAACTTCCGGAATCAATGTGATTGGTGAAATAGATTTGCAAAATAATATTTTAAATGAAAAACAATACATTCCATATTTTGATATTTAGATGGTATTATTATTGGAGAACAAAGATGAAAGGAATTGTATGATACACTTTCGCTGTCCATATCGCTCTCTTTGTGGCTCACTAAGAGTTAAAAAAACCTCATTATAAAATCATTTTGATTTTTTTTTAACATTTAACTCTGATTAGAAAGTACGAGAGATTCCTTAAAAGGTATAGAGCAGAAAGCTAGCCGATAATCATAGAAACCCTTTAATAGCAGATTTCTATTTAAATCTTGGTTTAAAAATAACCTGAGATTTTACATGATTTTGAGAGAAAAAATGCATTTTTGAGTCGTTCTGGGATTTTATGAGAGTTTCTAAGCAGAAACAAGCAGTGTGTCCTAGTTAGTCTATTCTGTTATACATTAGACAGATACCACACTTCTTCACACTATTCTCTTTCTAGAGAGTCAGGGAATATGTATGAGTTTTATAAATAATTTTAGGGAGATGATGATAATGCATAATGCTGTTCTAGGTTTTAATATATCCTAAAGAAGGAGTTGATGAGAATCAAGGCTTGTGAGGTGAAGAATATGAGCTCATGAGTTATATTAAAGGGGGTGGCAGTAGACAGGTCAGTTTTGGAGGCATGGCACCTTATGTGTCCTATGGAGGAAAGTGGAAACTTCCACTGATGGTTCATGTTAGGGTAGCACATGGGTCTATGCTGGCAAAGAGGGTCCTGACAGTCTACCTGCATAAGAAGCTGGCATGAGGAGAACTCAAACTGGTTTATGAGAGTGAGGTGTGAGGTTAACCTGAGCTGCAGGGGGACAGACACTGTGCAGTAATGTCCTGGGGAGAGTGAGTGTGATGAGCACAGTGTAAGATCCGGTACCCACTCTGCCTGTCACTGTGAACCAGACACCAACTTTTAGCCCAACTGGTAGAGCGCCCCTCTAGAAACTTGTGTCTCGATCAGCCCCTGATTACACTAATGTATTAATCGTACATATCTTTTTGAAGTTTTATGTATTGCATATGTCTGAGTGTTTTCATCGTAGTATAAATCACATATAGCTGAGCTTGGCTCACTTCCCATCCCATTCGTATATACACTTTAGACTGCAAATCTCAACAAACCAAGCTCAATTTCACGTACATAATTATCCATATAATATTAGCATTAGCATATTGTATTATGCAGTGTCAGCAGCAATCTCCATATTATTTCATTGATCAATTTTTTTGCCTGTCATTGTTTAGATTTCCCTTTCAGGATTGGCAAAGTTTACCATTCTTTGCAACAATGGTAAACCATGGCAGTTAGTGGATAGACCCCTAATAGTTTTCTCCTCCACCAATACCTGTGGGGTCCCGTGATGCTCAGTCAGCCTTAATCCCTTCACATGCAACATTGAGTTATCTCAATTTTGCATTGCAATGCATTGAAAAGCACTTATTAGTTTATCAAAAGACAATTTTAACAGCTTTATAAAGCAGGATTAATGTGCTCCATGTCGAGAAAGGAAATCCTTTGTTTTATGGCCTTACCAAACACCCTGGAGAGACATAATACCCACTGCAAATAGCAGCCCCTATCCTCAATCTAACAGAAAGTTCAAATAGATTACTGCTGTATTACAGCAGTCAGGGATTTGGCAGAATACAGGGAGAGCTCTGGGGTCACTCACTGCTATACAGGGATAAGATCCAGGGGTTTATAATGACTGAAAATCCCTGTACAGTACAGATACAAGGTGTCACTGTAATTTCCATATACAGGCATTATGTCACATACAGATATTATTTTTAGATTCTATTGGTATTTTTTGGAAGCTGCATTACTAATAATCTCATTATGATCACTACAAACACCCATAAGCAGGAGATCTGAACATTTTATTATTCTTATATATCTGATAATAATGCAGATGGTGTTTGAAATTGTGTGAGATAAAGGACACCATCTAGAGCTCAAAATCTTACATTTCAACAATGTTTGTTTAAAGGATAAATGAATACATGAAAAATGAGCAAATTAACATTATTTTAATTTTTGTAACTATTTAAAAATAAAAATTTCTGAGAAATAGTCTATTTCGCCCTTTATTTAATTGTTAACTTCCCATCCCATGTTTCACATAAGTGTTGTGATAACATTTTTTTCAACAAAAATCGCTTGGTAGTGAAGGGGTTAAAGCAGATTGAGCATCATGGGACAAGTAGTTCAAAAACATCTTGGGTGTCAAGGTTCACCATCACTGCTCTAGGGTCTCCTTACAACTGTTCTGTGAGATTTTCTACCCATTTTTGACCATCTTCTTAATTTGGTTGTCCTTCTATTGTTTTGTCTTCGTTGTTATAGGTCCTGCGTTCTTCCAATGTTATTTCTGTACCTCGAGTAAACCTCTTTAACCCATTTTCTCTCCCTCACTGATCCTCCCATCTTTCTATTAAACCCCTAAGGCTGGGGTCAGACGAGCGCATTTTAAACGTGCGTTCTGGCGCACTTAATCACGGCCGCACTAGCAGCAAATGACGGGCAATGACGGCCAATATACGAAGTACGGTCGCACGAAAGTCCGGCCGCGCAACGCAAGTGGAAAATGAACACATTTTTTCGAGAATGCAGAACCGCTAGTACAGACGTACAGAGTGCGCTGCGCCCGCTAGCGGTGTGTGTGTGTGATTTGGAGACGTCAGACCCTGCTCGTGTCCGGCCAACATAACGTCCAGACGCAAAAAGTTTCCTGGTTTGGATTCGTAAAACATACGCACGAAAATGCGCATCGTATGACCGTTTTCGTATATTCCGTGAAAAAATACATCAATGCGTTCGGACGCACTTTTTTACGTTCGCGTGTAAAAATGCTTTCGTTTGACCCTAGCCTAAATTGGGAGCACCTGTTACATTCTCTACATTTGAGAGACCTTGACAACACAAAAAGCTATCAGGGTTATTCATAGAGCAGTGAAAAGTAGGAGAATGACTGGAGAATGGAAAATTCTAGGTCAAAATAGCCAAACCAAAAAAATTCTTCCATTCATCTCGCTTTCCAAATCAGCTACTGTATTTTGACCTAGAATTTTCCATTCTACAGTCATTCTCCTGCTTTTCACCGCTCTCTGAATAACCCTGAATGTCTCCACTAAGATGTTTGTAATGCAATGTCGTTAAAAGTGGAGTTCAGTCAGTAGGATTACTACATCCCACTGCCAGAAACAATACTTTAATACAAATAAAACCAATATTTTCGTTTAAATCTGCCTCCGCATATGAGAAAATACATTCAATAAGGATGCCAGGCTACTTTTAGGACTTATTTCCTACAAACTATTCATTAGTATTCAGTGAATTTATCAAGAAAAATGCAAAATCCATTCTTATGAAAATATCTACAGGGTTATTCAAAGAGATTCGAAAAGTCACCGAACGTTCGGTGACTTTTCGTTCTCTTCAATTCGGTTTGTTTTGACAATCCCATTTCGGTGACCCAGCGGTGTATTCAGCAAGCTCCACAGGGTCCCCGAATTGCAGGGAAAAGCTGCCGCAAACCTGACGAAAACTAACCGCAAAACCCAGCAAATGCACGCCGAAAACCCTCAAAAACATCTGGATTAACCTGCCGAAAACCACAGAAAAACCCGAACAGGAGCCGATCGCAGCCTTCGACACAGCAGAAGAGGCAGTGAATAAATTAGGAAAACAGTTTGTATGAATGATTGAAAAGCGAAACACTGTTTGCAAAGAAACTACTGAGCGAAAATGTCTGAAATTTACATATGAGGTCCAGGGAATGATAATAAAGAGGGCTGTTACAGAAAAAATAAAAAATAAAAATTCAGAAAAATGCTTAAAATATCCTACAAAATCTATAAATAAAGAGACTCTTTACTGCAGAATTTTATAATGAACGATTAGATATTGAATTAAAACAGGAATATTTTTAACATTGAAGCCTATGGGATTCTCCTGAATAAATCTGCCGAATTAAACCACCGAATGGCAGGGCATTAGGGGAACCTTTCACTGCTGGTTTGTGTTCTCTGAATAGCCGAAGCAGTGCTTTTTCATGTGGTTTTCACTGCCCTCGAACAGGCACCGTATGTTCAGGCAATTCGCCAGGATTTGGCGAATTGCCTGCTCTCTGAATAGCCAAATGGCCAAGAAAGGTAACCGAAAGCTGATTTTCAGTGTTCGGTTACCTTTCTCAAGCAATTCGGATCTCTTTGAATAACCCTGCTACTGTTTGGATTAGCATATTTTTTGCATTGTTAATTTTCAATGCCCGGTGTTATCTATCTGCATCACATTCTGGATTTGAAGGAATGTCTTTATTGTATCTAAGCACACTTATGGAAATATGTGCTTTAAATCCACAATGTTTTTGTTTTCGTTCAGAGCCTCGACATATTTTCTTTTGGCAGGAAAATCTGTCTGTCTCCAAGCAAAAATAAAGAATAGTATTTATAATACCAACAAAAAAATGTGGTCTGATTGAGTTCCTGATTGATAATCTTTCATCCTCTCTGTGGTGAAACATGTCTTTTTTCAGCCTATGTAACTATGTAATACTATGTAATAATTATAATATTTTAAATAAAATATAATATATTATTAAAATCAATTAAAATTAAACTATATATGAAAAATATGGCTTATGACTTTATAAGGGGGGAAAAAACAATGAGACTGATTGTAAAAAAATATTTTTTATTTAACTGTATTGTTTTTTGGTTTTTTTTGTTACACATAATATAGTCATGTTGGATATCAATGGAAAGGCCACATTCTGGCCTTTCCAACACACCTGAACTGTCCTTGTAGGATTCATGGTTCAGGGGATACAGTGATCCAAAGACCCATGCATCTCCTGTAATTGGATTTTCAATGCCGGGCAGGGGGAATCCCTGTTTGTGATGTCATCACGTGCATGCGCAATGAGTCCAGCGGCCCGGAGGGCAGTCCTACAGCAAGGGCTGACATATTTCATCTTAGCCTGCTGTGGCTGCAGACCCTGCTCAGAGCCATAAAGGCACTAAGCAAGGACACAACAGAACGTGTGTGGAGCGTCCTCAACACATGGGGAGAGAATCCCAATGTCGCTCCACGCAGATCAAAGCACTGCAGGGGCACAAAAGTAGACTGATGGGGCCCTGATCTGGGCCCCTCCCCAATCAGGGCCCTTGGGTAGTGCCCATTGGGTCAGTCCGTCCCTGGTCAGAGGTAAGTTTGGGAAATTTTACTGGGGTTGAATTTATGTGTTACATGATTATGCAATAGGAAAATCACTTAATAGCAGAGTCTGAGATCTGGTATTCATTTCTAAATACCGGCTTGACCTGAGTAGAATGACCTGTGTTAGCAATTTCTTCTGTGGCTACCTGCAAATTAAATGGCTCCTATACAAAATATACAAAAAAATAGCAACTGTTAATGTACAGTAAGCAGCCACAGAATTCAAGCAGCAAGCACAGCTTGCAGCTTGGTTGGAATAGTTTCTCAGCCTGGTTGGAAGTGGACCTTGGATCCGGTCTAGGTTAGGCTTAGGCACTGCAGATAAATTTCATACAATATAGATAAGTGTTCAGACCTGTGGACATTTTTGTACTGCTAAGAAATCAAATTAAAATTTACTTTATTAAGATATTTCCTATTTGTTCTATCCAATACTTTGAAAGAAATAAACATATTTTATTTTTTTCAATTTGGATACAAAACATAATAAAGCAAACCATATAGAAACAGGCAGGGTAATTCAGAGAAAGGTGAAACTCTGGAGAACGTTTGGAGAAGTGAAAATTCTAGGTCAAAATAGCCAAACCAGAAAAATTCTCTGATGTATCTCACTTTCCAAATCAGCTATTTTGACCTACAGGGTGTTACATCCTGGGTCCCTGGCACCCCCTCTGGCAGAGGTGGACACTGCCAGTGCTGTTCTGAACATTTGGAGTATCTGGCGCCCCCTCTGGCTTCTATGGATATTGCATCCAAGTTCTGGACGTTCATTTCCGTTGGATTCCAAGCCTGGAACTCACCTGGACTCATTTGGTTCACGTTCAGCCCTGGAGCATCATATGGACTCAATTATTTAATTGGACTCTGTATAATAGGAGGCATCGCCCAAAGAAGGGTGCTGCCTCATTTTGGTATTCACTCTGATCCTAGCCTCCAGTTAATCCTTGTTCTCAGTCTTATCCATCTTTTCAGTTTTTCTGTATTCCTAGTCTTGATTCAAGCCTTACTGTGATTTTAGATCATTCAGCTTCATTCTGATCCTGATTCAGTGTACTCAGCTCATGCATTCATGTTCAGGTCTGTCTTGCTTAGGTGCTGTTTGCATTTAATATATCCTGTCTGTTTTCAGGTTTTTCTTAGTTCTTCTGCCTTTATTCAGGTCTATGTTCTTGGTTCATGCTCATGTTTGATATTCATGTTTTCTCTAGTTTAAATCAGGTTTATGTTCTTGTTTATGTTGCTCTAGTGTTTAGCCCTCTCATGTTTTTTGATTAGCTATCTCTTTCAAGCATTTCGCTCTGATCTGGTTCTCTGTTTTTGGTATTTGTATCTCTCAGTATTTTGGTTTATTTCTAATGCTCAGGTCTTTGGTTTCATGTGTGTTTGTTCTGGATCCTTGCTGTGAATATACTTTGGTGTTGTAAATAAATTCCTTGTTTTATTGTATACATATCACGGTTTCATGTCTGATCCCTGCCCAAGTAACTCACACCCTTTCTGTACCAGGTCAGGTCCCACGTAACACAGGGTCATTCAAAGAGATCCGAAAAGTCACTGCACGTTTGACTTTTCGTTCCCTACACGTCGGGGTGATTTTGGCGATTCCTTGTTCGCCAACCCTGCGGTGTATTCAGCAAGCACCGCAGGGCCCCCGTAGTGCAGAGAATACTCGCTGCAAACCCGCAGAACACTCGAATACTCACTGAACACTCACCGAAAACCCACAAAAACCAAGCCGAACACGCTGGAAAAATCCGAGCAGCTGTCGACCACAGCACAGAGCAGCCACCTTAAAAAGCCGACACGCAGACGAACGGGGTGAAAAAAAAAAGTTTGCTTGAAAGATTTTAATTTGAAACGCTGTTTGCAAAAAACTACAGAACGAAAATTTCTGGAATTTACATATAAAATCTAATGAATGATAATAAAAAGGGCTGTTACAGATAAATGATTTAAAAGAAAACAGAAAAAATTGACGACAAATGCCTAAAAGATTCTAAAAATAGACTATTTACAGAAGAATAAAATAATTAATGGAAGAATAAAATAATGAACGGTTTATTAGATATTGAATTAAAACAGGAATATTTTTAACATTGAAGTCTATGGGATTCTCCTGAATAAACCTGACTAATGAAACCACCGAATGGCAGGGCATTTCGGCAACCTTTCCCTGCTGTTCGGTGTTCTCTGAATAGACGATCCATTGCTTCTCTATGGGGATTTCACTGCCCTCAAACAGGCACCGTACGTGCAGGCAATTCGCCAGAATTTGGCAAATTGCCTGTTCTCTAAATGGCACTGTACACTGTATTTCAGTGTCTGGTTACATTCCGGGGCCAGATTGACTCTCTTTGAATAACCCTGCTAGAATTTTCACTTCTCAAAGTTCTCCAGAGTTTCACCTTTCTCTGAATAACCCTGAAAGTAACTATAAGGAAGTATGCAGGAAAATGGCAGAACCAACCGTGCAGGATATTTAGCCTAGCGGGGCAGACTCCAAGCTGGGGAGGAATATATAGATATGTAACACTACCCGTCTGATGGTGTCTGTGATGCCAGGTGAATACTTGCTGCTTGAGATTCTGTAACGCTGAGAGGGATAACAGTAGTCTGAGCGGTATGATGAGCGGTCACAGTCTTAGCGGACAGAGGTTAAGCAAGCAAAAGTAGTAGGTTAAAGGTTTTCTTGTAGGGTCGTAGTACAAGCGGTAAGGTCAGAGACAGGCAGAGTTCATACAGGGTCCTGGTACAGGCAATAAGGTCAGAGGCAGGCGTGGTAGTCGACATAGGCAAGCAAGGGTCGTAACTAGGGGATCTGTCAATAGGTATAGTAGGTAGAGATTACACAGGAAAGCTCAACAAGACAAGATAACAGAGCAAGGGACTCACCCGTACGGTGTGTTCTTATAAGGAATATATACACAGCAAGGATCCAGAACAAACACACATGAAACTAAAGACCTGAGCACTAGAAATAAACCAAAATACTGAGAGATATAAATACCAAAACAGAGAACCAGATCAGAATGAAATGAATGAAAGAGATAGCTAATCAAAAAACATGAGGGCTAAACACTAGAGCAACATAAGCAAGAACATAAACCTGATTTAAACTAGTAGATTTCCACCTCATATATAGAATATAGCAATGAATAGGAAGAGTAAATGTACTGCATGGAGCTACAGCTGGATTTGGTCAGGCGTTCCCGGTCACATGACGGCACTTCCTTATAAGAACACGCCGTACGGGTGAGTCCCTTGCTCTGTTAGCTTGACTTGTTGATCTTTCCGGTGTAATCTCTACCTACTATACCTAGTAGGGTTTATATCTTTGTGATTGTCACTGTGTGATTCAAAATAGGAGCCTGTGGGCTTTGATGAATAGAAATGCTCAACGTCTATTAAAAACTATAAGGAAGTATCATAAAATGTAAAAAAGTGCGTGTGCACAAATACGAACCAAAGCAAATTGTGCAAACTAAAATTGGTCCCATGAAATTCAATTATCGGTTCATTCTCCAAGGTGTCCTTTAGTTGGTTTAAGTTTCAGACAGATCAAGGAATCACCCAAAATGCGCAAGAATCTCAGATAATGACTGAGAAGAGAAATGCACATGCTTTATGCAAATGCACAAATTTATTACTTCCATGTGGTATTTTCCTACCATGTAACAAAACTGCCATATTGATATTCACCATAAAACCTCTTCTGTAGCCAATAACCCACATGTTTTTCTAAATCTCTTAATACAAAAAATACCAGAATATATGTTCTGATGTGAAGTAGGATATTGACAAAGAAAAATATTCCACCTATCCGCCCATTGAAAAATTATTGCTCTACAAATTGATTTTGAGACATTAAAATTGAGAAATGTCGGGAACTGTTAAATAATGTTAAATAAATTACTGCTGAAGGATACATAAGAAGGTAAAAATTATGTAAATGCATTGACTTAATTTGACACATCGAGATTCTACACTAATTGCAAAACCTCACAATTTTTTTTTTACATTATCTATGCCTCTTCATGTTTGACACCACGTACGAGATAGAATATCTAGGGATTGTATTTCTAAATACAAGCACCTGGAATCTGTGGACCTCTCTATGTTGCCAGGTCGCCCGTACACTATACCAATGGTAAACGTATCCTGCCTTGGACTGAAACCTGGTATAACTGTTCCTCAAAGTATTTTGATTCGGAATGTATTGGATGAATATTTATTCCTCTTTGGAAAGTTACACCTGTTTGAACCATGGTAGTTCATTTCTACTTTGATATGTAACAATTATCCCACATAATCATAAAAAGCATTGATTGTTTCCTCCTGCTTTGCTGCCTCTCCCTTTTCATGTCCTCAGTCACATTTAGTGAATTGGTTCCTGTATTTTATTACTAAGCTACCAGTGGTATATTGTGTTGTGAAATAAGTCAGATCTTTGTATTACTGGATGGAATGTTGGATCTCATGTTTCTTTGTTTCCTGTTCTCCTATCACCATATCCATTACGCTAGACATTCTCCTAAGGTGACAATGCTTCTTTCACTCGGTCTGCCATTAACTTTGGGACTGTGTTACCTGGCAGTAATGTCTATTCTCTAAGGACAACACTGGAGTCACATTTTGCTGTTACATTCTTATATAGGAGTCTACACTGGGAAAAACAACAGAATAGCATTGCCTTTTTACTAGCTATGAAAATATCATACAGAGATACCTAGATGGACAAAAATAGATACACATAATTAGGTACACACAAACACATACAGATAGATACAGAGAGTAACATAGATCGATCCATCATTAGATGCAAATAGATGCAAACTACACAAATTGCAAACACCTCATCTATGTGTCAGGACAAGATCGAATGACACACTGACCACAGTCAATTCTCTCAAATATCTAGGTATGTGGTTACACCCAAATCTATCCTTTGGCCCCCACATCGAAAAACTCTCATCTAAACTTTATCCCAAACTAGGTGCCCTGTACAAAAACAAATCCCGCCTGAGCCCCGCGGTAAGAAAGCAGATTGTACAACAAATGCTTATGCCGGCTATTTAATACGGAGATGTAGTGTATGCAGCTGCCCCGCAAACACACCTCAAGAAACGTACTACATTGTATAACTCATTCTTTTGCTTTGTGCTACAATGTAACTGCCACAATACAAAAAGAAAGTGGCTCGGTCCTCATTTTCCTAAAGAGCACCACAATTATGGAATAACCTCCCAGACACCATCAAATCTTCCCCCAGTCTTAAGTCACTTAAGAGCTCCCTATTAACATACCTCAATTCAGAATGCACCTGTAAACATGTAACATAATGACTATTTCCTACATACAGTTTGGGCCATATTACAAACTTGGTGCTAACTTAACCAGAGCAGTTGTAAACTTAGCACCAACTATGTAATATGGTTTTAACTTAGCCAGAGCTGTTGTAAACTTAAAACCTCCATAGGCTATAATGGCTCTGGGAAGTTTACAACAGCTCTGGTTAAGTTAGCACCAACTATGTAATATGGTTTTAAGTTTACAACTGCTCTCGTTAAGTTAGCACCAAGTATGTAATATGGCCCTATTTATTTTATGTTAATCTGTATATTTGGTTTGTGTTAATATCTTGCATTTTACTACTTTGTATTTCTGTAACAACTCAATGTTCTTGAACCCAGGACATACTTGAAAAAGAGAGAAATCTCAATGTATCCTTCCTGGTAAAATCCTTTATAAATAAAATAATAAATAGATAATTAAAGTGCATGTGTCATGCTCAACTGAGGTTGAACCTATATCTTGGTGAATCAAGCAAATTAATTGGAGAATTTTTAGTAATTCACCTTCAGTGTTTGCCGTCACTCACTTCATTGGCATGCCACATGGGGGAGAGGGGGATGTGAGCTGTGAGCAGAAGAGGTATTCTACAGGACCGCCCGCCACCCAATGCATGAAGCCTACTGTATGGAGGAGGTCTGACTGACAGGTTAACGTGCCAACATCACTGCTGAGGACCAATTGTGCTTTATTGTGTGATAGTCCTCAGTAATTTCTATCCACAAAGAATGAAGATGGCATCGACCCCCCCCCATTGGACCAGAGTAAGTAAAGGATCTTTAAGACCAAGGCGATATCCATCTTAATGTGCTCCAGACGTTAACGACATAAGGCCCGAGAGCATTGGGTAAGTTTATGCCTGAGTTGGACTGTAGCCCAGATGAAACCAGCTGGGTGGAGTTGAGGTAACATCACTGCTCTATGACCGTGGAGACACAGGTTCGATCCTGGCAAGAGCACCTCTCCAGTAAGTGTCCTTGGGCAAGACACCTAACGGTACATACTCGCCACCCAGGACATACTTGAAAACGAGAGAAATCTCAATGAATCCTTCCTGGTAAAATTCTTTCTCAAAAAAAAAACGATAAAGATAGAAAGCTCAACTATAAAACACATATGATTCGTTGAAAAATGTCATTATTTGGATTCTAAACTCAAGATCTGGTTCATACAAACCAAATGACTATACAGTCTCGGAACCTGCAGGAATTCCTCAGCAGGCTAGACTTGCAGCATCTGTGGGTATGCCACAACTAGTTTCTATGCCCTATTTCATCACCACTCGTTTCTCCAGACGTCTACATCCAACCAGTGTTGTTAAAGGCATATTTCCTTAAAAGTTAGTATAAGCATCAGGATGACCAACAGAAATTTTGGAGTCTGCAACTGGACCATTGTAGAAGCCCACCCACCAACCACCACCCCCTGCACAACGCGTTCCCCCTGCACCTTTTCATTTTTTGTGCTCCCATTTTATTTTATGCTTCTTTATTCATTACCCCCACCCCACCACCAACTCATCATACTCCAGTGCATTCATTTACATTATTTACAGCTCCAGGAGCCCTCTGTCCCCAGACTCCTGTCAGTCACTGGCTTGGGAGGGTCCCACCAGCCCCTCGAGCCACTGGCCCAGATGTTAAAGTCTGTGAAGATCTTGATAATTGACCTGAATACTATGTGAGTGAGCCTGGGCAGATCACATCCCTTTTTGTGGGAAGCCCCATGCACCATCTGTCACCAAGCCCCCACTAGAGTAAGCCAAAGAGCCCCGGTGATGACACACTTGCACCAAGCCTAGCATGCACTCAGAGTGAGCACCAGCCAACATAAGGGAGCATCAGACAGAGGTGCAGACCACAGCGTTCCGACCACCAGAGATATATAAGGCTGGGGTCAGACCAGCGCACTTTTAACGTGCGTTCTGGCGCACATAATTACGGCCGCACTAGCAGCAAATGACGGGCAATGACGGCCAATATACGAAGTACGGTCGCACGAAAGTCCGGCCGCGCAACGCAAGTGGAAAACGAACGCATTTTTTCGAGAACGCCGAACCGCTAGTACGGACGTACAGAGTGCGCAGCTGCGGCATAGCGGCGTGTGTGCGTGATTAGGAGACGTCAGACACTGCTAATGTCCAGCCAACATAACGTCCAGACGCAAAAAGAGTTTTATTGATGATCCGAAAAAATCACGCACGAAAAATGCGCATCGTATGACCGTTTTCGCGCACTCCGTGAAAAAATACGTCAATTCGTTCGGATGGACTTTTTTACGTTCGCGTGTAAAAATGCTTTCGTTTGACCCTAGCCTAAAGGGCTACCTGAGCACTCTGGAGCTCCCGGGACACTGAACAGATCAGGGCCACTTGCGTTAACAACCCCTTGTTTGGGGCCCCCTAACAGCAGCCATGACAGGCGTTATCTCTTATACATATAGTAAGATGTATACATATAAAGTGCTTGATGATGGGAGGTGGGAGATTATATAGATTAAAGCAGTGAAACCTTTACTGGTGGAAGAAGTCTCCTCTGTATATATTAGTCAGGTCATCCGTCTGTGAATATGCAATGCACAGAGCAACAGCAGCTTATCTGAATTATCTCATTCCCCCTCCCAGAACCTTTGTCTAGGAAAGCATAAAGCAGATTAGCTTTAAGTATTGCAAGGATCCAGGAGGTGCTCCAATTAAGCATAAGTGGCAGCATTCTGGAGAATTATGGTAACTGCATAGACATGCAAAATAATCCCCTGCAGTATGATGCATGGGAAGGAAAATCTCAGCCCATCTCTGTTACTCTTTGCTTAAGCTAGATGCTAAAACCACAGCGTTGTCAGCAACAGCAGCTAAACCACCACAAAGGGTTAAGCTATTTTTCTGTGGAGGAGAGTTTGTTATAATTCTGTCTATGCCATTCCTAGAAACTAACAGGCCTAGTTACATTTTGCTACAAAAATCATATAAGGGACCATCCAAGGCTTCAGATCATAAAAGTCCACCTCTAACAATAGCAATACCATCTGTGCATAGGCCTGCTTTTGTTTGTACAGGGGTGGGATTGGCAAGGTTGGTGGGGGGGGGGGAGTTCTTATAGGCCAATGCTCTGGTGTACCAGACACTCTCTTGGATGAGAATTTAGTAGTAGGCAGATCCCCTGTGTGGCAGGGGTATTGGTCCTACTGTAATGGACTTTCCAGGCTTGCCAAGTCATATGATCAAACCATGTGACACATGGTTTTCCCCAACAGCCCTATTCCCAAATTTTGGTAAAAGCTCATGTGATTGAGCGGAACGTTGCATTCCAAATGAAACAGCTCTTTGTTTTTTTTCTAAACTTGGAGTGAACACGTTCTCTTGTGTTTTGTGTCATATTTGTGTTTATGTCACATGTCTACATGTAGGTGAGTGTATGTATACCTGTAAATTGGTTATGCTGAGCTGAAGTGAACATGTATGCATCTATACGTGTGAGTATATGTATGTACATGATATTAGTGTATGGATAAAAGGGGAAGGCAGATGCAGAAGTGAGCAGGATTGGGACTAGACAAATTTATTTTCCCCAAATTCCCATCAATTCCTTTTGCCAAGTACCTTTTATTTGCAAAAGGCAACCTTGCTCAACAGAAGTGTGATCTGTGCAGTAGTACAGTTACTTAAATTATGTCAATTCCTAAAAAGAATTCACAAACCACTTATAAGTAGACTTGTGCACCGATTTTTTTTGGTTCGATTCGGTTCGGTTCGTTCGGATTTTGTAAATTTTCGTTTCAGCTCGTTTCGGACGATTTCCATTTCGGTTCGTTTTGTTTTCGTTTCATTTTTTGTATCGACTTTTTTTCGTAATTTCGGAATTTTTTTCGTGTTTTTCGCAACGTTGTTCTCCTCGTTTCAAAGTGTCTATTCGTTTTGACGTAAACTAATGGTTTTTCGCATCCGATATTTCTGTCGATACGATAATTCTGTCGATATGATAATTCTGCCATTGAGATTTCTCATGTTTTACAAGAAGGATACATTGAGATTTCTCTGGTTTCCCGGGAAGGATACATTGAGATTTCTCTGGTTTTCCAGGAAGGATACATTGAGATTTCTCTGTTTTTACAAGAAGGATACATTGAGATTTCTCTGGTTTCACAAGAAGGATACATTGCGATTTCTCTGGTTTTACAAGAAGGATACATTGAGATTTCTCATGTTTTACAAGAAGGATACATTGAGATTTCTATGGTTTTACAAGAAGGATACATTGAGATTTCTCTGGTTTTACAAGAAGGATACATTGAGATTTCTCTGGTTTTACAAGAAGGATACAATGAGATGGGAATGATACAAAATTACAGAATCAGCGATATAACCAAAAAATACGTTGTCTGAAATTACTGAAATGGAACCGAAATCAGGAATGGAGCAGATATTACGAATGGAACGAAAATGATTTTCGATTTTACACATTTCTAGTCCATTAGAAAATTCCGAACAAATTTTCGTTTTCAGAATTTTTTTCGGATCTGCCGTTTTCAGATGTGAAAATTTTCTGAAAATCGGCCGAATCCGAATGCACGAATCGGGAAATTTCATGAAAATTCCAAAATTCCGAAACCCGAAACGCACATCCCTACTTATAAGTGAAGATACAGACAAAAAACACTGAGTGAACTGTTTTTACTGTGTCACAGTCGACACTTTCGCCAGTGTATCACTGCCCTCCCTCCATCAGATGTCCTCCCTAGACTCCAAAGATGCTCTGATCACCTATTTCATGGATGTGGCCAGGAAGAGTACCTCAATCTGCATGTGTTCCGGCACTGTGGCAGCAGATGACACTCTATGGACAGAACTCTACCACCATCAAACAGATGTTTTCAAGCAGAGATTAAATTTATGAGGCAGTAGAGCAAGGGTCAGCAATATTGGTCCTCCGGATGTGTTGGAAATACAATTCCCATGATTCTCAGCCAACCTAATGAATGGCTGGGCATCATGGTAGATGTAGTCCCAAAATACTTGGAGGGCCAAGGTTGCTGTCCCCTGGAGTAAAGGAAAGGTAAACCTGTACGTACTTTCCAGGACTTTTCATTGAAAGTAGATTAAATGTTTCAGACACAGTGTGCCCTACAAAGGGCGGTCCATTAATATTTGGTTACCTGTAGCATAGCAGCTTACCATGGCATATTAGGAACCTTTACCTGAAACAATCATGCCTAGAAAGACAGGTTACAGACCCATTAAGATGACATCCTGAAGGCCTGCTGAAGAAAGAAATGCCCTCATTTGCTTTGTGTGCCACTTTTGTTACAGTGTCCAACCTGTGATGGCATCTCAAACTGACAAGAAAGCAAATCTAGATGCGGAGACGGATTAAGATTTCTATGGGCCTGGAGCTGAATATTTTGTTGGCATTATATGGAATTTAGTGAAAAGAAAACAAATTTTAGGTTATTTAATAGAGCAGATATAGATCTATCTAACCAGATACGGTGTGAGGAAATTTCCATTCAGATTTCAATCATTTACAGAGTGTAAAATTAATTTTTCACATTTTATCATCCAAACCTTTGTGTTATATATTCTACAGGGAATTATTGTTAAAAAAAATTAAATGGAAACCGGTTACTGTATTCTTCTGAGAAAATATACAATTTTAACCAAACAATTAAATATTTCCCTTGTGTTTTGGAGGATGGTGTTTTATGAATAACATGACTATCAGGGTTATTCAAAGAGAATCACATAGTCACCGCACGTTTGGTGACCTTTCGTTCTCTTCAATTCAGTGCGATTTGGCGATCCCATTTCGGCGACCCTGCGGTGTATTCAGCAAGCACCATAGGGCTGTCGTATTGCAGGGAAAAGCTGCCGAAACCCGGTGAACACTCACCGAAAACCCGGCAAAGGCCCACCGAAACCCGCAAAAACATCTGGATTAACCCCGCCGAACACGCCGGAGAAACCCGAGCAGCCGCCGATCACAGCGCAGAGCAGCCACCGGAAAAAGCGGACACACAGACGTAGGATGTGAAAAAAAACCCCAGTATGCTTGAAAGTTGGAAAATTTAAGCGCAGTTTGCAAAAAAACAACTCAGCAAAAATGCCTGGAATTTACTTATGAGGTCCAATGAATGATAATAAAAAGGTCTGTTACAGTAAAAAGAAGACGATTTAAAAAAATTTGTTGCCAAAAGATCCTAAAAAATCTATAAAGAGACTTTTTACTGCAGAATATAATATTAAACGGTTTATTAGATATTGGATTAAAACGGGAATATTTTTAACATTGAAGCCTATGGGAATCGCCTGAATAGATCTGTCGAATGAAACCACCGAACAGCAGGGCAATTCAGCAACTTTTCACTGCTGTTTTGTGTTCTCTGAATAGATGAAGCATTGCTTCTCTATGGGGATTTCACTGCCCTCAAACAGGCACCGTATGTGCAGGCAATTCGCCAAGATTTGGCGAACTGCCTGCTCTCTGAATAGCCGAATGGCCAGGAAAGGTAACCATACGCTGAATTTCATTTTATACATGACAAATAGACAATACCATTGCTTTGGAACTAAAAGTAAGCAAATAAATAAAGTTTTTTTTTTTGTTTTCTTTTCTTTTATATTTTACATGGTCACGTTTTGTATCAATGCAAAGGCCAGACTCTGACCTGTTCAATGACACCTCCCTTGACCTCGTGAGGTGTATAGATTAAAAATATTGCTGTTAGAAAGAAAAAAATAAAGAAAATATTTATTATTTTATTTTTATTGTTACATACAACCTGGTCATGTTTGGTATCATTGGAAAGGCCTTGCTTTCACATCACCCTGTAACTGCTAAGGAGTTGGAGATAAAGGGGTCCAAATGCCCATCATTGCAGGCATAGTTATCCTTTCTCTGGGCCTATTCTGGGGCATAGGCCTGTAGTTGTTGCTCCATCAGCCCCTATGTTAATCCTGCCCTGTCTAGATGAAACACTGCAAATATAGATGTCTGCATGAGTGACCAAGCACATCATGATATGGGATAAAAGACCCCTTGGTCAGTAAAGTACAATTTTTATGTTGCTGTGCAATCCGACATTCCATGTTCAAGGAACCTCAGGACAGCTTTTCTCACTGCTACAATCAGTCTCTGGGAACATTAAGGTCAGGGCTCCTGCAGCAGTAAATGTTTTATGTACGCTTAAAGATACCTTAAATGACAAAACATTGTCATGGTAACATGCTGCGTTACTTAAAAAAATTACTAATAACTTCCCAGACCAGAAGATTTTTACTATGAACAAATTTGATAATCTTTACACGACTGTGTGCATTTTAGGCTGTAGAAAAGTATAATAATTAGTCATGGAAAATAAGTGTACAGGTCTACATCATGTAATTTTTGACTCACCAGATATTAGATACATACATGTTTTATATATTTATGTTATGTTTTCTTAGTAGGAATTAGAATAAAAATGCTGCAAATGTTCTACTTCTCTAATGTCACCTAAATAATTTTGACAGAGGGATATTCTAATTAAAAGGGGACAGGGTGAGAAAGATGGTGGGGATAAATATTAACAAAGCCTTGCCCCTCTCTGGATTTTTACTTTAGAGTATGTTAAAATCTCACCATACATCCCAAATCATGAAAGGGAAGGGCACTCTGCTACCCACGGTAATTTAACCCTTTCGCTGCTGAGGCATTTCCCGCCTCTGTGCTGAGCTCATTTTTACCTGTTTCGCTCATCTTGTTTAAACGTGTTTTGAAGGCTTATTTTAGTATATGACCCAGACATATTATATATCGTTCTTTCCGTCAGACTCGGCAGATTCATAATATGTCATTATTATATGTATACGTCATGTCCTGTCTGTATATTATAACAAATTTTTTTGGGGGAAATTACGCGATTTTTAACAAACGCACCGCATACAAAAACCGTTAGTGCAGCATCATTGTTCACATTATAATTGAAATGGGAACAATATTGCTGCATTAACAAACCGCAAAAAAGAAGAAAATTTTTTTTTATAATTTTTTTTAAAATATTTTTTTATTTAAAATTATTTTTTTTTTAAACTTTTTTCATAGTCATGTTTGGTATCGTTGGAACGGCCATGCTCTGGCCGATCCAACAGTACCAAACTTTAACCCCTAACTGCCACGGATCGGGAGATAGGGGGTTCATTGGAACCCCCTATCTCTACCATTGGTGGCAGCTAGGGTTTTTTTTTTTTTTTTTCTTTTGTGAAAGGATTTTACCAGGAAGGATACATTGAGATTTCTCTCGTTTTCAAGTATGTCCTGGGTGGCGAGTATGTACCGTTAGGTGTCTTGCCAAGGACACTTACTGGAGAGGTTGCTCCACCCATGACTCCACAGGCTCTCTCCATGCAGAGCGGTGACATTACCTCTACTCCACCCAGCCGGTACAGGGGTTAACTCCAGGACTGGCGTCATCGTGCTATGCACGATGACGCCAGTCCTCAGGGGGAGTTCCCGGAGGCTTGGCCAACATCCAAGATGTCGGCCAGCTCCGGGAAAGGATCACGAACCGGCGCTTTTCAGCATCGATTCGTGATCCGGCTCCCCAGGGGTTAATGACAGCCACCGTTTGGAAGGGCAGGCTGTGCCCTTCCAAGCGGTGCCTGTATTAACTCCCTGCTCCCCGGCGATCGGGAGGGAGAGAGATCCTAAGGACCTCCCCCCTCCCTTTCAGGCGCCTCCTCCGCACATGCGGGGGGGGCACCTGAATTAGATGTCATCGCGTCGGCGATGACATCTAATGTCCCCGCCGGGGTCCCGAGTGCTGGGCTGACATCCAAGATGTCAGCCCGCACCGGGGGGGCGCAGCAATCCGCCGGAATCCGGCGGATTGCTGCCTCCTGTGCATGGACGCGCTCAGCATTTGAGTGAGGTTAATGCTATTTACTCTTTGAAGACCTGTCAGTTTAGCTGTGTGGTAGCGGCCATCTTGGAATAACGTCACAATCTTCAAATCTTTATCTCTGTCATGTCCAGTGTTTTTTTTACAGTCGGTACGTGCCGGTACTCAGTACCAGCACCTACCGGCTGAGTACCGGCACCTACCGGCTGAGTCAGTGGCACTTTTCATGGGGGGCCACCCCGCCGCTCACTGTAATCTACGGGACGCTCTGTCCGCGGCCACCGAGTGCTGCCTCTTGAAGGCCTCCCCATCCTGCAGCCTGCTACTGTGCGCTGCGGTGCTTGGAGGAAGTGATCATATAATGTCAGTTCCTCCCAGCGCTCCAACACATGTGTAGATGCTGTGCAGAGGGAAGAGAGGTGCCATGCAGAGTGCAAGGAGAGCAGCCCCAGCTCACCAGCCTCAAGGACAGGATCTTCCAGAGTTCCAGCAGCTGCTGGTAGAATTCCACATTGATGGCTGGCGAGCTGCGGCCAGGAGCGCTGCTGGCCCCGGCGTGTTCCTGCTGGCTGTGTGTTTGGCAGTGGCCCCGCTCCTTCCTCCGCAGCTGCCTGCACAGGATGGAGTATACGAGCTGCACTCTGTACGCGGCGGCTAGCAGCAGGGCAGCCCTCTTCTCGGTGCTCTCCTTGTTCCACTTGGTCCACTCTGCCTGTCGCTGCCTGCAGGGGCCAAGGCCAGTAAGGATCCCAGGGCTGCTACAGGGATGTCTATCAGCTCTTTATTTAATGGGGAGAACTTATCAGCATGCAGGCATCAATCTAACCCTAAATGCTAACCCTCAGTCCTATCCCCATATCTGATCATAACCCTCATTCGTAGGGGTTTTATTGCTGTGGATTCTGATATGCTCACACACACTGCACTTTGTTGGGGGTTTTATTGATGTGGATTCTGATATGCTCACACACACTGCACTTTGCTGGGGGTTTTATTGCTGTGGATTCTGATATGCTCACACACACTGCACATTACTGTGAGTTTTAGTGCTACATACCCCCGGGGTGTAGGGTATATATAGTTATGTACAGTATGTGAATGTATGGCTGTGTGTGTAAATGCATGTATTTGTCTTTAAACAGGCTGCTGTGTGTAAAAATCTGCATCTGTGTTCTTGTCGCAGTCCGGCGTTTCCCCCTTGCCCTGCACCCAAAAGGCTGGTATTGCTCCTAGAATCGCCACATTATCTGCTGCCTGCACTGCACAAAGTAAAATTGCCTCTGTCCTTAAAGGGTTAATAAAAGAGTAATTATTAGGACACAAACAAATAGTCATAATAATCACCGTTTTTCCCTGGTCGTGAGAGTACCCCCACCTATTTTTCCAGAAACAAAGCACTGGTCGTGTCTGTTATGTGTCCGTATCTTAAAAGAGAAAAACAAAGTTCTAAAGCTCTTCAGAAGCCAGTTAAGTGTTATTATTTAAAATAAAATCCCAGAATTCCACTGTGCAGGAAACAGGAAATGATTATTCCTCTTATCTGATAATTCACAACACCCAATGTGCCAAACTGAAACAATTTTAGGTGCTCAACAGATGAAATCATAGTATAGTTGTTTCTTCATACCCTAGACGCATAATATAACAAAGACAATTTAAATCAGTTACCAATCTGATTGATTGCAAATCAAATCAGCAGATGCCGGATAAAAGGTACATTTTCACAGACTCACTCCACATTTGGTATAGGTTATTTTAAGTTAAATGTTATTCCATCTTAAAGGGTTATTCAGGGAGCATTTCGGTGGTATCCTGATCGACGCAGTTCGGTGAGTTAAAATCCCGCCGAATGCATCTGACGATCCGCTGAATCAATCCGAAAAGAGCCAACCAGCTGCCAAACAGGGGTATTAAAAAAAACAAAAAAACACCACAACTTTTAAAAGGCGTTTTGAAAAAACTAGTACATGAAAATGCCTGAAAATAATATAGAAGGTTCTATGAATAATAATAATAAAAAGGTCTGTTACAGGAAAAAAAAAGCCACTATTTTAAAAAAGGGGAATAAAAAAAAAATCAGGAAAAGAGTTTGCCGAAAAGGTCCCAAAAAAAGGTCTAAAAAAAATCCTAAACAATAAATAAAGACACTGCAAATGAAAATGATAAACGGTTGAATAAATATTAAGAAAAATGGGGATTTTGTTTTTCACTGAAACCTGGGATTTGATTGCTTAAACCAGTCAATGAAACCACTGAAAATCAGGGCACTTCACTGACATGTCGGTGCAGTTTTGACATACTTTGAATAAATAAACCATTACTTCTCTATGTAGATTTCACTGCTGACGAAGGTCATCGTATTTCCCTGGCAATTCGCCAATACTTGGCAAATCACCAGTTTTTTGAATAGCCGAATGGCCTCGAAATTGTATCGTACAGAAAAATTCACCATGTGCAATTACGTGGCCAATTCGATGTCCTTTAAATAAACCCTTAAGATTAATCCTAGACAGTTACATGAGTAGTTCTATTTATCATGAGCATTGCTTGTGGGTTTTTTCTCAATAACTATTTTTATTATTATTAAAGTTTGCCAAAATATCACCCTCATGCAATGCAGAAAACAAACAGAATTTTTTTTTATTCTAACTACTTTGAATCTCAAATCCTATATAGAGATATAGAAATGATTTTACCACAAGTCCACACCACAAAATGTATCATTAATGACCACTTAAAATGAAGAAAGGGTGCCCTACTGCTAAATGGCTAGGTGCATTGTGATGAAGAATGAGGAAAACTTTGCACTAACAACAAGCAGAAAATAATGTAAAAAATTACCTTGTCAGGGAAGCACAACAGGATAAGTATCTGTAAAATAGTGGCATAGGTCGATATGTAAGACCCATTTGTTATAACAATGAGAAGCTTCAGAATAACAATGGTGTAAAATAAATGAAACTAAAATTGACATACCACAAATTCTCACAATTCTTCCAAAGCAAAGGAATCTATTACAGAGGTTAAATCAAACTATGGTAGTATATAACTTGTTAAAAGGCCTTTGGAGGTTTTAACCCCTCACTGCTAATAAACTGAAACCGGGAAGTCTTAAAAATGTAAAAATGCTTACATATAAACCACATAACATTGTGGAGTGTCAATAGTTAATGTGATTCTTTTCAAAGTAGTACACAATTAACAATGCTTAGTAAAGGTTTTGAGTGCTGCCCCCCTTGCTGTATTCTGTATGAAAAGGGCTGACAACCCTCAGGCATGCACCCCTCCCTGCCACAGATGTTTCATTGCAGGTTCTATATAGCTTTGAATTGCTGGGAGCCCCAGAAGGAATTCTGTCCTCAGTAAGTGAATGTCAGGATCCCCACTGCTAACTGCGTGTGCTTGCTGTTTATATCCAGGCAGCACATCAAAAGTGCTGCCAATGCTCAGCACAGGTCCTGAAACAGTTAACCACAGCAACACAAACCACAACCCTGCCCTGAATAAAGTACCACTCCTCCTTTCTTCAGGGCTTCACCATTGTCGCTCTGAACGCTCATAGAGTTCAGACCTATTTCTGCTTTGCTCCTGATACCTGAGATTAGACGCTGCATTTCTACTTGACCACGGATTTCTGGAATATCCCTTTGTACTGCGACTGGATCCCTCCTGTGTTCTGTGTCCTGTCTACAGCACCCTTTTGTCTTCCTCCCCAAGGCACCCCCCCCCAAGCTCTTACTTTCAAGTTCATAGTGTATCTCAAGTTCCAAGTTTCATTGTGTCCTCTCTCAAGTATTCACAAGACCCTGCTGTAGTCAAGACTCCTGGTTACCTCTCCTATCATCCACCCTGGTCATCCTTCTGCAACCCCTGTGTATCACCATAAGCTTGCTGGCACTCCTGCTTCTGCCTCCACCCTTTCCCTCAAGCATATATTCATCCGCATACTGGGCTCATACCAACACACCAGTACCCTTGCGACGCCATCCATGAAAACCAACGGTGGTGTGCAGGACAGTAAATTAATCCCATAAATGCAGTCGTTCGGTGTTTTAGAATAAGACCTGTCGTGATGGGATACATCGATGCTGCGACAGGCATAAGCAATTTATAGCCATGTTTTGTGGACAAAATTCCCATAATTTATTATCGAAGTTAGGTTATGGAAAAAAGTCAAAAAAAAAAAGTCAAAACTTGTTAAATCTTTAAAATCTGCAAGGCATTTAAATTTAGTGAGCTTTGTGATGGTGTAATTTGCGTAATGGAGTGCTTTCCCCTTGGTATGTTTGTTTGATATAGATATATAAATATATATATCAACCATATGATACCTGCAAATGCCAGCAGTGGAAGAGCACACCAACTCAAGCATTTAAAAATTTCAACAGTAGCTCAAGATTTTAAATTGCTTTGTTAATCTATCTAAGTCAAACATCAGCACTCCATACCCCCCAAAAAAAAATTAAGAATAAGAAATTCCTTGGCGCAATCTTCAATATCAGTGAGAAATACAATACAGCGCTCAAAGACCTAAGTCCATGGGAAAGTGGGGTAGACACAAAATATGTCCATAAACAGTAGTCCTTGTCTTTAGGAGTAGATCTTCTTAAAAATGCAGATGAAGTATGTACTGTAGGAAAAAACACAAAGAGGACCAAAAATTGCGCAGTATGATAGCACCCCAAATGAGAGCAACTTATATTTATATTTCACTCACATTCTGGGGAGCCCACAACCGGCTCCTGGGAATAAAGCAGGCAGGGACTTTATATTAGGTGCCCATAGACCCTCAAATCGGTTTCTCCAGAATTCGTCGAGAGAGGAATGCTGTAGGGAAATCAACAGAGACCAAAAGAGCACCTCCTAGTGCGGTAAATTACAAGTTATATAGTAATTTAAAAGAGCGCCAAGTTTAAACTCACAAGCTGTTGAGCCTCTATTGGCTCCGTCACAATGCGCACAGGGAGTCATATAGGTGTCCCCAAAACCTTCTTTGCAGGGTTCAATAAAGGCAGACAGCAATTGAATTCAAAAATAAAAACATTTATTAAACTAGATAGATCATATCTACCAGACCAGGATGCGTTTCGCCAACAGTGGCTTCCTCAGCTGGATATTACATGTCTACTCTTGCTGCCGCCTTTATACAAAATGCATGATTTATTAAGCAATTAAAAAATTAATTAAGATTGGCTGTGATTGACCTCAGGTGTAGTAGGATCGCGCCCGCCATTTTGCGCATGTTCAGAGGCTCCGCGGGTCACCCTGGAACGCGGAAACCAAGATTTTTCGTCAAAGTTAAAAAATATATATTCAAGTTGCGCCCGCCATTTTGCGCATGCACACTTGTCTCGCGTTCCAACCTGGAACGCAGAACTCCTCTATACTCCCACTCGGTGCTTATAAGTCTCCTATGATCCACATGGCACCTAAAAGAGTGGTCTCAAGGATAGTTAACCTTAGTCTGAGCGGGGGCACAGACTCAGAGGCTATTACAAGGGCTGGCATATGGAATATACTAAGTGGCACAGCACTACACTATATAAATAATAAATAATAGTCACAACACTGTATAGACTGTAGATCAGTGATCCAATGCCATATGGTGTCTCAGCGCTACAATTTCATCAGTAATATACACAAATAAATAGTGTTATAACATATGCGCCGTGTAATACCTCAATGGCATTAATATTTATTTATATTAGGGACTAATGTATTAAAATGAACAATATATTAAAGTGAACAAGTGCTCGTGTAAATATTGATTGCTATAAATTGTGCAGATGGACACACCATCATATATGTAAGCCATCATGGTCGTATACCGTGATAGGTATGTGTAATAATACTAATTACTTCCAGGTCGTCAATCTTCAATATATCCAAATATTAATAGCGACACGGATGCACCTGAGGACTTAATAATATTTAACTTTTATTTAGTCGTTTAAAAATAACCCGGTGTTTTGGCTCCCAACTGATACTTTTTCAACCTTCTCACGTTCTCCCAACTTTCTTCAGACAAATTGCATCATGCTGGATGGAGGAGGTTTCAAGTAAAACAACAAGTATCACGTGGTGAGAAATTCTACACATTCCTGCAGGTACTGTTGACAATGACAAGTCTGAGCTTGACTGGTTAGCAAGTGTTAGAAGTGACTTGAAATTGAATGTGACTCTGAAAACCAGACAATGACGCTTAGCGTTGGCAGATCGGCCATGTATACTGAACACGTATTACTATTTCAAGCAGAGGGGAGCACAGGGAAAAGTGCTACACTGCAACATGTATAATTCATATGATCCAGGAAGGAAATCAAGGCAGATCACAAAGGATTCCTTTTTTTATTTCTTACCTACAGGATACAAACTGTACATGCTTCAGGGTTGCATTTTTCATGCACTGCCCATCAGCATGAATACATAATATGTGTCCAGGAAAACATGGCTGACCTGGCAATCCTAATGATGTCCCATGTTTAACTGTTGCAGTAATGCTGTTGTAACCCATATTCTTGGTTGCTATATATTGCATTTGTACTATATTTGGTTTTCAAAATAAACTTGAATATATTAAAAAAAAAGAATATTCTAAATTAAAAACTTTAACGAGACTAAAACATTTTATTACAATAACCTCTTTCATTAGTAAAGAAGAGGGAATGTTTCTACACAATACAAAACTATGCAATCAATAGAAACCATACCTGGTCCAACCATTAGAACATTATTTTATTATATCATTCTCAAGGAAAGAGACTAAATGCTTTTAGATCAGTGGTTCCCAACTGCGGTCCTCAATTACCTTCAACATGTCACTTTTTCTAGATATCTGAAGCCCAGCATAGGTGATATGATTTACTGTACTGCTCCGAAATTTTCCTGTAAAGCTTCTAGATACTCCGCAGCAGTGCAGCCGGGCTTGTCCCTTTTCAGATTTCGAATGACCTCTGAAGCAGGACCTCTTAGGCTCTCGATCAGCCTTTGTCTCTTCACGGTGTCAGCCACTTCCCATTCTTCCACTGCCTGCACTGCCTGATCTATCCAGGTCTCAAAGTCCTCTTCTCCAGTTGGCACGGGGACCTTACCAGAATAAAACCGTAACTTGCGATATCCGTAATTTGGAGACGCAGTAGAGTTTTTTGCTAGTGTTTCCACCAGTTTCCCCATAGTGGTGAAAAATGTAGCAGGAGGGAACCCTGTAGTTGGGGTAACATCGGGAACATTCTCGTGATCACCACGTGGCGTACTTGGCTGTATCAGTTGGACTTCCACCTCACCGGTCAGCTTCACGCTCGCGCCCTGAAAACATGCTGGAATACCTTTTCTCCATTCAAGAAGAACATGCATGTGAGAGGTATCTGGGTTTTTCTTAATGTCCAGAATTAACCCCCGATGATCTGGTGCTAGCGTGGCCACGGCCTGGCGAATCTGATCTTCGGCCCAAGTGTCTGCGGGAATATCCATGACTATGCAACATGCTAACTGACTACTATACTCCCCACACCATTCGGCAGCAGTGTCTGGATCCATATTTAACCCTTTAGATGCGGTTTTTCCAGAGACTGAATCCCGGAAACGAGCCCCCACGTGTAGCGCTCACTCCCGGAGGAGCCGCTGAAAATGAACCACGGGTCAGTCTCCCCGCACTAGGGAATAAATATACTCCAACACGCTGAACAGTTTTATAATTTAAAAGGTTTACTAAAAAGTTTGCAGCTCTTAAGACACGGTATATGCAGGAAGATTTACAGTACTTTCGTAACACGATAAACGCGTAGCGGTAAAAGAAACGAAAACACGAGGGCTTCGTATTTTCGGAAAAAAAAACCCCGACCGAGCAGAAAATTAAAAGATACGAAATTCGAGGAAAAACCGCGTAGCGGGACACAATAAAATACACAGTTCTCGTATTACGATAGACGCGCAGCGGGAACAAAAAAAGGAAAAATCGTTCAGAATGTAGCTTTTTCTTTGCCCCCTTGTATGGATTTTGAAAAAGGAAAATATCCATGACTATGCAACATGCGGGAATATCCATGACTATGCAACATGCTAACTGACTACTATACTCCCCACACCATTCGGCAGCAGTGTCTGGATCCATATTTAACCCTTTAGATGCGGTTTTTCCAGAGACTGAATCCCGGAAACGAGCCCCCACGTGTAGCGCTCACTCCCGGAGGAGCCGCTGAAAATGAACCACGGGTCAGTCTCCCCGCACTAGGGAATAAATATACTCCAACACGCTGAACAGTTTTATAATTTAAAAGGTTTACTAAAAAGTTTGCAGCTCTTAAGACACGGTATATGCAGGAAGATTTACAGTACTTTCGTAACACGATAAACGCGTAGCGGTAAAAGAAACGAAAACACGAGGGCTTCGTATTTTCGAAAAAAAAACCCCGACCGAGCAGAAAATTAAAAGATACGAAATTCGAGGAAAAACCGCGTAGCGGGACACAATAAAATACACAGTTCTCGTATTACGATAGACGCGCAGCGGGAACAAAAAAAGGAAAAATCGTTCAGAATGTAGCTTTTTCTTTGCCCCCTTGTATGGATTTTGAAAAAGGAAAACAGAGTCCTGCACAGGTTAAGTCCCAGAACTTGAAGTGATATATATTTATATATGTAGGGTACCCGGGTACTTTTTTTACTGGCCAGTGAGCTTGCTTTAACGATGTCTTCGACTAGTCAGTTGGGGCCCTGTGGGTTTTAGAAGAAAATAGCAGTGTACGCTTAAATTTACACACGGCCTTGGGGCCTCTCACCCATCCGGCGCAAGCTTGAGGTTCCGCTGACCCAGGACGTCTCTCCGCTCGATATTGACTGGGGACGCCGACCACCGGATCTGTTGTCTGGCCTTCTGTCTGTCAGCCGCAACTCAGCCAGCTTACCGCCTGCTCCCCGCTTCAATCGACCGCGGTACTCCTTACTCGAGGGGTCTTCTCTCCTCAGCACTGCACTCGGAATACAGCTGGTGATGTCTCTCTCCCGCAAGGCTGGGTGGCCCGATTGTGAGGCCCAATCCACTCTGTCTGCGCTCCGGCCTAGCTCTTGATCTCTCCTTCTGTGTGTGTCTCTGTGCATCCGCTCTCCTCAGCTCTCTGGCGCGTTCTGCCTGTTCTCCACGAGGTGCAGGATGTACAGGCTCTCCTCAAACCCACCCACTTCCTGTTTCTTCGCAAAGCATGCATGGATATGTAGTTCAAGTGTCCAGGGTCTTAAATCGTGATAGTCTCCATCTTGTGGCCAAAAATGGGTACTGCCACAGTAAACTTTAACACATCGCTACATTAAGTTTCAGGATATTTGACCTGTGTCTTATAAATTTTGAAATTAGGGATAGTCTGTTAAGAAATGTATTCTCATTGTGTTAGAGCCCTTGGCCTGTCAGCATCAGGTGCAGCCGCCTCTTCGCCCAGCAGGCGTTTCTGTACAGGGTGTGGCGAGGTGGCCGGCCCGATCGCCCCGCGGCACCTTGCACCCAGAATGTCACGGCACACCTCCTTGGCATGGCTTTGGTCCCCAGGAAAGTTAGGAGCCGGCTCCTCTGCCTCCAGTCGGCAAGCTCCCCCGAAGATCCAGGCTTCACACCTTGTCCAGGGGCACATGTGGTGCAGGGCTCCAACAATATGGTGACCGGACCACATCGCGCACTGATGATGTCACTGGCCTCCTATTGGACAAGGGAGGACTGGGTATAAAAGCCCAAGCAGCTCATTCATCCCTTGCTCCAATATTGAAGCAGTTCCCTAGGGCTAACTTAACTCTATTTAACCCTCTATTGCCTTATTGTGTATGAAACAGAAATGTGACCCTGACCTGATATGTATTAACCCCATACCTCTGGTGCTCCAGTTGTGTCCCTTTAGCTCCTTTTACCTACCCCAGGGGAGAAAACCTGACACATTGTTTGCCAGCAAAGAAGTTTTATAAAAAAATTGAGGGAAAAAAACCCTACAGGGTATAAGCCACTTATTAAACTGGAGGCTTCTGTAATATTTTTATTATTTTGAAGTAAAAGGGTTTACTATGGAAAAGTCCCTTTTTTTTGAAACGCATCAAAATAAAGATATGTTAAAAAAAGAAGTGTCTTTAAAAATGATAAGCCAGTTTGGCCTAGGCCTTTCCAATTTAGCTACTGATGATATTTGACGCTTTGAATTGAGCCAAGGAAGAATTTGGCGCTTCAAAAATAGAGCATCATTTGTTTTTAATCCTAACTTCCAATTTCAAATCCTAACCCTAAATTCTAACCCCAGTCTCTAACTTCACCCTAAATTCAAACCCTACGTCATCTACCCAGTGGCCCCCCCAAGTTTAGAATCCTTAACTCTAAACGTAACCCTTATTTGTAACTGTAAACCTAGTCCTATTTTCCAACACTAAACCTAACCAGGGCCATACTTAATATTGATTGGATCCTGGGTAAATAATTTCTTGCCCCCCTCCCGCCCATACCCAGAACAGGTCCCCCCAAATTATTTATTTTGCCCAACTATATTTAGCTCCACTGCCAGAGCATCTTAAGGAAGTCCCTAATTAATTGCTTTTAAACCCATTAGGCAGTGGCGGCTCTTTTATTAGGCAAATAAGGCACTTACAGGGCCTCTTGCCACAGCCGCCTAATTTGCATCATTCACACAGGCAGCTGAGCATGATTAATTGTTTCGTGCTGCAGCGCCTGCGTTCATTCCGGTCCACTTTTTTAAAACTTTTTTCTTAAGTGCGGCCACCGGGGAAACCAATATGGCACCCGGTGGCCCCCTCTGATTGATGACAGAGATGGCGCGTGGCATGCCGGATATTTGCCCACGTCTTGGCAGCAGCGTTTTTCATCCGTCTGCACCCTGCCTGCATGCAGCACCATGCCGTGGACGAGAGAATAAATTCTTTGCTCTAGAGAGCAGAAGCTGAGCAGCAAGCTGACACCGGGCTGGGGATCAAGCAAAGGCGGGTGAGTGTTGCAACAAACGAAAATTAATGAAGGCACTCAGAGGCCCCAGAGAGATTACCCACAGAGGCGCCTCAGGGATGACCCCAGAGACACCCCAGTGTCCCCAGTCAGACCCCAGAGGCCCCCTGATGCTTTAGAGAGACCCCCAGACACACCATAGGCCACCAGAGACACCCCAGAGGCCCTGAGGCTCCAGAGAGACCTCAGTGGCCACAGGAGGGCCACCCAAGATGCCATAGACACCCCAGGGTCCCTAGTCAGATCCCAGTGGCCCCCCCAGAGGCCCTCCCGGGATGGCCCAGAGGCCCTAGGGACGCCCCAGAGACACCCCAGGGTCCCCAGTCAGACCCTAGAGGCCCCTGAGGCTCCAGAGAAACCCCTGAGGCCATCAGAGGCCCCCCAGGCACACCAGGGATGGTCCAAAAGATCAAGGGATGCCACAGAGACACCCCAGGGTCCCCAGTCAGACCCCAGAGGCCACCCTGTGGCTCCAGAGGCCCCCCTGGACACACCAGAGGCAACCAGAGACACCTCAGACACACCAGGGTCCCCATTCAGACCCCAGTGGCCCCCCAGAGGACCCTCGTGGCTCCAGAGTTCGATCAGAGATACCCCATGGATGGCCCAGAGGCCCCCAAGGCTCTGGAGAGACCCCTGAGGCCACCAGAGGCCCTCCAGAGACACCAGAGGCACCCCATGGATGGTCCAGAAGACCCAGGGATGTTCCAGAGACCCAGGGGTCCCCAGTCAGACCCCAGAGGTCCCCCAAGGCTCCAGAGACACACCAGAGGGCCCCAGACACAATAGAGATGCCCCAGAGACACCCCATGGTCCCCAGTCAAACCCCAGAGGCCCCCCGTGGCTCCAGAGAGACCCCTGAGTTCCCCCAGACACACCAGAGACACTCCAGGGATGCTCCAGAGACACCCCAGAGGCCCTCTGAGGCTCCAGAGAGACCCTTGAGGCACCCCAGGGACACCCCAGGGTCCCCAGTCAGACCCCTGAGGCTCCAGAGGGACCACAGAGTGACCCCAGACACAGAGATGCCACAGAGATGGCCCAGAAGCCCCAGAGACACCCCAGGGTCACCGAAGTCTGCTGAAGAGCGCCAATCTGACCACCAAACTACAGAAAAAAACATTATGCTATTCTTTAAAAGGCACCACATGGACTATTCCTTGCTCTGCAGAGCAGCCTGAGCTCACACACTGACAAAGCTCTACCACGAGCAGAGAGGTGGACGGAAAGAGGGGGCCAACACGGATGACCATAATCAAGTGACGTGACACAAAATGTAACGTGAGTGATGCAGCGAGCACTGCTTTCTATGTTATGAAAATTCATGACACCAAGAGAAACCCAGAGGCCCCAGGGTCCCCAAAGTCTGCTTAAGAGCAGCAAACTACAGAAAACAAAAAACTTTTGCTATTCTTTAAAAGACTTAAAACAATGAAAATGAGTGAAAATAATAGAAAAGGTCCTATAGAAAAATAATTCTGTCTGTTACAAAATAAATAAGAAAACGTTTAAAAAATACTCAGAAAACTTCAAAAATATCAATAAATATAAAGGCTTTTTTGCTGAAAATGAAAAGAATAAAAATAAGATGAAAACAATGCTTTTTAACATTGAATCCCATGGGATGTGCCTGTTTAAATCTGTCAAACTGAGCCATCGAAAATTTCTGAATAGTCAAACTGCACAAAATTGCACTGTACAGGGAAATTCACCGTTCAGTGCAATTCGGTGGTAGATACAGTGCTCTTAAATTAATAACCTTTTTAGGGCACTATCCCCTGGTGTGAGCTAACGTTAGCGTTTGTATGCGTAAGCGATAGGTTAAATGAGTGTAGCGCATCACCAACAGATCATCTGCTCTCGCTAAATTTGTGAAAAATCTGTTAGTGCCACCGTATTGTACTTTGCATTATTTCATTGTGGCCGTTAGTGGGGCCTCATGTTTAAGTTTCGCCTAAGGCCTCACGAAGTCTAGAGCCGCCTCTGCCCATAGGGCCCGATTAGGGTAGTGCTAAAATGGGGATGCTAATGGGAAAATCTGCACCTGCAGGTTTCATGTAGCGTCCCTATTTCAGCGTGAGATTCTGGGGCTAATTCAGGACCTTGTCCCGTAACCATGCGATACCCTCAATAATACTCGCGATAGCGCTTCTGCAATTGTATCTACCCAAATATTTCACCTTAATTCAAATACGGCTGGATTATGTACAATCTAAGGATGGGGTCAGACGAGCGCATTTTTAACGTGCGTTCTGGCGCACATAATTACGGCCGCACTAGCAGCAAATGACGGGCAATGACAGCCAATATACGAAGTACGGTCGCACGAAAGTCCGGCTGCGCAACGCAAGTGGAAAATGAACGCATTTTTTCGAGAACGCAGAACCCCTAGTACGGACGTACAGAGTGCGCTGCGCCCGCTAGCGGTGTGTGTGTGTGATTTGGAGACGTCAGACCCTGCTCATGTCCGGCCAACATAACGTCCAGACGCAAAAAGTTTCCTGGTTTGGATTCGTAAAACATACGCACGAAAATGCGCATCGTATGACCGTTTTCGTATATTCCGTGAAAAAATACATCAATGCGTTCGGACGCACTTTTTTACGTTCGCGTGTAAAAATACTTTCGTTTGACCCTAGCCTAAATTGTCCACGTCTGAATTAAACGTCATTGTTTTTAATATGCGGTTTTTAGAACACGTTTTTTTTTTTACGCATCTCAAAAACAAAACTCTTAACCACAGGATAGCCAGTAAAAGATATAAGCAGGTAGGTACATAAGTCAAAATAGGATAGGAGGATACAGTAAAGGTAAACATCATCAAACCATCAGTCAACAGGGCTACATCAGAATAGTCACGGGGGAGTAATCTCACAAATTTGGATGGATGACAATTCATATGACTGTATTTCAGATGTCGTATGTTCTGTTTAGTAGGTGAGATCATAGGATTTCAGTGTATATTTATCAACAATAATGAAATAGACATGATAAATAATGCAGAACATTTTGAGATAGGTCCTTTGGGAGTATTCCTAACAAATAGCAACCAGGTGTAAATGGCACAGTTTGACAATACTATAACCCTTTCACACCCAAAATCGAGTTATCTCGATTTTTCACTGTAATACATTGAAAAGCGCTCATTAGCATATCGAAAGACCATTTTCACACCTTTTTAAAGCAAGATTAGTGTGTCCCCTGTGGAGAAACAAAATCCTTTATTTTATGTCTCTCCAAGCACCCTGGAGAGGCATAAAACTATTTGCAAATAGTAGACTTAAACGTCACTGTAACAAAAAGTTCAAATAGATTACTGCTGCATTAGAGCAGCCAGGGAGGGAGCAGAATACAAGGTGCACTCTGGGGTCATTCATTGCTGTACAGGGATTAGATTCAGGGGATTATATTGATTGAAAATCCCTATATAGTACAGATAGTTTTTACCGTAATCTCCATATACAATTATTATGTCACATACAGATTTTATTTTTATATTCTATTGGTATTTTTTGTAGAAACTACATTGCTAATAATATCACTATATTCACTACAAATCCCAATAAGCAGGAGATCTGACCATTTTTATTATGTAACTTTATCACAGTTTTTTTATATCACACAAAAGGCACAGGTCTTTTCTGCCTGTATGAGAATAATGCAGACCCCGTTTGAAATTGTGTAAGAGAAAGGACACCATCTAGAGCTCTGAATCTTACATTTCAACAATATTTTAAAGGATAAACACTTCAAAAATTTAAAATGAGCAAATTAACATTATTTACATTTTTTAAAACTCTCAGAATAACAATTTCTGTGCGAAACCTCTATTTTATCCTATATTTAATTGTTAACTTCACATCCATGTTTTTCCAACAAAAATCGCTTGGTACTGAAGGAGTTAAATAAAAATTGTGCAGTTTGTCCCCATTGTTGTTTTTTAATAATTTTACAGAGTTAGTCTGATGGACAAGCAATCAATATGAAAATGTTCAGGATTGTTTTATTAGTTTCATTGGTGTATTTAGATTTGAGTATTATCAAACAACTCTTTAAAAGAATTAAAACGTAACCAGATCCATCCAAAAAATGACCTTGAAAAATTGTACCAGACATGTACCAACATATTTCTAGAGCTTATAACAAGTTCATTGTGATAGGAATAATTATAGCTCTGTTATATACCAGAAGAATGTCTTTCCTATGATTACCGCCTCACTGGGATTAATCCACATGCCATTCATCTTGTGTTGCCAACAGATTGCCATGTATGCCGCACATCTCTGTGACCGCATTACTTGGGACACATTACTGTATACTTAGACCCACATTCATTTTAGGAATATCTGTCATTGTTTATTAATGTTTGTTTATGGCTCAGATGGGGCAAGATAAAAATAATACAATTTATTTATTTATAAAGGATTTTACCAGGAAGGATACATTGAGATTTCTCTCGTTTTCAAGTATGTCCTGGGTTCAAGAACATGGTTACAGAAATACAAAGTAGCAAAATGCAAGAAATTAACACAAAACAAAAATACAGATTAACAGAAAATAAGGAAATCTAGTCACTATGTTACCTGTTTACAGGTGCATTCCTTATTGAGGTATGTTAATAGGGAACACTTAAGGGACTTTAGACTGGGGGAAAATTTGATGGTGTCTGGGAGGTTATTCCATAATTGTGGTGCTCTGTAGGAAAATGAGGATCGAGCCACTTGCTTTTTGTATTGTGGTATTGCAAGTAAGGTGCAGGTCCTGGATCAGAGGTTATAGGATGAGGGAACTGCTGGGGGAAGCAGCCTATTCAGGTAGGGTGGTAGCTTCCCAGAAAAGCTCTTAAACACCAGGTTGGAAAGGTGAAGGGTGCGTCTAGATTCCAGCGATGGCCAGTTTAGTTCTTTTAACATGTCACAATGGTGGGTCATGTAGTTACATTGTAGCACAAAGTGACAGAATGAGTTATACAGTAGTAAGTTTCTGGAGGTGCGTTTGAGGGCAGCTGCATACACTACATCTCCATATTTAATAGCTGGCATAAGCATTTGTTGTACAATCTGCTTTCTTACCGTGGGGCTCAGGCAGGATTTGTTTCTGTACAGGGAACCTAGTTTGGGGTAAATTTTAGAAAGTTTTTCAATGTGGGGGCCAAAGGATAGATTTGGGTCTACCCACATACCTAGATAATGACCAGGTGATGCTTGTAGTGATTTTATATATGTGGGACAATATTAATCACCGATCACATAACGCCATTAATATGCTATAGTCCCAATTAGGCTCTTATCCTGGAAATTAAATAATGAAAATTTTGATTAGACTTGCTTAAATAGAACTGTCATGTTCGGGAGGTGCATGTTTTTAAACACAAAAAAAATGGTATTTGTACCTGCTATAGTAGCAAATACTATGACATTTATTTATATTTACATTGTTATTTGTTTGATATTTATTCAGGTTTACTTTATTTAATTGATAAATATTAATATTTACTTTGTGCTATTTATTTTCATTCACTTTATTTGATTATGGATTAAGTAATCACATATTTGTATTAAGATAAATTGTACACAATTGTCTGTTGATCATTCACAAATACAGCAAATATTTCAGCACAATTATGCGTTTATGTTTTTTCATGGATTTTAAATGTTAAAAAAAGATTATGTACTAAACTCAGATAAATCTTAAAAAGGTTTTGAATGCAGTTTTATTAGGATAAATGTGTTGCTTAAACATCTTGGTTTGGGCAGCAAAAAAATGTTTTGTTTAGGTAATGATGTGGGTAATGGAAGAGGGAAATAAAGTTACATAGGCCAACTTAGAAATCATAAGGCAATTTTAATTTGGAATTGTTTCCATATGGTTACTAATCAAACTGGTGATTGCACAGAAGGACAGAAATATAGGCTAAAATAGCTGAAAGCAAAAAATAAAAATGGCCTTGGAGTTCATGATTTGTTTTCAGTATTACAATGGACTTTTAACATCCACGTTTTAACATCCTATGTCCATACTGACATTACTAAGCCTATTACCTTACACATTAGTTCTTAGACTTGACAACTGGTTTCACTTTTGTGGTGTTTTCTTTGAATAAATAGAATTTTGGTATGCGGAACAAGCAAAAGGAGGAACAAATGATTCTCACTGAAAAGAAATTTGTACTTACAGGAGAAAGTATATTATTTTTTCAAAAAACATGAATCTAAAAAGGGACATTCATGCTTTGCTAGTTGTGCTTTTAAAAACTTGCTAGGCCTTTTGAATGAGTCAGTAGCATTCAGCAGAAATAAAAAGCAAGTAAATATGATACTTTTTCATATTTACCGGCTTTTCTTTTTTGGCGATTTCCACGCCCACCTCAGGAGGCATTTTAAGCTAACCAATCAGTGATTATACCTAGATATACATAAAAAAAACTCACTGAGCATGTGCGACTGAGTTGCTCCTCCTGCACTGTGAGGTAAGGGAAGGGCGGGGCTGAACTTCCCCCAACTACTGCGGAGACGGGAAAGGAAAGAAATCCATACACAGAGAGAAAAAGAGACAGCAGAGAGAGGGACAACAAAGAAAAGCACAGAGACGAAGCAAGAAACGGTAAAGAAAGACAGCAAGATAAAGCAGAAAAAGGTGCAGTGAGAGAGTGTGCACGCAAGAGACAGCACATGATAGAGAGTGAGTGACTGTGTGAGGGACTTTTGAGTGAGACAGTGAGTATGTAAACCATGAAATAGCGCAAGTGAGAGTGCCAGTGGGTGAGTGAGTCTGTGTGAGCGAGTCAGCGGGTGAGTGTGTTGTGCTTTCACAGTTGCAGAGATGCTAATATTCAGCTCCTCAGTTCCCCCAGTCTGAGGTCCTGAGCTGCACAGCATGTGTTAGTTCATACAGTCACAGGTATTTATAAAGCGCTAGAAAAGCTTTGATGGGTGGAGTAGTGGACGGGGAGGAGGAGGGGAATATTCTGGAAGTAGGAGCTGAAGAAAGAACCCTAGCTAAGGGACGTCGCCGGAGAAGATGAAATGACAGAGTTCAAAGCAAGAAAATAAAAAAAAATTATACATTTTTAAAACTTTTTTTATTTATTCTAGTTTGTCTATAGGTATAAAAGTGTTTAAATGTCAATTTAAAACAATATTTTTAGACATGCATATCCCTTTAACCCCTTCGCTGCTGAGTCATTTCACCCCTGTGTGCTGAGCTCATTCTTACCGGTTTCGCTCATCATGTTTAAACGCGATTCGAAGTCACATTTTATGAAACGACCCAGACAAATTATATATTGTTCTTTCCGGCAGACTCAGCAGATTCATAATATATCATTATTATATGTATACATTATGCCCTGCCTGAATATTATAACAAAAAATGCAATAAAATTTGAAATTTCAATCATCTACAGTGTGTAAAGTGTTTTTTTCACATTTTATCATCCAAGCGTTTTTGCGGTTATATTTTCTACGGGGTGCGCTTGTTAAAAAAATTAGAAATGGGGACTCAATAAATTTTTTGGGGGGGAAATTATGTGATTTTTAGCAAAGACCCGAATAGAAAAAATAGTTAGTGCAGCATCATTGTTCATATTATAATTGAAATGGGAACAATATTGCTGCATTAACCACTTCAATGCGGAGGACGCGCTCAGCGCGTCCTCCGCATCGCTGTTGGTATGCGGAGGATGCGCTGAGCGCGTCCTCCCTTTGGGGCCAGCGTTCGGCCGGGTTCCGGCCGATCGCTGGCCCCCCCGGTGCGGGCTGACATCCTCGATGTCAGCCCAGCATCCGGAACTGCAGCCGCTGAAATTAGGTGTCATCGCGGCAGCGCGATGACACCTAATTCAGGCGCCCCCCCGCGCATGTGCGGAGGAGGCGCCTGAAAGGGAGGGGGGGAGGTCCTTCGGACCTCTCTCCCTCCCGATCGGCGGTGTTGTGGGGGTTAACCCAGGCACCATTTGGAAGGGCACAGCCTGCCCTTCCAAATGGTGCCTGGCATTAACCCCTGGGGAGCTGGATCGCGAATCGGCGCTGAAAAGCGCCGGTTCGTGATCCTTTCCCGGAGCTGGCCGACATCTTGGATGTCGGCCAAGCCTCAGGGAACTCCCCCTGAGGACTGGCGTCATTGTGCATAGCACGATGACGCCAGTCCTAGAGTTAACCCCTAACTGCCACCAACGGTGGAGATAGGGAGTTCATTGGAACTCCCTATCTCCCGATCCGTGGCAGCTAGGGGTTAAAGTTTGGTATGGTTGGATCGGCCAGAGCATGGCCGTTCCAACGATACCAAACTCGAATGTGAAAAAAGTTTTTTTTTAAAAAAAAATTAAAATTAAAAATAAAAATATATTTAACCACTTCGCTGCTGAGGACGCGCTCAGCGCGTCCTCAGCAGTCCCGCTGGTGTGCTGAGGACGCGCTGAGCGCGTCCTCCTATTGGGGTCAGCGTTCGGCCGGGTTCCGGCCGATCGCTGGCCCCTCCGGTGCGGGCTGACATCCTGGATGTCAGCCCAGCATCCGGACCAGCAGCCGCCAGAATTAGGTGTCATCGCGGGGGCGCGATGACACCTATTTCAGGTGCCCCCCCCGCATGTGCGGAGGAGGCGCCTGAAAGGGAGGGGGGGAGGTCCTTCGGACCTCTCTCCCTCCTGATCGGCGGCTCTGCGGGGGTTAACCCAGGCATCATTTGGAAGGGCACAGCCTGCCCTTCCAAATGATGCCTGGCATTAACCCCTGGGGAGCTGGATCGCGAATCGGCGCTGAAAAGCGCCGGTTCGCGATCCTTTCCCGGAGCTGGCCGACATCTTGGATGTCGGCCAAGCCTCTGGGAACTCCCCCAGAGGACTGGCGTCATCGTGCGTAGCACGATGACGCCAGTCCTAGAGTTAACCCCTAACTGCCACCAACTGTGGAGATAGGGAGTTCCAATGAACTCCCTATCTCCCGATCCGTGGCAGCTAGGGGTTAAATTTTGGTATGGTTGGATCGGCCAGAGCATGGCCGTTCCAACGATACCAAACATGAAAGTGAAAAATTTTGTAAAAAAAAAATAAAAATGAAAAAAAAAAATAAAAAAAAAATTTAAAACAAAATTAAAAAAAAAGAAATAAACACTTTTTTTTTTTTTTTGGTTTGTTAATGCAGCAATATTGTTCCCATTTCAATTATAATGTGAACAATGATGCTGCACTAACGATTTTTGTATGCGGTGCGTTTGTTAAAAATAGTGTCATTTTCCCCAAAAAAAAATGTAACGAGACCCCATCTCTAATTATTTTAACAAGCGCACCCCATACAAAATATAACCGCAATTGCTCGCATGTTAAAATGTGGAAAAAAACACTTTACACATTGTAAATTATTGAAAATACATATTTTATTGCATTTTTTGTTATAATATACAGACATGACATAACGTATACATATAATAATGACATATTATGAATCTACCGAGTCTGACGGAAAGAACGATATATAATATGTCTGGGTCATATACTAAAATAAGCCTTCAAAACACGTTTAAACATGATGCGCAAAACAGGTAAAAATGACCTCAGCATAGGGGCGGGAAAAGCCTCACCAGCGAAAGGGTTAAAAAGAAATTATAAAAAAAACAAAAAACATTTTTTTTTCTTTTTTTTGGTTCGTTAGTGTAGCAATATTGTTCCCATTTCAATTATAATGTGAACAATGATGCTGCACTAACGATTTTTGTATGCGTTGCGTTTGTTAAAAATCGCGTAATTTTCCCCAAAAAAAAATGTAACGAGACCCCATCTCTAATTTTTTTAACAAGCGCACCCCATACAAAATATAACCGCAATTGCTCGCATGTTAAAATGTGAAGAAAAGCACTTTACACGTTGTAAATTATTGAAAATACATATTTTATTGCATTTTTTGTTATAATATACAGACATGACATAACGTATACATATAATAATGACATATTATGAATCTACCGAGTCTGACTGAAAGAACGATATATAATATGTCTGGGTAATATACTAAAATAAGCCTTCAAAACACGTTTAAACATGATGAGCAAAACCGGTAAAAATGACCTCAGCACAGGGGCGGGAAAAGCCTCAGCAGCGAAAGGGTTAATAAAAAAAAACAAAAAACGGTTTTCATTTTTTTTCTTTACTTTGAACATGGTCATGTTCTGGCCGTTCCAATGATACCAAAGATTAACCCCTAGCTGCCACGCATCGGGAGATAGGGTGGTCCAATGACCCCCCCTATCTTCACCATAGGTGGCAGCTAGGGGTTAACTCCCGAACTGACCTCATTGTGTCCATGCGCGATAACGCAAGCAGGCGTGGGAGATCCCAGAGGCTTGGCTGACATCCAGGATGTCGGCCAGCTCCAGGAGAGGACCGTGATCCGGCCCCTAAGGGGCTAAAGGGAGCCACCGCTTGGAAGGGCAGGCTGTGCCTTTACAAGCGATGCCTGCCTTTTAAATGTGCCCCAAACAGACCGGGAGGGAGAGAGGTCCAAGGGACACACCCTCCCCTTCACGCACCTTCTCTGCACTGGTGGGGGGTGCCTGGAATAGACGTCATCGCGTCCACCGTCATCACGTCCACGTCTATTCCAGCATCCAGGGTCCCGGAGGCTGGGCTGACATCTAAGATGTCAGCCCACACTGGGTTGCCACACGATCGGCCGAAATACCAGCCAATCATGTGCTGCTCAACGTGTCCTTCGCAGCCTAGGCACCACTTGGCTGGACGCGCTAAGCGCATCCGCCACAGCCGAGTGCTTAAAGCCTAGAATGATTTTTCCTATTGCCTTTGTAAACATTAAGGCTCTATTCCCTAGTGAACGCTGATTATAGAATTCGGATATGTAAGTGTTATCGCCAGGATAAGTGACTTTAACGCATGACACCCATATTACATCCATAATGCTAAACCCCATAAAAATCCGTTACCACATCGGTGATTGTGCTAGTTTGCACGAGCTTACTGTACTTTACACACCCTATACTTAACATGTGAAGCGCAAACAGTAATTAGCGTTAACATACAGTAAGTAAGGTATTACAAAGTCCTAACACTGATTAGGTTTTCCCTGTTAGCGTCAGGAATGTAATCTAGCCCTTAGTCAACCAGGAAATATTATTTAACTGTTCCAAAATAAACAAATCTAAGCTTTGTTGGAATATTTTCAATGGGTGCACCATTACCCATTTAAAATATCACAGAGTAAAGTTCAAAAGTATGGAGGATAGTTTGTTTCACGAACGTTCTACAGGCCAAGAGTTCATGGAGCAGTAGTGTGGGTTCACTATAATAAACACGCAGCTTTGAGCCATCATTTTGCGCAGCTGCTACAGATCTTGAGTAGATAAAGTGTGTAAGTCTGTATCGGTGCTCAATTTGGGGTTCCTACACCGTGCAACTTGCGCAGGAACACAAATGGTGTAGCATAGTTCCTGGAACTTCCCAGTTCAGGAGGCCCTAAGCCGAAGAGAAGGAGCTGTGCATGCCAAGGGACAAAAGGTGAGTAAAACTACCTAAAATAAAAAAATGTTAAGTTATTTTAAAAATTATTTTTTCAATTATTTTTTAAATTTAAAAATGAAATAATAGTGCAGAGGTTGGCAGCAGCATCTGAATAAATTAGGACAAAAATGGGAGCTCCATTAAAAACAGAGTATCCCTTTAACACTTCCTCGTCTTGTATAAGGAGTTTCCAATGTGGAGTCAGCCCAAGTGATTCCATGATCCCTCGTCATCCTCACTTGCAACTGGTATTGACGAAAAAAAATTACTCGCTGCTACAACCTTTTGTGAAGTGATTTTCCTTTAGCAGAAGAGGAATTTTTAGGGTAAAAATTAGAAAACTACCATTAAGGGGAGAACATTGTGCTGTACACTGTGTGTACAATTCATAGGTAACAGAAAAACAATTTTCATTATAAATGACACGCAGCCACTGTCTATATAAGCTCTCTTAAGATGATATTGCATTTTTAATATCAACACTGTGTATGGGTAAAGCAATCCAAGCATGAGTAATCATATTTGCAGCATCTCTCCAATGGGCACTTATTGCCTTTATTACAAATTGTGTAATTCATCACTGTCCTCGACTTATTTGCCCTAAAGCAGAAAAAGCAGAGTACTTGCATTCAAAGGGATCATAAAGCAATTGGTTTGACGTTTTTCTGGGTATGAAAACAAATACAATTATTTTCCGGAAAAAAAAAATCCTAAATTATGTTCTTTTATTTTTTAAATGACGTTCAATTGAAAAACTCTACACAGTCACTGATATAAACAATAAAACAAATTGTACAGTTTTTCAAACTATTGGCATGCTCAGGGTGTTAGGGTGTGTTTGCATATTTGTCAATGCCTTTTTCAGTAATCTGGTTCAATTTATAAATCTGTAGCATTATAAGACGAATGGAGGAAATTGTCATTTCAGTTTGCCAATGCTGCAATTATTTTAATAGAAAAACCTTGAAAATAAGAAAAAAAATAACAACTGAGATTGGTGACAAACTACTTTCAATAAAGCAAAAAACGAATTCAAGCACTCTTGCAGGTGTAATCATTAAAGGTACTGTATGTGTATATATATAACCCTTTTCTTTCAATGAACTATATATACAACCATACAAGTGTGTATATACATATATATATGATACATACAAGGGTTGTGGTGGAGGACAAAAAGTGAGATAAAAAGCCTCCACACAATAATTAATTAAGTTTATTATTGCAGTACCCATTTGCGCATCACAGCAATTCAAAGAACTGCATCCTGGGATGCAGTTCTTGGAATTGCTGAGATGTGCAAATGGATTCTTCAATAATAAACTTATATAATATATATATATATATACTAGATCTGTGTTAAGCCTGCCCGAAGGGCAGTCTATTGTTGTAGTGGGTCTGGCTGCTCAGTGCTCCCAATGATGTGGTCGCTTGGCGCACCCAGGATCTGGCTGCTCGGTGCTTCCCAGGATCTGGCTGCTTGGAGCACCCAGGATCTGGCTGTAGGGTCTGACTGCTTGGTGCGCCCCAGGATCTGGCTGCACGGTGCTCCCCAGGATCTGGCTGCTCGGTGCACCCTAGGATCTGGCTGCTTGGTGTTCCCCAGGATTTGGCTGCTTGGTGCTCCCCAGGATCTGGCTGCTCGGTGCTCCCCAGGATCTGGCTGCTCAGTGCTCTCCAGTATCTGGCTGCTAGGTGCATCCCAGCATCTGGCTGCTCAATGCTCCCCAGGATCTGGCTGCCCCAAAAGAGTGCCCTGATGGGGCAAAGGGTTTTCGGGGCACCAGTGGTTAAATTTTCTGTGGATGTTTCCATTAAGATGAATGGCGTGTGGTCCTTGATGGGGATTGGCTATCACGTCTGGCTCCGGATGATGAGTGGCTGGAGTTTCAAACGAGGCTGCCGGCGTCGTGTAACACAGGCAACACTAGGGACAGACTTAAGGCATGTAGATTATGTTCTGGTGGGTGGAAGTCACAAAAACACCACTTTTAGCGTACACGCATAAACAATCCAATAAACTTAAAGGATGTGAATAGCGGAGGAGCGAGATTTTTGTTAACGTCCAAAGTCTCTGCAGCTATTGTCTGTGATACTGCTCCCCCAGGACCCCAAAGCCCAGCAGACCCGGTGAATCCTTTCGGGTCAGCCTGGGTCTGTCTGTGATGTGAGGAATCATAGGTCGGTTTGGCAGGAAAGTCCATCTGCATTCCCATTCTTTTCGTAATCCTCTTCAGAGTATCCCTCAAATAAAAATACAGAGAAAAGGAGACCTCATAGTGCGACCCATATATCACTTGTGTGGCAAGGGTAAATAAATAAATCTCACTCACATGAAGTGGAACCCTCCTGGTTCTGGGTCAGTCGTTTTTAGGGTCGTTCACTGGCCACCCAAATGCCCCTCCTAGAATGGATCAGTTCTCCTAGCGAGGATGGATACCTCGGATATCCGGAAGGTTACTGGATCCAAGAGTCCACTCAGAGGAGCCAATAGGAACTCCAAAGAATGTAGGGTAAATGAAAACAATAAAATTGCTTTTAAATGAATAAAAATATTTAATAACAAATAAAAACAAAAAGCCAGGACGCGTTTCCCCAAAATAGATAATATATCAAAAGGCTTCCTCAGCTGGCTGCTGTTTAAAACGAATCATATACTGGTTTAAATAGCCATATTCATTTACCCTTAGCCAATCCCCCTACACTTTTTGGCAGGAAAATTGGTATATCCAATGAAAAAGAGACTTTCTTTTTCTTCTACCCAATCCAAATTCAGTATTTGAAAAGAGGAAGTAACACAAATTACCTCCATTGAGGGTGTTATTCACATTAGATATCCTAATCAATATAAGTATGCCCCTCTATAGATGGTACATTCCCATGCATTTGGATCTTTATACCCCAAAAAGCATTAAACAAAACGAGCGCTTTTTTATTAAAAAAACAAAATTTTCTTCATACTCCATTCCCGCCGCGAATCGAAAGCGCGCACATGCGCAATAGACTCGAGGCGAGGAAAGGATCCCATCCAGAAACCTGAACCATAAATAAAAACAAAAAGCAAAACAGAAGCAACACCACCAGATTGATAAAATGTTATCTATAAACTTACATGTCCCTGTGAACTACATTATATGGGCCACACAAAAAGGCCACTAACCACTAGAATTAGGGAGCATATTTATAACACTTCGAGGGGTCTAACTACTCATTCAGTCTCAGCCCACTTCAAAAACGTGCATGGCCAATCTCCAGAGGGCATGTGTTTTGTGGCCATACAAAAAGTCATCCCACATTGGAGAGGAGGGGACTTTAATAAAAAAATTAATTGTATGGAAATGAGGTGGATTTACACTTTAAACACATTGATTCCCTCAGGTTTAAATAGTGATTTTGAGTTGTGCCATTTCCTGTAAATTCTTTATATATACAGTTGTGTTCAAAATTATTCAACCCCCACTGAAATTGAGTGTTTTGGCCAGTTTGACATTGATTTTGATCATTCAGTCATCTTGCTTACAATTAAATCAAAGAGGCACGTGTAGGTCAGACAAATATAACATAACATTTATAATGAAATAACCACAAATGTCTTTTCTGTGCTCACATCATTATCAGTTTTATTCAACCCCCAAGTGACATTCAATCTTAGTACTTAGTACAACATCCTTTTACAGTTATAACAGCTTTTAAACATGAAGCATAGCTTGACACAAGTGTCTTGCAGCGATCTACGGGTATCTTCACCCATTCGTCATGGGCAAAAGCCTCCAGTTCAGTCACATTCTTAGGCTTACGCACTGCAACTGCTTTCTTTAAGTCCCACCAGAGGTTCTCAATCGGATTTAAGTCAGGTGACTGCGAAGGCCACTCCAAAATGTTCCAGCCTTTAATCTGCAACCATGCACTAGTGGACTTGGAGGTATGCTTGGGATCATTGTCCTGTTGAAAGGTCCAACGTCTCCCAAGCCTCAGGTTTGTGACGGACTGCATCAAATAGTCATCCAATATCTCCTGGTACTGAAGAGAATTCATGGTACCTTGCACACGCTGAAGCTTCCCTGTACCTGCAGAAGCAAAACAGCCCCAAAGCATGATTGACCCCCGCCATGCTTCACAGTAGGCAAGGTGTTCTTTTCTTCATAGGCCTTGTTCTTCCTCCTCCAAACATAGCGTTGATCCATGGGCCCAAACAGTTCTAATTTTGTTTCATCAGTCCACAAAACACTATCCCAAAACTTCTGTGGTTTGTCCACATGACTTTTGGCATACTGCAGTCGACTCTTATTCTTTGGAGACAGCAAGGGGGTGCGCCTGGGAGTTCTGGCATGGAGGCCTTCATTACGCAGTGTGCACCGTATTGTCTGAGCTGAAACTTCAGTACCCACATCTGACAAATCTTTTCTCAGTTCCTCAGCAGTCACACGGGGACTTTTCTCCACTCTACGCTTCAGGTAGCGCACAGCAGTCGAAGTCAGCATCTTCTGTCTGCCACGAGCAGGTAGCGTTTCAACAGTGCCCTTTGCCTTGAATTTGCGAATGATGCTTCCTATGGTCTCTCTTGGTATGTTTAACATCTTTGCAATCTTCTTACAGCCATTGCCCTTCCTGTGAAGAGTAATCACCTCTTCTCTTGTCTTCCTGGACCATTCTCTTGACTTCACCATGTTTGTAACCACACCAGTAAATGTCTAGAAGGAGCTGAGTATCACAGTCATTTTAAAGCTGCCTAATTGGTGCTTATTATGCTTTATTGCTGCTCCGTGACATCCACAGGTGTTTTCAATACCTGATTGAAAACACTTGAATGAACCTCTGTTCTTCAGAGTGGTAGTCTTTAAGGGGTTGAATAATTGTGTCAATGAAGAATTCACAAAAGAAACATTTACTACTGTATTACAAAACCATTTGATGTCATTTTAGTTGCATATGGTTCTTTAAAAAGTCCTTGTAGGATTTCATTCTGAATACAATTACAAATGTACACTAAATTCCCTAAAACCCTTTACAGCATTGGGGGTTGAATAATTTTGAACACAACTGTAGATCTATCCATGGTTATGGATGGTCTGATATTGTTTTCAAGTATGGTGTATCTATTAATTTGTGTAGGGGATGAGTTGTCCTCCTCCCATGTTTAGATTTCTATACATGTGCGTTCTGCAGGGGGCGGAGCTTAACTATCCCCTGCATTACGCTCGATAAGTCTCGTCTTTTAGTACCGGAGTGTTGGGTAGGCGCATGTGGGTGTTTTATCCTTAACCTATGGGTGACCCCCAAATTGGTGGTATTTTGTCCATTTTTGATCTAAGTCTTTAGGACTCCTCGAGTCTACTGCGCATGCGCACACTTTCGATTCGTGGTGAGGAGGAAGCATGAGGAGAGGGTCTTCACTATATCCATGCGCCCATACCAACACCCAGCTTTTTGGGGGTGTACACATGTGGGTACCTCACCCAAAGCCTGTATGTGACCCCCAATCTGGTGGTGTTGCTTCTGTTTTGCTTTTTGTTTTTATTTATGGTTCAGGTTTCTGGATGGGATCCTTTCCTCGCCTCGAGTCTATTGCGCATGCGCGCGCTTTCGATTCGCGGCGGGAATGGAGTATGAAGAAAATGTTGTTTTTTTAATAAAAAAGCGCTCGTTTTGTTTAATGCTTTTTGGGGTATAAAGATCCAAATGCATGGGAATGTACCATTTATAGAGGGGCATACTTATATTGATTAGGATATCTAATGTGAATAACACCCTCAATGGAGGTAATTTGTGTTACTTCCTCTTTTCAAATACTGAATTTGGATTGGGTAGAAGAAAAAGAAAGTCTCTTTTTCATTGGATATACCAATTTTCCCGCCAAAAAGTGTAGGGGGATTGGCTAAGGGTAAATGAATATGGCTATTTAAACCAGTATATGATTCGTTTTAAACAGCAGCCAGCTGAGGAAACCTTTTGATATATTATCTATTTTGGCGAAACGCGTCCTGGCTTTTTGTTTTTATTTGTTATTAAATATTTTTATTCATTTAAAAGCAATTTTATTGTTTTCATTTACCCTACATTCTTTGGAGTTCTTATTGGCTCCTCTGAGTGGACTCTTGGATCCAGTAACCTTCCGGATATCCGAGGTATCCATCCTCGCTAGGAGAACTGATCCATTCTAGGAGGGGCATTTGGGTGGCCAGTGAACGACCCTAAAAACGACTGACCTAGAACCATGAGGGTTCCACTTCATGTGAGTGAGATTTATTTATTTACCCTTGCCACACAAGTGATATATGGGTCGCACTATGAGGTCTCCTTTTCTCTGTATTTTTATTTGAGGGATACTCTGAAGAGGATTACAAAAAGTCTTGAAACTCACATTCAAGAAGGACATTGCTATCGCTACACTACCCTTCTGTTTTGTATTTCTATGTTGATGGTTGAGCAACAAGGACCATTTAAGTGTTTGAGCGATTTTCCTTACATATCCGATCAGCGCTACATCTCTGTTGTTTTTTATTGTGCATTCCCATTCTGCTTCCCCGGCTGGTACTGAATTGTAAAATTGTCAGTCTGCAGGGCCAAGCTCCATTTCAGCAGGCAATCATTGTCCCCAGAGACCTGGTTTAACCAGATCAGAGGGTTGTGGTCCATTAACACAGTTAAAGACTGCCCGTATAGGTAGGGCTGGATTATCCCACTTCTTGAGACAAAAGCTTTCGGCTGATGAAAGCCATGGGGTTCTTGCTGCTGTCAGGGCCCATGCGATTTAGCATGATACCTAGGTGGGCCAGGTGGTGAGGACAGGGGCACTGGTAGGGTCTGGGTTGGCAGGTCTTACCTGGGATCCCTGGAGTGAACGCTCCTCCTGGTGGGCCTGCTGGCGAGTGGTCAATGGGTATGTCTCCTGAGTGCAATCCGGGGCAGGACCTCAGCGGGCAAGCTCCCTATCTCATGAACCTGACCTCTACTTCTTTGTGTCCGGCACCCCATTCCATGTGAATCTGATATGTGGGGACCCATAAAACACTTCCTCCTGCCACTCATACTGTCACAAACCATTCGGTTCATTCGGCCGGAATCGCCATGTGGAGTTATACTAAGGTAAGGGTGGTGCCAGTGTCATGTAGTCCTTGGGCCTTGAGGTCCATCAATCAGGACAGCCTGTCTGTGTTGGGTCTGGTTATTGGCCATGGCTGCTTGCCCAAGGCGCGCTTCATGCGAGACCCCAATATCTTTCTCCCAGCTACAGACAGGATCCGTGAACAGTGAGCGGCTGCCCTCCCAGGTTCAGGGGGCTGACAGCTCCAGGTGTCCAGTAGAGTAACTCCGGAACAATGGCTCTGCATGTGCCCCAGTCTGTTGTACAGGTAGCAGCGTGCGGTTAGCCTGCAAACATATGCCTACCTGCCATGACAAGGCAAAGCTCATGGGGGAGTCAAAACAAAGGAGTGCAAAAATCAACAAAGAAATGTGAATAATACATTTTGAAAAAAAATATAAACTCTAAAGTGCCTTGTAAAGAGAACACATCTCTAATAAACAGTGCTAACGTCTTATTTTTCTGTATATTTAAAATGTGCAACTGAACAGTGCTACATAGAAACATAGAAAAATGTCGGCAGATAAGAACCTTTCGGCCCATCTAGTCTGCCCAATTACATGGATACTTTACCTGGATTTATCTTTTGTTTAGGATAGCCTTATGCCTATCCCATGCCTGCTCAAATTCAATTACTGTTTTGGCCTCTACCACTTCAACTGGAAGGCTGTTCCATGTATCCACCACCCTCTCAGTAAAATAATGCTTCCTGATGTTACTTTTAAACCTTTGCCCCTCTAATCTAAGACTATCAGGGTTATTCAAAGAGATTCGAAAAGTCACCGCACGTTCGGTGACTTTTCGTTCTCTTCAATTCGGATCCTTTTTCCGATCCCATTTCGGTGACCCTGCGGTTTATTCAGCAAGCACCACTGGGCCCCGAATTGCAGGGAAAAGCTGCCGCAAACCCACCGCAAAACCCACCGAATGCACGCCGAAAATCACCAAAAACATCTGGATTAACCTGCGAAAACCACGGAAAAAGCCCGAGCAGGAGCCGAAGCAGCTGAGACCGCAGACAGAGGGAGGTGAATAAATTAGCAAAACCGTTTGTATGAATCTGTGAAAATGAAACGCTGTTTGCAAAGAAGCTACTGAGCGAAAATGTCTGAAATTTACACAGGAGGTACAGGGAATGATAATAAAGAGGGCTGTTACAGAAAAAATAAGTAAACTTAAAAAAAAAAAAAAGAAAACTGTTAAAAAAAAAATTAGGAAAAATGCTTAAAGTATCCTAAAAAATCTAGAAATAAAAGAGACTTTTTGCTGCAGAATTTTATAATGAACAGGCACCGTATGTTCAGGCAATTTGCCAGGATTTGGCGAATTGCCCGCTCTCTGGATAGCCAAATGGCCAGGAAAGGTAACCGAATGCTGATTTTCAGCGTTCGGTTACCTTTCTCAAGCAATTCAGATCTCTTTGGATAACCCTGTATGTTCTCTTGTTTTGCTACTTTGTTTCCGTTTATACAATAGTGCTAACATCTTAGAAATAAGACATTGGCACTGGTTATTTGAGTTGTTTTCTCTTTAGGATTTATAATTTTTTCACAAACTATTATTCACATTTCTTTGTTGATTTTTGAATTCCTTTGTTTTGACTCCCCCACAAGATTTGCCTTGACGTGGAAGGTGGGCTTATGCTTAGAATGGCCATTGTAAGAGAACCAAAAATCAATTTTATTCTGTAGGCATTATACAGGGTTGAGCACAAATTACACACTTTTTTTTTGTTATTGTCATACACTGTACATTGCATGTAAAATTATTCTTTCTTTTGTTATCATGTATTCTATGTCATTATTACCTATTCAAAATGATGTGAAAGGGATTGCAATTTGAAACAGAGTCCTCTATAATTCCAATTCTAATTATAGTTACACAGGCTTTGGACACTGAATGAGAGCAATATGAAGCTATGGTTATAATTATAAATGTGTTGTAAAAGAGCTCTATATTGTTGTATAATTATTACTAGTGCGCTAAATAATGAAGTCACAAGTTGTATTCCTTTAGAGCACCATTCCATGGTTAACGCTAAAAATGGGGATACTAACGGGGAAAATCTGCGCCTGCAGGTTTCCCCGTATCGTCTCCATGTTACATTGATATTCCAGGACAAGTGCTGTCTCAGCACCTCGCCCCAGAACGCAGCACTAACCGGTGGGATACTCGCGACAGCGCAGAAGCTGCCCAAAGGCTCCTAGCGTATACCACGTAGAGATGTGCATTTGTTTTCGGAAAAATTCGGAATTTGGAACGAAATTTGATAATTTGTATTCGGAAGTACTTCCGAATAGCGAATCAATACAATACGAATTCGAAACAATATATAACGAATTTATTTCGTTTTACACTGTGTCATCATAATAAAAGAAAAATTTGAATAACTGATATCAACTATGGAATTTGAATTGAACTATCAAATTGATATCAACTATCGAATTGATCTTAACTTACAATACAAGTAATAGTAAGCAAAGGACTTTATGAAACAAATTAATTTTGGTTCACTGTTTAATTTGACTCAAATACTAAATCTGTGACACAGCTTAAAATTTAACCCTAGCTTTTCTTTTAACAGCAAAATTAGGTTAAATGGGGTTTTATCTGGTGATCCAAAATTCGAATTGATATCAACTATCGACTTGATATATGAAATTCGAATCGATTCGAAATTTCAAATCGAAACGAAATACGAAACTAAATTAGTTCCAAAATTCCAAAAACGAAATGATTTAACCCTTTCAATGCGGAGGACGCGCTCAGCGCGTCCTCCGCATTCCCGCTGCTGTGCGGAGGACGCGCTGAGCGTGTCCTCCCATTGGGGTCAGCGTTCGGCCGGGTTCCGGCCGATCGCTGGCCCCTCCGGTGCGGGCTGACATCCTGGATGTCAGCCCGGCATCCGGAACAGCAGCCGCCGGAATTTGGTGTCATCGCGGCAGCGCGATGACACCAAATTCAGGCGCTCCCCCCGCATGTGCGGAGGAGGCGCCTGAAAGGGAGGGGGGGAAGGTCCTTCGGACCTCTCTCCCTCCCGATCGGCGGCTCTGCGGGGTTAACCCAGGCATCATTTGGAAGGGCACAGCCTGCCCTTCCAAATGATGCCTGGCATTAACCCCTGGGGAGCTGGATCGCGAATCGGCGCTGAAAAGCGCCGGTTTGCGATCCTTTCCCGGAGCTGGCCGACATCTTGGATGTCGGCCAAGCCTCCGGGAACTCCCCCTGAGGACTGGCGTCATCGTGCGTAGCACGATGACGCCAGTCCTGGACTTAACCCTTAACTGCCACCAACTGTGGAGATAGGGAGTTCATTGAACTCCCTATCTCCCGATCCGTGGCAGCTAGGTTTATATTTTGGTATGGTTGGATCGGCCATAGCATGGCCGTTCCAACGATACCAAACATGAAAGTGAAAAATTTTGTAAAAAAAAAAAAATGAAAAATAAAAATAAAAAAAAATTAAAAAAAAAAATTATAAAAAAAAAAATAAACACTTTTTTTTTTCTTTTTTTTAATTTGTTAATGCAGCAATATTGTTCCCATTTCAATTATAATGTGAACAATGATGCTGCACTAACGATTTTTGTATGCGGTGCGTTTGTTAAAAATAGTGTAATTTTCCCCCAAAAAAAATGTAACGAGACCCCATCTCTAATTTTTTTAACAAGCGCACCCCATACAAAATATAACCGCAATTGCTCGCATGTTAAAATGTGAAAAAAAACACTTTACACATTGTAAATTATTGAAAATACATATTTTATTGCATTTTTTGTTATAATATACAGACATGACATAACGTATACATATAATAATGACATATTATGAATTTACCGAGTCTGACGGAAAGAACGATATATATTATGTCTGGGTCATATACTAAAATAAGCCTTCAAAACACGTTTAAACATGATGAGCAAAACCGGTAAAAATGACCTCAGCACAGGGGCGGGAAAAGCCTCAGCAGCGAAAGGGTTAAAAATGTAATGAAACGAAACTAAACAAAACAAATTTTTCAGCCATGCATATCCCTAGTGCCACGCTCTGCTGTATCTGAGGTCCTGAAAGGTCCTGAGGTTCTGAGCAGTAGGGATGAGCCAAACACCCCTGTGTTTGGTTCGCATTCGAACTCAAACAATTTCAAAAGTTCGAATTCGAACTCGAACACGAACCGAACTCAATGCAAGTCAATGGGACTCAAAAGTTCGATTTTTAGAGTGCCCTCCAAGAGGGCATATATGCAAGATATTTGCCATAAATCCCAGCGAGCAACCTCTCCAGTAAGTGTCCTTGGCAAGACACCTAACGGTACATACTCGCCACCCAGGACATACTTGAAAACGAGAGAAATCTCAATGTATCCTTCCTGGTAAAATCCTTTCACAAAAAAAAAAAAAAAATTTAAAAAAAAAAGGTGTATGGGGGTCCGGGTAGTGCCCTGGGGGACAGGAAACAAGGACAAAACGTTTAAAAAAATATGTTTTTAAAGGAACAGTGAGTTTTCCATAAAATAAGGGTTAAAAATAAAAATGAAAAATTACTTCAAATATCATGCCTAGGAGGTCCCCATAACGTGCCCGTGAAGTGGCGGATTTGTAGGATGTATAGAAACATCGCCGTCAGAGACCCACATACGACACCTAGCCACCCTTAAGGGGTTAAAATGCACAATGACTGGCTACTATCCTGTTAGATGAGGGAATGTATTATAGGTATAAAGCAAGGTATATATTACAATGGATAGTCAGAGACTCTAGGGACTCAGCTTGTACGCTTTATGATAGACATTACTAACACAATAATAATTGTATGCTCACATAGGCCCTTCGGGAGAGGTACATGACATACAAATACTGGAATATTACGTTTAAATCTAAGGAGTGTGAAATAGATTTTATTAAGCCCTTGATGACAAATGACGTAACATCTACATCATTAATGATTGGCTTTACAGAGCCCTGGTCCTTAAGGGGTTAAACAGCATATCAGAGGATCATATAGTAGAAATGAACACTTCTTAGAATTAAGAAAACAAGCACAGTGTTTGTTCCTTACATGTGCAGTGTCACGTCCTGGGTCTCTGGCGCCCCCTCTGGCTTCTATGGACATTGCTTTTTGTTCTGGACATTTGGTTCACGTCCAAGCCTGGACCTCACCTGGACGGATTGTTCTCATTTAGTCATGGCCTATATAGGCAGGCATCGCCCTAAGAAGGGCGCTGCCTCATTCTGATGTTTCAGTCTCCTTTGTTCCAAGCCTTGATCTCCTTGATAGCCTTGATCTCCTTGATCCTTATTCCCATACTTTGCAGTTCTGGTAGGGATCTGTTACTCAGGTTCTCCTGTATGTGTTCAAGTTTCCCTTTATTACTTTACTTTCAGGTTCTGTGTTTACATCTGTTTATAATCTCCCAGGTCCTTGGTTATTCATTCTGTTTTGTTCATATGGTTCCTGTTTTGTATTTATGTTTGCATTTCATGTTTCAGATAAGGAGTGCCCGACCCGTATTTTAAATATTCTAAAGCATACAAAATATTGGTCCATAGTGAATAATCAGAACACTTGGAGATGATTTTTTTTTTATACAATTTAAATTTTTAATGATACTTAATATATATAAAAGCAAAATAATATGGAGTATTTAACCTGGTAGGAATTGTTGAAAGCAAGGCCCGTAGGAAGGCCATTGTTATACTAGGCATTATAATAATAAAAGAAAACAACTTGGCATTAGGAAGAAAGAAAATGCCTGGTCAGGTTCATGTATGGGTTTATTTCAGTAATTATGGGTTTTGATTTCTGACTAAGGTATAAACATTATAATTGCTTATTTGAGTAAAAGCATTCTGTAAACACTTCTCAACGAGCAGTGATCCTTCTCACCAAGCTGGAAGTGTAGTTCCCCTCAACTGAGTGACCTTGTTTAACTATTAAAGCATTGATCCAGTGTGGACTCTTGATTCCTCAAACCTAGCAATTTTGACAATATTTTCATAGGGCATATTAATTACTAATATTAATAACTAGCAGTGTTACAGGAAGTGCCATCACATAATAGAAAATATGCACTATTATAATGAACTTTTATTTAGGTGGAAGCTGTATGTCAAGGGTCCCAGAATATTGCGAGGGGGGGCTGTATGTCTGTGATGACAGCTAACCTTGCTCCCAAGAAGCTCTTTAGTAAATAACCCTGATTGTATAGGAGGCCACTTACTTCCTTGGTTTTATTAACTACTCTAGCACATTCAGGGATTCATATATAATGCTGATTTACTATACAATTATCACTTCTAGGTCAACCCACCCAAAGGAATTATATCCTTATCCTGGATTCATAGAATGGAATCCACCATTTTTCTTATAACAACTGCATATTATTATGAACTACAAGGTGGAAAGCCTGCCCAGAGGGCAGTCTATTGTGGATATACTGCCCCTGCTCGTGGATACTGCCCCAGCATGTGGATACTGCCCCAGCTCGTGGATATTGCCCCAGCACGTGGATATTGCCCCCCAGCTCCTGGATATTGCCCCCCAGCTCGTGGATATTGCCCCAGCACGTGGATACTGCCCCAGCACGTGGATATTGCCCCCCAGCTCCTGGATATTGCCCCCCAGCTCCTGGATATTGCCCCCCAGCTCGTGGATATTGCCCCAGCACGTGGATACTGCCCCAGCACGTGGATATTGCCCCCAGCTCGTGGATATTGCCCCCAGCTCGTGGATATTGCCCCCCAGCTCGTGGATATTGCCCCCAGCTCCTGGATATTGCCCCCAGGTCCTGGATATTGCCCCAGCACGTGGATACTGCCCCAGCACGTGGATATTGCCCCCCAGCTCCTGGATATTGCCCCCCAGCTCCTGGATATTGCCCCCCAGCTCGTGGATATTGCCCCAGCACGTGGATATTGCCCCCCAGCTCGTGGATATTGCCCCCCAGCTCCTGGATATTGCCCCCCAGCTCCTGGATATTGCCCCCCAGCTCCTGGATATTGCCCCCCAGCTCGTGGATATTGCCCCAGCACGTGGATACTGCCCCAGCACGTGGATACTGCCCCAGCACGTGGATATTGCCCCCCAGCTCCTGGATATTGCCCCCCAGCTCGTGGATATTGCCCCAGCACATGGATACTGCCCCAGCACGTGGATATTGCCCCCCAGCTCGTGGATATTGCCCCCCAGCTCGTGGATATTGCCCCAGCTCGTGGATATTGCCCCAGCACATGGATACTGCCCCAGCACGTGGATACTGCCCCAGCACGTGGATATTGCCCCAGCACGTGGATATTGCCCCAGCTCGTGGATATTGCCCCCCAGCTCCTGGATATTGTCCCCAGCTCCTGGATATTGTCCCCAGCTCCTGGATATTGTCCCCCAGCTCATGGATACTGCCCCCCAGGCTCATGGATACTGCCCCCCAGCTCATGGATACTGCCCCTAGCTCATGGATACTGCCCCCCAGCTCCTGGATATTGCCCCCCAGCTCCTGGATATTGCCCCAGCACGTGGATACTGCCCCAGCACGTGGATACTGCCCCAGCACGTGGATATTGCCCCCCAGCTCCTGGATATTGCCCCCCAGCTTGTGGATATTGCCCCAGCACGTGGATACTGCCCCAGCACGTGGATATTGCCCCCCAGCTCGTGGATATTGCCCCAGCTCGTGGATATTGCCCCAGCACATGGATACTGCCCCAGCACGTGGATACTGCCCCAGCACGTGGATATTGCCCCAGCACGTGGATATTGCCCCAGCTCGTGGATATTGCCCCCCAGCTCCTGGATATTGTCCCCAGCTCCGTGATATTGTCCCCAGCTCCTGGATATTGTCCCCCAGCTCATGGATACTGCCCCCCAGGCTCATGGATACTGCCCCCCAGCTCATGGATATTGCCCCCAGCTCATGGATACTGCCCCTAGCTCATGGATACTGCCCCCCAGCTCATGGATATTGCCCCCCAGCTCATGGATATTGCCCCCAGCTCATGGATACTGCCCCCAGCTCATGGATATTGTCCCCAGCTCATGGATATTGTCCCCAGCTCATGGATACTGCCCCTAGCTCATGGATACTGCCCCCCAGCTCATGGATATTGCCCCCCAGCTCATGGATATTGCCCCCAGCTCATGGATACTGGCCCCAGCTCATGGATATTGCCCCCCAGCTCATGGATATTGCCCCCAGCTTATGGATACTGCCCCCCAGCTCATGCATATTGCCCCCAGCTCATGGATATTGCCCCCAGCTCATGGATATTGCCCCCAGTTCATGGATATTGCCCCCAGCTCATTGATACTGCCCCTAGCTCATGGATACTGCCCCTAGCTCATGGATACTGCCCCCAGCTCATGGATATTGCCCCCAGCTCATGGATATTGTCCCCAGCTCATGGATATTGCCCCCAGCTCATGGATATTGCCCCCAGCTCATGGATATTGCCCCCCAGCTCATGGATATTGCCCCCAGCTCATGGATATTGCCCCCAGCTCATGGATATTGCCCCCCAGCTCATGGATATTGCCCCCAGCTCATGGATACTGCCCCCAGCTCATGGATACTGCCCCCCAGCTCATGGATATTGTCCCCAGCTCATGGATATTGCCCCCAGCTCATGGATATTGCCCCCCCAAGCTCTCATGGATATATGCCCCAGATCAGACCCCAGACCAGACATGGGGCGGCTGTTCGAATGCTCTATCCGCCCCATGAGCTCCGCGCCATACTTACCTTTACGAGCGGCGCCGGGGAAGTGAAAGTTTCCCCGCTTCCGGTCGTTGAAGGACCCAAGCCTCCCACGTGACCGGGGCTTGGGTCCTTCAAAGAGCGGAAGCGAGGGAACTTTCAGTTCCCCGGCGCCGCTCGGAAAGGTAAGTATGGCTCGGGGGTTGGATGCGCGCGGCAGCCGGGTAGAGGCTGCGAGCGCAGCCTCTACCCGGCTGCCGTGTGCATCTTGTAACCGCCGCGGCGAGTGCACAGCCGGCTCGTGCCGCGGCGGTTGCATGCGCGCGCAACCAACCGCCGCTGGTTGCGCGCGCATGCGCAGAGTAAGGCTTGGCGACGGACACGCCAAGCCTTATTCAATTATAGTATAGATAGGTTGCATAAATGCCACATAAACATGGCGTAAATGCCTATAAATTGTTATAATGACATTTTCACATACACCTCATTAAACCCTTTTGCACTAACTTAGCCACTTCACTACCAGGTGCTTTTGTTGAAAAAAGAACAAAAAATCAAAACATTCATTTGAAACATGGGATGTCTGGTAAATATAGGCCAAAACACCAAGGGCACTATTAAATTCTATACGCAAACGTTAACACTCACCTGCGTGAGCATTAACATTTGCGGCGGTATATACCGCATATTACAATCCAAACGCAAACGGGTTAAAAAAACTTTGCGATTGGTACCTTGTGCTTTTCAGAGCAAGGTTACTGTACTTTGTGCTCCCTATGTTTAACATGGGGAGCACAAAGTGTTAATCAGCGCTGGTATTACAAAGTCCCAGCGCTGATTAACGCCTGGCTCTGGTCAACACAAAGTTAACCAGAACCAGGACTTGATGTTAACGGATTCCACTGCTGCAGAATCCGTTAACACCACCCTTAAAAAATAAAAAAACAAACACAAACTCACCCTCTGTCCCGCGGCGAGGACCGCGGCTCTGCTCGCCTCCCCTGGCCGGCGGGAGCAGGGAAAGACTGGGGGAAAAAGTCCTCCCAGTCTTTCCCTGCGTATCCCTACGCCGACCGGCCAGATCTCGCAACCGGTAAGGAGGAACTCAATGGAGTCCAATGTAGGGATGGGTTGAACTCGCTCGAGTTTGGTTCGCCGTCAAACCCGAACAATACCCAAAGTTCACGTTCGCGTGCGAACATAGTTCGAATCCAATGCAAGTCAATGGGACTCGAACGTTCATTTTTTAGAGTGCCCTCCAAGAGGGCATATGTGAAAGATATTTGCCATAAAAGGTGTATGGGGGTCCGGGCAGTGCCCTGGGGGACAGGAAACAAGGAAAAAAAGTTTTCCATGAAATAAGGGCTAAAAATAAAAATGAAAAATTCCTTCAAATATCGTGCCTAGGAGGTCCCCATAACCTGCCCGTGAAGTGGCGGATTTTTAGGATGTATAGAAATATGTAAAAGACAAAAAATGACATTTCAAATGACGGTAATGGTTTTCCTTTAATCTATCCATAAACAACTGCTTGGGGCGGCAGTCTGTATGAAAGAGGAGACATTTTAGGACACGCAGAACATGTTTAGTGATTTTTTGGCTAAATTATTGTAAAACTTATGCAGGCTTTGGATGAAAGTAACAATAGGTGCTTTAAAATTGGGCCTTTAGAGTCGGCAACAGTGCCGTCACACAGTAACCCCTCTGAGGATATGAATCTGGTACAGGCGTCAGTGGCAGTGCACCCAAATATTGTGCCTTTGGTGGCAGGCCAGCAAGTGCCAACATACAGTAACCCCTCTGTGGTATTGTGGAAGAGTGCAGGGGTGGACCTTGCGGTCCTATATTAAAAAGATATGAATCTGGTAAAGGTGTCAGTGCACCCAAATATTGTGCCTTTGGTTCCAGGCCAGCAAGTGCCATTATACAGTAACCCCTCTGTGGTATTGTGGAAGAGTGCAGTGGTGGAGGTTTTGGGAATGTAGAAGAGATACCCGATCTATTCAGTTACATTAGCATTCAGCATCAGGGGAGTGATAGCTGCTGATCCAGGACTGATTCATTTTTATAAATGTCAGACTGTGAAGACGCTGGCAGTGGGTGCCTACATTTGACGTCCCTGGGCGTCGTGGACTAAAAATTTTTAAAAAGGCATCAGTCAAGCGGCCCTTGCCTTCACCGCTCTTCCTCTGATCATCCACAGCCACAGAAGCACCCGTGTCATCCTTTGGTAACCTACCAGTGCCTGGAAAGGTGTTACACAAGTTTTGCTTTAGAGCGTACTCAAGTTGTTTCATCCTGTCCTCCCTCTGTGCGGGCAGGATGAGCTCTGCAACTTTACCCTTGTATCGTGGATCAAGAAGGCTTGCCAACCAGTAATGATCCCTCTCCTTGATAGCACGTATCCTGGGGTCCTTTACCAGGCTTTGCAGAATAAGGGAGCCCATGCAGCATAGGTTGGAGGTGGCATTCGCTTCCGAGTCTTCCTGGTCAATGAGGATGACCCCATCGTGCACTTCCTCCTCCCAGCCACGTACTAGTCCTTGGGTTTCTGGGCACACAAAACCCTCCCTTGAGGAATCCCCACCTTCAATGCCCCCACAACTTAAATATTCCTTCTCCTCCTCATCCTCCTCCTGTCTGATCTGTGGACCCGCATGAATGCTGTCTGCGTAAAGACTGGGGCCTTGAGAGCTAGTGAGTCCTCCTCTTCCTCCCGCTGCTCTGTCTCTAGTGCCACATCTATAATTCCCTGCAGAGTGCGCTCCAGCAGGAACACTAAAGGAATTGTGTCACTGATGCATGCACTGTCCCTGCTCACCATTCTCGTTGCCTCCTCAAATGGTCATCAGCCACTGCGGGGGGAAAAAAAAACAAGTTGACCTGAACCTGTCCTTGTGCCATACTCACACAGGTACTCATTGATGACCCTCTGCTGCTTGTGCAGACGCTGCAGCATTGCCAATGTCGAGTTCCACCTGGTGGGCATGTCACAGATCAGACGGTTTGTGGGAAGGTGGAATTCTCTTTGAATTTCTGCCAGGCGAATGCTTGCTGGGAATGACCGTCTGAAGTGGCTGCAGACTTTTCTGGCCTGGCTGAGAAGCTCTGGCAGCCCTGGGTACTTGGTTAGGAAACTCTGTACCACCAGATTTAGGACGTGTGCTAGGCATGGTACATGCGTCAACTTACCCAGGCGTAGGGTGGAGAGAAGGTTGCTGCCATTATCACAGACGACCATTCCCAGCTCAAGCTGGCGTGGTGTTAACCATCTCTGCACCTGCCCCTGCAGAGCTGACAGAATTTCTGGCCCGGTGTGGCTCCTGTCCCCTAAACAAGCCAGCTCAAGCACAGTATGGCATCTTTTTGCTTGAGCCATTGCGCAGCCCCTACCACGCGTCGGTTTAACTGCCACTTCGCCAGAGACAGAGGAGGAGGAGGAAGAGGTAGTGGAGCAGACAGACCTCATACAAGCAGTTTTCTGGAGGTGTGGTGGATGAGCAAGCTCCAGCACAGAGCCCCGTCCTGGATCCCTCCCAGCTGAGAGCAGAATTACCCAGTGTGCCATGAAGAAAATGTAACGGCCCTGTCCATGCTTGCTGGTCCACGTGTCTAAAGTGATATGCACCTTGCTGCTGACTACCTTTCCCAATGACTCCATAACATTGTCTTCAACGTGCTGGTATAGTGCTGGAATGGCTTTCCGTGAAAAGTATTGGCGTTTTGGAATGAGCCACTGTGGTACAGCACATTCTGCAAATTCACGGATGGAGGCAGAGTCCACCAGCTGGAATGGCAGCAGCTGTAATGCGAGTAATTTTGCTAAGCTGACATTTAGACACTGTGCATGGGGATTGTTGGGACTATATTTTTTCTTATGCTGCAGCAGCTGAGTGTGTAAATCTGCAGCTGGTGATGGGATGCTGTCACATTCTGAGGGAGGACCTGGTACACCCATTACTGTAGCATTATCCCTGTCAGTGTAGGTTGGAGTCAATGACATAGCAGGACATATAGGGCCATATTACAATGTTGTTGCTAACTTAACCAGAGCTGTTGCAAACTTAAAACCTCCATAGGCTATAATGGCTCTGGTAAGTTTACAACAGCCCTGGTAAAAGTAGCACCAACTATGTAATATGGCCCATAGTGGGGATAGAGACAGGTGAGGAGGACCTACGCAAAGTGTTGCGCCAACGGGATGTGTGCCAGGTGGTCATATGTCACCTCAAGCACATGGTACCCAAGCGTCCAGTGTCTTTCCCACGCTTGACTCTCTTCTCACGTAGCTTACAAATAGCAATGCTGTGGTTTGCTGCACATTTCGTGAAGAACTCCCAGACAGGAGAGTACCCGGACGTGTGCTGTGAGACAACAGCGCTCTGCACCTGGGCAGCTCTGACATCTGATGCCTTGGACTGGCTACGGTTGGTCATAGAGGTCGTTGTAACTCATTTTTGTTGTGCTTCCTCCTCCTCCAGTCCTCACTTGACTCCTCTGTTCGATCAGGCACCCAGGTGGAGTCAGTGACCTTTTCATCGTCATCACCCCCTATCTCATCACTGGAGCCAACCTGGCAGTATGCTGCAGCTGCTGGGGCAACATGAGTGCCAGTTGTTTGTGTGTCACTGCTGGCACCCCCTCCCTCTAGGCTAATTTTACTCCCTTCCTCAACCTCAGAGTTTGAATCAGAGCACTGGAGTTGCTGCGCATCCTCATGCAGCATGTCACTGTCATTGTAGTCAAACAATTCAGCTGACTCCTCCATGTATGGTGGTGAGGCTACGGCAGGAGTAGCTCTGGACATGGAGGCTGCATTAGATGCTTTGGCAGCTGAGGTGGACTGTGAACCACTACAAGCCTGGCTGGCAGAGGACTCGGAGGATGAGGATGGCCTGGTTAGCCAATCCACCAAATCCTCTGTATGTTGCTGCTGCATAATACAGCCCGCACCAGTTAGAAAGGACAAGCGTGCCCCTGCAGAGGATGCACCACGTCCACGACGACCAGGGGCACTGCCTTCCGACACAAAGGCTGCTTGCCCTCTTATCTGTGTCTGGGAGCGTCTGCCTGTCCTTTTTGGTCTTTCTGACATGGTGAGTGATATATAGATTAAAGATATACAGAACTCTGATTAAACTCTGGTTTAAAGATTGGAGATAAGCAGAACTCTGCTATAACTCAGCGAAACACCCTGATAGCTGGCAGCAGTGACAAGACACAGATTACAACAATTCCAAGATATCTGCTAGAATTGAGACCCCCTGATGGATGGCACTGAGAAGACACAGATTACAATTCCCAGAAATTTTATGGAAGTATGTGACACCCCCTGATAGCTGACTGTCAGTGAATGAGAAGACACGGATTACAATTCACAGAAATTTTATGGAAGTATGTGACACCCCCTGATAGCTGACTGTCAGTAACTGAGAAGACACAGATTACAATTCACAGAAATTTTATGGAAGTATGTGACACCCTCTGATAGCTGACTGTCAATGAATGAGAAGACACGGATTACAATTCACAGAAATTTTATGGAAGTATGTGACACCCCCTGATAGCTGACTGTCAGTGAATGAGAAGACACGGATTACAATTCACAGAAATTTTATGGAAGTATGTGACACCCCCTGATAGCTGACTGTCAATGAATGAGAAGACACGGATTACAATTCGCAGAAATTTTATGGAAGTATGTGACACTCCCTGATAGCTGACGGTCAGTGACTGAGAAGACACACTTTCCACCACCAATTCCCAGATATCTGCAACAAGTGAGCCCCCCAAATTGCTGCTGTCACTGAGAAGACACACTTTCCACCAATTCGCAGACATCTGCAACAAGTGAGCCCCCCAAATTGCTCCTGTCACTGACTGAGAAGACACACTTTCCACCAATTCCCAGATATCTGCACCAAGTGAGACCCCCCCCCCAATAGCGGTCACTGGCAGTGAGAAGACACACTGACAGAACAATCTCTCACTCCTGCAGAAAAATACGTGCTGGCTGGGCTGGGTTGAAAGCCTTCTATAGTGTGCTGCGGGACTTAGCTCTGTGAGCCCACTGCATTGTGGTCCATAGTGGTGCATTGTGGGCGAACTCGAGATGAACACGCGGAAATGTTCGCAAACTATCGAACATGCGATGTTCGATACAAACTCTCGAGCGCATCGAACCGAACGCCCATCCCTAGTCCTATGGACTCCAGTGAGTGGATGCTTGCGGCTACACTCAGTGCTGCAGCGAGCATCCCGGCTTTTTACGCTCGTTAACAATGCAGGCAGCATTTTTTGCGCCTGCATTGTAATCCAGCGTTAAAACGTGGGCGCCCGCGTTTTAACGCTAAGAGCGTAATAGAGCCCTAATTTTGCACAGATTGTTGTATCAAGTTAAAAGATTAAAATAATGTAAATTTGCTCATTTTTAATTTTTCATGTATTCATTTATCCTTTACAAAAATATTGCTGGGATGAAAGGTTCTAAACTCTAGATAGTATCCCTTATCTTGCACTGGTTCATACTGGGTCTGCATTATTAGCATGCAGGAGGAAATATATTTCGTGTCAGGTACAGTAAATTTGATAAAGACAGGTAATAAAAATGGTCATATTGCCCGCTTATGTGGATCTGTAGAGATCATGAGGAGTTTACAGTATTAGCAATGCAGGTTTCAAAAAATACCAATAGAATATAAAAAATATCTGTATGTGGCATGCGTACAGCAGTGAGTGACCCTAGAGCTCTCTCTGTATTATGCAATCCCTCTAGCTGTTGTAATGCAGTATTAAAATCTGTTAGTTTTTGATAGAGAGAGGGTGGGGCTGCTCTTTGTATTACTGTAAAAAAGCTACAAAGTAAGAAGAGTGAGTTTTCATTTAAGAGAATGTTGTCTTTCTAGGTGGGTCATGCTAATATTGTATTAAAAAGCTTTGTAAAAGGAGTTTATATGCTAATTATTGCTTTTCAGCAAATTACAATGCAAAATCAAGTTTACACAGTTTGGGTTTCAGTAGAGCTGCATTCTTGAGCAGCCCCAGTGACTACTATCCAGAAAGTGCTTCCAGTAAGTATGACACTTCTGTCCAACACAATGGTACATGCCATTCTTGGGAGCGCTTAACATCAATATTGCCATGCCCTCACACTGGTCCTGCCCTTCCTACCAGAATGACATGCCTTTAAGTGATGGAATGTGTGATGCTTAATTACACAGAATTCCTTATTATGCAATAGCAAAAACAAACCTAAAACCTACATTTTCTTGAGTTTCTAGGTAGGACTTAAAAACAAGTGCACTGGAAAGGCCATGATCAGGCCTTTCCAATGATGACAGCTAGGGGGCTAACTGGCCATCTGAAGTCATCGCACATATGGCGACAACATCAGTGGGTGGGGGTGACCCGGAGGCTTGGCTGACATCCAAGATGTCAGCCACCTCTGGGAGCGAATCATGATCCGGCACCTAAGGGGTTAAAGAGAGGCACTGCTGGAAAGGGCAGACTCTGCCCTCTCCAGCAGTGCATTTTTATTCTAGCTGCAGCCTTTGGGGACGGAGAGTGGTCCAAAGGAACTCTCCCCTTCCCCTTACAGTTTCCCCCGGCAGGCACCGGGGATGCCTGAAAATTACATCATCGCGCACGGCGATGATGTCATCGTGACGGCTGGGGTCCATAAAACCGTCGGGCTGGCTTCAAGGAAGCCATACCAACGTGGGACCCCATCCAGAGAGGTGAATATAGGGAGGGAGGGGGGTTAAAGGACCATGACGTACATAGTATGTCCTTGGTCCTTAAGGGGAATTTTCCCCAGGACGTACTATGTACGTCAGTGGTCCTTAAAGGGGTCAAGGTCCATCCATTTAAGATTACTAAACTGGGATATCTCTATTTTCACCCTAGTTGAGACCTATGTATATTTGTCAAAAATCAAGTTGGCAGGCGCCCCCGCTCGTACAGCAACCAACTTCCCAAAGCCAGCCAGCAAGCAGTGGTTTCCCCCAAACCAAGGTGCAGATAGTAAAACAATATACGTATCTGGCGGTGCGACAACGATCGCTATGGATAGTCTGGATGCTCTCTTAGAGTAATACGTCCGTATGATCATGCGGAAAGAGACAAGAGAATATAATGGTGTAGTACATAATAAAAGGTATGGGGTATAAAAGGTAACACGTATCCCACTCACAAATGTAGAGCCTCAACACTGGCTCTGAGTGGGTCGAGGCAGTCGGGTCCTTTTCTTCTGTAAATATAGAAAGGTGACCCACACCTTCCTAAGCAGAGGAGATCTTCTTACAGTCGTGGTTCATATATAGAGATAAGAGGGAGAAAGACTTCTTTGTGCAGATCTAATAACAAAGATGTGAGTACATGCAGATGGAAATTCACTCACATTTGGTGGAGCTTATGGACCAAGCTCTAGGGTAAAACGCCTGTGGGCTTGTTGAAGGTCAAGTCCATAGAAACCTAGCGATCGTTGTCGCGCCGCGAGATACGTATATTGTTTTACTATGTATATTTGTAAATAGCGTATTAGAACACAGCTCACCAGGAGGAGAGCACTCCAGCCAACAAATTCAAAAGATTACAGAGCTTTTTACCAAAATGTAACCCCTTGCAGATTCTAACAACTCTTAACCCTTTCAGCATTTCCGCAGTTCTCAACCCATTTTCGATTTTTCAAGGTTTCTACCCCTAGGCTCTGTTAAAAAATGATGGGAATTTTGTTCACAATATATGGCCATAAATTGTTTAAAACTGTCAACAGCATCAATGTATCCCACCTTTGGCAGGCCTACTGTAAATCACCTAATGGCCGCTATTATGGGATTAACTCACTTATTGAGGACAGAATTCTTACTGGAGCTCGCTGTGATTCAAGGTTAAGTAGAGCCTGAAGGTGGAACACCTGTGACAGGGAGGGGTGCTTGCCATTGGCTGTCAGCCCCTTTCATAAAGAACACACCAGGAGGGCAGCACTCAATTTTTGCTAACCACAGAGAACAAATGCTTCAAGACAAAATAGAACACAGCTCACCAGGAGGAGAGCACTCCAGCCAACAAATTCAAAAGACTACAACAGTAGCCTATATAACCAGAGATTTTACCAAAATTTAACCCCTTGCAAATTCTAACAACTGTTAACCCTGTCAGCATTTCAACAGTTCTCAACCTGTTTTAACCCAGTAAGGATTCTGTCAGTGATTCTTAGTAAGTGAGTTAATCCCATAATAGCGGATTTAAGGTGACCTGTCCAAGGTGGGATACATTGGTGCTGTTGACAGGCTTCAGGCTTAAGCAATTCATGGCCATATATTGTAAACTTATATTGTGGATAGTCAATGGAGCGCCAGCGAACTGGATGTACGGTCAATCATTACACATGTCCAATAAACGTCTTCTAATCCGTTCAGAAGAAACTCCTATTCCAGATAAGAAGAAATTGCTGCAAAGAAGAGGAGGCAAGATAGCGCAGTATGTCGATTCACCATAAAAGGAAAGCAAAGCGGTTGTAGTCCTACTCACATTCTGTTGAGCCCAACCTTGGCTCTAGGATGGATAACGATTATGGGTCTTCAAAGGATATTCAGGTGCCCATATACCCGCAACAAGGTTCTTCAATCGCTTTCCCCTGCAGTGGGTTGAAGAACCTTGTTGCGGGTATATGGGCACCTGAATATCCTTTGAAGACCCATAATCGTTATCCATCCTAGAGCCAAGGTTGGGCTCAACAGTATGTGAGTAGGACTACAACCGCTTTGCTTTCCTTTTATGGTGAATCGACATACTGCGCTATCTTGCCTCCTCTTCTTTGCAGCAATTTCTTCTTATCTGGAATAGGAGTTTCTTCTGAACGGATTAGAAGACGTTTATTGGACATGTGTAATGATTGACCGTACATCCAGTTCGCTGGCGCTCCATTAACTATCCACAATATATGTTTCCAGGTTTTTAGGAGAACCCCCACATTCAATGTGTAGCGTGTACGTTTAATCCTTCTTCCTGAAGGCGCTTCACTGTTTCTTTCTTTCATATATTGTAAACTAAATTCCCATAATTTTACTGGAGTCTAGGGATAGAAACCTCAAAAAATCTTAAATGGGCTGAGAACTGTTGAAATGCCATATAGGCATCAAGATCTATCCACCTCACCCGCCGCTCTGTCTCTGCCGCTCCCCTCTGCGAGTCCCTTCACTGGCTCCCCATCCACTGCAGAATTAAGTTCAAAATCCTTATCCTTACCTACAAAAGCCTCACTAACTCAGCTCCCCACTACCTGTCCTCAGTAATCACCAAATACACCCCAGCCCGCTCCCTAAGGTCAAACAGTGACCTGCGCCTAGCTTCTCCCCGCATCACCTCTTCCCATGATAGACTGCAGGATTTCTCACGCGCAGCCCCCACTCTCTGGAACGCTCTCCCTCGTACTGTCAGACTTTCCCCTAACTTCTCTTCCTTCAAACGCTCCCTTAAAACATTCCTATTTAGGGAAGCCTACCACCCAACTCACTGACGCAACCATCAATCACTCTCACCTTACAGTCCTCTCCTCCTGTTTCCAACCCCAACCCTCCCAGATTGTGAGTTCCTACGGGAATAGGGCCCTCATCTCCTCCTGTACTGTTTGTCAAATGTTGTTCAATGTATTGTAACCCTGTCTATACTGTGCTTATTGTACAGCGCTGCGGAATATGCTGGCGCTTTATAAATAAAGAATAATAATAATAATAATAATCTAGTAAAGCCAAACTAGGCTCCCTCCACCTTCACTTTAGTTGAGATCCATGTACATATGTAAATAGTGCATCTCGTTACCCATGTATATCTTTCTGGATCATTGTATCTTTTACTGATCTCCATTAAAAGTTAAGTTTTAATTACCGCTACATATACAGATCTATTCAGTAAAGGTGAAACTCAGGAAAATTGGCAGAAGTGGAGAAATTAAATAGTAACAGGGTTATTCAAAGAGATCCGAATTGCTGCCGAAAGGGAACCGAACGCTGAAATTCAGCGTTCGGTTACCTCTCTTGGCCATTCGGCTATCCAGAGAGCAGGCAATTCGCCAAATCCTGGCGAATTGCCTGCACATACGGTGACTGTTCAAGGGCAGTGAATCCCCATAAGAGAAGCAATGCTTCGGCTATTCAGAGAGCAAAAACCAGCAGTGAAAAGTTGCCGAATTGCCCTGCCATTCGGTGGCTTCAAGCGGCAGATTTATTCAGGCGAATCCCATAGGCTTCAACGTTAAAAATATTCCGTTTTAATTCAATATCCAATAAACTGTTGATTATAATATTCTGCAGTAAAGAGTCTTTATAGATTTTTTTAGGATATTGTAAGCATTTTTCAGGATTTGTTTTAAAAAAAATAATTTTTTGTTTCATTTATTTTTTTAAAGTTACATTTTTCTGTACCAGCCCTTTTTATTATCATTCCTTGGACCTCATATGTAAATTTCAGACATTTTCGCTAAGTAGTTTCTTTGCAAACAGCGTTTCAATTTTCAAACATTCAAGCAAACTGTTTTTCTAATTTATTCACTGCATTCGTCTGCGGGGTCGGTTTTTTCCGGCGGCTGCGCTGCGTGTGATCGGTTCCTGTTCGGGTTTTTCCGGCCTTTTTGGCGGGTTAATCCATATGATTTTGCGGGTTTCGGTGTGTTCGCCCTAGTTTTGCGGTGAGTTTTCGGCGACTTTTCCCTGCATTTCGGCGGCGCTTGCTGAAAACACCGCAGGGTGGCCGAAATCGGATTGCCAAATCGAACCGAATTGAAGAGAACGAAAAGTCACCGAACGTCCGGTGGCTTTTCGATTCTCTTTGAATAATCTCAGAATTGGCAGAAGTAAAAATTCTAGGTCAAACTAGCCAAACCAGAAAAATTCTCCCATTTATCTCCCTTTCCAAATCGGCTATTTGGTCTAGATTGTTCTCTTCTGCCAATTCTCCTGGTTTTCACCTTTCTCTGAATAACCCTGATTGTACCATCTCGGACAGACGTACCTCTTGCTTGGTTTGGGGACTTGTACACGTTTGATAAGCCTTATCTTGGGCTGCTACAGTTTCATCTACTGTCTCTACCCTGGTATTATCTAATCTTTATGGATATAACACGAAAAAGGTAGTGCCTGCATTATAAGCAAATTGACAGGCAGACATTAGCATGTGTATATATCTTGTTCGTAAAAATAAGGGTTAATAATACCATGACATGAAGATGCAGGTGTTGCAGAAATTGTTCCAGGAAGCTCTGATTAAATCACGTTTTATTTATTTAACATGTGCTAGAACATAAAATTACAGCGTCATGGTTTGGCTTTGGAATAGGGGAGTAGACCAAAACAATGGTAATATGATATTATTTAGTGCAGGAATATAGGATTACAGGATGCTTTACAGCCATTTCTGATTTTCACTGCTCATCTTCAGATATGAATGGGGGGGGGGGGGGTAGAGTCCAAGCCAGGTGTGAACATAGCCAGAGCACTGGTAGACCTTGCAACTCCATAGACTTTCATGGCTCTGTTAACTTTTAAGTAGACTTTGAATCTAGCCCAGGTTAACTGTTGTAAAATAGTCTATCAACTATTATCAGGTACCCTTCAGGGATTAGGCTACAGGGCTATGCTGCGACCAATGGTTATCTTTCAAACTTTTCAGATCTACGAACTGTAGGAGGCCTAAGATTAAAAGGGCGGGAGGTGAAGTCAGCAGTCAGCATGGTCATAACGCTATTTGGTTTGCTGCATGCATCCATACCAATAAAAAAAGCAAGGTCATCCCAGCGCACATGTGCACCATAATGCTTGGCTACTTGGCTGCGCTGTTCATGCACAAGTGCTGCAGTAGTGATTAGTTAAGAAAATAGTTTACGCTATATATGGGTCAGGAACCAGCGTGGCAGGCAAGGTTCCGAACCCAGGATGCAGTGACACAACGGAAACCAGGTGAGGGAAAACAGGAATTTATTGCAGGATTCAGATAAAATAATAAGTCCAGATTATGCAGGGTGAAGGGCAGAACTTAAATGAGGAACCAAAGGGATATGCAATGTTAGTGGGGATACAAAGGGATACAGGAAACACGATACAAGGAGACACACGTAGGAGACTTATTGAGGATACAAGACAGGACAGGAAAAGGGCTGAAGGGAATCTTGTTTGCTGAGGAATCAGACAGATGATCAATGGGAAACCAGGATGTTGGGGTCTTGTAAGCAGTCTCTGGAGGACAGAGGATGAACACGGGGAACAGGATACTGGAGGCAGTGTTACCGGAATCACTTGGTTCACTTTCAGGACGGCGCCGGACCAGACACAAGCAAGGATTGTCTGAACACGAGTCTCTTCAGGAAAGGCAAACTTTATTGTGTCGTCACACAAATGCTCACACAGGATTGAATCGCAAAGAGTGAGCCTCGTCTCCCCCCCGACAAGGGGTCTTATACCTCAAATACATAATTAGGTACATCCCAATTAGCCCACCTCCCGATGACACTTTATTCCACCCCACGTGGGTTAATACCTCCCCTCGTTAGTACAAAGAAATTCCATACATTGGTAATAAATTGGCAAATGTCGTGTTAGTCTGACAATCTGTGATTTGCTGCTGCACTCGATCTGGGCCGTGCCCACCTCCCTAAAGGCTGTGTTTGTTTGTTATAGATTAGAGCACGGCCTTGTTTCTACGCTCTCTTTGTTTTACTGCGGATCTATGTGACCTTGTAGTATCCATTTGTCTTTCCTGTCTTTCCGTGCCAAGAGCTGGCCGGATTTTTACCTCGGTTTTATTGCTTCTCTGCTAATCTACCACATTCCTAAAATTCTATGTAAGCTTCATTCTAGTGTCTAGTGAAATCTATCTAGTTATTTGCAAGTGAACCAATATTCTGAACAAGATGGCTGCTTGGCTCATAATAGCGACCATCTTCCAGCCTGATTCCACTTCATTCCCCCCTTGGCTCAAGCCTCAGGTTCTTTTCCTGTTGCTTGTAGCCATCACACCCCGCTAGTGCTATTTTTAAACTCCTCATACCTTAGGGGACCTATTTTTGTTGGGAACATGTCTTGTGGGATCATCAGTGGTATCTTCTGTGTCTGTGTAGGTGTCAGTGCTTTCTTGCACAGTGGCCATAGGCATAGCCCTATGCGGTAGGTCAGTGTTCCTACGACCAAGATCACTACTATCATTAGAATCATGGACCCAATCTGTGAGATAAATCTCAGGACGGATCCAAACCACTCTCCGATTGCTCCGAACCCACGGAGTGGATTCCAGCCTTCAGCAGCGATTCTCCTTGCTGTGTTCTGCAGCTGTGCTACCTTCTCTTGGTGATCCTGGATTACCTGGTAATAGTCTGGGACATCATGTGTGGTGTTTCTGATGTAGGTGCAACATTCATAATACATTGTCATTTCACACAATCCATTCAGGGCCGCACTGATCTGTTCAAGCGCCATGTCATGTATCATCTGCACCTTCCGTATCTCACGCACCTCCAGATTCAGCAACTGAATATCCATACTAGTTTTATTCAGAATTTCATCCATCAAATTGGCATAACTGTTCAGTCTTACCATCAACTCTCTTCCCCATCCAGTCCATGCCGGAAGCCAAGCCCACACTCGATCTGCTTTCTTAAACAACTCTCTCTTCTGTCTCTCAAACACCAGTGGGTACCTAGGGTGAAATATTGTATCTGGATCAGTGTCCTCCCCCCTTACCTTCTGTATCGGGATCAGTTTAGCCAAATAACACATTCCCGTCACTGTATGTGGTACCCATGTGTAGCACACCCCTTTACAACACACCTGGTATCCTCCTTTCACTATAAATGGTGATGAATATAGTGATCCCTTTGTTATCGCTATTGCAAACTGTCTCAACCGTCTCATCATGTCCCCTATATCCTGCCTTCCACTGGTTACATTTGCAATCTCTTCCTCTTGTTCTCTAGTAAACTCCCTACATCGTACATATATATAATGTGCCTTCAGTCCTGTCCTGAATATATAAACGTACGATGTCCAATTGAACCGACTTGAGTTGCACGCCCCACCCTCGTTACTTGTCTCTCTGTCTGGGCCTAGTTGAAAACACCGCTCTGGTTGGTACACTGGTCCTATTATAGGATGCCCAGGACTGAATGGTTCTGGTTTCTCTCTTGACACATCAACTGTCTGTACTGTAACATTTTCTGATGCAAACAAACTCAAATTCATTGGGACAGATGCGAATGGTATATGAATTGTCTCTGGGTGCAGTCTACTACACACCCAGCACGCAGTTTGCCCAGACTTTTTGGCATAGTCATACTTAAATTGCACAAGTAAATGTCCTCTTGGCAAAATCTCAGATGTCGCACTCTCGCTTTTGCCTCCACATAGTACGATTCTCCATCACTGGGTGCGTACCATTCCAGATGTGGGAAATATCCATTCTCCTGGCAGTGTTCTGGCACCTGGGGCATGCTCCATGCGAGAGTCCATAAATCAAGTTAGCAAGGTACAAAATCAGTACCACAAATGCCCCAAATGTCAAAATCCCTCGGGCAATTCTCTTCACAGTTACGTAAACCCAATCCCTCCCCACCGGAATCTCAAAAACAAAGGACATTTCCGGATGATCAGGGGTGGGGGCTGGGCCCCTAAAAAGCACCCTTGGGGTATCCCACGTTGGTGGGTGGTCAGGACCTGTGTCCATCAAGACACCCACTTGTGGAATCATTTGGGTGTCTTCAGTTGGATCATTTAGGTGCTCACGGCTGTGGTCTTTATCAGCTTTAGCCTCAGCGGATTGGTCTCGTTGGCGACGACCTTCCATGCTGGTTCAGGACTGGCTGCAGCTACTTTCAACCTGGAGTGATGTATCCACGGGACCACCTCGGCAACCTTTACTGCTGTAGGGGTTGATAACAGGACAAGGTAAGGACCTCTCCACTTTGGGCCTAGTGGGTCATTTTTCCACTCTTTCACCCATACTGAGTCACCTGGACAATACTTATGCAGTGGGGGATATAAAAAGTGAGGTATGTTATCTCCCACCCATGTATTCAATTTCTGCATTGATTTACCCAACAGTACAACCTGATCATTTAGTTTAGTTTCTCCCAATGCCCGAAGGTCCCCCCTTAGTCCATTAATCAGAGGGGTAGGCCGTCCAAACATGAGTTCGTATGGACTTAGCTTTAATTGAGGGGTTGGCCTGCACCTAATGTGCAAAAGGACTATCGGCAGCACATCCAACCAGCCTAGCGACGTCTCTTGGCACAATTTGGACATCAGAGTCTTTAGGGTACGGTTCATTCTCTCGACTTTTCCCGAGCTTTGGGGCCTGTAGGCAGTATGTAGCTTCCAGGTGATGCCCAACAGGCGGGCAAGCTGTTGTAAACAGTTCTGTATAAATGCAGGGCCATTGTCCGACCCTATCTCGAGAGGCAACCCATAACGTGGTATTATTTCTTTCATCAGACTCTTTACTACCTCCACAGTCTTTTCAGTTCTTGTTGGGAAAGCTTCCACCCATCCTGTCAGAGTACACACCATTACCAGTAGGTATTTGTATCCCTTGCAGGGCGGCAATACTGTAAAGTCTATTTGTAGCGATGCCATTGGGGATAGCCCGATTGGCTGCTTCCCTGGAGGTTGAGATGGGCCTGTTCTCGGGTTGTTCTTGGCACATGTCACGCACTGCTGGGCTATTGCTTTGCAGACTGACAGTCCGGGTACATAGAAATGTGGCTCTAGTTGCTGTTCCATCATTTCTCTCCCTCCATGGGTACTTGCGTGGAGTGTTCTTACAATTTCAGGAGCCAATGTTGCTGGGAGGACTATTTGTCCATTCTTCAGCTGGAACCACCCGTCTTCTCCATATTCATCTTGTTCTCCCGACATCCATTTCTTTTCTTTCTCTGAATACACGGGTGTCCATTCACTCAGTGGCGCTGGTAGGAATGCAGCCACCACTGGTTTTGCCTTGTATCGTGCCAATTCTCCATGGTTTCCCCAGACAAATTCTTCTTTTGGGACATAGTATCGCCATGCGAAGAACAGCAGATCTTGTCTGTCCTGTGAATCTCTTACTGCTGGTATGAAAAAGTTCATTGCACTTTTCTTCATTCTTGGCAGTCTGTTCTTGATAAGGATCTCCTTGAGGAAGAACCTTACCAACGGGGCTTGGTATTCTTCTGCTCCCAACTCTCCTAAACTTAACAGTATCCGTGTAATCCGTAGATTATTATGAGGGTTGGTTGTCAAATTTTCAAAACGTGAGGCGAAATTTTCTGCTCATTCAACTTCGGTTATTTCTGTGTCTTCTTCCTCCTCCCCCATTACTTTTACGCCAAAGAATTTCAGCATCATTTTGTAAGCTCTGCGTAGTCTTTGCTGAACTTCTGAGGTGTTAATCATCAGGCGTGTTTCTTGCGGATTCAGAGTGGAATAGAAATTTCGGCCTTGTGTCTGAGTTGGGAAAAGCCATTGGATATAATCATGATTAAGTTCTAATAGTTTGTAATCATCTTGCCACTTGTGCAAAAGTATTTCAATGAACTCGCCTTTGGGTTCAAATCTTCTCCAATTCATATAGAATTCGTAGTTTGGCATGGGAGGCTGAGGCTCTTGCTTGCAGAGTAGGACTTTGGCTTGATCAATTGTTAGCTGTTGTTTTGCAGCTACCTTTGCGGCCTGGTCAGCGTGCCTGTTGCCTTTTGGAATTTCATCATGACCCTTCTGGTGGCCACGACAGTGCATGATACTGACAGCGCTTGGTTTCCATACTGCTTCTAGGAGGGCAGCGATTTCAGCTGCATACTTGATTTGTTGTCCTGAGGAAGTGAGTAGACCTCTTTCTTTGTAAAGTGCACCATGTGCATGGACTGTCATGAAGGCATACTTGGAATCAGTGTAGATATTTACTCTTTTGCCTTCAGAGATTTCTAGAGCTCTGGTTAGAGCTGTTATTTCAGCCAGTTGTGCAGATGTATGGCCTGGTAGTGGATTTGCTTCAATAATTTCTTCTGCTGAGACTACTGCATAGCCGGAGACTTTCTTCCCATCATCCATGTAGCTGCTACCATCAGTGAATAACTGTAAATCGTATTTGTCTAGGGGTACGTCTTTCAAATCTGGCCTGCTACTGAACACTTCTTCCATGACTTGGAGGCATTCATGGTCTGGATCCTCTTCACAGTCAGGCAGTAAAGTAGCAGGGTTCAAGGTAGCGATGAGGTCCAAATGAACCCGTGGATTCTCACACATCATGGCTTGGTACTTCGTCATCCGGCTGTTGCTAAACCAGTAGCTTCCTTTCACATCCAGCAGGGCCTTGACAGCATGGGGCACCTTGACATGAAGAACTTGTCCAAGGGACAGCTTGTCTGCTTCTGCTATCAGCATTGCGGTGGCTGCCACAGGGTCGAGTTGCTTGGAGAGATAGGCCACAGGCCTTAGCCAGGAGCCAAAACTCTGGATCAATACTCCTGTTGCTGTTTGATTGTGTTCATGCACGTACAGCTGGAAGGGCTTGCTGTGATCTGGCAGTCCCAGTGCAGGAGCCTCCATTAGCAGAGTTTTTAATTTCAGGAACGCTGCTGTTTGCGCTTCTTCCCAGTGGAAGGAGTCTTGTTCTCCCCCCTTTGTGGCTTGATGAAGGGGCTTGGCAATATCTGCGAAGTTGGGGATCCACAGGCGGCAGAAACCTGCAGCTCCCAGAAACTCACAGACTTGTCTTCTAGTCTTTGGTTGGGGTATTCGGCATACTGCTTCTTTTCTTTCAGCCCCCAATGCACGTTTGGTACCTGTTAACTGGAAACCCAGGTATTTTACACTTTGTTTGCATATTCGTGCCTTCTTTCTAGAAACTCTGTAACCTGCTTGGCAGAGTAGATGTAGCAGGGCTTTTGTGGCGGATAAACAGTCTTTTTCTGTGGGAGAAGCCAGTAATAGATCATCTACATATTGAAGTAACACAACTTTGTCTGGCTGAGCATTGAAGGAGAGGAGATCTTGGCTGAGCGCGCACCCGAAAATCGTGGGCGAGTTCTTGAATCCTTGAGGGAGGCGTGTCCACGTCATTTGATGGCGCGCCCCCGTGGTGGACTCTTCCCACTGAAATGCAAAAAGGGGCTGGCTTGCTGGAGCCAGACGGATGCAAAAGAAAGCGTCTTTTAAATCAAATACTGTGTAATATTTTGTATCTCCGGGAATTAACGCCAGCAAATTGTACGGATTAGGAACCACAGGATGTAGGGTTACTGTGGCCTCGTTGACAGCTCGTAAATCTTGGACTGGGCGGTACTCTTGTGTGCCCCCTTTCAGTACTGGCAACAGGGGTGTGTTCCACGGTGACACGCAGAATTTCAATATGCCGTGGTCTTTAAGTCTCTGTAAATGTGTTTGGATATTCTGCTTGGCTTTCTGTGGGATATGATATTGTCTTAAAGCCACAGGCGTTGCACCAGGTTTTAATTCGACGTATACTGGGGGAATATTTACTGCTAGTCCGGGTGGATTTTCCTCCGCCCACACCCGAGGAATTTCGAGGAGTAGTGTGTACGGGTCCGGGCTTGCCGGCGGGGTTGGTGCTGTACGACAATCTTCCTCTCTTGGCATAATCACTGCGATTTTCACAGATCGGGGGTGCTGGCTGGCTGGGTTATACTGCCGAGCAGAGCTGCCACTCTCAGGCAGGTCTAGTTGAGCATGTCCCCCGGGAAGAAACGTAATTTGGGCTTGCAATTTGCAAAGGATATCCCGCCCCAGGAGCTGGATGGGACATTCGGGCATATACAAAAATTCATGTTCAACATTATGCCCACCCACACTACATTTTCGAGAAGCAAGGAAGGGGTACTTAGCAGATACCCCCATTGCTCCCATAATATCAACCTCATTTCCCACTGGGGGAGCAATTTGCTGTGTTACAACAGAATATTCAGCACCGGTGTCAACCATAAAAATTTCATCTTTATTTCCCACTCTCAGTGACCGTGGGCTCGTGATTACCGAGCGGGATGGGCCCAGGTCCGTGTCAATATGTACCCTGCCCTTCAAATGACGTTCCCGCCAATCCCACAAACCCTGCTCCGGCACCCTCACTTCTCTCATATCTGCCGTCTGTTACCTGACCATTGGGGCCTTGACCTCCCGATTCCCCAACCTCCCCTTGTCCCCCAAATTTAGCCAAAAATGCAGGACAGTAGTTTTTCCAGTGACCTTCACCCCGACACCACGCGCACTGGTTGGGTCCCAGGGGTTCCCTAGGGGCTCCCCTACCTCTTCCTCTAGCCCCCCTTCCCCTTGCTCTCCCTCTGTCCGGGCCACCTCGTCCTCCACCATTCCACATATAACCCACAACACCTGTGTGTCCTCTCTGTCTCTTTATCTCCTCCCGTTTTTCCTCCAGATCCCGGTTATGAAACACTTTATTAGCAATCTCTACCAATTCGCTAATACCTTTTCCCAAAAACCCATCTAATCTCTGTATTTTATTCTGTATATCCCTCTGTGACTGACCCACAAAAGAAGAATTAATTAACCTCTGATTCTCCGCTGCCTCCGGATCAATAGGACTATACATCCTATATGCATCTAGTAATCTTTCCAAAAATGCACTTGGTGACTCTTTAGATTCTTGTACCACATCCGCTATTTTTCCCATGTTTGTGGGTTTCTTCCCTCCCGCTTCAACACCCATTATTACTGCTGTTCTGTACGTCTGGAGGTGGGCAATACCCTCCGCGGTGCTATACGGCCACTTGGGATCTGTTTTGGGGTAGTGTTCCTCTGCCCACGCCTCTGGCTGGGGCTTAGCATCTGCTACAGCTTGGGCAAGTAAAATCTTTTGCGCGCTACTATTTATCCGGGCTCTTTCCTCTGTGGTAAACATTGTCAACATTAATTGCTGACAATCTGCCCATGTGGGGTTATGTGTAAGCATAACTGACTATCATACTAGCCACTGCTGCGGGATTAGTGGAGTACAGTGGTGTGTGTGTTTTCCAGTTAAAAAGATCTGTTGTCGTGAATGGGACATAAGTGTATTGCACCGGCCCCGGTGCTCCATCGGCCAGTGGAGGGCCTGGCACCTCCCGCAAAGGCATTTGCATCTTACTTTTATAGGGATCGTGTTGGTATGGATCCCGGGGTTTATGTATATTGTTCGCTGCGCGAGTGGTGGCTCCCTGTCTCTCATCTTCCCTTTCACTATCACCTCCTCTGTGGGATACTAATTTATATACGCTCCCATCGGGCATCTCAATCTTTTCTGGTGAAGCCTCTCCATCCCCTCCACCCGCTGCGCCTTGTTCTTCCTCCGCAACCCCGCGTGACGGAGCCGAGGGAGCCGACTGAGAAATAGCAGCTGCCTGCCCCCTCCTCTCCGCCGCGCAGCCGCGCCATTCAAAGCTTCTCTAGCTGCCCCATAACTCGATGGATAGGTTGGGGGCAAAGAATCACTCTCTTCCGGTAGATTATTCCAATTTGCCTATGGATAATCTACCCACCCGGCACCACTACCTCTGCAGCTACCACTGGCTTCAATAAGCCCTCTTCACTACATGGCGTACACACTAGCACTGACTCAGGGCTCTAAGCCCAGTCACAGAAATCCCTCCTTCTTTCCTTCAATCCACGTGGCGAAGCTTTGTTTACAAACACTAACTATGACTATGCAGCTCCACGTGGCTACCTTCTCCCTCTCTTACAGAACTACCCTTTGGTTGGCATCCAATTCCCCCGAATCCAGACACGCGCTAGTCACTCTGGCTCTTTTGCATTGTCCGTGCTATCAGCGGCGGGCTAGGTATACCAACGAGACCGCGGCCATCGGGTCTCCTTATCCGACTATCAGTCAGACGTTTCCCTTTATACCGGTATCTCCTTCAGACATACAAACATAGAAGACACTTTACCTATCGCCGACGCTGCTCACTGTTTCCTCAGACGCGGTGGTGTCCCAGCTTCCCGGGCGGGGTGTCCGTTTGGGACGAGACGAGGTCCACTGGACAGGAAATCCTGCTTGGCGCCTGCAGATGTCAGCTCACCTTCAACAGACGCCCAACTGACGGGATCACTCGCACCTGCAGTCAACCGCTACAGTGTTCAGCAGCCGTTGCCTGTGTCCTGGCAAAGGGCCCCGAATCCCGGCTATCGAGCCCCCAAGAATGTTACCGGAATCACTTGGTTCACTTTCAGGACGGCGCCGGACCAGACACAAGCAAGGATTGTCTGAACACGAGTCTCTTCAGGAAAGGCAAACTTTATTGTGTCGTCACACAAATGCTCACACAGGATTGAATCGCAAAGAGTGAGCCTCGTCTCCCCCCCGACAAGGGGTCTTATACCTCAAATACATAATTAGGTACATCCCAATTAGCCCACCTCCCGATGACACTTTATTCCACCCCACGTGGGTTAATACCTCCCCTCGTTAGTACAAAGAAATTCCATACATTGGTAATAAATTGGCAAATGTCGTGTTAGTCTGACAATCTGTGATTTGCTGCTGCACTCGATCTGGGCCGTGCCCACCTCCCTAAAGGCTGTGTTTGTTTGTTATAGATTCGAGCACGGCCTGGTTTCTACGCTCTCTTTGTTTTACTGCGGGTCTATGTGACCTTGTAGTATCCATTCGTCTTTCCTGTCTTTCCGTGCCAAGAGCTGGCCGGATTTTTACCTCGGTTTTATTGCTTCTCTGCTAATCTACCACATTCCTAAGATTCTATGTAAGCTTCATTCTAGTGTCTAGTGAAATCTATCTAGTTATTTGCAAGTAAACAAATATTCTGAACAAGATGGCCGCTTGGCTCATAATAGCGACCATCTTCCAGCCTGATTCCACTTCAGCAGGGGTTTCACCAGATAGTCTTTGAATAGCAGAGGTATCAGGATCACAATCCACTGGGCTTGCTGGCTTAGTGAAAATATGCAGAAGCATTGCCTTCTGGGTGCTCCACCCTTAAGTAGGAAAACAGTCTGGTGATTAGAGGCACCTGTTAGGCCTGCAGTGCTGTGAACAAAGTTGGTACAAGAAAGTGCTGCCCTGCACTGAGGACAACGCAACACCAAGTATGCCTTTCTTGCGTTTGCGGCGGGCTTTACGTGGGGTGCTGGAGGGCTCCAGACAGGGGTCCTGACAATATGTCACTGGGTGCTTCCATTTTGTGACGTAAACTGTTCACCCACAGTATCTTTACATCACTTGCTCCTCACTATGTGTCATTGAGCGTATAATGGAGTCTATGGGTCAGTCCAGGACCGGATTAAGATCTCTATGGGCCTGGAGCTGAATATTTTGGTGGCTTTTTTTGGAATTTAGTGAAATTAAAACATATTTTAAGGTTATTTAATAGTGTAGATACGGGTATATCTAACCAGGACGACTGTGTGAGGAAATTTTCATTCAGATTGCAATCATTTACAGCGTGTACAATTATTTTTTCATATTTTATCATTCTTTGTGGTTATATATTCTATAGGACAGTTTGTTAAAAAAAACAATTGAAACGGGGGGGGGGGTGTCTGGACACTGAGGCAAGCAGACGTGTGGCAGTGGAGCTCCTGAGCCTGTACGCTAGTTCGACTGTTTCCCTGCCCGCAGCTTGGCTTGGCGCCGGAGTCGATTTGCAGTGTTTTTTGCTGGTTGGGTGACATCTCTGAACTCTAGGGAGTCCACAAACCTTCAACCGGCAGCCATTTTGGTTGCAGCGTAGAACGCTGCCTACTCAGCAGTCCTCATGGGGAAGAAGGGTAAGAAATTGGAGCTGCCTGACACTGTCCGATTGCCTGATATTAGGAGGTCTTTGGGCGGAGCACAGATCTGTCGGCCTCAATTGTGAAGTGCAGAAGACCCGGGAATGGCTGCGATCTCAGATTTTCTGATCCCTATGACTCCTAAGGGACCTCGGGCCCTACTGACGCAGCCCTCCTACTAAAGAGCACATTCGGCAATTGCACGACGACCTCCGTGACCTGTGGAGCACTGACCTTTCTCGGGTTCAAGCTGACATATCGGCTGTCGCAGACTCGCAGCCAGCTCCTCGGCAATGAGCACCCGCATGGATGTGGTGGAGGAGGGGAGGCTGGAGTCTTCGGCCAGGTTAGAGGATCTTCGAAAGCAGGTGGCTTCCTTGAGAGCGACAGTGGTGGATCTGGAGGCCAGGCACCGGCGGTGGAACCTCCGCCTGCAGGGGATCCCTGAGACGGAGAGTGACAACGTTTTAATGGCTTGCGTCTCGGGCCTCATGTCCATGCTGCTGAAGCTGCCTCCGGACTCCCCTACTGCCCTAGTTTTTGCCTTTCTGATCCATTAGCCGGCTGCAGCGCCTGATGCGGCCCCCCATGATGTTATTATCACCATTAAGGATGTCTCCGTGCATGCGAGGATTCTTCAAAAGGCTGGGAATGTACCTGCGGTGATCTTTGGCACTATGAGGGTCTCTATTTACCGGGACCTACCGTTTCTCGCTCTGCTGGCAGGCAGACGTTTCCGGGATGTGACCACCCTCATGAGGGACTGTGGGGTTTGATATCGTTGGGGGCCTTTGGGTTCCCTGGTGATCTCGCACGCTGGTCGTGGATATCCCGTGACCTGGTCGTGCATATCCCGTGACCACCCCTGACTAGGCTCGAGCCTTTTTGGAGACCCACCTGCAACCCCTGCCGGTTCCTGGACCAACCAGCCCCTCTCTCTTGGCCGCTGCTTCTGTAGACCCGGGTTTGTCAGTTTGTCTCTCTTGCTTCCCGTTTAAGGTGGGGGGGGGTTTATGGGTCCTGTTCTGGACCTTTTAGACTCTGTTCCCTCTCCTCTTTTTCTTTGTCCCCCTCCTTTTTTTAGTTTTGTATATTTTTTTTCCCACACCATTTACTGTGTAAAATTATTGAAATCGGAATAGTGTGTTTTGACATTTTTTTATGTAGCATCCTGATGTGATTGGCCATATACACATTATAAACATATACAGGTCTATTCACTAAAAGGTGAAACTCCAGGAGAATAGCTGGAGAAGCGAAAATTCCTTCCTGGACAGAATAGTCAAACCAGAAAAATTCTCCCATTTATCTCACTTTCCAAACCGGCTGTTTGGTCTAGATTGTTCTCCTGAGTTTCAACTTTAGTGAATAGACCTTTATTAGATTGCATCTGCTGAGTCCACCGGGGGGGGAAAAAACAGTATAATTTGTCTGGGTTCTCTGGTAAAACTTGACTTCAAATAATGTTTAAATGTGTGGAGCAAAAAGTGGTGAAAATGAGCTCAGCACACAGGGGTGGGGGCTCAACAGAAAAGAGGCTGATATATGTATATATTCAGTGGTGTAACTAGAAACCTGAGGGCCCCGGTGCAAGAATCCATGAAGGGGCCCCCTACCCCCCCCAAAAAATATCTATATTTTTACTATTTTTTTTACTACAATATAAAAAAGATAGTATTGTCCCCAGCTTACGTGAATATATTGCCCCCAGCTCACATGGGTATATTGCCCCTAGCTCACATGGATTTATTGCCCCCAGCTCACATGGATATATTGCCCCCAGCTTACACATGGATATATTTGCCCCAGCTCACATGGATATATATTGCCCCAGCTCTCATGGATATATATTGCCCCAGCTCTCATGGATATATATTGCCCCCAGCTCACGCATGGATATATTGCCCCAGCTCACACATTGATATATATTGCCCCAGCTCACACATGTATATATTGCCCCAGCACACACATGTATATATTGCCCCAGCTCACACATGGGTATATTGCCCCCCAGCTCACACATGGGTATATTGCCCCCAGCTCACACATGGATATATATTGCCCCCAGCTCACACATGGATATATTGCCCCAGCTCACACATGGATATATATTGCCCCAGCTCACACATGGATATATTGCCCCCAGCTCAAACATGGGTATGTATTGCCCCCAGCTCACACATGGGTATATTGCCCCCCAGCTCACACATGGGTATATTGCCCCCCCAGCTCACACATGGGTATATTGCCCCCCCCAGCTCACACATCTGTATATTTCCCCAGCTCACACATGGGTATATTGCCCCAGTTCACATGGATGTATTTGCCCCCAGCTCATGGATGAATTTGCCTCCAGCTCATGGATGTATTTGCCCCCAGCTCATGGATGTATTTACCTTGTTCTGCGACCTGTTCTCCCGAGCGGCCGCCAGCATGCAGCTTGGCCGCTCGCCGGGAACCACCTGACCAGCGCAGCCACGTTCTCGCGAGATCTCGTGCGCTGGTCAGGTGGTTCCCATCCCAGGCGAGTGGCCAAGCTGCAAGCCGGCGGCCGCTCATAGGGAGAGGAACGGCCAGCGGCGCTGCTCCCAGATTCCGGCACTGATTGCCGGAATCTGGCGGCTGCCTGGGCCCCCCTCCAGTGGCGGAATGCCAGGGTCCTGTCGCAAGTGCGACCGCTGCGACCCTGGTACTTCCGCCACTGTATATATTAGATATACTTATATGATTGTGTATATATATATATATAGTTCATTGAAAGAGAAGGGATATATTCAGGGGTCAAGTCCTGGGGAAAAAGTGAGGTAACTCATCCAAGATTTCCACTTCCTTGAAATATTTTTATGTACTGCATATATATTTGCATATATGCATACGCACTCTTATACGCTCCTTTCTCACACACAAAAAAAGACAATGAGCATGTGTGCCACACCTTGGATGGGATGGCGCTGGCCTCCTCCTCCTCCAGGAAGCTCAGGTCCAGGCTGCCTGCCGCCTCTGTGCCTCTCATGGTGCCCGGCTGAGGGAGATTAACCCTTTTACTCTGGCGTGAGAGAGAGCAAAACGGTGGCCACTGAGCCAGACTGTGCGGGATGTCCCGGCAGCGTCACTGTCACTGTCGAGCGAGCAGCACACACACTCACTGACATGCGGCCCGGCCAATCCGTGTGCAGAACAGCAAGCCCAGCCGCCGAGTTCACCAATCAGAATGAAGGAGGGTGGGCTTCTCACCCTCCGTATGATACCTAGTACTAGGTATTACCTACACTTCCTGTCCATGGGAGGTCAGTCTCCCATGCAGGCGTTTTTTGAATGGCTTGGACCAGTGGTACTGTCCCATTGGTCCAAGCTATTCCATTGCTCTCAGTGCCTCTCTGAGACACTGAAGAGCACAGGTTCAGGACGTAGGCAGCACCAGACACGCGCTGCAGACTTCTCTTGACAGCTTACGTGATTAGCTTAATGTACAGCTATGCAAATTGCGTTGGCTCAGGGAGGGCAGGCTGTTGAGTGAACTGAGAAACGAAAAAAAATAATACGCGCAGAGAAGGATGGCGGGGGAGCGCCGAGCAGGTGAGTTTAAGTTTTATTTTATTTCATTGCCACTATCACTTGATGGCACTTAATGGCCCCTGACGGCACGTCCCTGATTACCACTGACATGTCAGTGTGAAGTTGCTTGTGCATTCTGTGGTGTGGCGCACATATGTATTGTGTTGTTTTGGCAATGAAAAGCCAATTTCATGCCAGTAGAAGGGATGTACGTGAACTGGCAGTGACGAAGGTCTCGCTCGGTTACAGACTTGATCAAATGATGGACCACTGATAATAGGGAGTTGCAATTGGGTAATAGCTCGCACCACGATTGCTCTTTTGTGGCTCTATTAGCAGCTGAGCTGGAAACTTTCTCAGATACTCACCGATACTTTTATATAATGTCATGTGACCGCTTTCCAATAAATAATTTTGGATTTTGCTAAAAGCCTTTCCAGTTTATGTTAATATTGAAATGTATGGCCAGACGACCTATTTACCCACTGCAGAGCCTGCACACAACCTGACCACACACAAACAGACCTCAGACACAGACCCCAGAATCATGTATAACCAGGCACAGACCCCCAGAATCATGTATAACTAGGCACAGACCCCCAGAATCAGGTATACTCAGGCACAGGCCCCCAGAATTAAATATACCCAGGCACAGACCCCCAGAGTTAAATATACCCAGGCACAGACCCCAAGAGTTAAATATACCCAGGCACAGACCCCCAGAATTAAATATACCCAGGCACAGACCCCCAGAATTACATATATCCAGCACAGGTGCCCAGAATTAAATATACCTAGGCACAAACCTCAGTATCAGGTATAACCTGTGTGTTCCTGCGAGCGCTGGCATGCTCCTCCATGCGGCCGCCAGCCTGTGATTTCTGTGACACACTCTCTTGCGAGATCTCGGCTGTAGGCTGTGTCGCAGCCTTCAAAGGATGGCAGCTGCGCGAGGGAGCACGCCGCTGCTCTGAGGAACATGCGGCCAGCCGGAGGGGGATGTTAACAGAATGCTGTTAATGCATTCTGCTAGCAGCCCCAGTGATACCTGTGTTCCAGCTGTGGGAGAAGTGGGGGGAACACCTTTTCCACAGGTCTCGAGCCCTGTCATATATATATATATATATTGATCAATAGCTGAGCACTCCAACTCCAATGATCACAAAAAATGCCCAGTGCCTACCATTCAGCTCGATAGAATGTAGATTTTTGAAAGGATGGTGGCGGCACTCCAGGACTGTAAATCAACTTATAATTTATTCACTGGCAAGTCAACGTTTCAGCCCCAACACAGGGCTTTCCTCAGGACATAAAAAACAACAAAAAATCACAGAAAACTTATACTAAACTTTCTGTTTATTAGATGGAAGTGATGTTATTCTATAGTACTGTTCCATTGTTTCACTGGTAACAAGGTAGCCCATGTGCTTGGCATTTCTGCTGCAAGTATAAATAATAACATTTCTTTTCTATTTATAAGGCATTTATTAGGGTTCCTTTCCTGCAGTCAGATCCTCTGTAGTCAATCACAGCCCTTGCTTTGTTAGTCCTATTAATTATACTTTGTTCAGCAGAAAAAGACACTTTAACCCCCTACAGGACACTCCTGGATAAGGACTGCCTGATCATCCATCATTTGCAACACACATATAACTTACATAATATATGTATTTATAAATGTATACATAAATAATCCTTCTTAGATTGTAAACTCATTAGAGCAGACTCCTCTTTTTCCATTTTCCAAATTTGGTAATTTAATGTTTGTTTTTGTCCAAACCATTGTACAGCGCTGCTGAACATGTTAGCGCTTTATAAAGACATTTAAATGTATGTATGTGTGTGTGTGTATGTATGTATATATATATATATATAGATTTTTGAAAGGATGGTGGCGGCAATCCAGGACTGTAAATCAACTTATAATTTATTCACTGGCAAGTCAACGTTTCAGCCCCAACACAGGGCTTTCCTCAGGACATAAAAAACAACAAAAAATCACAGAAAACTTATAGACGCCACAGTACTTACCCCTCCCCTCAATCGGCGTTCTCACCCACACAGTGCGCATGCGCCGACTCCCGGCATGGCGGGATGACGTAACTTACGTGTAACCCTGGCAACCAGGGACGCATAGTCGCTCCCATGCACCACCGTGACTGAAGAAAAAAAGATAAACATTAAAAGCAAGAGCAAAAAGCTGCAATGGATGATTGCATATAATATCGATATTCAGCGGACTTTCGACAGAATAGTATCCAATAAGCCGTAGACTATTAGAGACCAGAAGAAAAGGAAACCAAAGACTCTCACCAACAGGGACCCCTTACAGAGAAAAATGTAGACACTTATTAGCAACCTCGAATGGTCTAAGGCAAACAAACAATTAAGGGTCCGGTCTATAACAGGACCATAGCCATAAAGGAATTAACCAACGATGTTAAAACATGGAAAACGTCAATTTCTCGTTTAACCCTTCCGGATAGACAGTTCCCAAATGATGTATCCAAAGGCTTCTTTTTGTAGCAATAAACGGCCTCGATCACCTCCTCTCCTAGGCGGTGGTATATGGTCAAAGGCTATAAACCTCAGAGAGGTTAATGAATGATTGTGCTCTATAAAGTGCCTTGCCACAGGTTTGTCCGACCGACCATCGCGGTATGCTACACGGATGTTCGAACGATTGTTCCTAATCCGTTCACACAAGGGAGTTTCCGTTTTGCCAATATAGGCCAAGCCGCAGGGGCAAGTGATTTTATAGATTACAAAATCTGTCTTGCAGGTTATATTGTAACGAATTTTAAAACTCCTGCCTGTATGTGGATGGGTGAACGTTTTAGAGGGTATCATGTGTCCACACGTGACACACCCCAGGCATCTCTTGCAGCCTAAATTAACAAACTGTCCAGACCCTTGGGAATATCTGTGTACCGGATCGGTTCTACCTAACAGATCTTTTAAATTTTTTCTTCTTTTGTAGCAGAACATCGGTTTTTGTTTGAAGATGGCTGGCAACGATGGATCCTGTTCTAGGATGTGCCAATTTCTTCTGACTGATGCTGTAAGCTTAGCAGTTGCAGTGTGATATTGCATTGGAAATCTAAGTCGAGGTTGTTGTTCCGTACGTATTGCAACTATCGAGTTTGCTTTTGTTAACGCCATGTCTAACACCTTGGTTGAGTAGCCTCGAGCCCTAAATTTTTGATACATGTAGAGCATCTGTTTTTCACAATTTTCCTGTTCAGAATTGTTCCTAATCACTCTTAGGAATTGTGCATATGGGAGTGATTCTTGGACGGGCCTAGGGTGAGCGCTGGACGCATGTAGTAAGGTATTGCGATCCGTGGGTTTGGAGTATAGGGAATAGTGTAAACGGTTATCTTTCAAGTAAACCTGGATATCCAAAAATTGTATCATGGTGGTACTGATTTGTGCCGTTACCTCCACGGGGGTTCCAAGGCTATTGATATAATTTTCAAAGGATTGTGCCTCTTCTACAGTACCCCGCCTATTCTGACTCAGATCGTTGTATAGCGATTTATCCCTTGCAGAGACCTCTATGCCTGGCCTGTATAAGTAGATGCAATCACCGAGGACAATCCTTATCAGATAGCTGAACTCACCAGAACACCGTTTATTTCCACGACTTGCTTTATTCCATATATCAGGTTACAGCAGATCACAGGATACAGCAGATGATGGAATGAGATGTTCTTTGCGGTCAAAAGATGATGCTGTCCTAGCTTGCAAATGAATATACATGTGCTGCTGGATAACTACACCATGCTGCAGCTCTTACAAGAAGGAAGGGTGGAACTAAACACACACAGGAAGTGCATCATCATAAAGCGAGGGAAAAAAGAAGGAAAGCATGTACAATACAGAAAGACCACTAGGTGGCAGCATAAGGCAACATAAGGATATCTATACACTATAAATCCCCATCTAAATGAATAACTGTAACAGCACACTCCCCGTCTGGCATTGAAAATGTCACTATACATACACATCATAACGGTAGTTATGCAAGCGCAAATAACGACAATGTAATTTGCTAGATGTCTTGAAAACCTAAGTAAGTTCAGTCTCCAAGCGGTAAGAGCAAAACAAGTTCCGTGATAGGTCTGATAAAAGTCTTTACAGTTCCTTGTCTTGCGACCTTCACCTCCACCTTACGTACCTTACCATCATCGCTAGAGATGCTCTTTTTAATAAGTCCCATAGGCCACTCTATCCTTTCGGCTTGCTGGTCCTTGAGGAGAACGAGATCTCCCAACTTGAAACGTTCGGGTTCAGGCATCGCCATTTCCTGCGTCCTTGCAGAGTGGAAAGATACTCCATCTTCAACGATTCCAGAAGCAGTTGGCAAGGTGTTGTACTCGCTTCCACTGGTCGTAGCACATTTTTTCCTGCTTTAAAGTTTCCAGGTGGAACGGAACAGTCCCAAGTTTCTCGCGATGGTGCGTACAAGCCTTGTCCACTTGGAGAAACGTTCAAAGCGTTGACAGCCCAAGACGAGTCTTTGTGCAGTTCTGGTGAGAAGAGTCTTAACCTCAGGACGAATATCTGGATCTTCGTCAGGATTTTGAAGACCAAAGACGTCAGCTGTTGTTTCTTCTGGATGAGCCAGCAGGAAATCAGGACCTGTCAACCAAGAAGAATTTGCGAAGACACTTGTGGACACTGGCCTGGTGGCATGATCTGCAGGATTAAGTTCGGATGGAACATAATGCCATTGTTCAGGCTTAGATGTTTTCCTGATTCTTTCTACACGGTTGCTGACATAGACATAGAAACGTTTAGTCTGGTTGTATATGTAGCCTAAAACGACCTTGCTATCTGTGTAGAATTTGATGTCGTCCATCTGAACGTCTAGCTCTTGTAGTACGAAATCTGCAACTTCTACGGCTAGCACAGTCCCACAAAGTTCAAGCCTGGGAATTGTGTGTTCAGGCTTAGGTGCTAACTTAGCCTTCCCAAACAGAAATCCTATGTGGGTTTGATTGGAGGAGTCTCTTACCTTAAGGTAGGCGACAGCTGCTATGGCCTCTGTAGATGCATCTGAGAAGATGTGAAGTTCCTTTCTCTGACTTGTGGCAAGAGAAGCTGGAGTGTAGCAGCGTGGTATGTGAATTCCATCTAAGGCATGTAGAGATTGCTTCCAGGAATTCCACTTTGAAAGCTTGTCTACTGGTAGTGGAGCATCCCAATCTGTAATAGTCTCTGAGAGCTGTCTAAGTAAGGATTTACCCTGTATGGTAATGGGAGCCACGAATCCCACTGGATCGTATAAACTGTTCACCACCGACAGAACACCACGTTTGGTAAATGGCTTGTCTGCAGAGCCGACTTGGAAGCCGAAGGTGTCCTTTAATAAGTCCCACCGCAGGCCTAGGCTTCTCTGTACGGGTGGCATGTCCATTCCCAGATTTAAGTCCTTAAACCCTGTGGCATAGTCACCAGGTTGAAAGGCCTTCATGACAGCAACACTATTTGAAGCAATCTTGTGTAGTCTGAGGTTAGCTTCAGAAAGCATACCTTGTGTCCTTTGGAGCAGGTCTATGGCTTCTTCATTTGTGGGTAAGGATTTAAGTCCGTCGTCCACGTAGAAGTCTCTCTCAACGAAGTGTCGAGCATCTTCTCCATACTCCTTTTCTCCGTCAAGAGCAGTCCTTCGTAGACCATATGTTGCAACAGCAGGTGAGGGACTATTTCCGAAGACGTGTACCCTCATGCGGTATTCAATCATCTCATTGTCCATGTTGTTGTCACGGTGCCACAGAAACCTCAGGAAGTTCCTATGGTCTTTTTGTACAATAAAACAATGAAACATTTGTTCAATATCAGCAGTTATGGCGACTGGCTCCCTTCTGAACCTCATGAGTACACCTACGAGGTTGTTGGTCAGGTTAGGACCAGTGAGAAGAACATCGTTCAGGGATATGCCTTGATGCTTGGCACTGGAGTCAAATACTACCCTGATTTGTTTTGGCTTACGTGGATGATATACTCCGAAGAAAGGCAGGTACCAGCACTCCTCATGTTCTCGAAGAGGTGGAGCTGGTTCAGCGTGATTATTGTCAAAGATCCTTTTCATAAAGGCGATGAAATGGTCCTTCATTTCAGGTCTGTTCTTTAGTGTTCGTTGTAGTGACTTGACTCTGGATAAAGCCTGTTCACGATTGTTTGGGAGTTTGACCCTTGCAGCACGAAGAGGTAATGGTGCTACCCAGCTGTTAGACTCATCCTTGAAGAATTCTTTGTCCATTACTTTGATAAATTCTCTGTCTTCAACTGATAAAGCTGTTTTGTTGTCATCGCTTGTAGTACAAAACACTGTGGTACCTAGGTTGTCATCACAGAGGATAGGAGTGACGTCGGACACGCAGATATGTCAAGAGGCTTCTCCTTTACGTCATAATGGTGAGGACACGGTTTGAAGTGGGATACACGTCCGTTTCCTAACACGTGAGTTTTGAATGAGTGGATCTCAGATGACGTGTGCATTTTATCCAAGCATACATTGCCCACTATTACCCAGCCCAGGTCAAGTCTTTGTGCATAAGGGGCATCGTCTGGTCCGTCGCACTGTTCGCGTACTTTATGTACTCTGAGAATGTCTCTTCCTAGCAGGACCAAGATTTCAGCATTCATGTCCATTACTGGAATCTCATCTACAAGATGCCTTAAGTGCGGATGGTGATATGCAGCCTCTGGAGTAGGAATCTCTTCCCTTTCGTCTGGTATCTGGTCACATTCAACTAATGTTGGTAGGAGTATTCCCTCTCTCCCTTGACGTGAGAGACCATAAACCCGTTGGCCCTTCTGCCGAAAGTCTCTACGCGACCAGAACAGGTTCTGAGAGTATACGGTGTTGCGTGTCCCTTTATGCCGAAGATCTCAAAGAATTTAGGCTTAACAAGCGATCTGTTGCTCTGTTCATCTAATATGGCATACATCTTCGTGGCTTTCTCAGGTTGACCCTCTGGGTATATCTTGACTAGGCATACCTTGGCACAGCATTTGTAATCTAAGCCTTCTCCACAGACTTCCGTGCATGAAGAAGAAATATTCCCTATAGCTGGAGCATTACCTTGTTGCTCCCCGCCATGATTTGAGACAGGTGCAGAGGTAGGTAGCTGCTGTGGGTTGTCTGGAAGTGGAGTAGGGTGCATAGCTGTAACATGTCTGTCGCTGCTGCATTCTGTGCACTTGATGACAACTTTACAGTCTTTAGCAAAATGTCCGTAAGAGGCACAGCACCTGTAGCATACCCCAAGTTTTTGAAGAATCTCCCTGCGCTCTTGTAAAGTCTTTGCCCTAAGGCCACGACATTTCTTTAAAGGGTGAGGCTTCTTGTGAATAGGGCACTGACGATTAGGGTCTTTATCGCTATCACCTGAATCCCTCTGGTTTGCACGAGAGGACACGGGTGGTGAGATGTCTGTCCTTTTAACAGATATTGTTCTATTAAAGTCTCTACGTTTAGCCGCTGTGTTATCATACCTTGATGAGGATGCTGGTGATGATGATGAAGCTGGCAAGTTGGTTTCGCTGAAGCTGAAGCTGGGATCGTTTCTTGTCCAGGCTTGTTCGCTGATGAACCTGCAAAAATATGAGAATGGAGGGAAGGATACGTTATAGTCTCTTTTGTATCTTGAGCCGTGTTGCGCCCATTTCTCTTGCAGGCCGTATGGCAGTTTAGACGCCACTGGATTGACACCATGAGCAGTGTCCAGGAAGCTTAGTCCAGGTAGACGTGGGTCTGTCTTTGCCAACTCTAGCTCCATGAGGAGATCACTCAGTTCCTGGAGCTTTCGATAGTCCTTGTTACCTATTTTTGGGAAGTTTTGCAGTCTCTTGAACAGAGCGCCTTCTATGGCTTCAGCGCTGCCATAAGCTTGCTCAAGTCTTGCCCACGCAGCAACGAGACCTGCATCCGGGTGCTCAACATGTACTGTTCTCAGTCTTTTAACACGATCTGTGGATTCTGGCCCCAGCCACTTTATGAGCAAATCAAGTTCCTCCTTGGTAGTAAGGTTCAGATCAGCAATAGCAGCCTTGAAGGTTGATCTCCAGGCCCTGTAGCTCTCTGGACAGTCGTCGAACCTTGAGAGGCTTGTGTTAATGAGCTCTCGGCGTATCATATATCTGGCGAAGTCAGTCAAGTCTGATCTCTCACTCTTTGGTGCCAAAGTAACTTGAGGAACCGCTTGGGTGTTAAAGTTCTCTGGTGATGAAGGGTGAGGTTTACCAGGATAAAATGACGTTGCAAGAACGTTTAACTTTGGTGTAGTCTCTAAGGCTTCTGCTGGCTGCGGCTTGAGCTGCGGCTTGTCACTGGGATTCACCTTGCTGGCAGACTGAGTTGATGTGATTTGCTGCGTAGATGTTCTTGTGTTGTGGACTGGAGGAGGCTCAGGCATTTGGAGCTGAGAGGTCTCTGCGTTGAGAGTCAGAACAGTGTTGGGAGGAGGTACAGGAGATGACTGTGTATTGTTGCAAATGTTATGCTGTAAAACGTATTTGCTAGTGCGTTCGACTGGGTCTTCCAGTTCTGCTGGGATAGGGCAGTCTGCATTAGTACTTTGTCCCATTGCTTCTTCGAGGACCTTCAGCCTCGCTACGGCAGCTGCTTCCTCCTTTTCCATTTGCAGAATCTTGATTTGGGATTCCGTCTCTGCTTCTAACTCTGCTTGCGGGCTTCTAACTCTGCTTGGCGGGCTTTGCTGTGAGCTTCTAACTCTGCTTGGCGGGCTTTGCTGTGAGCTTCTAACTCTGCTTGTTTTTTAGCAAAGGAGCCTTGCACTTTCTTTGACTCCGCATCAGCGCGGGCCTCTATTAGCTTGTCGCTTAACGTTGAATGTCTGGAGCGAGAGGATCTGGAAGAATGTGCAGTGTGCTTGGTTGATGTGGATCTGTGCGATCTGGTCTCTTGCAGTTGAGCAATGCGGAATTCTGCCCTTTCTTTGGCAACTTGCACTAGGAGGTCTCTTTGTTGGTTTAGTGCATCAGTCTTGGTCAGTTCTGCTGAAAAGTCTTCCATATTAGAGTCCTGCAAGAAGTCTGTGTATTTTTCTGACAGCCTCTGGTAACGTTTATATGCAGCAGACAGACGATCTATAGAGTCTCTTAATTCAGCTGGGTGATTGTTAAAGTGTGGTAAAACTGACATGCATTGTGAAGTTCTGTCCCACAGGTCTGTCAGATTGCTGGAGAGCTCATCTCTAGTGTATTCATAGTTTTCTCTGAGTTTCTGTGTCGGTTTTATTGTGCGTTTGGGTTTTACACTCTGTTCGACAAACTCTGCAGAATCTGCTCCTTGTACGTCTGCAGGTTCAGGGACATGATGAATCTGCGTCGGTTCAGCCATAATAGAGTGCACAGAACCTTGTCTGGACATTTTATACGTTTTTGCAAAAATAGTACTGTCTCTTTAAAAAGATGAACGGCAGCTTAGACAGGCAGGTAACACAGTTAAATGCAGAGAAACCGTTTTCAATATTCAGTCAGATGCAGTATAAGTGAGATGCAGTAAGCTTGTGCGATCATGTGCTTCCCCAAGATGGCTGATGGCACTGAGCTTGATTGCAGATTAAACACACACACATGTGCTTCCATAAAATGGCCGATGGCACTGAGCTTGATTGCAGATTAAGCACACACATATGTAATAGCAGTCTGTAGGATTCTACTCATCTTTTTGACTATTCTGACTCAGATCGTTGTATAGCGATTTATCCCTTGCAGAGACCTCTATGCCTGGCCTGTATAAGTAGATGCAATCACCGAGGACAATCCTTATCAGATAGCTGAACTCACCAGAACACCGTTTATTTCCACGACTTGCTTTATTCCATATATCAGGTTACAGCAGATCACAGGATACAGCAGATGATGGAATGAGGTTCTTTGCGGTCAAAAGATGATTCTGTCCTAGCTTGCAAATGAATATACATGTGCTGCTGGATAACTACACCATGCTGCAGCTCTTACAAGAAGGAAGGGTGGAACTAAACACACACAGGAAGTGCATCATCATAAAGCGAGGGAAAAAAGAAGGAAAGCATGTACAATACAGAAAGACCACTAGGTGGCAGCATAAGGCAACATAAGGATATCTATACACTATAAATCCCCATCTAAATGAATAACTGTAACAGCACACCGCCACACAATAAAGATATCGTCGATGTATCGAATATACTCGACGATATTCAATGCAAATTTGGATAAAATATGTTGTTTCTCCCACGCAAACATGTATGCATTTGCATACATGGATGCCATCGCGGCACCCATGGACGTCCCAATACACTGTAGGAACCAATCGTTTTCAAAGCGAAAAAAAGTATTCTGAAGTGTCAGAATAGAGCTCAAAACAAACTCTATACAGGGGCCTGTAATATTTGTCAGACTGACAAAGAAAGTTCTCTCATTGATTCCCCCCAGCCTCATGGGGGATGATTGTATAGAGGCTCTTGACGTCCATGGTCATTAAAATGAACTTACTAAGGTCACCCTTCACCATAGAGAGTCTGTGGAGGAACGCAGGTGTATCCTTAACACAAGTGGGTATATTGAGAACCGGAGTTTTGAACAAAAAATACAACCACCTAGCAATTGGTTCCAGAATGCCCCCAACCGCAGACACGATGGGGCGCATAGGCGGTCTCTGTGTGTTCTTGTGGATTTTAGGAAGTCCATAAAGGACTGGTGTTCTAGGAAATTTTTTGTTCAGGAATTGAAACAGCTCCAACGTGATATAGTTCATGTTGAGACCCCTCATTAAACTATCTTCAAACGTCCTTTGAATGGTTAAAGATGGATCCTTGGACAATTTTTTATAGGTGATTGGGTCATGCAGTAATAGTCGTATCTCATCAGCATAATTAGAGTAGTCCATAATTACTATCGATCCGCCTTTATCGGCCGCCCGTATCATGATGGTTGGATTCTTGGCCAGGCTCCTAATCATTTGCCATTCCTTTTTCGTTGTGTTGTTAAATCTTGTTTGATGTTGTTTAATCTTTTGTACCGTTTCTGTTTTAACTGTTTTCAGAAAGGTCTTAATGGACGCTTGATTAGGGATTGGATCAAAGCTACTCCGAGTACGAAATTCTGAGAATTCTTTAGTTTGTTCATTCTTGAAAAAAATCGGTGATTCTCAATGTACGACCAAACTTGTATAAATCCACGTTCCACTCCAATTCCTGTGGTTTTGCGGTTGGAATATAGGTCAAACCTCTAGCTAAGATCTTAATTTCGTCATTTGAGAGCACCCGGGATGATAAATTGAAAATAGGACTTATTTCTTGTTGAGAGGAAGTTTGCCTTTTTGTCCAATGTAGTCTCCCCTTCTGGCCTCTTCTTGACATCCTTGGTTTTCGGTGTTTTTTAACCGGCTTCTGGTCGTGGTTCCCAAGTTTTTTGATGTATGTTCTTGTTCAGCGTACCCCGCTGACGACTGTCCTGCAACAACTGTTTCTCCCTCGGACGCCGATTCCCCTGATGTCACATCAATCGTAGTGATGTTGGGTTTGTGGATTTTTCTACGTGGTTTTCTATATGGTCTAGGGTTATTGCCACCACTTAGTCCATTTTCACCTGTTCAAATTTGTCCCTTTTGAATTTAATCAACTCGTTTTTATATTTAAGATTTTCTTCGGTGATTCTATTGATTAAAGCCAATCCTTCCGTAGACGAAAAAAGGTCCTCATGTTCCAATTCATAACAGCAAATTTTGTTCTTAACATCCTCGAGTTCCTCCCTTACATCCTGGATAGCCACCAGCATCAAATCTAGGGAGCATTTATTGAGGACTGCTGTCCAGTTTTTACAAACTTGATTTGTAAAATTGATTTGGATTTACACGGACTTTTTCTCTCTGATTATCACCGGGCGAAGAGAATCCCTAGGGGATTTAGGATCCATAATGTTCCGACTCTGGGGAGATCCAAACCCAAAGTTTGTAAAAACTGGACAGCAGTCCTCAATAAATGCTCCCTAGATTTGATGCTGGTGGCTATCCAGGATGTAAGGGAGGAACGCGAGGATGTTAAGAACAAAATTTGCTGTTATGAATTGGAACATGAGGACCTACTTTCGTCTACGGAAGGATTGGCTTTAATCAATAGAATCACCGAAGAAAATCTTAAATATAAAAACGAGTTGATTAAATTCAAAAGGGACAAATTTGAACGGGTGAAAATGGACTATCTGGAACATAGAGTCTATAAGTGGCTAAGTGGTGGCAATAACCCTAGACCATATAGGAAACCACGTAGAAAAATCCACAAACCCAACATCACTACGATTGATGTGACATCAGGGGAATCGGCGTCCGAGGGAGAAACAGTTGTTGCAGGACAGTCGTCAGCGGGGTACGCTGAACAAGAATATACGTCAAAAAACTTGGGAACCACGACCAGAAGCCGGTTAAAAAACACCGAAAACCAAGGATGTTAGGAAGAGGCCAGAAGGGGAGACTACATTGGACAAAAAGGCAAACCTCCTCTCAACAAGAAATAAGTCCTATTTTGAATTTATCATCCCGGGTGCTCTCAAATGACGAAATTAAGATCTTAGCTAGAGGTTTGACCTATATTCCAACCGCAAAACCACAGGAATTGGAGTGGAACGTGGATTTATACAAGTTTGGTCGTACATTGAGAATCACCGATTTTTTCAAGAATGAACAAACTAAAGAATTCTCGGAATTTCGTACTCGGAGTAGCTTTGATCCAATCCCTAATCAAGCGTCCATTAAGACCTTTCTGAAAACAGTTAAAACAGAAACGGTACAAAAGATTAAACAACATCAAACAAGATTTAACAACACAACGAAAAAGGAATGGCAAATGATTAGGAGCCTGGCCAAGGATCCAACCATCATGATACGGGCGGCCGATAAAGGCAGATCGATAGTAATTATGGACTACTCTGATTATGCTGATGAGATACGACTATTACTGGATGACCCAATCACCTATAAAAAAATTGTCCAAGGATCCATCTTTAACCATTCAAAGGACGTTTGAAGATAGTTTAATGAGGGGTCTCAACATGAACTATATCACGTTGGAGCTGTTTCAATTCCTGAACAAAAAATTTCCTAGAACACCAGTCCTTTATGGACTTCCTAAAATCCACAAGAACACACAGAGACCGCCTATACGCCCCATCGTGTCTGCGGTTGGGGGCATTCTGGAACCAATTGCTAGGTGGTTGGATTTTTTGTTCAAAACTCCGGTTCTCAATATACCCACTTGTGTTAAGGATACACCTGCGTTCCTCCACAGACTCTCTATGGTGAAGGGTGACCTTAGTAAGGTCATTTTAATGACCATGGACGTCAAGAGCCTCTATACAATCATCCCCCATGAGGTTGGGGTGGAATCAATGAGAGAACTTCTTTGTCAGTCTGACAAATATACAGGCCCCTGTATAGAGTTTGTTTTGGAGCTGCTATTGCTGACACTTCAGAATAACTTTTTTCGCTTTGAAAACGATTGGTTCCTACAGTGTACTGGGACGTCCATGGGTGCCGCGATGGCGTCCATGTATGTAAATACAGGCGGGGTACTGTAGAAGAGGCACAATCCTTTGAAAATTATATCAATAGCCTTGGAACCCCCGTGGAGGTAACGGCACAAATCAGTACCACCATGATACAATTTTTGGATATCCAGGTTTACTTGAAAGATAACCGTTTACACTATTCCCTATACTCCAAACCCACGGATCGCAATACCTTACTACATGCATCCAGCGCTCACCCTAGGCCCGTCTAAGAATCACTCCCATATGCACAATTCCTAAGAGTGATTAGGAACAATTCTGAACAGGAAAATTGTGAAAAACAGATGCTCTACATGTATCAAAAAATTAGGGCTCGAGGCTACTCAACCAAGATGTTAGACATGGCGTTAACAAAAGCAAACTCGATAGTTGCAATACGTACGGAACAACAACCTCGACTTAGATTTCCAATGCAATATCACACGGCAACTGCTAAGCTTACAGCATCAGTCAGAAGAAATTGGCACATCCTAGAACAGGATCCATAGTTGCCAGCCATCTTCAAACAAAAACAGATGTTCTGCTACAAAAGAAGCAAAAATTTAAAAGATCTGTTAGTTAGAACCGATCCGGTACACAGTTATTCCCAAGGGTCTGGACAGTTTGTTAATTTAGGCTGCAAGAGATGCCTGGGGTGTGTCACGTGTGGACACATGATACCCTCTAAAACGTTCACCCATCCACATACAGGCAGGAGTTTTAAAATTCGTTACAATATAACCTGCAAGACAGATTTTGTAATCTATAAAATCACTTGCCCCTGCGGCTTGGCCTATATTGGCAAAACGGAAACTCCCTTGTGTGAACGGATTAGGAACAATCGTTCGAACATCCGTGTAGCATACCGCGATGGTCGGTCGGACAAACCTGTGGCAAGGCACTTTATAGAGCACAATCATTCATTAACCTCTCTGAGGTTTATAGCCTTTGACCATATACCACCGCCTAGGAGAGGAGGTGATCGAGGCCGTTTATTGCTACAAAAAGAAGCCTTTGGATACATCATTTGGGAACGGTCTATCCGGAAGGGTTAAACGAGAAATTGACATTTTCCATGTTTTAACATCGTTGGTTAATTCCTTTATGGCTATGGTCCTGTTATAGACCGGACCCTCAATTGTTTGTTTGCCTTAGACCATTCGAGGTTGCTAAGAAGTGTCTACATTTTTCTCTGTAAGGGGTCCCTGTTGGTGAGAGTCTTTGGTTTCCTTTTCTTCTGGTCTCTAATAGTCTACGGCTTATTGGATACTATTCTGTCGAAAGTCCGCTGAATATCGATATTATATGCAATCATCCATTGCAGCTTTTTTCTCTTGCTTTTAATGTTTATCTTTTTTTCTTCAGTCACTGTGGTGCATGGGAGCGACTATGCTTCCCTGGTTGCCAGGGTTACACGTAAGTTACGTCATCCCGCCATGCCGGCGCATGCGCACGGTGTGGGTGAGAACGCCGATTGAGGGGAGGGGTAAGTACTGTGGCGTCTATAAGTTTTCTGTGATTTTTTTGTTGTTTTTTATGTCCTGAGGAAAGCCCTGTGTTGGGGCTGAAACGTTGACTTGCCAGTGAATAAATTATAAGTTGATTTACAGTCCTGGAGTGCCGCCACCATCCTTTCAAAAATCTATATATATATACATACATACATACATTTAAATGTCTTTATAAAGCGCTAACATGTTCAGCAGCGCTGTACAATGGTTTGGACAAAAACAAACATTAAATTACCAAATTTGGAAAATGGAAAAAGAGGAGTCTGCTCTAATGAGTTTACAATCTAAGAAGGATTATTTATGTATACATTTATAAATACATATATTATGTAAGTTATATGTGTGTTGCAAATGATGCATGATCAGGCAGTCCTTATCCAGGAGTGTCCTGTAGGGGGTTAAAGTGTCTTTTTCTGCTGAGCAAAGTATAATCAATAGGACTAACAAAGCAAGGGCTGTGATTGACTACAGAGGATCTGACTGCAGGAAAGGAACCCTAATAAATTCCTTATAAATAGAAAAGAAATATTATTTATACTTGCAGCAGAAATGCCAAGCACATGGGCTACCTTGTTACCAGTGAAACAATGGAACAGTACTATAGAATAACATCACTTCCATCTAATAAACAAAGTGAGAGCAGGAGAGAAAGATAAACAGAAAACAAAACAAACAACAAGCCAGCATTACTCCATGTGGAAGGATAAATCTTATCAATCAGGGAGTTTAGAGGCGAAACACGCTGACTTACTGAAGGAAATTAGCATTCAGGGAGGCTGATGACCTGCACATGGTCAGCCATGCTTGCTGTGTGAAGCCTGTCTGTTGGCTGTTGCTATAGTCACAAAAAGCCACTGCAGCCCAATGAGCTATGTGTGCTGCCCTGCTGGAGGGACCAGCCATTTTGCTCATGGAAGGCAGTGTGTGTGCTGTTATAAGCTGCTCTGTATGCTTTGAATTTAAGGTGAAAACAGGCAGATAAAGGATTCCAGTGAAAGCCAGGGAGGCTAGGATGCGGTAGGAATAGGCAATGATGAAAGAGATGTGAGGATGCCTCCCAGCTCCTGCATTCACTGTGCAGGCTGGTGCTGCTGAGTGCTGGCTGCTCCTCTGAGCTGATCTCATAAGATGGAATGCAAGCTGATACAATGCTGCAGGTTCTTTATCAGCCTGTGGAGTAGGCTTGTTGTCTCCTAAAGGCAAGCTTTCCCTGCAGACGTTATCTGGACGGCTCACTGACACTAACTGGTCACAAGGAAAAGGGCTCAGTGACCCAAACAAAGGGTGTCGCCCTCTGGGAAGCCTTTATTTTATTATCCGGGCTGACAGCAGCTGTAGTGCAGAAAGAAGCAAGGTGTATCCTACCCACAGCACTGTCACAGGGACCAGGAGGACACCTCTGCCAGGACTGGACTTCTACAGCATCTGAGCACAGGTGAGTCTGCATCAACCTCAAGCTGGCTATGATTAACAATATCCTCCTTTTATTGTGCGTTTCTAGGAGTTTATTTGGCTTCTTCCTCCTCTAGGAATGTCATCACTGGCTTTATGGGAATTGCCTGATCTTAGGATGTGTCTGAGACCTTCAGCAGAGAACAAAGATTGCACCTGCTTATTGTCTCAGATAGGGCACATCTATCCTCCTTAACCAGCAGCAAAGCATGTATCACTGCTAATACAGGACTGGCATACATACTATCTCTAATATTGTGTAGCATTGTGCTTCTACTGAAAAAAGCACGTGTGTATAATATATATATATATATCGCTGTCTGTATACTGTGTGTGTGTGTATATATATATATATAATATATATTGCTGTCTGTATACTGTGTGTGTGTGTGTATATATATATATATATTATATATATATATATATTGCTGTCTGTATACTGTGTGTGTATGTGTGTATATATATATATATATATATTATAAATATATAATATATTGCTGTCTGTATACAGTGTGTGTATATATATATAATATTGCTGTCTGTATACAGTGTGTGTGTATATATATTGCTGTCTGTATACAGTGTGTGTGTATATATATATTGCTGTCTGTATACAGTGTGTGTGTGTATATATATATATATATTGCTGTCTGTATACAGTGTGTGTGTGTATATATATATATTGCTGTCTGTATACAGTGTGTGTATATATATTGCTGTCTGTATACAGTGTGTGGTGTATATATATATTATATATTATATATATATTATATTGCTGTCTGTATACAGTGTGTGTATATGTGTATGTATATATATTACACAGTGTATATGTAATGTTTCTGTGTAATCTATGTGGTTAGTCTCTGTATAGAGTGTGTGTAATATATTTATTACACATGATGTGTGTGTATATATTTAAATATAATTTCATTCTATTCCCCCTGGAAGTTTGAGCTCCATTGTTCCAGCACTCAATCTAGGTCACACTAGCAGGTGTCCCTGCTCTTCTTTTGATGCATTCATTCTTCTGTTTTTCAGTATAGCCTGGTGAAAGTTTGAGAATCCTGTTTTCCATATTATTCTCTAACACACACATACAACACTAACACTTCTTGTCTAGCTCTGTAACTGAATAGCTAATGGAATTTTGGGAAAGGGTTAATAATGCACAGTTTACACCCAGGCACTCAGCACACCCACTGTGTTCCACAGCATGGACTGGATGGGGGATAATCGTGACAAAGCTGGGAGTGGATGACAGAGCAAGTGACAGTGTTACAGTATACACACACACACACACACCATGCAGACTGGGAGATACTCAGAACAGAAAGATGCAATGCAGTTTATTTGGTGTTCGGGTTAATGTGGGGGAAAGGTAATAAAGGATTATAATTTCACAATGCCATAGTAGTATAATAAGGTTTAGTAACGCAATAAGTACCCTCTGTTAAATGTCACAGAGGCTCATGCAGTACCTAGGCTATGTGTAAGGGTCAGAATTGCCAGATCCACCATATTTTCCTGGACACAACTTCACCATGCTGAGAGGCAGCAAATGAGAAGAGCTGTCCTGCAGTATAGTCTTCATCTGCTATATATAAAATAGATTATTATTCTCAATGCAGTTCCTCTCTCACGTATATCGATCCTGCACTTTATAGGGGTTATTCACAAAACGGCAAACTTGCCACTGAATTGCACCGAACGTTGAAATTCACCATATTGTTTATTCACTAAACTGTCCACCAAAGATTGGTGAATTGACAGTGACATCTTCGGTGGCAGCAATATTGTACCATAGAGAAGTAATGGTTAATCTATTCAGAGCGCCAAAGTGTCAGTGAAATGCCTTGCGGTGATTCAGTTCGACAGGTTTAAAAAGGCGAATCCCTTGGGATTCAATGTAAAAAAATATTTTTTTTTAAAAAACGTACTTTTTGCTGAAAAAGATTTATTTTTTAGAGCATTTTATATTGTTTAGACAAAGTTTTTGATTTTCAAATTTTTATTTTTTTTAAAGGTTATTTTTTCTTAGAATAAAAAAGGTCTGTTATAGAATTTATTTTTTTATTATTATTTCTTTAGGAACGTTTTCATTATTCAGACCCCATTTAAAGACATTTTTATTGGTTTAAACACCTATTGGGATTTTTTTTTCTCTGCATTTCGGCAGTCTTTGGTACATTATGGTGAATTCACCGAAGGGTTGGCACTTTTGGAATCCCCGAAATTTCAACAAAATACTTTGTGAATAACCCCTTACGTGATTTCTACAACATACAGGGCATCATTCTTCCTGCGCTTCCCATTAGTACCAGGGAATTGTTTATTATCTATTAACCCTTTATAATGTGTATTTTTTTGGCACAAATAGTGGCAGCGGGGGAGGTTTTTTGGTTTTGTTCATGATTCCTGCGACTAAATCCTAGGTTGATATCCATCAGTTTTGCTGTAAAATAGGCATAGTGTGCCATCTTTCTATACATCTGCAGCAAGTGTGTTTCCAAACAACAAACCCATAATATTATTGTGTTGTTCCCTTCATTGAAACCTTACACACCATATTTGTATAGAATGCGATTTTGTTTCTTCCATCCTAAATGTGTTTTAGGGCTGTGAATGGCCCCAGGGTGCTTTTCTTTCACTATTGTGTTTTTTTTCCTCCTATGGATTTTGAAGTATTGATTCTTCCCCCTTCCCCCGCACTGTATCTTTCATTGCATCTCACCAAAAGTACCATGTTCCTTTCCATGCAATGACTCACGGCCCCCTTCCCACTGTAATGCACAGCCCCCTGAAACACAGAGGTCACTGAGAACAGAGCGGGCATGGAGAGGCAACAATATGGATTTCTTTATACTGATTTACCATACATATATGACATAACTGCTTAACGTTGGGATGGTGAGCTCATGTACAGATGTATTCTACTCATTGTAAAAAGCTCTATTATCTAAGATAAATGGGTGTGGTGGCCAGCGACCGTACCCCCCCCCCCCCCTGAAATCAAGCTCAATCTGAAAGGAAGGTGAATAATGAGGGGAGCGACAGTCCATCCCTTGTCTCCATCTGATTCTATATGATACATAGCTCTTGTTCTAGCAGCTTGTAAATCAGAGCTAGCAATCATGTTAGAAGTGAATGCACAGCATATTCTAGGCATACCATACAAAGTTAATTATCCCTCGTGTTGCCAAAGAGATCTGCAATGCAAAGTGTATCAGATGCTACTTCTGATATGAGAATGATACACCGCTTCATCTTTCCATATGTTGCGGAATTAAACAACCATTGTTTTTGTAATACAATAATACAATTTCCAATGAAACCTAAAATATATTTGGAAATCGTCATATTAATGCATTCATTCTTCTGTTTTTGGTCCAGTATCTAAATACACAGGTATTCGTGTGCTCACTCCTTTTTGGTGCATATTACATCACAGAATTCTATATGAAGGATTGACTAAACATTCTCCCCTGGATTAAGATGCATTGTCTGTCAGAACAAAGTGGTGGATGGACACGCACGTGTTATTCATCTCAGACTGCGTCTTTCTAAAGAACATGCCATTGCATTGCCTGGCAACATATCACACTATCTGCTGTGTTGGGATTTGTGTTTGTTGGTATATTTCACAAACAAAGCTGCCAGATACTAACAATTTAAATACCGTCCTGATTACTGTGTGTTGTGTCAGAGCCAGACACCTCTCACATTTGTTGCATGTATTGCTCTTTAAGTATCTCAGAGAACAAGATTTATTGGAAGACTGACCTCTAAGAAGAGGCATGGAATCAGAATTTTGAGTTGGAATTACTAAAATCATGGTATACAGCCAGGCATGTACTGGCCATAGGGACTACAGGGAGATTCCCGGTGGGCCAGTGTGAATGCTGGTTCGCCGCACCACTCGTGTTGCCCTTAATGGGTGAGGTGAGAACTTCCTCAACATCTGTAAAACAGTCTTCCACAGTCTCATATTGGGGCCTCTGTGCCAGTGAGACCTACTGTGCATCCCTCTAGATTAGAGGGGCAAAGATTTAAAAGTAACATCAGGTAGCATTATTTTAGTGAGAGGGTGGTGGATACATGGAACAGTCTTCCAGTAGAAGTGGTAGAGGCCAAAACAGTAATTGAATTTAAGCAAGCATGGGATAGGCATAAGGCTATCCTAAACAAAAGATAAATCCAGGTAAAGTATCCATGTAATTGGGCAGACTAGATGGGCCGACAGGTTCTTATCTGCCGACATTTTCTATGTTTCTATGCCTCACCTTAAGACATGGTGTGCCCTCAACCTCAGTGCTGTTGCGTTGCTTTACCCAATCGCTGTGCAACAACTCTGGTATCTGTAGAGCGATCGGTTGGTTTATATACTAAAGTGGGCCGATCTGGATGAAGTCTAGGGCTGAATTTTTTTTTTTCCAGCCCTGTATACAGCAGTGTTTCCCAAACCTGTCCTCAGAACCCTCCACCTCTCCAGGTTTGCAGATAGCTGAAGCGCAGCACAGGTGATATGATTGGCTGCTCAGTGATTGCAGGATTCAATCTGCATTTCCCCAAGGTGATCTGCAGAATCTGGCCTGGTTGAGGGTCCCGAGGACAGGTTTGGGAAACACTGGTATACATGGACATCACTAGGTCTATAGAGTAAAATTGCGATGACTGAGGCTAGGGACAGATGAGCGCATTTTCTGCAGCCACCGTCAAAATGTACGTCGATGCGTGCGCACGCATTTTTTCACGGAATACGCTTAAGTGGTCAGACGATGCGCAATTCTGGACGAATTTCATGACGATGGGGTGAAAAGAAGTCTAGGGAAATCCGGCTGTTTGAACGTTATGTAGGCCGCACACTAGCAGCGTCTGACGTCTCCTAATCACGCACACACGCTGCTATGCGGCCGCAGCGCACTTTGTACGTCAGTAGCAGCGGTTTCACGTTCTGATAAAAATGCGTTCATTTGCTGGTTGCGTGGTGTCGGCGCACTTTCGTACGCACGTACTGCATATATTGGCCGTCATTGGCCGTTATGTGCTGCTACTGCCGCCGTGATTTAGTGCGCCTGCACGCGCGTTCCGACTGCCCCACTCTGACCCTAGCCTTAGGCTAGGGTCAAACGAAAGCATTTTTACACGCGAACGTAAAAAAGTGCGTCCGAACGCATTGACGGATTTTTTCACGGAATTCGCGAAAACGGTCATACGATGCGCATTTTCGTGCGTGATTTTTTTACAGATCCAAACCAGGAAACTTTGGGTGTCTGGACGTTATGTTGGCCGGACATGAGCAGGGTCTGACGTCTCCAAATCACACACACCGCTAGCGGACGCAGCGCACTCTGTACGTCAGTACTAGCGGTTCTGCTTTCTCGAAAAAATGCGTTCATTTTCCACTTGCGTTGCGCGGCCGGACTTTCGTGCGACCGTACTTCGTATATTGGCCGTCATTGCCCGTCATTTGCTGCTAGTGCGGCCGTGATTAAGTGCGCCAGAACGCACGTTAAAAGTGCGCTGGTCTGACCCCAGCCTTAACTAAACTCAAATTCATTGCCCAAATTAAGTACCCACACTTTCGCTCACAACAATCTCAATACACCCCTATCAATTAGATCATCACACCTGTTTCAATTTCCACATGCACACATAGTCAGACTATGAAAAGCACAGACAGGTGGATTTTGACGGGTAGACATAAGGACATTGATGTGCTGACACGCACATGGTGCCACTGAGACACACCTACATGCACACACCTCTCAGGAAGCAACTTTAGTTTTTCCACATTTGAGCCTATTCATCCTATTACCAGATAGTCTGCCATAGCACACAGGTGTGGGGGGGGGGAGTGTTGCATTGTCCTCTTTGCTTTTCTGATGGAGGAGGCATTGTGCGCTTTGAGCATGAGAATTTGGGGTAGTGGTTCCTGAACCTGCCTTTTGCAGCCATTTTGTTTTTTTGAGAGCAGACCTCCTGCCTTTATGCTGATATAGGGCGTGCTGTGTGTTTTTTGTCACAGCTGGGGGCTGGTATTTTTCAGTTTGTTTGTTTAGGTAGGATGTTTTTGTGTAGATAAAATGGATTTACTGGTTTCAGGATTTTATAGGGTCTTTAATCTGGGACAGAAAATAAATGTTCAGTGAAGTAGCGTCAGGAGTTAAAGTCGTGTTTTTGTTTTTTTTTTTTTTTTTTTAAATGGTGGTTTGAGCCACTATATCAATGTTTGATGTTAATGTTACTATTTTATGTTGACCATGTATAATAGGTGTCACGCAGTGTGTGCGGTTAGCGGGTATGAATCCGATATGTGGTAATAGGCCGGCGTCAGACGAACGCAGTTATCACGTCCGTGTTGCCGCACAGTTTAATGTCTGTCATAGCATAGAATCATGATCAATAGACCCACACACGAAGTACGTGCACGCACAACGCACGTGGCAAATGGACACAAGATAGGCAAGAACGTAAAGCCACTAGACGGACGCACAGAGTGCGCCATGTCCGCGTAGCATTCTGTGTGAGTGAGATGTCAGACGCAGCGCATTTGCGACGTCCAGCACCTTCACGCACAAAACGGCTTTTCATATCCTTTTCAAATTTTTATCATTTTTCATATTAATTTTGTTTCCCATAGTTCCCTTTTTTTCTCTACGTCTGGCAACAAAAACAGACCGTGTGGTGTCTACAGTATCTTCCGTCAATACGTCGGTCCGTAGTGCACGCACGCAGAGTGCGTTCAGACTGCGTTCATCTGACATTAGCCATACAGAGGAAGGTCAGACAGGTTCCAGGGCACAGAAACCAATACTGCAAACAGAACTGAATAAGGGAGATGGCTGGGCAGGACAGGAATAGGGTTGGACAGTGGCACTTAGAATATAAGCAAGACTAGAAGGGAACTGGACAAAGGATAGAGACAAAGGGGGGCTGGGCACAGGGGCAAGACAGGAAGAGAGCTGACAGGGGAAATCGGTATGAATATAGAGGATGGTGGCCAATGCAGTCATAGAGACAGACCACAATGGAACCTTGAGAGACCGGACACAAGGAGACTTACATTGCATAGGTGTCACGTTTTCCACGTTCCAACCCTGTCCCCCTGCCCTCTGTATTCCTCATGTCAATTTTTCCATGTGGTTTCCTATGTTGCTTTTCCCTGGGATGCAGCTCAGGAGTTAAGTGTCTGCTTGTTTAAGATCTGCTGTTGGTAATGTGGGCTGATATCTTCACTATATAAAGCCATGGGCCCATATTACTATATACTTGCATCTGGTTCACTACAGACACTTACAGGGTAATTCAAAGAGATCTGAATTGCTTGAGAAAGATAACCGAACGCTGAAAATCAGGGTTCGGTTACCTTTCTTGGCCATTCGGTTATCCAGAGAGCAGGCAATTCGCCAAATCCTGGCGAATTGCCTGCACATACGGTGCCTGTTCGAGGGCAGTGAAATCCCCATGAAAAAGCACTGCTTCGGCTATTCAGAGAACACAAACCAGCAGTGAAAGGTTCCCGAAATGCCCTGCCATTCGGTGGTTTAATTCGGCAAATTTATTCAGGAGAATCCCATAGGCTTCAATGTTAAAAATATTCCCGTTTTTTAATTCAATATCTAATAAACCGTTCATTATAAAATTCTGCAGTAAAGAGTCTCTTTATTTATAGATTTGTTTTAGGGTATTTTAAGCATTTTTCTGGATTTTTTTTGTTTCCTTATTTTTTCTGTAACAGCCCTTTTTATTATCATTCTTTGGACCTCATATGTAAATTTCAGACATTTTCGCTCAGTAGTTTCTTTGCACACAGCGTTTCACTTTTCAAACATTCATGCAAACTGTTTTCCTAATTTATTCACTGCCTCTTCTGTGGTGTCGGCTTTTTCCAGAGGCTGCGATCGGCTCCTGCTCGGGTTTTTCCGTGGTTTTCGGCTGGTTAATACAGATGTTTTTGCGGGTTTTCGGCGTGCATTCGCCGGGTTTTGCGGTTAGTTTTTGTCAGGTTTGCGGCAGCTTTTCCCTGCAATTCAGGGGCCCTGTGGTGTTTGCTGAATACACAGCAGGGTCACCGAAATGGGATCGGCAAAAGGAACCGAATTGAAGAACGAAAAGTCACCGAACGTGCGGTGACTTTTTTCGAATCTCTTTGAATTACCCTGTTAGTTTTGTTCCTGAGAGCTCCCTGCTATTCTAAGTTCAAGTTTATGTTTATTGTTTACCTTGTTTCTTTGATCTGTCCGTGGTGTCTTTAGTTAGCCTAGGTTCCAATTCATGTCCAGTGTTTTCCATGTTATTAGTGTCAGTGTTTTCTCCTCGTTCTAGTTTCACGTTCTGACTGATCTTTATGGTTTTTGACCTTCTACGCCTGGCTAACGGATTTTCTGCTTGTGTATCTCCTCTTCGTTATAAGGTAAACATTCTGGTTTTGACTTCTAGCTTTCTTACTGACTACTCTCTTGGATCATCCTTGGCTGTATTGTTTATGTTTCTGTTTTGAGGTCTGCCCTCCTGTCTAGTGAATTCATCCACCGTCCCTAGGTCTCTTGTATATATTCTGTCTGGTTTATTTCCTAGTCGCAGGGCATCCAGTTCAGTCGTGTGTTCCTGCTGGCCACGGGTTTCGTGTTTGGAGTCCTGCCCTGCAGGTTGTCGAGTATACTTCTAGTATCTGTGTTCACCCTAGGACTTTGCACAGCTACTAGGTAACCCTTTTCCATTAGAGCAGATCCGGCCACTCTAAGATCCGGTCTATCAGCATAGGGCTTCTTTCGGTATAGCTGTGCAGAGGTCCCCAATGTCTCCTGTGGTTATTTCACGTATCTATGGTTATTGTGTCCTGCATATAGGGTCTTTTACTCGTACCAGGGCCTTATTCGGCGCATGCCAGGTACCGCCATTGTGACTGAATGTGACAATAGGACTCAGGCGTAGATGGGCAAAGACATGACGGGGCTTGCAGAGAGATTATAACTGTGGCAATAGGTCATGGCAGGCGGCTGGCAAATAGAGTAGTATTTAATCTGGCAAGAGGTCCTAGCACAGGAAATCCAAACTTCAGGAGAGGAATGCTTTTTTTTGAGACAAAGGTGGGCAGCAGGGCAGGATATACAGTGGGTATCAAGGCAGGATCACAGTACTCGGGTAGCTAGCAGACAGGTCAACACACACTGTCAGACTTTAATGTTGAAGCCCAGTGATCGGGGCATAGCTTCCTTTTTTGAGGAGACCTCATCAGGTGAGGCTCCTTGGAGTAATCAGAACACCCAGGTTGGATACTTTAGGAGCCTGGATGATGCACAAGGCTGAAGCAAAAACCTGGCCTGGAACTGAGTGTAAGCAGGGCAGGAAAGGGGTTGCCGGAGTCTAGCCAGTGTCATAACGGCATAACTGGCCCTCCAGCGGGTGTCAAGGTTGGAAGCATGAAAATAGGGTCTTTATTGATTGTAGACCAGATATTACATTTTTGAAAGCTGTGGCTTGTTTCAACTTAATAAAAGGTAATGGTGGTTTAATTCTTTTATTTCAAAATAAATAAGGTTGGGTGGAGGGATGACCTTTTTATTTTACTCTTAGTCAAGAGAAGTATGGTTATGCTTGGCCTAAGACCTACCTTGTGTTGGGATTACTTCATAATAACATTAGTACAAATAGACCTGACTTATTTTTATGTATACTATTAAAATCCTCATGAACTGGACTCCGTTTTAACATAACTCTTCTTGCGCCCTAAACACAATCCCATTTTCATCTGAACATATTAATAGGGGTCACTTTTGAAGCTGAGGTCAAAGTGATGAAACCTGACACTCGGCGTTAGACTAGACCCCACACATGGGACAGCTCAGGAACAGCAGAGTATGACTTTTATAGAGAGGAATTTGCCAACGACAAAAGGAGCAAAGCCACTACCCATACAGTCTCTACTGCCAGTTGATAGAGACAATGCAAGCACGTCATACTCTAATAGGTGCTGTGCCGTTATACCCCCAATTCTCTTATCTGTATCACAGGTGGAATCCCAGTCAATAACCCGAGTTATTGCTGAACAAAATGACTAGCTTTTGAATAGAATTTAACATCCTTTTTAAAGCAAACACCTTATATGTGAATAGATAAGCAGACTGTGCCCTGATCCGTACAGACTATAGCATATGATATGAGCGATTTGCTATGGATGCCCAAGCAGATGATGATCCCTTAATGAAATGTACACTGCAGGTCCAATGAAACCCTGTGTTTATTCTTTTGGGATTCTTAAACCCTCTATCAAGAAATGACAACACAAAATTTCAAACTGAGGGGTTATATTTTTGTGTATGTAAAGGACATTCAACCTTGATTGTTATAAAAAAAAAATCTTTTCCTAGAGGACGACTTGTATGATTTATAGTCCAATTGTTGTTCATAATTGGCATTGCCTACTGGCATCCATATTTGCATTGAAATCAATCTGGAAAGTAAAGCAGTATGCAGGGCTGGCCTGTGAATGGATCCAGGTGGTGCAGACGCTCCAGGTGGCCCTTTGTCAAGAGCGGCATTTTGCCGCCCTTTCAAAGGCCACGGACTGGAGTGCCCGACCCAGACCTCGACAGGGCATGACCCTCCAGCAGACTAGTCTTCTGGCACATGAGGGGACCGTTCAAAAATGGCGACCGGTGCACTTTGGTGATGTCGCATGAGCATTCAACAAGGTTCTTCGAGCACCGGTCATGCCCATTTTGAGCGGTCCCCTCATGTGCCTGTCCAGCTTTTATGGGCATTTGTAAGGCAGTCTTTAAATTGTATGCAAGACTCTCTACTCCTTTGTTTCTGTGTTCTGAGATATGTAATTTCTGTTGGTTTAATTTTCTTTTATAATCTTCAATATAATTATATGGGATACAGAAAAGAAAAATTGGGAGCCAGTAAGCATCACAGTAACAGTACAAATATTGGAAATAAATGTAGCAATACATTTTACCAACCCTCTAAACAACATGACAAACAAACAAACATCGTCATTTGTAGTATTGATACAGCACATATGAGGTCAGTTTTGGAATCCTGATAAAATTGTAAAACACTTATAAACATAGGTTCTTATCTGCCGACATTTTTCTTTCGGCCCATCTAGTCTGCCCAATTACATGGATACTTTACCTGGATTTATCTTTTGTTTAGGATAGCCTTATGCCTATCCCATGCCTGCTTAAATTCAATTACTGTTTTGGCCTCTACCACTTCAACTGGAAGACTGTTCCATGTATCCACCACCCTCTCAGTAAAATAATGCTTTCTGATGTTACTTTTAAACCTTTGCCCCTCTAGTCTAAGACTATGTCCTCTTGTTTTGCTACTTTGTTTCCTTTTAAATATACTCCCTTCCTCTACCTTGTGGATTCCCTTTACGTATTTAAATGTTTCTATCATATCTCCTCTGTCTCGTCTTTTTTCCAAGCTGTACATGTTAAGATCATTAAGCCTTTCCTGGTAACTTTTCTCCTTCAAGCCGTATACCATTTTAGTAGCCCTTCTCTGAACTTTCTCTAAGATGTCTATATCCTTCTGGAGATACGGTCTCCAGTACTGCACACAGTACTCCAAGTGAGGTCTCACAAGTGCTCTGTACAGTGGCATGAGCACTTTCCTTTTCCTACTGCTAATACCTCTCCCTACACAACCAAGTATTCTGCTAGCATTTCCTGCTGCTCTATTACATTGACTACTTACCTTTAGATCCTCTGCAATAATGACCCCTAAATCCCTTTCCTCAGATGTTGAGGTCCTTAAAAATGCCCAAGGACCTTTTTTAGGGTGGTTATACCTTATTGACTGGCTATAAATTCCAATAATCTGAATACAGGATGCAGGTGTTTGAGGTCTAATATTATCAGTGTCTGGGTGGAGTAGAGGTAACATCACTGCTCTGCATGGAGAGAGCCTGTGGAGTTATGGGTTCGATCCCAGCAAGCAACCTCTCCAGTAAGTGTCCTTGGGGAAGTCACCTAACCGTACATACTTGCCACCCAGGACATCGTTGAAAACAAGAGAAATCTCAATGTATCCTTCCTGGTAAAATCCTTTCTCAAAAAAAAAATAAGTTGTAGAAATGATAATCTGACGCATTTTGCCTTTCATGCAATTAGTCACTTTTGGGAGCAGTCCCAGGATACACATTTCTGGAGACACTGAGAAATAGACGTCTTAAACGTTCAATACTAATTTGTACACCTTGGAAAGAAAGTAATAGAAGGCAGATCTGTCAAATGTGGGGCCTAATACCAGACGACCCCTCACATGTCTTACAATTTAGAAGGAATATAAGATTCAAGAATGGGTTAAATTATAAAGCCCTGCAGAACATATGGGTAGCAAATTGACAATACCGCCAATGATAATACTTTTAATTTTATAAGCTACAGAGGGTCCCTTTTCACAACAATCTTAACTGCTATAAATGTGCTTTCCACAGGATAAACATTGCATTTACCTGTTTCCTCAGAATTTTTATTGCAACTATAAATGTGGTTTCTGGAGATCCGCTGATTCATCTTTGGGAATTTAAATGTAATATCTCCAGTTATGGAATATGTGATGTGAATATAATTATAACTCTAAGGGGAATTGGTAAACTAGCAGAGGATGCTTTATAGAGGTAAAGAAAACTACTCCTCAAACCAACTGCAGAAAGTTTATATACTTGTCTATAAATGTGACTGACATCACTTTGAAAACCAGGAATCTGACTTCGAGACACCGCTGTGCGCAGCCCATTTCATTAGGTTGTGCACCCATGTAACGTTTATTAATTGAAAACTAATATTTAGAAGATTTTGCACAAAATTCACCTTGTTCATTAGGAATAACATGCCTTTAACCCCTTCACTGCTGAGGCATTTCACCGCTGTGTGCTGAGCTCATTTTTACCGCTTTCGCTCATCATGTTTAAACGCGATTTGAAGGCTTATTTTATTATATGACCCAGACGTATTATATATCGTTCTTTCTGGCAGACTCCGCAGATTCATAATATATCATTTTTATATGTATACGTCATGTCCTGTCTGTATATATTATAACAAAAAATACAATAAAAATTGAATTTTTAATCATCTGCAGTGTGAAAGTGTTTTTTTTCACATTTTATCACATGAGCGTTTGCGGTTCTATTTTCTATGGGGTGCGCTTGTACAAAAATTTGAAATGGGGACTTGTTACATTTTGTGGGGGGAATTACGTGATTTTTAGCAAACGCAACCCATAGAAAAAAATCATTAGTGCAGCATCATTGTTCACATTATAATTGAAATGTGAACAATATTGCTGCATTAATAAAAACAACACACAAAAAAAACTTTTATTTTTTTTATTTTTAATTTCTTTACTTTGTACCTAGTCATGTTGGGTATCATTCGAAAGGCCATGCTCAGGCCTTTCAAATGACACCCTCCATGACCCACTAGCTGCCACGGTTCTGGAGATAGGGGGTTCTTGTGAACCCCGATATCTCTACCAGGGGATTTCCTTGGGAAATCCCCTGGCAGCTAGGGGTTCCCCGGCTATCTGACGTCATCACGCTATGCATGATGACATCAGGCAGCGACGGGAGACCCGGGGGTGGAACCGCCATCCAAGATGGTGGCCCCCACCGGAGCTAGGCTGCACTTCAGCGCCACAAGGCGCTGAAGTGCAACCCGGCGCTTGAGGGGTTAAACCACAGATGAATAGTTTGAGGAGCTATGGATCCTTATATCTGGGTAGGATGGGCCCAGTTGGGAGGTATGGAGATGAACCGTCTCCAAAACTTGAGAGTAAATAAATAGGGAAGGTATATAAATGAATAAAAATTGTATAAAATTTATTGAATAACAAAATTGCCCAACGCGTTTCATCCTAAGACTTTCTCAAGGGCGATAAATCAACATAAAATTAAAAGCATAAAATAATATAAACCTTCCCTTCCTTCTTTTCGTATTTTAATAGTCCACAAAGTCCTCTCATTGGTCAATTCGATCTCCCAGCGTTCGCCATATATGGTCAAAAAGGGGTTCCTTTGATATATCACTTCCGTTTTCGGACTCCTCCGATGCGTCGTTTCCGTTTCGGTTCGGAAGTTGTCATGACTCCATATACTCTAAAGTCATATACTTTCGTTTTCAGACGTGTCATCAGGTTCTCTCATTGGTCAATTAAATCTCCCAGCATACACCATATATGATCAAAAAAGGGGTTCCTTCGATATATCACTTCCGTTTTACGGACTCCTCCGATACGTCGTTTCCGTTTCGGTTCGGAAGTTACCATGTCTCCATATGCTCGAAAAATCGCGCACTTTCATTTTCGGACGCAGCATCAATTCCGATCGTATTCTATCTAAAAGTCTCGCACTTCTGGTATCCTCTTTTCTCTGCTCCTGAGGACATCCCTCCATACTTTTTCTTTCCATGGACCATCTGATGTTTAGAATGTGGTTTCTTTAAGCTCTTTTGATTGTAGGATCTTTTTCTTACTTTCCTGAAACAGAATCTTTATATGACATCAAATGCTTTTTGTAGATTGTAGAACTCTTCATTTAAACCTTTCGGGCTCATAGTCTTTTTTAATTTAAAAACCCAGAACATTTCTTTTTTCAACAGATCTTTTTCTCTATTTCCTCCCCGCCATGGTTTCTCTATCCGATCTATACCGGACCATGAGAATTCAGATGCTCGATAACTATGACAACCGGTACAATGTACTGGTACTGTATGTTTCTGAACACCTCTTCTGATATTACCCATGTGTTCCAGAATTCTTTCTTTTAATTTCCTTGTTGTTTGACCGACATACTGAATACCACAGGGACATTGCAACAGATATACCACATATGTCGAATTACAATTGATATGTGTATTGATCTTAAACCTTTCTCCTGTGCTTCTACTTGTGAATGTTTCCAATTTTCTCTTCTTCAAGAACCTACATGCCTTGCATCCAGCACATTTAAAAAAAAAATTACTTTCTTTTCTTTCATCTTGTATGAATGTGGCACTAGGAGCTAACCAACTTTTCAGATTTCGCGGTCTTCTAAATGTGATATTCGGTTTAATTGGGAGTACTGAACCCAAAACAGGATCTTGTTTTAAAATGAACCAGTTTTTTTCCAAAATCTTCCTTATCTCTTTATGTTGAACATTTATATTTCGTAAAAAAAGAATATTGGAAATCATTATCCACTTTTCTTTTGTTCTCTTTATGGAGAAGATCTTTACGATCCATGGATGCCACCTCAGAAAATACTTTCTCTACATTGTTTGTTTGTTTCATAATGTTTCTCTTTCAATTTATTCCCCACCATTTCGGTTTGTATGTGATAATCTTCTAATCTTGAACAGTTCCTACGCATGCGGGATCCATCGTAACCGCGGTTTATGGTGACCACTCTAGGTGAATATAACCATTGCCATCGGTAGGTTAAAAAAAACATTTCGACTCGATAGTATCCTCTTCTATAAAAAAAGTGATGTCCAAAAAATTTATCTCAATTGTACTGAATGTTGAAGTGAACTTTAAACCGAATTCATTCTGATTTAGAGTATCCACAAAATGATTAAACTCATCCTCCTTTCCTTTCCAAATAATTAAAACCTCATCTATAAATCTTCTCCATAGCACCAGGTTCGCCCCCCATGCGGAAGGACTCCAAATGTATGAATCCTCCCAATGTGCCATGTAGATGTTAGCATAGCTGGGGGCGAACCTGGTGCCCATAGCTGTACTGTTTATTTGAAGGAACATGTCCTCATTGTACCAAAAAAAAAAATTATGTTCCAATATGAACTTGATGGCCAATTGTAAAAAAGTTTGTTTACTAGTCTATAAAGTACTTTGAGATTCTAAAGTTCTTGCTATTGCTTCTAGACCTAGTTCGTGTTTGATAACTGTATACAGTGACGTGACCTCTAGAGTGGCCCACTTAGAAACAATAAAATGGCATTCTAGTTATATTTCTTTTAAAATGTGAGTGGAATCTTTTATATAAGACCTAGTTTTCTGAGCTATAGGCTGCAAATAAAAATCTATGAATTCTGATAAATTAGCTGTTAGAGAATCGATACCACTGATGATCGGTCGGCCTGGGGGTGATGTTAAATTCTTGTGGACTTTCGGAAGAAAATAAAAAATCGGAGTGAGTGTAAATTTTGGGTACAAAAAATCTAAGTTTTCTTTAGTAATGACACCACGATCAACCGCTTCTTCTAAAAGATTTCTCAAATCTATTTTGAAGTTTTCCGTTGGGTCATTTTCTAAAATTTTATAAGTGGTTCTATCCATCAAGATCTGTCTAGCTTCTGTCTCATAATACTCTCTTTTCATTATGACAGTCCCTCCTCCTTTGTCTGCCGCTCTAATTACCCATTCCTTTCTCGTTTGTAATTTTTTCAGAACCTCCTTTTCTTCTCTTGTTAGATTATGTTCTCCCTTTCTAACTTTATTTTCTTCTAAATTTTCAAAATCTTGACATACAGACTTCGAGTATGTTTCTAAGAAGGGTCCTTTGTCCCACCATGGAAAAAAGTCTGATTTAGGTTTGAAGGATTTCTTTTTACTATCAAACTGTGGTTTCTGCACCTTTTTTTTAAAAATAACTTTTTAATGGTTAATTTCCGCAGGAATTTATTGGCATCGATAAATAATTCGAACTTATTGACTTTATTCATAGGGCAAAATTTAAGTCCTTTTTTAAGGACCTTGATTTCTGTTTTACCTAAGATTTCTCCTGTTAAATTAAAGATGCACAATGCAATTCCATGCAAAAAAACTAACCATAAAGAAAACACTGCATATAGAGTCCCAAACTGGCCCTTTGGATCTATTTCACGCATCAGTGGGTGCACTCAAAAACGACGTCTCCTTACAGCACTTTGGCGTAGCAGTATAATGACCATCACCAGGAGCATGCTTGCATCACATGGATCCATGTTGCAACAATTTTACATGTGAGACGAGGCCAGAGTAAGCAGGAAATAATCAGACCAGCTAATGAAAGGTCAGAGGTAAACGGAAATGACCTCATAACATTGTTAGCTTCCTGAAAAAATGAAAAGAAAAAAACGCTCTGGAACACGTCAAGAAATGTCAATGTAGGATGTGGAAGAGGACCTCTTCACCCAACATTTAGGGTGTGCCTGGGCACACCCCCTGCACATGCCTATGCATAGAAATCTGCAGGACAGGATACTCGCTAACAACTACAAAAAAAAAAAAAAATCACACTTGTTGCAATCTTGACCAATTTGGCTAATCCAGTTAGGTATTAAAAAAAACAATTTGACGTTCTGATCTCCGAAGTGATGCAGGGTGGTTTTCAGAGCAGATCTTCTGAATAGGTTGATTATGGAAGCAGGGCCGGATTTCCCATTAGGCACAGTAGGCATGTGCCTACAGGCCATACTCACCGGAGCGGCAGCAACTGCCAGGAGTAACAGCCCAGTTAATGTATAAAACATAACAAGGAAAAAAGGTGTCATCTGCGCTCGTTTCTATGTGTTCCATGTACAACAAAACTGAGGTTTTTGTTTGTTTCAATGGCCATTGCAACGTAAGCTCACTTGCCACTTCACAGCACCTCTTTACAGAGTGAGTACCTAACATGTACCAAAAGGCCGCTCTACTGAGCAGCTCCAAGCCCCTCCTGCTGCTTTTCAGCCAAGGAGAGGCATGTATATCATGCTTGTAACACCAGTCCGTTGTTCTGCAGCTGTTCCTCTTTCCATGTTTTTGTTTTTAATCCCAAATGGGAAGTGTTTGGTGCGTGTATAAATCAAACCCACCATATCTCTGCCTCTCTCCTTGGCTGAAAAGCAGCAGGAGGAGCTTGGAGCTGCTCAGTAGAGCGGCCTTTTGGTACATGTTAGGTACTCACTCTGTAAAGAGGTGCCGTGAAGTGGCGAGTGAGCTTACGTTGCAATGGCCATTGAAACAAACAAAAACCTCAGTTTTGTTGTACATGGAACACATAGAAACGAACGCAGATGACACCTTTTTTCCTTGTTATGTGCCTACAGGCGCCTGCCACAAGGGGCGCCTTGCTCTGTGTGAATTTCTCTTTTTTTACAATTTGCAATAATTTAGACCACTGTATCTTTGGAGCCCTAAGGGCTATAAGGACATAAGAGGTATCATTGGAAAGGTCAGTTTATAGCCTTTCCAGTGATACCAAATATAACCAGGTTAGATTTATGTAAAAATAAAATATCTATTAAAATATTATCATTTTTTTTTTCTAACCCTGCACTATTATTCAGTTTACAATTATAAAGTGAACAGTGATGCTGCACTAACTCACCTCATTTACCATACGGCCAGCAAGTGTGTAAGTCAAAACTTAGACCGTGGCTCTGCAGTGAGGAGAGACCATTCTACCCCACTGACTCCCTCACTCCCTGCCCCCTATTCTACTATGTCTTCCTTTTCTACAGTCTCGGAGGAGGATGTAACAGAACTTCTTATGTCCTCCTACCCAACCACCTATCCACTTGATCCCATCCCCTCACAACTTATTCGGCCTATCCTATCAGTTACTGTCCCTGCTTTGACTCATATTTTTAACCTCTCCCTCTCCTCTGGAATATTCTCCTGTATTCAAACGTGATTTGATCACCCCATTCTAAAAAAGCCATCTCTTGATCCTACCTCCCTCTTGAACTACTGTCCCATCTCTCTGCTCCCCTGTGCCTCCAAAATCTTAGAACGTCTGGTCGTTAACCAGCTCACCAGTTTTCTTGCTGATAACTCTCTAATCGATCCGCACCAGTCTAGCTTTCACTCCCAGCAATCTACTGAGACTGCTCTGACCAAGGTGACCTAATGATTTAGCTACCGCTGAAAATAAAGGTCCCTTCTCCCTCTTTATTACTCTTGACCTTTCCGCTGCATTCAACACTGGTGATCACCCTCTCCAGCTCCTCACGCTGCATCAACTTGGCCTCAGTGACATCACTCTCTCCTGGTCCTCTTCCTGTCTCTCTTTTCGCTCCTTCAGTTGCTCCTTCAGTTTCTCCTTCCCTGGTGTCTCTTCACCACAAGTTCCTCTTTCAGTTGGGGAACCTCAAGGCTCTGTTCTAGGTCCCCTACTCTTCTTGATCTTTACTGCCTCTTTGGACAGCCTCATCTCTTCCTATGGATTCCAATATCACCTCTATGCTGATGATCGCTCTCCTCTGGTGTTGGACCGTGTTACTGCCGGCCTATTTGCTGCCTCCAACTGGATGACTTCCCATTTCCTAAATCTCAACCTCTCTAAAACTGAACTTCTCATCTTCCCCTTCTAAAATTTCCATTCCTGTGCCAATTTCTCTTCAGGTGAATGGTGCCACCATTACTTCTACCTCTCAAGCTCCATTGCCTCAGGGTCCTCTTGGACTCGAATCTATCTTTTACTCCTCACATTCAGTCTTTAACCAAATCTTGCTACTTCCACCTAAAAAACATTGCACGCATCTGTCCCTTTCTTAATCCAGACTCTACTAAAATGCTCATCCAAGCTCTTATCACCCGCCTTGACTACTGTAACCTACTTCTCTTTGGCCTTAAGAGATCCCAGATTCTACCTCCTGCAGTCTGTAATGAACACCTATGCCAGACTCGCCTTCAAGACTTCTCCCGAGCTGCACTCCTTCTCTGGAGCTTCCTCCCACGCAAAATCAGACTCACCCGTCTCTCTAGTCCTTCAAGAAGTCTCTATCAGCTCACTCCATGATCCCCCACTGTCATTTCCTGCTCCATCTTTCCATTCAGTATTCATGCAACCCGTTACTTCAAATACCCTAATCATCCTCACCTAATGTGTCACCCCTCTCCTCTTAGATTGTAAGCTCTCGGGCAGGATCCTTCCTCCTTCTGTTCTGTGTGTGTAACATTATATGTATATTTGTTATTCTATTTCTCCCATTGTACAGCGCTAATGAATTTGTTGACGCTTTATAAATACTTGTAACTGTTACTAATTCAACTAAGGCAACAGATTCTGCCCCTTCTTTTGATTTGAGCACGGAGAAAAAACTTTTCAATTTTGGAGGGGGTAGGGGCGCTCCGTATTTCTGTACCTACAGGCTCCTGAGGTGCAAATCCGGCCCTGTATGGCAGAAGGAATCTCTTTGGTTAGATGGGACAGGCAGAGTGTGTTCTTGTTGAAACAAAGCAACTCTGCTAGCTTCTGGACACCAAGGGTGATGGCAATAAAGTGAAGTATCTTGTTCTAATGATACTTCTCCTTACCTCTTCTGTCTATACTTGGTGACCCTTTACTTTGCTTCCTTCTTTCCCTCCTTTTTCACATGCTTGATACTAGAAGGTTCTCTCTATCATTGTTTAAAAAGACAGACTAAAACAAGACTGTTGCCCTGAAGAAATCCACCAAGCCCAGTGGCTCTCCTTGCTGTGTGTGGTAATCTTTCCAACTCAACAAACATTTCCCTGCTATATTTGGTCTCAACAGATTGACTATTGCAACAGTTCTCACGGTCACCTTGTATTTGCAGGGATACAAGTGACTGGGACCATCATTTATTTAAAGTATTTTACCAGGAATGATACATTGAGATTTCTCTCCTTTTCAAGTATGTCCTGGGTTCAAGAACATTGAAATGTTAGTCGTTACAGAAATACAATGCTAATAACATGCAAGATATTAAAAAACAAATCACAAATACAGATTTACACAGAAAATAAATATGTCGTAAATAGTCATTATGTTACATGTTTACAAGTGCATTCCGTATTCAGGTATGTTAATAGTGAGATCTTGAGTGACCTAAGACTGGGGGAAGATTTGATGTCTGGGAGGTTATTTCATAACTGCGGCGCGCTGTAGGAAAATGAGGATCGAGACACTTTCTTTTTGTATTGTGGTATTGTAAGTAAGGTTCAGGTCATGGATCGGAGGTTATAGGATGAGGGGACTGCTGGGTGAAGCAGCCTATTCAGGTAGGGTGGCAGCTTCCCAGAAAAGCAGTCATGCATTTGAGTAAACACTGAAGGTGAGTGGGACTGTAATTGTGCCACATGTCTTGGTGCCAATTGCATGGCAGTGATAGAGGTTGTTGATGTTTGTGTGGGTTTACTGTCTTTGGTAGGTTGTTTAGACCTTTGTCACAGTGGGGCAAGAAGTAGAGCACTGCTTTGGAGATCAACCTTCCACATAGCTTACCATACTTTTAGTCGTACTTTCTCCTCAGTTGTATATGCAGGAGTTCAAAGTTTTGGAGAGACAGACGTAGATAACTTGGTTAGAAATTGTGAGATTTGAATTGTTTACTAGACTATTGGAATGTGTTAAGTTGCTGTTTGTATGTTGTTTTTCGACATTCCACCAAGCCGTCCTCAGTGTTGTCACCGTTGAGTAAAAAACATTTTTAATGACAAACCATGAACACTTATCAATCCCAAATCCCCACACTGCATAGACGCTCCAGTGTCGGCAAGTAATCATGAATATACAATATAATGTGAGTGGGAAAAGTTATCCTTGATGTTAATTTTTTGTATGAAATGGTTTTACACTATGCATCGTTTTGTATATTTTATATAGATAATTTGTATATCCTAGTGAACTGCCTCAGCTGGAAAAGTGCTACGTGACATGAGATTATATATTCACGTTGGGTGTCTGTTTACTATAAGAATTTTTATTGGCTATTCCACACTCTTGGTATATATTTTTTTCCATATTTATAGAAAATGTTTAATATATTGTGTATGTTTTAAAACCCATCAATGGCTATTCTAGTTTATAGTTTTATAATCCAAAATATATGGGGTCCTATTCTAAGGTTGGTGTAAACTTAACGTAACCAGAGCCATTATCTTCTATGGAGTTGTTAACGGTACGCCAATCTTGGAATAGGGCCCATGGTGTCTTCTGCAATGTTTAGATAGTTCTACTTGTAGGCAATTTGTGGGATACCCAAGTCCTGATAATTTTGATAATGCACACGTTAGAAAGGATTTGGAACTTCAATTTTCCATGGGGGATCTCAACAGTTCCAAGTTGCCCCCCAAAATGCGATGAACAATGTGACACAGCAATACAGATACTGTAGAGCTGTACATTATATATAATTTTACTTTTTCAGGAAAAATCATACACTATGTTCAGTATTGCAATTCAGGGTCCAGGATCAAATTCTGCAATTTGCCACAAATTTCAATACTCTATTTTGGTTTTCCCACCTGAAGAATAGATTAAATATTGAATTCAGACATTTATCAAAGTGAGGAATGGCCCTGATTTTACGTCTGTAAATGTATATTTAGATCCTGTACAAGAGATTAATGTTGGTCTGTTATCGTAAACTTTTGTTTTTTGTACTGTCATCCCCACCATCATCAGCTTCACAATGATTTGCAATAACTAATGGGCAATGAGACAATTAAAAGCCTAGGACCCAAAACAAGCGGTGTGAAGGGCCCTGCTCATATGACCTCACAATCTAGAGGAATTGGGGTGGAGGAGAGCAAGAGGAGTTTTATTGGTGGTCACGAACACCAGAACTAGTGTTTCAGAAATGGAGAGCGGCATGGAAGAATACTACTAAAATATATGTTTAGTACATCACCGCCTCCTCTAACCTTATCCTGACATTAATCTTCAAAAGTTGGGTTAAAACCCTGACAACTTTATTAGTATTGATGTTTCTTTCATAAAACATGATATTTCATGTAGACAATGTATTTTTTTTTCCCCCACACTTGAAAAAACAGTAGCAACGTGACTTTATTTTTGGAATGCAATGTTAAGAAACAAACCTTGCACTCACCGCCCACACGGCACCTACGGCTCTAGATTATTCAACATTGTCATATGTCCATTTACATGATGCATTCGATAAAATAGAAATTTCTATAACTTTCCTGATGCAAAAGAAAATATACATAGAGCAAACGGAACATGATTAGATGGTGCAGTATATTTTATTAAGGATATCTGAAGGCCAGAACTGATCTAAATGCTTAGAAATGCGGCTCTTGCCTTCATTCAAATTCCTCACCCATTGAACATTCTTGAAGCTATCTGAGAGTCCGTTCGTCCACTTGAAATAAATTTCCATAGCAAAATGTACTTGACAAATCAAAGTATTGACAGACTCCGTAAGGGCTGCCATTTCTGCCAAGCACAAGAGATAAGCGTTATGTGATGGGAAACGTTTAAGCTGGCGCTGTATTCATTACTCGGGGCTCTAGCCTTCTTCTCATTGAGGCCTAGTTATAGACTGGTCCAGTACTGACCCGTGATTCCTTTACATTGGAAATGCTAATTTTGTGTTTTGTGTTTGTGGTGCTGTTGTCAGATGGCTATGCTAGTAATACCACTGAAACAAATCTACATAGAACACTGGTTTCCTTGTCATTGACATTTGGAAAAAAACACATGACCTCTCGGGACTGCAAATCCATGACCCCCACCCAAAAAAGCAACTCAAGGATTCCGATAAGTATGTTGGTACTACTTTATTTTAAAGTAGGTGGACAAAGTTACTTTTTCTGATTTTGAAAGGTCCTATTCTTTTTATACAGATCAGCATTTTTCGCTGACATATTCAAATGGGGGGGGGCACAGAAATATTCTGTTAAGTTTTCCCCTTTCCACGGTCAGGTGACATGTTAGAGGGGGTTGTTGCAAGCAGATAGCCACCCTACAGGAGGGCCCCCTGCAAAGTCAGTGTGCTGTGCTGCCTGTCACTCACATCATGTTTGAAAGACAGAGTAGCACACGACAGAGCAGTGACCATTCTGTACGTCCTCCCAGCTGTGGCATGCTGCAAATCACGTGAGAGGAGGAAACTTGAAAACGGAATCTATTTTTTTTTTTTCCTCCCGATTGTATAGGTCCACAGGAAAATGACCTACTTCAGTGGTTCCCAACCGCGGTCCTCAAGTACCCCCAACAGGCCAGGTTTTGAGCATCACCTTGGGGAAATGCAGACTGAATCCTGCAATCACTGAGCAGTAAATCATATCACCTGTGCTGTGCTTCACATATCTGCAAAACCTGAACTGTTGGGGCTACTTAAGGACCGTGGTTGAGAACCACTGCCCTACATAAAGGGAGAACTGACCTATCAAAATGCAAAAGGCGTTTTGCCCATGAAAGGTGTGCTTCAAAATTCTTCATCAAAAGAAAAATAGAATTTGCATTCTTTTCTTCTGCTAACATTCGCTTTTATGTTTATTTATGCGACATAATCATGGCATTTGAACGCTACAGTGTCAATTCAATATGCCAAAATTAAGTATTTTCTTAACTGACGTAAATAACTTTGTTGACTCTTTAATGTCTTACCATTGCCAAACTACTCCTTTCTGATCTTAATGCATGTGCTTTTACTTGTAAAGTATGCAAAATTCAGAACACTCAAAGGGTTGTCCAAAAAGCGCCTAATTGCACCGTACGGTGCAATTTCCTGGTAATTCGGCTATTCGGAATGCTGGCTACTTTGCCAAATGTTAGCGTAATATAATGACCTTCGGTGCCAGTGAAATTCCCCATAGAGAACGAACGGTTAATCTATTCAGAGAACACCAAACAGCTGTAAAAAGTTGGCATAATGCCCTGATTTTCGGTGGTTTCATTCGACAGGTTTAAGCAGGCGAAACCCATAGGCTTCAAAGTAAAAACAAAAGATCTGCGTTTTTATTAAATATTTACTCAACCATTTATTCTTCTCATTTGCAGCACAAAGTCTTTTTTTTTTTTTTTTATTTTTTTTTTTTTTAGAATTTCTTTTAGACTTTTTATGGCAATTTTTGATTCCGATTTTATATTCTGTTATTCTGTAGCAGACCTTTTTATTGTTATACATAGGACTTTATATATAATTTTTATGCAGTAGTTTTGTCTTGCTTTGGTTTTTACCCCTGTTCGATGGTTGATCGGCTGTTTTCAGATGGGTTCGGCAGTCTGTTCATCGAATCGACGGATGCATTTGGCAGTTTTTCCAGAGGTTATCAGATCTATTTGGCTCACTTTGGCGGCCCTGCAGTGAGTGCTAAATTCACTGCAGGGTCGATAAATTAAGGGTGCTGAAGTGCACCAAAGGAGAGAGCAATGAAATTTTGGTGCTCTGAATAGCCCCTATAGTAATTCCCTACCAAAAAAATCACTCCTTGCACCATAAACAACCCCTGCTGTGAGTTAACTATTCAGTATTAAATGTGATAAATGGTGTGACGTGCGTCACTTTGGACTCGAAGTACATGGACCTAGACATGTATTTCCTGCTCTTTCCTTTGTTAAAGTCACCCTGTATCTACAATTGTAGATGCAGGGTGTTTGTGTTCTGTGTGCCCTATTCCCAGATGTCGGCGTTCTATTAATATTCCCTTATGTATGTATTTATTGTGGAATCTCCTGTGATATAACTGTATATACTGTTATTATTTTCCTTTTGTGAGTTTGGATTCCTTTTGTGTGCCCATGCTTGCATCACCCTTCCCCGTGGAAACAGTTGTAACCAGAATCCTATTCCCTGTGCTACTCCCTAAGCGATTGTTCCAATGCTGGGCTTGTTTCCATTGTTTCTGTACTTTCCCCTGTGTGTTTTTCAATTGGTAAAGTGAAAGTAAACTCTGTCTCCATTTGGGTTGAACCTGCAAGGATCTCCTGTGTGTTATTGCCTGCGTTCTGAGCCAGGAGCGGTACTTCTGCGGAATACTGACTTTTTAAGGGAAGCATTCTGCACATGGACAGAAACACCCACATTACAAATGGCATGTATGCTTTTACCGTCACATCTTTCCACAATAAATGCAGGTATGCGTGCAATACAATCCACAGAACAAGTGATTGTCAGACCATAGTTTGACAATGGCCACTGTTTTTTGGGATTTGTTGGTAAAATCATAGGGCTCTATTCCAAACTTGGTGCTAACTTAAACAAAGCTCTTGTAACTTAACCAGAGCCATTACAGTCTATGGAGTTGTTAAGTTTGCAACAGCTCTGGTTAAATTTACACTAACTTTGGTATATTGCCCTTGGTGCGTGATAAGAAAAGATCTTAATCTTGCCTAATGAATCTGATCATGGATATATTTGAACCTGCTAACCTTACCTAAGATACTTACATCGGCCATGTTAGTCAACCTGCTGACTACTACAAAAAACCTTTCTAAAATTGTACCTAAAAGATACAGAGTCAATGAGGGCGATCAGCCCTTCTTCATCTTTTGTCTGTTTTCATTGTTAGTGCTTTAGTAATCCCCTGGCAAATTTTAAATTCCTATATAAAATTATTTGAGAGGACATAGAACAGTCTCAGCATGAAGATGGGACTCTTGCGTCATGTTTGCATCCACTGATTAACATGATGAATTCACAACAAAGACCAGATATTGAGTGATTCTGCAAGTATAAAAACACATGGAATTCAAAATCTTCTCTCACAGTGTATAACAGAGGAAAAACAAGTACAATTGGCTCTTCTAGGCCACTAAAA